>CM053627.1:143394286-143434497 GCA_028646595.1 Phalanger gymnotis | reverse complement strand
CATCTTATTTTTCTGTGGCCTCCTGGCTACTCTTGTGAGGCGGGCCTACTGGACCTGGAGGCTTGTGTTCACAATACCAGAATGGAGAGGTTGGTTCGCTAATTTGTTGCTCTGGGCCCTGAATAAATTTTTTGATGCCTTCTGCTTGGAGAATTCTATATACCCAACGATTTTGAACCATTCAGATATTTATATGATCCTTTTTGAGATCATAAATTCGGCCTTCCTACTACACCCAGGTCGGGCATATATAGTCCATATTGAAACATGAGATCCCTAGTCAAAGAAGACTCTACCATGAAACAACATGTAATTTCTCTAGACATTTTTACCTGGCTTTCAGATAGCCCTCACAAAACAGCACTACCCTGCATCCCGCTATTTCTTTAACTACTCTAATTTGATGACTGACATATGCTCTGGCTAGCTTTGAGTTGTCATCCCCCAAAGCATCCTTGGAACTCTGCAGGGGTTCAGCAATACCCAAACCCAGTAAAACAAATTAGTACTGCATTCTACCCAGGCTGCAGTAAGATTTCAACAGTTATTATAAATTCTGTTTGTTTCCACACTGTTGGTCTCTTAGTGGTTTGCAAGACATAAGAATGAAAAAAAAGCTACTGTTGTACTTACAGGTTCTGCAAGAAAATTGCCCTTTTAATGTTATCTGTCGAGATCATTAAAGGCCACAAATATCAATTAATTAACAGAAATGGAAAACAAGCAAGCCTCATGTTTGCTTCTTCGCTTTAGCCATGATAGCAACACAATAGCTGGCAAATCATCAAAATCAGATAAGGATGAAGAAGAATGACAGAAAGCAAGGATGACAGAGACTCCGAGGAGAAAGTCTAGGATTAAAAAAATGGACCAGTACCTAAATGCACCTTCAGAAGAAGAGAGGATGGTAGTTACCAAGTTGCCTAGGATAGCGTTTCCCAGAATGTTCCATAGAATCTTGGTGATGCCAACAATGTGAATCAGGGATCCACGAGAAAATATCAGTGCTAGCGATATTCCCCGTCTTCCAAGACATAAAATATGAAATCATATGTCAAAAATGCTTAACAATGTGGCCACTCCTAACATGAAAATAGGTTCGTTTTCATCTATTTTACTCTAAGATATTCCTGTCTCTCCTTTTTCCCAGGGGTAGTCCATGCTTCCTAAGCCCCTCAAAGGAGCATTTATGGGTTCTGTCAAAATATTTCAAATCCCAAGATCAAATTAGTTTCAGAAAATCTGTTCTACAAAGACAGAACCAAACGGTGTTACTTATGTCACAGAAAAATATAAGAAGTGGCAAGGGATTTGAGTGTAAATGTAAGAATAAAAGAGTTTGAATCCTGTCTTGACAAACAACATTCAAGCTCAGTATCATGAGGTTATCTATGTCCATGTCCCAACCTAGAATCCAATTTACAAGGCTTTAAGACATGGATACAATGAATTGCTTGAATAAGAGATAATGAATTATTTGGATTTTTTTAAAAAAGCCTCCATCAAAGATTGGGTGTTTTAGTTAAGGGATCTTCTAATGTGCCTGCCTTTTAAATCTGGCTCTATCACAAACTAGTTATATGACTATGGACAAGTCACTTAGCCTCTCTTGGGTCTTGATTTCCTCATCTCTAAAATAAGGTGTTGGAGAAAATTCATGTTTCTCAAATCATGTATCATGGACAATAAAACATCTAAATTCTCAAACTTCTATGCTCTCCCAAACCCCTCTGCACAAGAAATTGCATATAGTTATTTTGTGTAGAATAGATGCTTAATGAAAGCTGATTGATTACATACCGTTCATTCGTGCCGTCTCTGCTCACTGACTATAAACTCCTTGAGGTCAGGGACTATGTCATCTTGGTCTTTGCATCCTTGGTCCCTATCATAGTGTGAGGGGCTTGATTAATGCTCACTGATTAACTGTCACGGAAAAAGCGGAGATCTTGCATTCAAATCTCTGTTGTTTACTACATGTTTGACCTTGGGGAAGGTTATTTCTGGGTTTCCATGTTCTTTATCGGTAGAATGAAAAAGTACTGGTCTAGATCATCTCTAAGTTCCCTTCCAATTTTAAATCCTAAAATCCTGTGACCTTGGTTCTCCATGTTTTAAGGGATGAGAACCAAGCATTTGAGGAGGATATGAAAGAGGAGAAAGATATAAGGAAAAGATGAGAGAGGGGAAGAAATGAAGTGGCAAGTAGAATGGAAGAAATGAGGAAAGAAACAAAATGCATGGAAATAGGACAGGTAGCAAGGCAAAAAAAAGGAAAGGCGGTCAGGTTTTCTTTTTTAACTTACGTGATTTTCAGAAGTAAGAATATTTGGGTAGCAAAAATTCTGAATGCTAGTTTTTTAAAACATGACCCCTGGTTCAAATAGTTGAGAAACATCAGACTCTCTGAAGTCTGAAGCGCTCTGAAGCCCCTTCCACCTAAAAAGGTGTATGAATCTATAAATTTCAGAACTTTTACAATGCCAACTATTTTGCATTAATGTCTATGGGTTTTTCAAAATACTGTGTTGGTGGTTTTTATAAATTGTTTTCCATGAGAACGGTACTTCCTAAGTTGTTGTTAGGGATTGTCATTAGGTTAAGCCAGGGCAAAAAACAAGACGCAGCAGACACAAACTGAAGAGGGCCCTTAGCTGTACTGTGGAAGTCCCAGATTTTGAAGGGTATTAAACTACATGATGCATCCGGCCCAGAACCATTAGTTACTTCCTGACCTATCATTTCACCAGTTCGATTTAGCTCAGATTTTGTACTACGCAAAGCAGCAAAAAGTACTTTTCAATTTATCTCCAGCTTGAGCTGATCAGAATCTTCCTATTTTATAGTTCCCATTCACTGTACCCATGAGTTACTCTCACTGACCCTCCATCCAAAAAAAAAAGCTTAAATCTAAAAAAAACCCACCAAAACACCTTAAAGAACATTAAAAAAAAATTTAAATACATCATACAGGAAGAAGAGTAACAGAGAGAATAGAATAGGTGCTGAAGTCAAAGAAAGTGGGTCCAAACCTCTGGCACCTTCTACTTGGTGACCCAGGGCAAGTACCTTAACCTCCCTGGGTGTGTCAATTCCATCATCTGTAAAATAAAGACATTGGACTACCGGGCTTTCCAATTCCAGATCTTATCACATACTCCAATAAATTAATTGATAGATTCCCTAGGAGTCAATCTTTTGTATGTACATCAGCCATGTTTAAAAAGCAAAAATGAAAGTTATACCTAGACTAGTGGGATTAGAATTGCTGGTACTGGCAACTGCTCTCCAAAAACAGCTTAGTTCGGAGCACTTTGCTGAATTCCTACCCAAATAGAAATAAACAGTGCCCAAATTGGGCAAATCTGTGAAGCCTTTGAAGTCTGTCTTCCACATTCCCAGTTTCCATCCTACTCAATGTTTTCCATCACTTCTCTATTAAAGTAGTGAAGCAGCTGTCATTCCTTTATTGGCTAGCTAATTACACTTTCACTGAAACTTGTTTGGACTGAAGTGTTATAACAACTAGCTCTTTACATTTTGAGCCTTTTGTTTCTGATGATTGAGTTGAATAGCTTTTTGTCTTATTAAAGGAATTGTAGAGAGAAGCAAATAAATAAAGTTGGGGAGAGGAAGCAAATGAATCCTTGAAAAACACTAGGCCAGCTCAGCTCAGCCAAAAGTAAACGTGCCTTACTACTCTTATGGTAATTTGGAAGTGAAGGGGAGAGACTGAAAGGATGAGTTGTTGGTCTCTGCCCTACAGACAAACTCTTATTCTCCTAGAAGAACAACATGAATCTGACTCCTGCTTCACACCTTGTCTCAGAGGTTGCTATTGTTGCTACTGCTATTGCTGTTTGGTGAAGAATATCACCAACTTTTTCCCAGAACCTAGAACTTGCTCTGGTCCTAGAACAGTTCTGTTAAGAGGCCACCTCTTTAAAACTACAACAGCAAACAAAAACAAACAAAAATGGGGCTCCATATTCCCATCTGCAGCACATCAGGTCTCCTTTCCTTAGCCTAACCCTATCTTTGTGCTCCAAGATTGCAAATACAAATTAATGTTAAGCACAAATTAATGTTAATGTTGACATAACTTTTGTTAAATCTGATATTACTTTAGTTAATATCTAAGGTAGAAGTAATATGGGAATGTTATTTATTCTACCTGAAGTTATAAAATTTCTCACACAGAATGGTTTTACCGGAATACACTCTTTATTTTTAAAAACTATTATACTGGAACTATTTCTGTAATTGAAACATAATTATAGAAAAAAGGACAAGTGGTATTTACCCTTAGGTACCACAGTTTTGAAACACGGAAAACATGTTAAGTTTCCTCTCTTTCAATTTAGTAGTAAAAACCTATACGTAAAATATCTAAGTTACAGGAAGATAGCATTGTATATAGCAGAAAAAGCACTGCTTTTAAACTCAGTGGCCCTCTGAGTTCTTTTTCTTCTAGATCTGTTATCCTATGTTCCTCAGTACCTGTGTAACCTTCGGCAAGTCACCAAACCTAAATCTCAGTTTATTCTCTGGTAAAATAAAAGGGTGGTATTAGATGGCCTTTGAGGTCCCTTGCAGCTCTAAATATTTCTACAAACAATTTTTAAAATATATAATTCTTCTGTACATAATAGCAGTGGGTCACCATTTGAACAAAGTCTGGGTATGATACATCATTTTTTGTGTCCCTATGAGCCCAACTTATACGCATTATAAAATCATATCTAATTCTGAAATATCTTGAAATGTACTGATAATTTTCTCATGTAACCTAGGTAAAGATAAAAAGCCTTTGGGTGTATGTGACAGGGAAGAAATCATTCTATATCCTTCTAGAATAAAAAGTATCATGATCAGGACTGGTATAGAAGTTAGAAATAAAGACAAGCTGTGACAAAAACATGTATTATAAGTTCATTGCCCTCTGAATCAAAAAGTATTGCTAATTGTGTTTTAATAGCTGCCTAATCTCAAAGGGACTTGCATGTGTTCTATTCCAATCCATGCTGTGGTTTTCCTTTAACATTTTCAAACCAGCAGCACTCTAAACATTCATTTTCTCTATGTCCCCACCATTTAAATGCTGATATGATTCTGTATGACAATATTCTTTATGATTTTATATGATACATTTATATAAATTCTATTTATATAAATATATATTTATGTTTATATAAATTTATTTATATAGATCATTCTATTTAATTTTGATAAGATTCTATATCATTCTGGATGATATTTTTCAGTGTTTTATTAATTCACCTGATAAGTATTTTAAAGTACTTGGACAGTGTATATTCTATTTTTCTAACTAGATCTAAGCCTCTTGAGGGGAGAAGCCATTATCTTCTACTTCTGATGCCCTTCAATGTGGTTATTATATCACACAACACACAGATGTTCAGCAATTGTTTTCTGTGACTATAAGCTGTACCACTAAAGTTATCTTTTAACTATTGCATAAATATATAATGTGCTGGGCTAGGAATCAGATAAAGAATAATGGAGCTAGACTGCACTTGTAAACTTGTACAATGCTCTCTATGATAACAGACATCCTGTGGATCCAAAAATCATCTCCTTGACATCAATATTCTCCCAGAGGGGCAAGAAGAAAGAGAAGCATGGAACACCATAATCTCTCAAGAATTAAAATTACAAAATGGCCCAAAGGGCAATAGAAAGACTCAAGCTACAGCAAGTTATCACTCACAACATGTTTAAGAAGTGGTGTAAAAGATGTTGTCAGAATATGTGTGACTGGAAAAGAAGGTGGGCTGGTCATGAAGTGAGAATGAGAGAGAACAGATGGACAGCCCAAATGGCACTGTATCAATGGAGGGAGTATCCATAGTCATGAAATCACACCTCTACCAAAGGACTTCACTAGAAAGAAGATGGGCAAGTATTTTTTTTCACAAAATAGCTACGGATAGAATTCAGAAAAAAAAAGTGCACAGGCCTCATTAAAGACCTATGCATGTTACTATTTGATACCTGAGCTCTAAGGGTCCCCAACATGGATTACTAGCTTTTAACTTTAGGTAAGTTTAGGTAAACTCTCTAGGCCTCAGTTTTCTCATCTGTGAAATGAAGGATTGGATGACCTCAAAGGTTCATTCAGTTCTGACAGTGTAGGATTTTATAAATTTTATTGAACAGAGGAAAGAACAGTTAGGGCAAAGGAAAACAGTGGAAAAGGGATTAAAAATAGCTGGAAGCAATACACTTTAATCTTCACTTCTCTCCCTCCTGAAATTATTAGATAGAAAGGTAGATAGATAGACAGATGGATAGATAGACACACACAGACACATATATACATATATGTGTGTATGTGTGTATTTATATATTTCTATTTACATGCATTTCCCCTCTCTCTGCAGAATGTAGGCTCCTTCAGAATAGGGACTATTCTCAAGTTGTCCTTATACCCACAGTGTCTAACATAGGGCTTGAAACAGAGAAGGGCTTTTAGTAAATGTTTGTTGGATTGTGTTATTTAATATTACAGAATTATTTCTCAGGTAGCAAATGGCAGAGTGAGTACAATTACCACCTAATCAGATTTTAAAATGATTAAATATTGGGAGAGAAGAAGTTGGCAGTGAATTTAAAAGCTTGAAACACACACACACACACACACACACACACACACAAAGAGAACACTAAGCATAAGAATTTCCTTTAACTCTAGACATTTGAGAATTTAGAGATTCTCATTAAAGAAAGGCCGACTCAACTCTTCTTTCCTCCAGATTACATTAACTGATGGGAAATGGATGGCAAAAGGACATTGAAGGTAAGATGTACAATGCGCTTACTTACAGTTAAAAAACACACACACTCACACACATCAGCCTCAGACGCTTGACACACTTACTAGCTGTGTGACCTTGGGCAAGTCACTTAATCCCAATTGCTTTGCCTTTCCCCCTCCAAAAAAAAAAAGGAACACACACACACACACACACACTAATTAAGTAGAGAAGAGTCATGGCCTAGTCTAAAGATGACTGGACTTAGGGTCAAAAGACCTGTGCTCAAGAGCCAGCTATGCCATTTGCTACCCGGGTAAAAATGGGCAAGTTATTTAACTTCTGAATGCTACAGTTCCTTCCTATGTAAAATGAGAGCATTGGACAAGATGATCTCTTTCATCTGTAAATACTATTATCCTATAATCATTTTATCCTAAGGACTACAAAAATCTGGGAATACAAAGATAAATTAAACATTATCCCTGCCCTCAAGGAGCTTATACTCTAAAGTGAAGAAATAAGTACACAAACAAGTACAGTACAAAAGAGAGGACTCAAAGGAATATGAAAAGAGGGTACGGGTGTATCATCTTCATCTTTGGGAATTAGAGAAGGCTTCAAAGAGTGCCTCCACCCGAGCTGAGCCTTAAAGAAAGAGGAAAATTTCACTTTGCAGAAGTGTGAAAAGATTCCTCCAGAAGAGAGGAGTATTGCTTTCAGGAGTACACAAAGACAACAGAAAACAGAAAGAGATGGAGGAATAGCTAATAGTCCAATTGGGCTGGAACATAAAATGAAAGGTAATTTGGAAAACAGAGGTAAGTGGAAAAGTAATTCAGAGCTATGGAGAGCCTTAAATGACAATGATATCGAGCTTGTATTTTAATTTATAGACATCTGACAGTTAATGAAGGTTTTTGAATGGAGTAGTGACCTGGGCATTAGAATGATTATTTTGGCAGCTCTAAGGACAGACTGGACAAGGAAGAGAGCATAGGAAATAGTCAGTAGGCTACTACAGTAGTACGTATAAGATAAAGAGGCCACAAATTTGGCTAATGGCCGTGTGAATGAGGAATAAAAAACAGATGTGGAAGATAGTGCCAATTTGGCAACTGACTGAGAGTAAGAGATTGAAAAAAAGAAAAGAACCATAGAGGATTCTGAAGTTTTGAGCTATAATTATCATGATAATTAGAATTTATATAGTACTTGCTCTGTGCCAGATCCTGTGCTGAACTCTTTAAAAATATTATCTTGTTTGATTCTCACAACAATTCTTAGAGGTAGGTGCTATTATTGTCTCGGTTTTTTAAGAAAATGAGGATGGTAAAGGTTAAGTGACTTGCCCAGGATTATATAGCTAGCAAGTGTCTGAGGCCCATATTTGAAATCTGGTCTTCCTGACTCCAGGCCCAGCACTCTGTTCACTAGAGGCACCATCAACAGAAATTGGAAAAGAGGGTAGATTTGGGGAGGGTATGGGTAGTTATTTTCAGTTTTAGACATGTTGAGCTTGAAGTGCTAGCCAAACAGCCATGGAAAGATATCCAACAGTCAGTTGGAGCTGTGAGACTGGAGCACAGGGGAGAATAAGGCTGGAAAAATAGATTTGGGAATATTCTACTTAGTGATAACAATGAAAACCACAGGAGTGATTATAGAAGAGAGAAGTAAAGAGAATTGAGAATAAAAGTTTAGGGGATACCCCGATTTGGAGACCAGGAAAAGGACAATGAATAATCCAAAAAGACCTGGTGGATTGTCAAGCACTACCACTCCTCCCTATCTTTTCTTCTTTATTCCCCAGAATAGAACAACAAAAATGGTCCAATTATCCTAGAGAACACCAGGAATACACTTAGCTGTTTATGTCCTTGGATAAATGAACCCTGAGACTGAAGGAGTAAGTAATAAGGTGAAAGAGGCAAATATGAGACTACTCTTTCTAGAAATTTAGTAGTAAAGAGGGGAGACGAGTAGGATGAAAACTTAAGAAAGTTGAAGGATCAAGGAAAGGTATTATTTTTTGTTTGGGTTTTGTTTCATTTTTTATTTTGGGTAGGGTAGACTTGTCAGGCAGAGAGGGAGAAGAAAGGGAGGGACTGAAGACAAGAGAGAAGGAAAGGAGACCATCAGGATGCTGAAAGAGATGGGAAGGAATGGGATCCAGGTCACAAGAGGAGGGAGTAGCCATGGCAAGGAAGTAGAACACCTCATTCTCTGAAAATAGAAGAGGAGAGGTGAAAGGAGAAGTCAGAAAACATCACTACACATCCAAAACCATGACTCTATTGCCCTATCACTCAGAGAAGATGGTTTGCTGATACAAATATTGATGTGAAAAGTCATAGATTATAAGCAAAAAATTAAGCTTTATAGTTACCTTTCGCCTTTGCTCAACTTTATAAGGAGGTGTGTGTGTGTGTGTGTGTGTGTGTGTGTGTGTGTGTGTGTGTGTGTGTGTGTTGAGACAAAGGAACAGAACTGGGAAGATTTTAAGTTATGTACTCCAGTATTTCAGACACCTCTGTTGACTAAGTCAGCTGTCAACTACCACATTCAAGTAAAAATATCACTTGGACTTTTCATCTGTCTGAGATGACATGAGTGACATTCTGCTGGAAGAAAGAGTAACAAATTAGGTGAAGCTCCTTGAAATCCTATGTTCCATTTTGCTTGTCAAGATAAGGAGCAATAAATGGATGACAACCAAATCCCAATTTAGCAAGCCCTAACTGGACCTCTGTTCTTTGAAGTGAGAGAGAAATGACTATGACCAAGGAAGAACCACTAGGAGCCTTGTACAAAAGCAGCAACAGAGGGGAAATTGGAGGAAAGAAGTGCACTGAGGCAGTGGACAGGCAATAGCTATGAAGAGAGAAGGAGCCTGAACTCCTATGAAGCAAGCTGAGAAATTTCTCACCTGCTAGCCCCTAGGCAGAGGTTACAAGAACTATCAGACCCTGCCATCTCTTCTCCTTGATCTCTAAAAGAATGCCAAAAGAGTCAGGCAACCCCACCAACATGACCTAAACATACATGCAGATAGAGCGAATCAAGGACAGAAGTGGAAGTAATTTTTTTAATCTTCAGAGGTTAATTTAAGCCAATATGAGTACAGATATTCCCAGGCTTTTGGTGCTTGATGCCTTGAAATTATAGAAAAAAAAAGAAAAAAGAAAACAGAGTAGCAAAAACAGATTAACAAGTGGCAACAGTTACTTCTCTGTTTAAACAGACTCTCTCAAATATCTATGTAGCTATGTAAATATATTCATTCATTATATTATATACTTACCCTGTATGTACTTATTCTATTATATACTTACCCTATATATCTATATACGTACCCTATATGTACATTATATTTGGTTATTGTAATTTTTACAAAGGTTCGGTATGAAAGAATTATTTTAAGATGAAATACCAATCAGTTTTAATGTGTTAAATGCAAGAAATGATAGAAGAGCTAAACTGAATTCATGTTATTTAATGCAATTATTTTAAAAGAAATTTCAATAGGTTAGATCTAGCTTTCCTATAATAAAGAATTTTAATGTGGTAGTTGTAGATTATCTTTCATACAGATGATCCTTCCAATTTGTGTTTTTAATCACTGTGTTACATAAAACAAGATTATTTGAAGAGGACAATTGGGACTTTTATATACAATATTAACATAATACAAATTACGTACAATTAAAGACTTAATCCAATTTATGAGCATACATTACTGCTATAATGATTATTTTTAGTGTTAAAAAGATTAGTGCTATATAACAATTACTCCTCAGTCTGGGTGGTTGAGAGATAAAGGTAAATTATTTTCATATTTACAGATTTCTGAAAGTCCAAAACAAGCTTCATTTGATAATGATCTTTTAAGTGAAAGGTTTTATAACACTGAAAATAAACTAAATGTCAAGAATTTTATTTCCCTGGCTAAATCCATTTTTAAATGTTTTGCTAAAACTATCTTATAATGAAATGGAAAATACGCACATGAAAACAGTCTCAATTAAATGCATACCAAAAGTCTGTGCTTCTTGACATGTCAAGAAAAGTCAACCATTTGGGTGCCATATTGTGTGCAGTTCAGGTGTAAGAAAGGTTAAAGTTATAGTTAAAAAGTACGTTAGCAATGAAACGCATTTTTTTTTATCATGAGGGCTACAGTGGTTTGATGCAAACAAAAAGAATTCCAGTATCTGTCTGTCTTTTGGGGAAGAGATCCTCTTTTTTCCTGTTTAAGATCGTTTGTAAAAAAATAAATTCACAGAGATGTTTAACAAAAACCAAGTTCCCTGCACTAATACAAACTGCCTGGGTTTGTTTTGCTTTTAATTACAATGAAATAAAAAAATTAAAAATGTTTTTGAGATATACCTACTTCTCTGTCCTGTGCTTAGATAATCACTGAAAGGCACTGAATAACATTTGTCCCTAAAACATTACATCTTTTATTATACCAGTAGAGTTTAGAGATTTAAATCTGTGTCTGAGGCAGAAATTACCAAATCAATCTCTAAATCATGTCTTTTTTTTCTAAATCTCTACTCTTAATGCTTCGTCAATGATTCTCACGGGAATTTGCTATTCTCACTGGAATTCTAATTTAAAATACAAGGATTTTTGCAAAAATGTCCTGCACTGAGACTTCTAAGGATAGTTCTGACTCAGTGTATGTACCTACTGAGTGTTAGATGAATATTAATAGGTGAGCGTAGGTGATATACATTAGTAAATCGTTATATGTATATTTTTGTAAGTATCCATATTTGTGCAAAGTGAATTTCCAACAACCTAAACACTGTAGTGTTCCAAATTAAACACTTCTGAGAATATATGTATATGTATATATTATGTATGTATATATCCACATACACACATACATTCATATATATGTAAAATAAGAGCCCTTCACATCATCTTTTTTGACTTATTGGAAGAGAAGGAAGGATCACGCTCATCCATAAAAATTGTATCATTTCTGAGTGGGAGAAAAAACAATCTGAATGTGTAAATATAATAATTACATCAAGGCCTTTACTTCTATTCTCTTTTTGCAAAAACACATTTTCAGGGTTTATTAGGTGTTCAATGTTTTTCCTTTATCAGTATATTTCAAGACCATGTATTTTCTAAGTGAAAGAAAGCTAAGAGACATGAGTATGAATAATTAATTTTGCTAATTAAACAGACTCAGTGAAAGGAACTCAAGAAAATGAATAAATTCAAGTCAATGAATGAGTTCAAAATATGAATTCAGGAAAACCACTTAACTCTTTAAAAATGGACTTTTTTCCAAAAAGTTTTCTTCCTTCTCTCCATCCTGACTAGTGGTATTTCCAAAGTTCATTGATTAATGGCTATAAACTTCATTCAAAGGTCTCTCTTAAAAATATCACAAAGCAGTCATTTACCACTGCTTACCACATTTCAAAACATGTGAACAGCTTAGAAACATTGCCCACACAGCTATTATGACAGGCATGCTGCAGAAAAACATGAACAAGGAATGAAGAGCTAGTCAAACGTCATGGAACCTCAGGGACCTAGACACACCAGCAGAAGATTTTAATTCACAGTATCTTTACACTCTAGCTTTCAGCCTTTCCAAATCACACACAAGCCACACAAGGCCCAATAACAGCACCAGAACATTTGCCATCTGCCTCTGAAATAATACATTTTTCCTATTCACATTGATGAGGCAATTAATTTGAACCAGCCAATAGTCTTAAATAGATCAGTTTATGGTGAAGTTGATAGACAATACTAAAACAGGTTTTCCACACACGTGTTAATTGAGGGGTTGAGGTGGGGAGAGCAATGAGTTTAAAAAGAAAATGGCAGCTGATCTGAAAATTTAGAAAAACTGAGCTTCTTGACAGTTTTCTGATGTACTGGGGGTAAACAGGCTTTACCAAAGAGACATCTTCATTTAGCAAATACCTAATTAAATTGCACATCCTTCAGTTTCATAGCAATGCTCTAAAAATATATGCTCTCAAATGCTTAAATTTGAAATACATCTGGCATGTCAAATTATTTGGAGCATTGTGGTTTTAAGTGTATTGTTGGGAGGTAGTGTGTTTGGAAAGAACTCACTTATCATTCTAGTGCTTCATAAAGAATCAGCACAGAAAACAAATGTAAGTTCTGGTCTGCTGCTACCATAGAAAATCAATAGTCATCTATTTAATTTGCTAAGACAATGTAAATTAGTAACTTCCAACCAGATGTGTGATGTACACATCAAACAAACTGCAACCTGTTCATTATGAAAATCCCGTCAGCACACATAGAGCTGCCTGATGACATTTTATCTACTGTGGTTTCCCCATTAGTGGTTATGAAAATTGTCCTGAGGATTTCTTTACAAAGAAATGGGCGTTATAAACCCATAAAGGTGCAATCAATTTCAACTATTCATCTTTTATATGTAGACTTATACAGGCTTCTGTGTGTTTCTGTGTCTTTTCATTTGGGAGAAATAAAACATTCAGAAAAAAAGTGACATACTATTTTCCTTCAATAAATCATTTCTCTGTAGTCATTAAGCCTCTTTTATTTAATGTACAGTTTCTACCCTATTTCAATGGTAGTGAAGTATGCAAAGTGAAAAAAGACAGAGTCAACAGAAAAAGAAAGTATGCATTCACTGAAAAACAAAACAAAATTTTTCAAAATGACTCTAAACGTAAATTAAGTTTGCCTATTGGGAGATCTAACTGGCATTCTCATCATTTATGTGGGCCTATGTGACTATGTAGCCTGCTGTTTGATAAAAAATGATTACTAACCACAGGCACCCACAGGGTAACAGGATATATATAACACTGGTGATGTCTCAGACATACAAAGTACCTTCTTCAGGTATATAAGCTTCTTTTTCATGGTAAGCAGACATCATTTTTCACCCTTAAATACTTTTGCTTTCCAAAAGTGGTTTATTATATGAAATGTAGTTTGCCATTTCCCCTCGTGTTTATTTTAATAATATCAAAACTAGCAAATATAAGCTAAATGGTTATATTTAGCAGAGGTGCATGGTAACCAAAACATTACTGATGTGTTTGTTAAAACCTATAGTAATCTTACCATTAGAGCATCATTTGCTCTGCTTCCTAGGAAAAGATGGAGGTTCACCTTTCATCTCAAGCAAATTCATTTCCCAAGTCCATCAAGTTACATTCTTTTATCAAACAAGGCATAGAATTAATAGTGTTATTACCAAGTACAATATTGCCAACTACTACATTTTTAAAAATTTTATAGCTTAAAATATCGTAAAATGAATGTATTCTTATTCATACAACTGGAATCCACACAACACTTCCTTCCAATGGAAAAATCTATTTCTACCAAGGCTCTGTTCTGTCAACATTTGCATGATAGATAATTATTGCTATACCCTAAAATCAGAATCATTTCTATTTCCCCATCTCATCTCATCCCCAAAAGAAAAAAAAAGGTAAACCAAAACAAAAAGGACTTTCCACTAAGGCTTAAAAATGAAGTAGGCAGCCCTGCCCTCACAAACATAAAGTACGTGCTTCTTCACCAAGAACACAACAGGCCATGTGATCTAGCATGCATTGGCATACTGGCAACCAGAAACTATGATTATTTCCAGGGGGAAAAATATGAATCAAATATTGCAACTTCAGCCAGCCTGCTGGAGATTAGACCTGGCCCTACTGGCCCCAGGTCCTGAAGTACCAGCAGGTAGCATCCCATACACACAGATCTCATACCCTTGCAATCTTAAAGTACAAGGGGAAGAGTTAAGAGCTGAGTGTTAGCCAAGATTTCCAGCATTAACTTGAGTCTCCTTTCTTTCCGTGGGTTAAATTCAGACCCTTTTGGTCACTTAAACCTTCTTTGTGGTTCAGCTTAAGAATCACTCTCTCAGAACTCTCAGCTTTGATTGGAGACTCTGGTTAAAATTAAGAACTTCAAACCCCAGATTTGAAAAAGTGAAACAGATGTCCTGTTTGTTAACTATAAATGGCTCCTTAAGGAGAACTAACACTCTCTCTCTCCCTCTCTCTCTCTCTCTCTCTCTCTCTCTCCCTCCCTCCCTCCCTCCCTCTCTCCCTCCCCCCTTAAGTTTTATTTAATGCAGAGTAGGCTTAAAAGAAATAGAAAGCAAACTACGTACTGAGGATAGGAAACTCCTAAATCTTCCTCCGGGAAATAAAAATAAAGGGGGCTTTTTCAGAAAGATGTAAGTAGTGGGTGGAGCTGTTTCCTCCCCAAACTAGCCTACACTAAATGTCCAGGTTGGACGGAGTGCGCAGACTCTGCCTTTTTCAGTGTCCTCTCTCCATCTTTTCTCCTAATTTAAGCACCCCAGCTGTGAAAAGGGGGAGTATAAATGGGACAGGAATGGGGGGGGCATATAAACCGCTGGCCGCGAGCTGTCTTCTATTGTTATTACTCTAAGTGTGGTTGGAGCAGAAAGGGCATTCCAAAGGGTCACTGGGCATCCTCCCGTCTAAGCAGCCTCCCATGCCAGCGAGGCATTTTCATTAAACTTACGTGAGAACATAGTTGACGCTGACGATGCAATGGGGCCTTGAGGAGCGGCTGTTGTGCACGATGGTGGCGTAGCTCTGTACCCACACCCAGCCCCCGTGCTTTGCCAGGAACCGGTAGTATTTTGTGGTCACCTGCCCTTTGACCAGCACTGAGGTGAGAGAGGGGGAAAAAAGGCAGAGTGGGAAACGGAGAAAATCCTATACCAACAACCCAGGACTAGTCTGTTAACTTGCCAGTGTCCAGACTAATCCTAATCCCTCCCCTCAACCCCGATGTCCCGCAGCAGCAGCAGCAGCTGCTGCAGATACAAGCTGGTTGATGCCACCAAGCCGTCTCCTTATAGAAGGAAGAAAGATGCGAAAGACAAGGGGATGTTGGTCAGGCTCGAAAAAATCGTAACTGATAAAATCAGAGAGGAACTGGGGTGGGGCTGGCGAGTTAGGAAGAATCCTGAACGGGATACTAACCACCATGGAAAGGAAGAGGACAGGAAATTTTCAAAACCAAAAGATTATCCAACGTTAATTTGTATGGAATTCATTCGATCCTATTGACACGCTTCCTCTTTTTGAGGGAAGCTAAAGCTATCATTCAATTGGTCAATTGCTTCTATGTTTGCAATAGGAGGAAAATGGAATATTTGGCATTAACTATAAGATCGCCCCATTCAAATCCACACTTTCAACTACCGAAGGGGCCCGGGTGGTAGACCTCTTCTGGAAGCTAAAATCTGATTCCTATTTGTCCGCCTCCTACTCCCTTCGTAGGCTCGGAGATTGAGCTCTAAAAAGTGCCCGTGGGCATAATCAGGAACTTGGAGTGACTGAGTGAGCCGAACTGTGTATTTATAACAAAGAGATCAAGAAAATGTTTCCATAGTCCCCGGCCGTAGTCTTCCTTTTGTTGGGGATTTTTCGGCAAATGCAAATAAACCGAGGAAGGAGTGTGGAACCGCGCACTGCGCACAAGGACGTGACTTTTATGTGTAAATTGCGTTTAGGGATTATTTATTGTTTGGTGGTGGTGGTGGTGGTGGTGGTGGTGGTGATGGTTGTTAAATAAAAGGGATTCTCAGTTGACTTGGTGAAACCTAGATGGCCAAGCTTGTGCTAGGAGGAGCTACGCTGGCTTTATTTCGGGCACCAAAGGAGGGAAGATACGGTCCTCAGGCTCGTTCGGCCTTGATCATCTGTTTCTATATCTTTCTTGCTGTAAAGATCCATTTTCCTCCAGCCAAACTGTGTCTCGGGGGCCTAAAGCACAGAAGTCCCACATCCCTGACTCCGGCTTATCTCCTGAGCAGGCGGAAGAATTGTTACCAAAAGGGACAGTACAACTAGTTGCGCTTAAATGGAGAGGAGGCGGTGGAAGGAGACAATGTTAAATGATGCCGAGAAAATGCTTACGCAGGTGATGCGCGCAGCGCAAATGGAAGGTGTCACACCCGTGGACATGATGATAAAGGGTCTTCTCAATCAGGTCCTGCGGCTCATAGCCGGTTAGTTCAGCTACCCTGAGGAGTACAAGAAGGAGGATTCAGTAGTGGGGAAAGGGCAGGGAAGGAGTAGGCGGCACTATAGACAGGTAAGAAGACGTGAGTTTTAGTCTCTGCCATAGCCTTTCCACTACAGACCAGTGACAGTAAGTCTCAGTTTCCTCCTTGGTAACATGAAGATGACTTTTCTTTGCCCTTCCTACCAACCCCACAGACCTATATAAAGATCAAATGAGGTGGCTGAGTGTAAAGCACTTTGTAAACTGTCTTAGCCCCTCTACATGTCAAGCATCGTATTCTCAATGGAATGGAATTGAGAATGGAATCTCAAACTGTTAGAGCAGAAAGAGACCTTGGAAGAGCTAGCAGATCCAACCTGTTTATTTCACAGATCAGGATACCAGCCCAAAACAATTGGGACATTTAATGAAGTTCCCGCCATTTAACACCTGTACAACAAAGCTGTGACAGACCCAGGACCAGAACCCAAGTCTCTGACTTCCTGGCAGCCCAGTGGTTCCACACACACACACACACACACACACACACACACACACACACACACACAAAATCTGGTATATTCTTATTAAGGCATTGGAACAGGCTACAAGATTCATCTTCAGCTTCAGTACCAACTCAGCCTAGCCCTACCTGGAATCCAAAAATATGAGCTTCATATCCAGGCTGGCACGAAACATGAACATATTGCTGTGTAGTTTGATCTCTGTCACAGCACTGGGGGGCAGTGAATGGCCCACAGCTACCAAGCCCACATTCTGGTAGCAACCATCAAAAGGGGACATATCCAGGCTATACTGGCGGATCTTTAGGTAACCACTGCAGTGAATGACCTTCAAAGGAAGAAAGAAAATTAGAAATTCCACCATCACCACCCTTCCTGCCTGAATCAAAGTCCCAGCTCAGGCACTTCAAGGGGGAAAGGAGATATTCCAGCGGCTATAGAGGAGCTAGCTCAGTTCTCTGGTTGAAATGTTTACCCCTCAACTATAAACCAAGATACTTAGCAAAAAGTTGGATGAGGTTTAAAATCTAAATCCCCAGATAATAGACCCCTCTTTAGATTGTGTGTGTTTCTCTAAACAAAACAAATGTGTTTATACTTAGTAGTAGTTATGGAGCAACCTTGAACAAATAATTTAGCCCCTTTATGCCTCAAGCCAATAAATTCCATTGGTGGAGGAAGCTTCCACACTGGGAATTCCCTAAACCATCTTCCCTTCCTCCTCTGCACCAAATCCTTATATATTTACTCTCTGGGTGTGCCCCCTTTCCAGGGAGAACACAGTAATACTTCAGGTGTGCAAAGAATTTATATCCTTACTTTTAAAAAAAATCAGTTCAAAGCTAGCTTAAAGCCTAGCTGTCCTCTGCCTATATCATACACATACATAACTGTCCTTGGAAATCTCATTGTCCAGGATATCCCACCAGTGTAATATGACATGGGCAACCATCCCTGGCAGTTGCAGGCAATTGAGGCTTCACAGTCCACCAGACACACACCTTATAACCACCACAAGTGAGACCAGCATTCCTCTTGGCCAAGACACACTTCATCCTCAGGAAAAAGGAACGCTCTATCTCGTACTCTGAAGAGAAAAAGGAAGAGATTTGAGTGAGAAAGGGCAAGTAGAGGGGTATTAAGTATGTTTTTAAGAGTTTATACAGTTCATTCAAAAGAAGAGTGAGGCAAGAGGATACAGAGGAACACAATGTAAGATTTTTGGGGTGTTCTTTACCCTGTACAAAATGGGAGTGGTAGGGCTGGTGGGCTGTGAGCACTGCAGTCATCTCATCGTGGTCGGCCGGGTGAATATATTCATAAATGCTGTTCCCGGTCAGTTCTACCTGTTATAGATAAGCGTTTCAGAGTTACCTGCATTGATTTACAGAAAAGTAAAAAAAAAAAAAGTTTGGGCTGGAAGGAGATAGAGTGGGCATGGAGGTCTTTGCCCCTGAACTCTTGAAAGGGTAGCCTTTCATCCTATACAACTCTAAAGTTTTCCTCTAGCCCCAACCCTAAATGGCCTATGGAAATAATATTCATTTAGTTTGGAAAAGAGTAATGAGACCTACAGTTTTAAAAGTCCTTGAAGTTCATCTAGTCCAAATCCCTTTGTCATACAGATGAGCAAACTGAAGCCTAGAAATGTCATTTTTTAATTTTCATATCCCCAGTGCCCCTCACATAGTAGGTTATAGAAAAAAAATCACATTTATCTTTGGTAAATTATTTGCCCAAAGTCATGGAGGTAGTAAGTAGAAAGGCCAGAATTCAAGTCCAGGTTCCCTGATTTTAAATACACTTTCCACGACACCATATTGTATATTGATCTGATATCTCCTGGATACTTCATTTAGAACCCAGGAATTATGCAAATATATGTGCCTCCATTGAAAGACACAGTTCCACCCTGCCCACAGGGCACTTCCAATTTCCAGGAAAAGAAAAACCTTAACAGGGGAGTGGCCTAAAAACTGGGGAGTCTGTGGACCTACCCCACCTACCTGAGAAAGACCAAGGTGGACAGATGCAGTCTCTGAAATGTACATGATCTTCCCATCAGGAGCCACCACAAAGATGAAACCATCCAAGGTCTAGGAAAGTAGACAGAAAGTATGTAAGAGACCCTAGAGGTAGGCCCAGGGACTGACTTGGGAGAGTGTTCCAAGAGTGAGAACACTGTGAAGAGGGGAAAATGAGGCCCAGCAAATATGAAGAAATGTAGAGAGAAGAAGAGGCCAAGAAAAGTTGACTGGTCAATAAGAAGCATGACACTGGAGAGGGTTAAAGGTGACCTAAGTCATTCAACATTTATTAAGCTCTTCTCTAATGTAGAGCATTCTGGAGAAATAAGTTTAAGTGGAGATCGTTGCTCTCTGAGGTCTAATGAGGAAAACAAAACCAGTTGGTCTGAAAAATGCATAAGAGAAACATGCAAGTGGCATGACTGTGAAGACCACAAAGCAGGAATAAATGAACTGGATTGAGTAAATTGTGCTCCAGGAAACATAAAAAAGGTATATTTGGTCAGAATGAAGAGTTGGCTGCAGAGTTTAAGAGGAGATAAGAAGCGCTAGTACACACACACACATATAATAGCAGCTGCTCTTATTGCCTCTTACACCCTGGATCCATCATATGCTCCCCAAACCAAAGATAGATAGATAGACAGACAAATAGAAATATACATACATACATACATGTATATGTACATATGTATATACCAGTTGCTCTTATCTCTTTATTGTGTCCTGATTATATAACCATAAACAAATACCATTTCTTAAAGCTGACAAAGTCATTTCTAGGGAGAGTTAAGGTGTCTGGCCCAGAACGAGAGAAATTAGCTCTCAGTTTCCAAGCTGCAAACTTCTTTTCAAGGCTCCCACTCAAGAAGCTCATGGTGGACTTGAATGACAATTAAAGGGATGAAGGAGCAGGGGAGAAGTGTCAAGCCTAAAATGCCAACGGGAGTTTTACTATTTTAAATATTTGCTCTGCGACTTAAGTGGGCAACGGGCAATTTAAAACGGTCTGCACTGCAAACAGTGCTATAATAGGACCTACACATTGGTCATACACATTACCTGAATATAGTATGGTGTGCACCTGCGCATGTGCCTATCTCTACAAGGCTAGATACGGAGGATGGGGTCTGGTGGAGGAGGGGCTGAGTGTCCGACAGAAGGAGAGTTGAATGACAGCGGATGAAAATTTTATCCTGAATGCAAATGTAACCAAATGTTGTAGAATTTAAAAAAAAATTTTTAAAAATCGTTAACAGACGATAGCATTTCCCTATTTCTTGGCTTCAGAAAACCGCCATAGACATGATTCTATAGCTGGCATTGCTTCCAACATGTGTAGGCATAAAGAACTCTGTTTCCACGAATTACGTTTATTCAGCTTTGCTGTACCTTTCAAAGGCCTACCGAAATTTGTCCAGCCCCATGGAGCTCGGTGGTTTCTGTGTCTCTCCTTCGGTCTATCTCTGTCTCGATAGAAAGAGGTCTAAGAAAGTAAGCCAGTGCACCTTCGCTCAGCAGGCACCTAACAAAGTACAGTGGAGAAGTCCTACCAACTTGCCCGTCCACAGACCGCAGATGTGTGCACCGGTAAGGTACTGGAGAGATAAGAGAATTTTACTCAATTGAATTCTACAAACATTTTAAAGCACCTACTATTTCCAAAACACCGTGCTTGGGATAGCATGACAAAAAGTTAAAAAACAATTTCTGTCCTCTAAGAGCATGCTTTTTATTAGGGTTGGAAGCCAACACAACTCCGCTCCTGCTACCCTGCTCAATCATCCCTAAGGAAACAGTACCTGTATTCCTTGAACCATGACCTTAACAAAAATGCAAAAAGGATGACCCTGAGATTTTTTTTTAATTAAAGCTACATAGACAACAAGAGAGGCTGATGGTGCTTCAAAGGAAAGAAATACAGACTTGGGCTCCTTGCTTCGATCTGTGAACGGTTTTGTTTTGTTTTTAAACAAGCGCATAGGAATACAACAAGCTACAAACAGAATCCACCGTCGCTATAACCTTTCTGGGAAAGGGGCTTTCATTTCAAGGCCAGTTACCTGTAAGAGATGGGACCCCAGCTCCCGGCCGACGTTATCCAAAGGACTGGTACGGGTCGAATGGCCCCACGCTTCTCCGAGCCCTGTGTACGGAAGACACCGAGAAAACTCTTCAGTAGAAATGAAATTCACAAGATCCCGGGTCCTCCACCTGGGAAGAGCTGCCAGTAGTTTAGGGGCGCAGCGTCAGCAACTTCAGGACCACTAATTACTGGGCCCAGGGTTATTAGTAGTACTGTTAGTGCAATAATCACGATTGCCATACGGTGGTATAACTAGTGATAATAAACAGTAAGCATTCCCCAGCAAGACTGAAAAGACAATAGCGATGGACTGTGGAACTGGCGTTACTTTCAGTTCCAAGGGCTAAGTGAACTCCAGTAGGGTTGCCAGAGTCCAGGGATGCATCACATAATCAGACCTTTCACACTACCTTATCTCACCTAACTTGCTTCCTTCACTGAATAAAGTGCCGGGTTTCTCTTAAGACTACCAAGCCACAGTAAGATGAAACACAAACTATTTTGTGCCCAGCTTCAACATCTCCCTCCTTGGAAACAGTGTGCGACCGTAACAGAGGGTGAAGGAAGTGGTCCGTTTGGGGTTGCATCTGATTATGACTGCTTAGCGATTCCCCTGATACTGTGTGCTATCGATGCGTTTTGCGTACTTCATTTGTGTGTCTACAAGAAAAAACCACTTTATTCCTCATTCACTTTTTTCATCCTCATCAGTAAGAAGAGAAGGAAACTAATAGCACGGGAGGAACTTGTGCATCCACATAGAGTAATCTAGGAGGTCTTCGTCATTTTAGCCTCCAATAAGATTTTCTGATTGGCTATAATGACTTTCCTGTCATTCTCCTCCTCTCAAACCTCCGAAATTAATCCCCCTTATTAAAAATCAGTTTGCTTTCAGCTTTGTGGAAGCTCTTAGGCTCTATGTCACCAATCGCAGGTTTTCCAAGCATCAGTCAACCATTCCCCACCCCCATCCTCGTCCCCTTCCCCCCCCCCCAATTTCCATCCCATTTCACGCACTTTTCTTAAGTAAGTTTCCTGAGGGACTAACAGGCTGTAGATAATGCCTTAATATTAACACTGTCCCAGGTAGACTGCAGAGGCATTCTGCTTCCCAGACTTCTAAATATCAAATACTAAAAATACGGGCATTACATATCCTTATTGCTTAGACTTCTCAAACTTCGCATCCAAATTCTCCGCTTATGTCGGAATGATAAATCGCTTTGCTCTTCAATATACGTAGATATAGATATACGTATATACATATATAACGTATGTATTCCTATTATATGTGTCACATTATGTGTGTGTATATATACATATACATACATACAGACACACACACACACATATATAATATAACCATGATTGTCGGTTATTTTCTTATCTGCTGGGAGATAAGAGGAAAGCCAAGGGGAATTGGGCGAGACAGAGTTAAGCTATTTATGGGTAATATCTTTTAACAATGTTGCTGCTGAAATAATTTAAACTGCGCAGTTAAAACCTTTTATGCTTACCCCATTAAACAGGGCTTAACGTGACAAAAAAAAAAAGGTGATTGATTGCAGTACAGTGCAAATCACCATGAAGTACACAATGACAAACACGCGCATTATAATGTCTTACCAGAGGCTAGGTAGTACAAATTAGAGCATGGAATCTGACTGTTTAAAAACTACTGGCCAGGTGCTACTTCCCGCTTATCCACCGAACTAGAGACAAATAAACAAGTGATTAAAATCTGAGAAACGCAGAACGCTTAGCTCTCTTTCATCCTGGACCCGATTTACCTAAGTGTTTGCACATCTAAATAAACCTAACGATTTCCCCACAGCTATGCAAACATTAATGCTCCCAGCCTACCTCCCTCCTCTCACTCCCTTCCTCCCTCTTCTGTAACCCTTCTTGATTCTTCTTCATCACCCTGGTCTAGCTAAATCTCTCCCATCCCCTCCTTCAATGCTCCCCGCCTTGGCTTTCTGTTTTCCTCTCTCAGCTATGTCCCCTCTTTCTTCTTTACATTTTTTTCTCCTGAACTTTTATGTACGAAACACTTTTATTCGTGGCTCTACACACAGAGAGATTCTGTTTGTCTCTCCCTCTCCTTCCTCTTTCTCTCTTCCTCTCTCTCAACCTCCCTGTCATCTCTCCTCTTTTTTGCCTCTCTTACCATCTTCTGAACCCTTCCCTTCTCTTTGCTTTTATTACTAGAAAGTGGAGGCGGGGGCGGCGGGGGGGGGGGGGGGGCGGAGTGGAAAGTGTGTGTTGACTGTGGGGCTGCGGGGGAGGGCTGTCTGCCTTCACTGTGTGTTTGCCTGACTTGACTGACAGTGATCCAGATCACCCACGTACCTGCACGTTGAGCAACAAAATCACCCGTAATGGTACGCCATCTGATGTCTTTTGCTAAAGCAGGTAGTGAAACCTCAGGCTAAAACGCGGTGAGGAATGAGCAAACCGAGATACCAGAGCAGAGGGTCACTGAAACTATGGAGAATGAACACTTTCGCAAAAGGGTCTCAAACCAGTATGTGTGGACCATTATATGTTCTTTCTAAAAACAAAAAAGTTCACAAGAGATGGATGGAAAACAGACCAGGAAGGTTGACCTACCTGAACAACTGGAAAAGACGGAAATTCGGTAGGCTACATACTGAACACTGGTTCGGTACTCCTGGTTTAGGCTCTGGGCTAATTATTAATCCAAGTTTACGGGTCTAATTAGTATGCTCCTACGAGGGAAAGTAAAACTTCCATCGCAAGTTAATGAATAGCTCATCTCCATTACAGGTTAATACAAGACTCCTTTTCTTTTTCTTTCTTTTTAATGAACTTTTTTTTTTTCACGGAGCACTGCACTCCACTTTATGTTTCTGGTAAAAAAAAAATTATCTGCCTTGAGACTGAGTTAATGTTTTGTAATGTAATGTGTCCTCTTTTTTTTTTAACCCGGCATGACTTTTCCTGACCCTAATTCTTTGTGCTTCATGAGGTACCTCCCCAGTTGCAAAGTCTAGCGTCTTCTCATCATCGCACCCCCAGAAAAATGGGAAGGAAATACACAAAACAAAGCAAAATCCCTTCTGCCTTGTAAGTCCCTGTTGGAGAGTCCTCCTAATATGCTGCTTTACTATATAGTCAGTCAGTTGGTCCCTGGATCCGTTTCTCTGTCCAATTCCTTTTAGTCGGAGGGGTAAGCTGTGATTTTTTTTGCACTTGACCTACCGCAGAAAATTCTGCAAATCCGTTGATTGTCTGTTTAAAACAAGAAGGAAAGCGGCTCCCTTTGCCGCAGGATTACAGTGGAAACCAGATCTAAAGATTCCCTTGTAATTTGGAGAGGCCGAAGGAATAAAGGGTTTGCAAGGGGAACAAGTAGCTCTGTGAGGGAGAGGATAACTAAATCGTTTTTTAGGGAAAAGGATTTTCCCCAGCTAAAGTGGTCGAAGACAAAGAAAAACATAATCTATTTTGGAAGATTTCCAAGATATGCCACATTAACCTTAGCAGATAAATTTTGCCTTTCTACCCCTCCCCATTTCCCTTAAAGTCTGGTTTATCATATTTACATAAGTAGCATTAGAGGGGGATGTATCTATTATGGATCTAACGGACTAGCTCACATTTCATTAGAAAACCTAGGAGAAGTTTCCCTGTTGCTGTATACTTGATGCATTGCAGAGTCATTTCCATTTAAATACCCCCTGACCCAAGGATTACCTCAATGGACTGACTGCACGGGTTTTGTAATTTCCTGAAAATGAGATTTCGATTTATAAAACAAGAAACCAATTAGTAACCAAATGAAGCAAAGTAGATCCACTAAAATTGACCTAATCCCATAGGCACCATTTAGGCCAGTTCTTGGCGAATGAATGATGAGCTCCAGTCTAGCATGGGCTCAAAGCATCATCCAGCTGTGTTATTGCAAGCAGCAAAAATAAATTGATCGAGCTTTTCCTTCAGAATGAATTTCATATCCTTGACAAAATATAGATTATGGCCCCAGCATCACAGGTTGCTCCACTCAAACAGGAAGAGGAGGAGGGAAAAGAGCACTTGGTAATATTATTGTTTTTTTGTAACCCTCCCCCAGAAAAGTAACATATGTATGTATATATTCTTCTTTGCAATAAGTAACAAGCAAAAGTAGGTGGATAAACTGCTATCTACATAGTTGGAGGGAATACACCAATTATATCACAAATTAATTTTAGTATTTTGCTAGGGCTAGCTTTCTCCATAGCTCCATACTCCTTTCAGCTGTCATGGGGGATGGGGGATGGGGGTGGGGGTGGGGTCACAGCACTCATCTCTTGTCATGACCTGAACATGACCCAATGATTACTGGCAGAGATGTCTATCCACTTTCAACCTCAGGACAAATGCAATCTTCAGTCATAGATTTTGCTCAGGAAAAAGTGGGAAGATGGAATGAGTGCGAGGTCCAAAAGGAAAAAGAAAAGGGGAGGGCAGGAAAAAGAAATCACGCATCTCAAAATGTTGCAGGTAGAGACCCAGATGTCCACCACCCTAACTGGAATTCCAATGTATATTGTCCATACCTAACCTACCTCCCGTATTTCCTTCAGTGCAGCAGAGATATGGGGATGGTTTGAGGACTATCATGCTAGAGTTCAACCCACCATCCCACTGGGACCGGCGGTTCCAGTGTCTCTAAGAGGGTAAAGGAACTGGAGGTAGGGGACAAGGGAAGGGAAATCCTATTAGGTATGCAGGGTTAAGAAGAAACTCTGACCAGGTTTAGTTACCAACTTGTAGCCCAAAACATCTGTAACCCATAGCCTAGGGGTTAGCAGCTTTGCTGCTAGGAAGGCAGCATCCTATTCCTACCGTAGCTCTTGAGGAGGAATCTAGGAAAGAGGACTATGTTTTTGGAGACGGCAGTGCATATCTCTGTCTAAATGAGTGATTGTCTCTAGAAAGAGGTCTGGGCTCCCGGCTTTTTCTACAAATCTGAGCCATGTCTTTCTTAAGAGTCTCACGGCCTTTCAAGAAGAAATGTGGGCCTGATCAAGAGGACAGTCTGTGATTCTTGTTGCCAAATCAAACAGCGTATGAACATCCCATCCCAGTAAAGGATGAGAAGAGCTAGATGGGATATCAGGCAGAGGATTAAGATGGAAGGCATACTTAAAATATGGAAGAGAAAAATTAATATTTTTTCAAAGGTTTCCCTCAGCTGAGGCTGAGGGTGTCTAAAGAGCTTTTCTTTCTGGCGGGGCAAAGCTTTCCTCAGACCCGTGCCCCACTTCCTCTTCCCCGGCCCCGCTCTACCATTTCTGCACTTGGGTGCAATCTTCTAGCCCTGCGCCAAATGTGGGGACCCAATTCTGGTGATCCCGTCACTGGGCGCTGGGAGTGTGTACTGGGAGTGGCGGAGGCCGGGAGGCGTTCAGGGATGCAGGGGCATTAGCTGTTATCTCTCCGTGGCCCAGGAATCCCTCCGGCTTCCACTCAGCTCAACCCCAGGTACCTCGAAGACAGGGCCCCCTCTCTCCCCGCCTACCCCCTCCCTACCCCCTCCACACTCTGACTAGTTCAACAAGCCGCTTCAACATTTAATCTGTAGCGATGGCATTAAAAGTGGCCTTTCGTAGCTGGGAGGGGCAAAGTAAAGGAAGCAGGAAAAGTTTTAGACCTGCATCCTTTCATGCCCAAGCGGATAGATGACTTCTCGGCCCAGTGATCATTTCCATTATTGTTAGAGGGGGAGGTAGGAGAGAGAAAAGAGGAAGGAAGTAACTTTAACTCGGTAACTTTTAAGCTCTGTAGATTCTCCTGGAGGCCATTAGCTAGGACATTTTGTCCCCCTCTTAGCCATCCCCCCGCTTCGTTCCACTTCCCTCCTCCCCCAGGTCTAGGAGGTAAGTTTAGGGGGTGGGGAGTGAGTAATCACCGCTATTACCCGGTTAAGCCCTGGTTGCAGTTTTCCCAGAGGAGACCGAGGCGTGGGGCCGGGTAGCTGCCCTGATTGCAGATCTCGGTCCAATCGAGGCGGAGGCAGAGGGCTGGGGAGAAGATGGGAGCGGGAGAAATCTCTCCCGAGGCTCCCGAGTAGGCCAAGGCTTGTAAGCCCTCGCAGCCAGAAGCAACTCCTTGGGGAACCAGGTGAAGCCGCCTCATAAACCTTAATGACTGTCGGGGACCAGTTCTTCGCCTCTCACCCCACTCCCCTTACACTTGGTTAGTTCCCAGTCAGCTCGTAAACTGCACTTTTCGTATTGCTCTCCCAGGCAGGCCTAGCTACTGGCGATCTCCCCCAGCTCCTTGGGAACTCAAGGCGGGTAAGGAAAATGAAGGGTGAAGAAGGGAAGAGGTGGAAATGGAGAAAAACTGGCTCTCTCTCTCTCTCTCTCAAGATCTGGCCATTTTTTCTCCAGGTCAGGAGAACCCTAACCTATTCACCGAACGCAGATGAATGCAAACGTTGGTGAAAATATGGGGTCAATCTAGCGTCGACTTAACGTCGGGGGACGGTTGGAAAACACTGCACCAAACAAGACACAAGAAGCATTTAATGCGGTGTGCGAAGGGGATCTCTATCTCTATCACCTGGGTGATAAACTGTGGAGGTTTTCTCTGAATTCAGAGTTGATATTTTAGTAAGACATAGACACTGGGTCCAGTGAGGCCTTTCTTCTAAATGAAGGTGAGGCTCCTGCATGAGAAGCCTGAAATAATAATTTTTACAATTCGAATAATTGCAAGGATGACTAAAAATCCGAGCTTTCTGGTACCAAGGTGAGAAGAAATTCAGTATAGGGATTATATACCCAGTCTCAGCTGAGCAGAAATAAGCCAGTATATGGACAGAAAGGTCTGCAAATCCCGCCAGTAGATGAACTAGACTCTTGCTCAAAGGCCAAAGTTGTTGCCGCAGTCACTAGGTCGAAAACTTACTTGGTCAGAAATCAACCAGCCTTTTTCACAAGTCGGCTGCCATGAAACTGAACAGCGAAAGATTTAGCCCCTTCTCAATTCCAGGCAGGCGTTTGTACTGTTTGATGAAGGCACCCGCCAGCCTTAAAAAGTCGTGCTTTTTTCCTTAAGAAAATAAAGTCAAGGGATCAACGCCTAAAAAAAAGGTGATTTCCCCTATTGATCTGATCTATAATTTCTGGCACATAAATCTGCCCTTGCAACTGCTCCGCAAGGAGTTTAGTTCTGCACTTCTCATTTTAAGGCCACATCAAAACTGGAATTAAACAGAGAAAAGCAGCGTGGAGAGTAAACTGCTGCTTAAAGGCTTTTAAATGAGAAAAACTTATGTAAGAAAATAAACATTGAAACCTAATGCTCAATCATTTCCCTGAGCGGTAGGGAAAATAGCCTTAAATCACGGGCCCACGTGGGAAATGGGGGTTTCTTGTTCCCTTTTAGTTCTGGGTTCCTAAAATCTAACAAGATTAAGTAGTTCAATCTTGAGGTGAACGCAATAGAACCCACCCCCTGCCGCCAAAGGTTTGTTTAATCATCATCCCTCCAGTCCTCTGAGAGTGTGCTTTCCTTTTTGTGAGGCTGTTAATTTCAAATCTGCAATTGTTTTTATTTTCCCCAAGTCATCTTGTCACCAAAATGGTAGAAATCTTGCCAAATTGCCGAATAGATTTGAAAACGGTGACTGACGCCTCTTAAAGGTTATTCTGAGTTACCCACTTTATTTCCGGCCAAAATGCATTTTAATCCACTCACACATTTATGTTTCTTTTAAGGTTGGGTTAACCCACTTTACACACAAAGAATCTAACCTTCCTTTTATCGTCCCTCTCTCCCCCTCCCTATTCCTGTCTTTGATACACTAAAGATTTATTCATTTCTACACGTCTCAGTTTTTCCTCTGCAAGGCTGTTTAAGAATAGATTATGTTACCAGTTGGAAGACATGGCCGTTTTAATGATTTCACAGCAATCTTCCGAGTTTTCTTCTGCTGGTGTTTGTATCCTGGAGTCTCCGCTCTAGCGGCTGCATTCTAAACTCCCCCAGGGATCTAAACCACTCGCTAACTTACCTCTTTTTTTTCTTCTTTCCTGCCACCCTTATATTCCTCCTCTTTCTTTTTCTCCTGTCACGTCTTCCTACCTGTCTTCCTCTTTCTAACTTTGATTTTTCTGCCTGTTATCTTCCTTTTTTCTGCCCTTTCTGTCCCTTTTTTTCTTCTTCCTTTTCTCGTTTTTTCCCCATCTTTTTCCCCATCTTTCAAGCTTTACTTTTTTTCTGGTTCTTACTTCTTTCCTCTCTTTTCTCATCTTTCCACTTTCCCATTCTTCCTAATGAAAATTCTGGGTTTAAACTGGCCTATTTGGGTTTGGGTTGCAAGTTCCCTTCGACCCTAAAATCCTGAGAGTGTTTGGAGAACAGTCTAGCTGTCTTTCTTCCCTTTTTTTTCAATTAAGTTAGAAAGTCAGTGAACTATGCTTTTAGGAGTAAAGACTTTCCTTTTTAAAAGTCTGGAGTTATTTAAAAGAAGCTTTAGTGGAAATGGAAGGATTTCCTTTTTTAACCTTCTGGCCTTCCTCGATGCTGTTGAGGGAAAATGTTAAATATGTGTTTGCAATCTATTTTTTTTTCTTTCAAGCAAACATAAAAAACTACCTCCAAAAAGCGACATGTGCACACAGTCAACTTCTACAGTAATTGTTATGAACGGTCAAGCGGTTTCATATGCCCAGGGTGAGTTTCAAAGTTGTGTAATCTAACGTCGACTATGAGGAATATGTAAGTCACCTTAGACGTCACTGAAATTTTCTGCTCTTGGGATAGTCCCACAGCTCTAAACTAGGTCTAGAGTTTCCTTTCACAAAACTGAAAAGGAATTCCCTACCCTTGGTACTAAGCGTTCGTTCCCTTTAGTTTTCTAACCCCATCTTTCTCTCTCTATTGCCTCTCTTTTATTCCTCTCCATCCTGGTTTAGCACCCCCTGCTGGCAAAGCCGGACTCTGAAACTTTCCTCCCTTTTTTAAAAGTGTGTGTTTCAGTCCAGCCAGCCGCATTAAAATGAAACGCACCCAGCACATGCTGGGAATGGATTACCTCGAGGCCTCATGCATTTCCAGCTCTCTCTGATGAACCCGCATAACTCATCAGAGGACTTTGTGGCACTCAGCCGCCAGTGAGTTATGAGCTCATTAATAACTAGGGGAATAAATGAGGTGCCCAGAGTTAGCACATTGTCTCTCCCCTTTATCTCCATAAACGTACCATCACTCGCATAAGGGGAGGAAGGAGTGGCACAGGGTGAGGTGGAATTGTGGGAAGAAGGAACTACCAAAACCATAGCCCCCGATACTTAAACGAGACACATGTGGAAGGTTGGTTAACTTGAATCTTGACTAGGATCTAGAAGTAACTCAAGAGAGTGTTTTGCATTAATTAAATTTTGAATTGCTGTTAGCACTTAATTAGATGAGGAAGCTTGCTGTCTTAAAAAAAAAAGCAGTAAAACAACCCACCACAAGAAGAATTAGAGGAAGAAGAAGAAAAAGAAGAAGAAGAAGAAGAAGAAGAAGAAGAAGAAGAAGAAGAAGAAGAAGAAGAAGAAGAAGAAGAGAAAGCCATCCAACTCCACCCAACTCTGAGAAGAAGCTCCTCCTCAATTTCTTTCTGGCACAAATTAGCATATGCTTTGGAGGGCGGCAGCTCGGGCTCCTATGCACTTTGCCACACAATTCCCTAGTGCATGCAGACATTCTGTTTGGCCACGGAGGGATGGGGATCCGCTATTCTTCTCTTCCCGTGATTACTTACAGCCCTACAAGCAGTACCATATGCTTCTTCTGATCAAACAACTCGCTACATAGGCACCAATAATTGACGAGACCTGCTAGAAATCACGAAGAAAGGTAGCCTACTGAGACTGCAGGAGTTGACAAATCACTGCTAATAATCCTTTTAGGCCCATCACGGCCATCAGAGTTTGCAATAGCTTTATTTTTATAAAGTGGGTGCTGACAATATAAAAGACAAACTAGGTCTCTCTCTCTTTTTTAAATCAGAGGACAGCTTAGTACCGTTATCATCTTCCCTCCAGTAATTCCCACACAAAAATAGAATTCAGGTTGTGATTTTAATTTTAAATTTAAAAAAATTTGTCTTTTCAGGTGCTAGCTTTAGTTAGCTTTCAAGCTGGATTTTAAATCTAAGATGAAATCCATTGGTTCAAGGAAATCAATTTAAGATGCAATTGACTTAGAACAATATTTTTAGTTTCAGGGAGATTTCCAAAGGTTTCCTTTCTGGCCCTGGCTGGACTGATAACATGCTTTTTTCCAGGGCTGGTTCCCCCAACCAATGAACAACGATTTAAAATTTTTTCAATCAAGTTAAGTGAAACACAAATTTCACACATTTCCTTCCAGTTTCCCATTTTAGAAAATACCAACAACCCCAAACACTCAAAGTCCAAAACAAAAGAACCTGTTTCTCCCTAATGGATACTGGCTCGCTCATAAATAAACACAATTCTCTATCTGTGTTAGTCAGTCAACTAGCATTTATTAATTGCCTACTATATTCCAAGCACTAGGGATACAAAAAGATTTTAAAAAGTTTCTGCTCTCAGGGAGCTCACAGTCTACTGGAGGAGACAATATACAAAAAACTATGTACATACAAACAAGATCTATACAGGATTAATTGGGGATAGCCTCCGAGGGAAGGCACTAAAAGGATAGGACTACTTCGTACTGGGAAAGCCTTCTTGCTTTAATTCTCTTTGTAAAAATTAGATCATATAAACTAGCCATTTCCCTCTTCTTCAAATTTTCTATTTACTCTAGGCAAACTCCATATATTTTGTAATCCTATTTGTTCTTTCTCTCTTTTTTCTTCTTTCCTTTCTTCCTATTTTTATTATTTTGTTAAGGGGAAGTAGAAGACGAGGGCTTTATTTCCATAGTTAACATCTACATTTTTAACTAGGGCATCAGTTAATTAGGTAGCCATCATAGTCCTTTATTTCACTGACTTTTTTTCTTTATTTGGCTTTGGGGTGACTCCTGACCCTCTACACACAGATTTTACATATCAGTCGAAACTGATTATTTTGTACAATTGCTTAGATGTGTCAGACAATCCTCTCACAGATCCTTGCAACACTCGGCCAAGAAGAGCTTACTTTCTAAACGGGTTACTGACTGAAATAGCCTTAACTTATTCTGAAAAGTGCATTAAAAATACAAGTCCTTTATTATAATTTTTTTAGTTAGTCCAGTCCTTCAAGAACATCTCTGCCACTGTTACGAACCATAAAGTTGGGAACAGTTTTCAGAAACTGCAGATGCCAAGAAACAACAAACTCCCAAAGCAGTAAGGTTCCTTCGGGCTGAGTCCAAGAAATTAACCCAGAGATGGTACCTCTCCAGTATTTGCAAGAAGCAGTGTCTTGAAAGAGCTGGCTGACTTCCCAGTAGATTTTACCCACCCATACTCAATCTTATGTACCTACTGCAGTGTCTGTTGTTGTACACACACAACTAAATGTAAGCACGCTGGCAATGCGTGTGTTTTCAACTGGATGCAACTTTCACTTAGGGAATAAAAAAGAAAGTCCTGTTTGCTTTAGGAGTACACTTTCAGTTGAGCTCAGTGTCTGAAGTGTTGACAAAAGCACTGTTGGTCTGCTTCCCAGCCAAACATCTCTGGAGTGAGGTGAAAGTATTAATGGAGCAGAAGAGGGAAGAATGAAGAGGCAAGGTCTAACACTGACTTTAGGAACGTCTTTGTGCAAATAGTCTCAATAAATTCCTATTCATGTCAGGCATATTCATATGTGTGTATACGACTTAGAGCTGCGTGCACATGAGTGCATTTACACACATGGGTGTACCAGCACATGAATACATAATTTTGCAAAATGTTACTCATGTTCTTTCTGAAATTAAATTTTAAGCAGACACTTACCTTCTGGGAAAACCACTCTCATTTTTAGATAGCTGGTGGTAAGCCTGATTATGGATGCTTTGTCCAGCTGAGAAGTGATGGCTGAGGGCAAAGGCAGTAATTTAGCCAGTTCATAAAATTCACTGTTTTCCTTCTCCCGTCTAGTCCGGGCAGCATTTTTGGACTTCTCTTTCATTGTGTCTTTTTCCCCCTTTCTTCTTTGAATTTAAGCTCCTCAGATTCATCCAAAAAAACCAGAAATTTTCAGCTACACTTAATGTTTGGCCAAAACAAAACAAAACATACCTTGAGTGAAGTAGTTAATGTCTTTTTAACGGTAGGGATATATGACAGCAATAAAAGGCCAGAACTGGACAATAAAAATATTTACCAAAACAAAAACAAAACAAAACCAAAAGGCAGGAAAAGAGGATAAGGAAGGGTGATTTTCCAATGCAGATTCGAGAATCCAACTGTATCTGCAGGACACTATATGTCAATAGGACCATCGAGGAACCAAGCTTCTCTTCTGTTCCAGGCAGCAAACATCGGTCCTCGGAAAACAAACATAATAATTCCAATCTTTTTAACTTCAGCTCTGAATTCCCAGGCCTCAAGGTCGGCTCTGATTTCTTGAAGGTAGATCAGGTATTCAGTGCAACTTCTTTCAAGCCACTGTAAAGACAACAGCATTGAAAGGATAAAAGATGTGCTGCCGAACTGTCTTACACATGTATACAGGCAGAGGTGGGGGGGGGGGGGAGGGAGGGAGGAGGTAATGGTCAAGAAGGTGCCGGGGAGTTTCCGCAGTTTCTGTTTGTTTTTAAAGATCTGGAGAAAGCGGCTAGCTTAACTGAGCGTCCCACAGCACAATACTCAATACATTCTTCCTCTCGCTGACAAGCTTCTCAGTTCCCTCCAGTCATGTTTAATTGATCAAACAACAAATAACTTATATTTTAAATAAACAAAAAATTCTGTTGCTCCACTCTCGCCTCTCATGGCCCCTCCCCACAATAAGACAGACACACCATCACCCTCAACGACAGAACTGCAGGTCTCTGGACTAAACTAAATGTGCCAATAGGACAACGCAGAAATTCCCCTAATAGTGAGAAGCACAGGCTAAATCCCAACACACTTTGAATGTATCCATGTTGGCCCCGGTTTTCTGTTAGGAGAGATGAGAACTGGTTTCTAAGTCAGTGAATGACACTGACTGTTAATTGATTTAAACTTTAAGTCAAATGAGAGACCCAGTGCGTTCTCTTTTTTCTCAGGGGTAAAGACAAAAGGAACACAAATAACAGGTTGACCCCACAGAGCCAGCCCTCCCCCTAATAATTTTGAAGGTCATAAAAAATCTTAAAACTCAACTAAAAAGGTTTCTATCTTTATCTCTCTAGCACAGGACAAACACTCTACAAAGGAATCCATCGTGGCATTGGGTGGGTAAATCGTCTGCTTCCACCTACCTTCAATCCCCGAAGTCTGCAGTAGGTAAGGAGCCCAACTCTTAATTGCAACCATTACTACCATCCAACTAGAGAAACTTTGCTCTCTTCTCTGCTGCTCATACGCAGAGTTTCTGCTTCCTATCTTAGTTATTAGGGTTTGAGATTTGGATTTTTTTTTTTAGGAAGATGCGGGGGGGGGGGGGGTCCGAAGAATAGATTACAGGTTTTGGTTCAGGTAAGATAGCCTTAGAATCTTCTTTGGTAATTGTCATGAAGTTGCTATTTTGCCTAATTGAAAGCAAAAAATATACCCCAAATAACTTCTTTATAGCTAAAGGGTTTTAGCCTCAACTTCACTCCTAGTCTCCTTCTCTCCAGCCCTCCCTTAATGCCACTCACAGGGCCCCCTTTCCTCCTATTGGTCCGAAGCGCCTCCAAGGCTTGGTACTCATTGGCCCGAGGGCTGAGTGACGCGAGTACGCTTTGGGCTACCCTCCCCTTTCTTAGTCCCCCTCCTCTTTCGGGGGGTAGCGTCAGCCCTCTGACCCGCGTGGCCGCCAGGGCTCCTAATGAGATCGGAGCTCTGGGGGCTGGCGCGCAGGCGAGCACAGGGGATCCCGGGATTTGCTGGCGGGACCCAGAGCTTCCAAGTCGCTGCTTCAGCTCCCAGGACACTTGGTCTGGTGTGGCTCGGGCGGTGCTCCTGCCTGCCTGGTCTGCAGCGTCCAGCCTTCTGTGGGCAAGGGGCGGAGCGGCTGTGAGGGTAGCAACTTGGGTGGGGGTGGAGAGAAGAAGGTAGTCAGTGTCCCTGGCCTCCCACCCGTCACCTCTCACTCCAGCAGTTAGTGTTTGAGTCGAGGTGGATGCACGTTCAGCCAAAGAGGAGGCCTAGCACTTTAAGTCCCTGATGCAGTCCAGTAGCAGTGGCAGATTCCGGGTTGCAAGGTGCATGGGGCGGGCCATAAAGTCGTAACAGTAGCAGCAGGAGGCGACTACAAGCCGGCAAGCTGCAAGGGTCAGACTTCCCCAGCTGAGGACGCAAAGTAGCCAGGAACAGCCTGGGAACAGAAGCCAATTGAGAACCTGGGCGGGGGTGGGTGTGCATGAGCTGAAGTGGGGGAGGGGGGACACTGCCTTGGTTAATGCCCCTAGATTATTACGGTGTAGAGCAGTTATTCTTTAAAACGTGTGTGTGTGTGTGTGTGTGTTTACCCCTCCTCCGCCCCCAACCTCCACACACCTTCTAGCACCACCTGAAAGTATTCCTCGTGAAACTCGAGCAGTGCCTTTTTTGATCGCCTCAGAAGACCTTGCTGTGCTCTGACAGGTTGTGACTGACTGCCTGGCCCAGCCCTAAGAACCAGGAACTTGGGCGACTGAGTATATTCCCGCGTTTCATTGAAGCGTACAAAGCAACAGTCTTCATCGCTAAAGGAAGAAAATTTAATAGCTCTCCTAAAATTAGTCCCAAACGAGAGAACCTCCTTCTAGATGGGTCAGGTTTCTTGTTTTTGTTTTTTGTTGTTGGTTTTTTTTTTCTCCTGTGGTGTGGGTAGAGGGTTGAGAGATCTGTTCACTTTGTAAAGTTCTGAAAGTTAGCTTTCCTTATAATCTATGAGGGAAGAAGTGTGGAGGATTATCGTCCAGGCCAAAACAAATAATGCATTGTTTTAATGGAGAAAAAAGAAAACCCTAAAATGCTAACAACAGTTACTCATCCATAAATCCAAGAAAAGAAATACGTTTTTTGGGGGGAACGATTAAAAAAATCCCTATTATTTCAAGAAGTTTATTTTTTTTAAAAAAAAAGGTTAATCTCTACACAATAGCATTTAAAATGAATAACCTTGCTCCAAACTTTTTAAACAAGTATTTACACTGGTTTTATAGCACAGCCACGGATACTGCGGCAGCTTAGATTTTAAAACACACCTAGTTCACTTCTACCACCATCATTGGAAGAAACAAAGTGGATAGCACAAAAAATGTTTAGATACCAGAAATCTATTAGTACCACATTCAAAGGACTTCCATACAAATGTGTCAATTCCTTAAACAGCCTCTCGATTTACTGTTGTCTTTTGCTTAAGCTGGGCCAAGCGATTGCTGTTGAAGGTGTATGAAAAGCAATTCATTCAGGATATTGTAGATGGATGCGAGAAAAACAACTACAAAAACCAATTACCCGTTGTTTTATAATGGGAATTGCTTCGGAAAAAGCAAATACGTCAGGGAAGGATGCCTGACATTTTACCGATATTCTAAAAAACTTTAAAAGTGTTTGCTCAAAAATATCGACATCTGCCACCTCGTTGCCATCCTACCGCAGAAAGCTCTTGGAATAATCGGGGCGTCTCTTGGAGGGTATTTACACATCTGGGCAACATCTGGGCAGAAGGAGAATGAACGCTATCCAGGACATACAACCACCGGCGCCGAGGCAAGTGGTTGATTGTTTTTCAATTCTGGGTAAAAAAAAAAAGGGAAATCAAACATATAGATTTTGTGAAAGATTCAAGTTAGGTATCTAATCAATGCACTCTTGACCACGAAAGATGACAGCAAAGACAAGAAGAATGGAGGAAGGGAAGAGATAAAAAGGAGAAAAGGGAAGGAAGCAATAATGGAGATCATATCAATTTAGAGATAGTTCTTGGTTGGAGAAGAGCCTCAAAGATCAAATACTTTCAGCCGAAGCTGGCTTTTCTTTTTTTCTTTTGGGAGAAAGCTACTCACTTGTTTTACATTTGGATCCCCAAATCCAAGCTTTCAGAAGGGAAATCAGACCTTATTTCATTTTAGTTGGGGTTGAAGAGGAAAGGAAAGAAATGGGAAGAAACATTCCATAATCAACAAAGTAACTCCCTCAGCGAAGCAGAGAGGTGAAAAGGAGCAGCCCCGTGAAGAACAATTGCCGTGTATCCAGTTTTTTTTTTTCAGTAACACCAATCCAGATGGGAACCGTGAGAGGTTAGTGTGTGTATTCTAACCTCAAATGTTTTCTGAAGAGATTGCAGACATGTGATCCGCTGCTTTAAAATAACAACAAACTCCGAACTTCAAAACAACTCCTTGGCTTTCGTTCCTTTTCTGTGGTGTATAATGCCAATCTGTGTAAGTGACTGTATGAAGTCTTATCAGTGCCCCGGCTGCCTGATGTATATTTGACACACCAGAAATTCAATATCTTGTCTTCTGTAGCAAGATGGACAAAATTAGTATGTAAGTCTTCGAATCAATTCAAAGGCCGACGTCATGGTGGGCTAAGCAGGGCTGTTCTAGAGTCACAATGAAGCTCATTTTCCCAAGAATGGAGTGGATTATTTTGTTTAATAAACAAAGTGAATGCACAGTCATGAGATGAGGGTACCACGATAAATCCCAAGCATACAATGGTTCGGAACTGAGTTTGCCAAAGAGGGCGAATTAACAGAGAGAAATATTACCTGTTATTCTAATCTTTGAACCACAGCAAAGGAATACGGTGCAGAGAGAGAGAGAAAGAGAGAGAGAGAGAGAGAGAGAGAGAGAGAGAGAGAGAGAGAGAGAGAGAGAGAGAGAAAGATGACTCCTTTTTGTTACCTACACTCTTGCCCCGCCCTCTTCAGACACCCTGAAGCAGACTCCTGCACATTCGTGCACACGCACGCAAGACAGTCGTGCACAGAGACACTCGCACTTATTCGTCTTCTTTCAAGTTTCTCACGGTTAAAGTGGCAAAAAAAAAAAACCTACAGAAAAGCTACCACTACACACACACAAACACACACACACACACACACACACACACACACACACACACGAAGTACTGCTCGACATTTAAACTATACAGCATTTATATTCCAAGATCACCTGGATCCATTCACCTATAAAACTGCAAACACTGCAGTACACATAAAAAGAAAGTGAATCGTAACCACAGTTCACCCACCTATGTTCAGGGAATTTTTACATTTAGCGTCATTAAATAAGAAAAATCTAAAGACATTACTAGAGACTTCATCAGGGAGAAACCTTAAGACTTCTTGGCAAATGTACTACTCAGTTTTATCGAAAGGACAGGAGTGCAAAGATCAGGGGGATGCGCTATCAGACACACGCGCTCACCTAAGTGCAAGTCTCCTTGGAAATACTAACCTAGTATCATAAAAGGGCCTTTAGACAGACAGCCCATTATCCTGTCCACTATGGGATGGCTCTCTAGCTTGGCATTTAGCCTGATGCTGTCACAGGGATCATTTCTTTCAAAGGAAAAGTGTAGAAAAACTAAGGGAGGGGCGGGGTGGAGAGAGGTAGTGGTAGGGTGGAGTTGAGAAAGACAATTTAAGACAACTCTCCCCCTCCCTCTATAATCAAGTCAGGCTTGTAATCTTTATTTCTGTATTTCTCCTAAAGAGATTTACGGTCCTGCAGCCCGCTTTGTTGCCTCTTCAAAATGATTGCTCTGCTAAAAAACACAGCCAGACTTCCACTTAATTACAGTGTTGCCAAACGCAGTGAAATGCGCGCTCTGTCAGGAGCCGGGTAACTCTCTTCAAGTTTAGAAACTCTGGCCCCTTTCTTGCTCCGAGACCGTTAGAAAATAGTGGGTACCCTTACAACCAGTTAATTTAGGAACGCAGTTGGACACTTGGGGTGAGTGAATGTATGAGGGTGGGGAGGGCGGTTTTGAGCCTTTTCAATTAGGGCATAAACGCACTCGCTCGCTCGGGCCAGAGTTTGCCACACCCTCAGAAAGACCAGCTCTCCAATGCTAACCTGTCAGGATATTTGCACGCCAAGAGTAACGGAATTCCTAAGAACTTAGGTTTTAAATAGGGGTGGGTACCTCCGTCCGGGTCAGTGGGAACTTTCTAACAAGAAAAAAAAAAGAAATCAAATTGTTCGGTTGACTCTGAAAATCGTGCAGTTATCCTAAACAGTACTATTGCACCCTTCATTGTTGTATAATTCAGAAACTAATATGATTTAAAAAAAAAAAAAAAGAGGATGGCAAATCCTGTAGCTTCGATCAGTCAGGCCCTAACCAGATTTCAAACAGTACTTTATGACTGCTGTAATCTGTCTCTTCCTTAAGGTCCCCCAAGCCTAAAAACATGTCTAGGGAGCTAACCCACCTTCTTCTAGTTTATGTGTCCAAGGTGTCTTTCAGAAGAGTTCTTCAAGCTGACTAAATGTCTCTGCTTTCGGTGACCTAATTTGCTCAGCATTTTAAAAATCAGAAATTGCTTGATTGCTTTCTCCTATTTTTTGAGACAAGAGTGACAAGAATAACTCACATTTCTTTTTTTAAATTTCTTTTTACCTCTTTTTTATTTAATACATTTAGTTTTCAGCATTGATTTTCACAAGAGTTTGAATTACAAATTTTCTCCCCGTTTCTAACCCCCCC
>CM053627.1:143351552-143393786 GCA_028646595.1 Phalanger gymnotis | reverse complement strand
CACACACACACACACACACACACACACACACACACACAATTGTCTGGAAGTCGAAACATTGAGTGGAAAATACATACAGTTATTAGTGAAACCTTCTTAAAACCTTTTACATTCAACAGTGACATCACACAGCATATATTCTCAGTGAATAATTTATCTGCATTGAAGTCACAGAAATTCGAAGTTGGAATTTTCTGAAAATATTTTATTCTAGAAGGAAATATATTCTCAAAAAGTGCTGATCATCCCATATATTCACATATATTATCTATATGAATATAAGTCAACATTATATCCATTCATCATATGTGAATATAATGTTTTATATTCATATAGATGATTATACATGAATAAAATTATATTTATTATTTATATGTATATTTATACAATTACATAATTATATTCACATATATTCATGATCTGTACGAATATAAAGCAACATTACATTCATATATATTCATCATGCAAATAATGTGCTTTATATTCATATATATGATGAAACATACACACACGCGCACACACACATATGTATATATATATACACATATATGTATATAAAATGTTGCTTCAATGATCAGGACTCTTTGAGGATGTAAGATTTTTTCCCTGGAATAAAATATTTTCAGAAGATTCTAGTTTCAAATTTCTGAGACTTTAATGCCAGAATGGAACTATAAATTCATTACTCCTTGAGAATATATGCTGTGTGGTGCCAATGCTGAATGCAACAGAGGTTTTAAGAAGGTATACTAATAATTCTGTATATTTTCCAACCACTGTTCCAGCTTCCAGACAACCCAGAACAGTCTGAAGTTGGTTGCTTTGGCCAGCCTCAAACTGTGCACCAGTTTTTTATATGTGCACATAGATTCTAATCTTCAAAAATAACCCAATAAATAAAGAATTAGTAGAAAGCTGACAGATTTCTGCTCCTGGCAAAGGGAGAAGTTCCTTGGAGCATACTTTGGGTGCCTGCTCCTCCAGGTGGACATAGTCCCCCATTGCATATGTATTTTTTTACTCCTTCTCTTGCTCCAATACCCAGTAAGTCTGGAATATTCTTTTCTTTTGGTCAGGACCTGTGATTTCCTTGTGTAGGGAATTCCCAGAGTGTAAACTCCCTCCGTCAAAGCTGACCAGCAATTTGCATGTAATTTAATAACTTAGCTGTGGAAAGTTGCAATGTAAAGTTAAATTGCTTGCCCCTGGTCACTTTGCTAGTTATGTGTGAGTTAGGACTGAACTCAGACCTTCTTAATGACTCCAAGTCCAGCCCTTTATCCACTACTACAAACTGCCATCTGTGCCTCTAGGACAGTTTAGGGAAACAAGGCAGAGGGGGCTAATGTAAGATTATTAAGGGTTCTGAGTCTTGTTAATTAAGCCCTTTGGATGTTCTAGTCTAAGATGATGGACTAGATAAAATCTGAGACCATCTTCAACTGCATCTCTCTTTATTTCTGTCTCTTTCTGGGTCTTGATTTCCCCCACCCTATCCTCAATCTCCCTAAAAATCTACTATTTTACTTGTATGCACAAAAAAGGGTGTGAAAAGGCTCCTATTTTCTAGGCAATACTTATAGGTGATTTGTTAATAGATAGCAGACACCGACCTCCCCTCTCTCCCTCTTAGATTATCCATTGAAGGATCAGAAAGGAGGAGAGTTAGAAACTGAAATCCAGAAAAGAAACCCTCAGTGAGCAAAGCAAGTGGTTGAAGTTGCTAGTAGCTTTTGTTGTTCAGTTGTATATGACCCTTCATGGGCCCATTTGGGGTGTTCTTGGCAAAGAAACTAGAGAAGTTTGCTGTTTCCATCTCTAGCTCATTTTACAGATGAAGAAACTAAGGCAAATGGGGTTAAGTGACTTACCTAATGTCACACAGTTAGTAAGTGTCTGCTAGTAGCTAGGACCACTCAACAACTGCTCCCCAAAGTCTGGCTTTAGGTCACATCTTGCCTGCTTCAAAATGACTGCTCTTCCACTTAACTCCTTCTGGAAAAGTTGGAGAAGCATAGACCAGGACCCTAGCATGAATATTCTGATGCTTGTGATTGAGAGAAGGAAACCAGACTTCTGTCCAGGCCAGAAGAGTAATAGAAATTAAAATTTGGAAAAATCAGAGGAAAAAATGGAAAACTTTCAAGTGAGATTCTCTTCTAAGGGGTTTCCTGTCCAGATGTGCCTCTTCAGAATCCATCCCCCACTAAGGGGCCAAAGTAATCTTCCTAAATCTCAGGTCTGATCACCTCATTCCTCCTACTTGGTAAATTCCAGTGGCTCCTTGTTACTTTTAGGATTAAATACAAATTCCTGTATTCATCATTTAAAGCTCTTCACATGGAATACTATTGTGCTATAAGAAATGATGAGCAGGATGGTTTCAGAAAAACCTAGAAAGACTTATATGAACTGATGCAAAGTGAAGTGAGCAGAACCAGGAGAACACTGTATAGAGTAGTCTCAATATTGGATGATAATCAACTGGGAATGACTTAGTTATTTCCAGCAATATGATTATCCAAGACAATTCTGAAGGACTTATGATGAAAAACGCTATCCACCTCCAAAGAAAGAACTGATGGAGTCTACATGTAGATCAAAGCATGCTTTTTAAAACTTTCTTTATTTTTCTTGCTCTTGTTCTTTTTTTTTTTTTTGCAACATGACTAATATGGAAATGTGTTTTGCATGACCGTACATTTATAATCTATATCGAATTTCTTGCCTTCTCAATGGGTGGAGGAGAGAGGAAGGGAGAGAATTTAGAATTCAAACTTTAAAAAAAGGCTAAACATTGTTTTTACATAAATTGGAAAAAATAAAAACAAATTTAAATGAAATAAATGCAACTTTTAAAAATCTAGGTTCTTTCCATCTTCCTTGTTTTCTTCCATATGACCCTCTCCATCGGAGCTATGGTCCAGGCATACTGGTCTATGTTGTTCTGTCACTTTTCTAATCTTTTTTTTCAGTGCTTTTGTACTGGTTGTCCATCACACCTAGAACACTTTCCCTCTTTGCCTCTGCCTCCCAGAATAATTGTAACTGAAATTCATATAGCACTTGCTCTATACCAGGCACTGCATTAAGCACGTTACAATTATTATCTTAGTTGATTCTCACAACAACCCTGGGAGTTGGATGCTCTTCTTAGCCCTGTTTTACAGACTCATCAACTGAGACAAAGGTTAAATGACTCACCCAGGATCACACAGCTAGTGTCTGAGGATAGATTTGAATACATCACTCTGTCTTCAAGCCTAGTGCTCCATATCTGGAGCCACCTAGTTGCCCTGGAATCCCTGCCTTTCTTCAGGATTAGCTTCAAACATGCTGAGTGAAGGGAGCAGAACCAGGAGAACACTGTACACAATTACAGACACATTGCTTCTGTGATGACTAACTTTGATAGACTTGGCTCCTCTCAGCAATGCAAGGTTCTAAGACAGCTCCAAAAGGCTCATGACGGAAAACGCTGTCCACATCCAGAGAAAGAATTACGGAGTCTGAATGCAGATCGAAGCAAACTATTTGCGCTGTCTCTTTCTCTCTCTCTCTCTCTCTCTCTCTCTCTCTCTCTCTCTCTCTCTCTCGTTTGTTTTGTTTCTTCTTTCTCATGGTTCATTCCATTGGTTATAATTCTTATTTACAACATGACTAATGTGAAAATATGTTTAATGTGAAGGTATATATAGAACCTATATTGAATTGCATGCTGTCTTGGGCGGGAGAAGGGGGAGGAGCAGGACAGGGAGAAAAGTTGGAACTCAAAAGCTTGTGGAACTGAATGTTGTTAACTAAAAATAAGTAAATTTAAAAGGAAAAAAAAAAGATTAGTTTCAAACAACCCCTGCATGAAGCATCAGGTTGCCCCCAGCTGCTAATACCTAACGCTCTAACGTTACATTTCACATATTTTGTGTGTATCTTATGTTTGCCTATTTATATACAGTTTTTCTCTCGCATTAGGATATAAGCTCCTCAAGGGCAGAGACTTAATTTTTTCTTTGTGTGTGTCCTCCAGTGCTTAGTGCAGTGTGATAGTACGTAGTAATCAATGCCTGTTGATGGATTGATCAAAAGGATGTTGCTGAATTTTCTTTCTGTTGCTCCCTCCACCTTCCCTACCAAAGCCACAAAGGAAACCAAGTATTTTTGCTTTATAGCTGTGTCCACTATGTCTATTAATTTAGAAAGGAACAATGTCTCTAAAATCTTAGTAAAGTTTTGAGCTATTAAATCTAGACAGAGGGAAAGGCATGTTACAGTCCTGTCAAGAAGACCTTACTTAGGAAATTAAAAAAAAACAAATAAATAGTGTAATATAATTTTAGAACTCTAAGGAACCCTGAAAATCAGATTTGTGATATAATGGATAGGGCCCTGGGCTTAGAAACAGGAAGACATGGGTTCAGATCTCATCTTAGACATATGTTAGCTATGTGACTTTGGGCAAGTCATTTACCATCTCTCAGCCTCAATTCTTTCCCCTGCAAAATGAGAGCATTAGACTTGATGGTTTCTAAGATCCCTACCAGCTCTAAATCTATGTTACTATCTACTGATAGTAGAACCAGAATGACAATGCATGCCTTGTAAGCATTAATCATTTCTATGATACTTTGAGGTTCACAAAGCACTTTATACATATTATCTCATTTAATTCTCCCCAACAAAGCTGTGAGGTATGTACTACAGGTAATATTATCTCCAATTTATAGCTAAAGAGCCTGAGGCATGGAAAAATTGATTGAACTGCCCATGGTTATATATATTGTGTTAGAGAGGGAAATTAAACCTAGCTCTCTCCAGACAGTCTAGCTTTTCTTCTTACCTATGTTGCCCCCTTTGCTTCTTGAGATGGAACTGAATTTCACCTAGTAGGTTCTCCATATATGACACCTGTATCTCTCTATGTCCTAAGTTGGGAAAATGAGGAATTTGCTGGGGGAGGAGGAAGGGGTAAGACATAATAACAGTATTGTCCAAATGGCATTATCCATGGGTTACGTGCCCCCAGGGGATTCAGGACCATCTGCTTTCTAAATGCAGGTGAAAATTTCTCCTGTGCTCCCTAATAAGGTGCATACTTATAAGTAGAGAAAATGGAGGTCCCTCAGGAACAAAGTCTCATACAGGCTCCGGAATACTCAGACAAGGCTTCAAAATAGCTACAAAGCCTTTTAAGGGAAGGAAAAAAGGTGAATGGAGATGACATTGATCATATCTTTCTGCAAATATGCATCAAATGAATACTATGGTCAGGGTGCTAAATATAAAACATTCAGCACCTTCTATCATCTGTTATGTGCCCCTAAGATAATAGGTTATAAACAATGTAATCCCTTGGCAAGTGTTTTCTTTCAGGATTTGTTGTAATGGTGCCTGCAGTCCAAGGCATTGTTTACTGATTTCATTTGGCATTTGCCTGATCCAACTCAAAGTGTTTCTGGCCTTTTCAATTTTCTCTCCAGAATTTGTATTTTACCAAAAAATAAATATGTACATGTATTGGTGGGGTAGGAGTATAGAGCTGGGTGTGGGGAAGTATAAATAGTATATAAGTGCCTTGAGGATAAGGATTTTTCCCACTTTTTTCCTTTGTTTTTTGTTTAATCTTCATATTCCTGGCCTCTAGCTAAATTGAAATCCTAGTACAGTTGAATGAAGATGAGGGAACACTTTTAGGGACCAAAGGAATTCTGTCCTTGGAGCAATAGCATCATCTGCAATATGTGATAGGAGACCCAGCTTCAGGGCTCCTCTTCTTTACGAGAAAAACTGGACAACTCCCATGAGCCTTTTGTGTCCATTTCTTCCCATTATTGAAAGTTCAAGAAATAGCAAGGTTTAATGGAAAGGGAACTATTGAGTATACCTACGAATAATGAGACCCATGATTGTTCCCACTCTGCCTCCAATTACCCATGTTGAATAAATGGCCTAACTCTTTCCAGGCCTCAGTTCCCTCAGTTGTTAAATGAAATTGCTGGACTAGATAATCTTAAAGATCCTAGCTCACATTCTGTGATTCAATCTTCAATAAAGGCTATTTGCTGATTATTTGTGAAGATTATTTTGAGATCAGCATGTAAACAGACATGCTATGAGGAGGCGAGGGAAATATCTTTTATATGAATATCTTTGAAGAGTTTTGGAAACACTCAAATTTTTAACCCTCCATTCACCACCAGATGTGTGGGCCAGAGACCACTACTCACATTAAAAATATGCAGAGACCATTCTTGAGAAAAGGCAAAAAGGAGTTTATTACTTTCTCATGAGAAAGAACATACCCCAGCATGGTCCAAGATGATGCCAGCACATGTGTGTACGTGGCATGCAGCTCAAAGCAAGTTATATAGACACTAGCACAGAGTTCCTCCACCCCCATTGGCTCCTCTTCCCATTGCCTGGATTTGGAGCTCACATTCTAAATGCAGAATCTTTTCCCAGCAACAGAGAACAAAGAACAAAAAGACAGGCATGAGATCAGGGAAAAGGGAGCAAAAGCTAGATAAAACAGGACCTTGCAGGTGTCTGCCTACTGATGTAATTTCTTATCTCTACTTTCTCAGCAGAGAAGTTTCTAAAAATATAAAAGGGGTGCAGGGTTGGGGGGGGTGGATGGTAGGAGAGACAAGGTCTTTACCCATGCTGAGGGGGGCTTCACTATTTCAGTGTTCCATTCAATACCATGCTGAGGGGGCTTCACTATTTCAGCATGTGAACATTCCATATAGCTACATATCCATGAGCCAGACAGACCATCAAATTCTATTTTGGGACACTGAATAACATGCCACACCAATTTCATGAGGATGAGTCAGAAGAGGGCAGCTCCTTGAGACTTGTTGGATTTTTCTTCTCCAGTTACTTCTGCCCCCAACATAATGCCAAGCATAATCCTAGGATCTGGTGGGACAACTGCTAAATATTCACCAATAGTGACAAGTTGGTGAAGACACTAAACGATATTGGCTATTGCTTTGGTGTCCACAAAAATAGGGCCAGTGAAGGACCACTTTTAAAAGGAGAGAAAATTTCTTACTTTCCTTCTTGCTGGAACAACATGTCTATAGATCCACTAGGGGTTAAAAATAGTGTAATTAATTTTCTAAGAAAATTGAACAACATCATTTTAAAAATGGGATGAAATTCTAATTTTCTACAGTTCCAATGTTCCATGTATAGTTTGTCTAAATAGCTCATGATAACAATATTAGTTCATATTATATAATATTTTAAAGTAGTGGTGTCAAACTCAAATAGAAACAAGGCCACTAAATCATATGTAAGGATGTCTGCAGACTGCATATTTACTTTAAAAATCACGTATTAACATTATCTGTGTTCTATTGTATTTTTATTTTATTTATACTTTATAATATATTAATTCATAATATATTTATATAATTTATAACATGCATAATATTCTATATTCTAATATATAATTTATCTATAATATGCTTCTAATACATTAATTTCTGTTTAATTTTATCTATTTTATCAAATATTTCCCAATTATATTTTAATTCATTCTGGCCATACTAAGGAGTGTTCTGGGTGGATGCTGCCCACAGACTGCATGTTTGGCTAAAGCACTGAACCTAGAGTTAAAAGACCTGGGGTAGAATCAGAAGTGTGCTGGTAAATATTCAACAACTGGCTCTCTGAAAAAGAAGGATCCACTTTTTAATTTGCATTCTTAATATTTTCTCCATTACTTTCCTAAGTCTAATCAACAAAATAGTAGATCAAGCCCTGATGTGTAGTACTTGCAAATTTCTGAGGTATAATTTATATGCTCGCCCTGAAAATTTAACATCGGGCTCTCCCTGACAAGTTTGAGTTAGCACCGGCATGCCCCTAGATGGAATCCTAGTTTTGCAGCTTGTTACATTTGTGACCTTGGTCATGTCACTTCTCCTTTTGGAGACTCAGGTTCTTCTTTTGTAACATGAAGTCAGTTTGGAGGGGGACAATTAAAATGACTTCATATCTTCATCGAATTCCAAAGAGATATGGGATTTTTTTTTTTTACTTTAGAAAAAAAGAATACAGAAATTAAGTAGAAAAAAATTCACTTGGAATAAATTGAATGCTTTAAGACTTCACAATATATTGATTGCCTTTCCATTTCTAATTGTAATATAAATAAATACAGCACTGTTTATAATGTCTTATATACATTTGCATTCCATTTAGATAAGGAAACTAGAAACTATTTTTCTCTTCTGAAATGTGCTAGCAATATTTATAACAAAATTCAGTATAAGGTTTTTTCCCCAATGCGACTTGTGTGGGTATACAGAAACGCCAGGACAGAAACTCCCTCTACAAATGCAGATCGACAGCTGATTTGTAAACTATCTAGTCTTACAATGGTGCCTCCGGCACTAAGAAGTTAGGAGACTTACCCAGGGTCACACAGTCAGTGTGATTAAGAAGTGGGACTTGAACAAGGTTTTCCTGATTACAAGGACAGCTCTCTACGCACTGTACCATGCTGTCTCTGTAAAATTATGGCAAGACAATATTAATGAGTCACCATCCAAGGGACCTTCTGGCTTAATGAAAATCAATTCTGCTCACTGGTGACTCGCTGATTTTTTATTTTTTGAAATTCAGTTGACTTGAGTTATCTCATGCTTCTGAAGTCTAGCAATTGAATACTACAGTTGGGTGTGCCACAGAAACATCTCAAAAAGGAACGTAATGGCACATGTCTAAACCCAGAGTTGGAACTGGGTGTGGGAGTGGGTGAGCAAGGCTGTGCCCTAGTAGAATTTAGATGGTGTAAACATTTAAAACAATGGTTTTAAGATAGTTTACACTTATAAATTTTGTTATATTTATATTTTGATAGCAGCAAGAAAACAATTGAGTTTAGCACCTAGTTAGTAAGAGTAATTATTTAAAATAAGAAATTAACAGAGGGCTGGTAAATCCTGCTTTCCCTCACTGATCCAAAGTAAGCTCCAGCCGTATAACGCTCTGCCTCCTGCTCCAACAACTAGATCATTGGTTTTTCCAGCAGCAGCTTTGAGATGTCCCAGGATCTCTCCCAATGAAGACCAGCATCCCAGGATCTCTATCTCCCCACTATTGTATAGGTCCCAGGATGTCCACTTCCAATCATTTGAATTTGCCTTTTTTATTACTTACAAAGGGTATGGGGGTGGGGCGGGTGGCTGGCTGGCTGGTTGGCTCTCTCTCTCTGTCTCTGTCTCTCTCTGTCTCTGTCTCTCTCTGTCTCTGTCTCTGTCTCTCTCTCTCTCTCTCTCTCTCCCTCTCTCTCTCACACACACACACACACACACACACACACACACACACACACGCCTAGGTACAGGCACACCCACTCTAGTCATGCATGTGAGTGAGTGCGCACGCCGATAGTGGATTGGCCTTTCAGTCAGGAAGGTCAGGAAGTCCTCTCTCTGAAACAAGGTAGTTGTGTGAATGTAAGCAAGTCACTTAATCCTGCAATACTCAGGCTACTCTCTGGCCATATTCTACACATGGAGACTATTGTTCAAAGCAGATGAAGTGACCCTCCAAGGACATGAAGGTAACAAGTCAACAAGTAGCAGGACTAGAATTCCAGTCCGTGTCTTTTGATTCTGATTCTAGTGCTTTGTAAACCTTAAAGCAATTCAAGTTGGTCATCATTATCATCATAATCCTCATCGTCACCATCATCATCATCATCATCAGTCGCTCATCCAAACTACTCCACCTGGAACACTGGAATTGAGGAATTTCAAAATTTCATTCTGATATAAGAATTTTATGTCCTAAAGTTCAATTCTCATAAACATTTAATTCTTTTTTTTAAAAAAATCTAGTGAATTTGTCAATTTAGGTGTTCCAGCAGGTGGGGAAAGTAATAAATGTTACATGTTCTGAAAATTGGTCCTTTTTAGCTGGTGCATCATTTATAAGGCTATAATTGCTGACGTGCATCAATAAAGCGAGTTTCTTCAGGAGGAATTACCCTCTTTTGGTAGTTTGGAGCTAAGAGTTAGCTGGTGTTGGGGATATGGTGAAGAAATTCCCTCTCTGAAAGTTAGCAGTTTTTAGATTTGCAGTTTCATATGCAATCATCTTTTTTCTATTCTATTATGTTATGGAAATGTTTTGTTTTATTTCTTAAGTTCAAAATTAAAATAAATAAAATTTTTAAAAAGAAAAGTTATCAACTATTCTATAGATTACAGGTCTGGGAGGCATTGAGAGATTGTGACCGATTTATCTACAATTATAAAGCCAGTATGTCAGAAGCAGAACTTGATCCTGGATCTTTCCTGCCTCTGAAGCCTGCACCAAACTGCTTCTTTGCTCTAAAGAAATCTCTAGTCCTTTAGAATCTTGAATTACAAAGTTGATTTGTGAGTATTTCATGTTGTTTGGGCAGAGGTCTAACCATATTACTCCCTCTACTCAATAAACTCCAATAGCTTCTTCTGGCCTCTAAGACAACCTATAAACTCTTTTATTTGGCTTTTAAAGCCAGTTACCTCTTGGCCCATGCCTATGTTTCTAGGCTTATGATGTTTTACTCCTTTTCTCACATTCTAGATCCAGGCAAACTGGTTTCACACATATCTTTTCATTCTCCATGTCCATGCTTTTACACTGGCCATCTCCCATTCCTGGAATGCATCCTCTTTTCACCTCCATCTCATAGAGTGCCTCATTTCCTTCCTTCAAGTCATCTCAGGCACCTACTTCTTCATGAAGCCTATCCTGATTTCCCCAGCTGCTAGTGCCTCCCCCACTCCATGACCTGTTTAACTCCCTTGTATTTACTTTCATCTATCTATCTATCTATCTATCTATCTATCTATCTATCTATCTATCTATCTATCTATCTATCTATCTATCCACATATATACATACATAGGTGTATGTGTATATATGTATATGTGTATGTACTTGTCTCTCCAGATAGAATAATTAACATTTGCAGGCTTACTGTGCTAAGCACTTTACAATTATTATTTCATTTAATCTTCACAACAATTCTGGGATGTAGCTGCTATTATTATGCTCATTTTAAAGATGAGGAAATTGAGACAAACAGAGGTTGAATGACTTGCTTAGAGTCACACAGCTAGTATGCGTCTGAGGTAGGATTCGAACTTAGGTCCAGCAAGCTCCTTGAGAGCAGGGATTGTTTCATTTTTTTGTCCTCGAGTCTCCCAGTACTTGGCACATAGCAGGTACTTTATGACTACTTATTGATAAGAGTATTTGCCCCAGTTGGCTATATTCAACCCTTTGCAGAATCTAAAGAAACAACTCTACCCCAGTTTATGAAAGAGGACAAGTATATAGTGACAGCTATTGCCTTCCCCACAGAAACAAACACACACACACACACACACACACACACAAAACAAAACAACAACAACGAAACCCAACACACCATTTAGGGATCTGTTTAAGGAACAAAAATATAAACAACGCATTTGAGAAAATACCAGCTACACTGAGCATACTGCAAATGTGCAAACCACTGAGATGTGGATTTTAGATGACCTTTATTTTCACTCCTGAGATTTCTAGTAACTTGCTTGTGAAGATAAATGTCACACTAGATCTAAGCTACTGCTTCTTCCCCTTATGTTCTCTCATAGGACATGAAAGGCAGTGGAACACTGACATGTGAGTCTTTTGCCCCAAATCTGTGACCAGCATCCACCTACGCTGCTGCCAACATTTACAAATTTCGGTTTTAATTTAATTTTTTTTGGCTTCAAGATATGTGAATGAATTAGACTCTAAAATACAATTTCTTCAGGAAGCTACTTCTCTGTTCCCCATCCTTTCCCCCCTCCCCAATCCTTAGAGTTAGATGGACATGATAATGAGACGCTATTCCAGCAGGAGGAGCTGGTTTAGAAACAAATCGATTCCATGGCAACTCCTGACTCCACATGACTTCTCATAACCAGCATTGCTGTAGGAAATTGTCTGCCTACGATTCAGCCACTGCTGGTGCTTTAGATGGGGTTTTCCCTTTTAAATCACAGGCACCAAGTCTTCATCTTCCAGTTTCATGAATAAGAAGCAGTAACAAGGCTTCTCCACCCAGAACCACTAAGACAATTATTTTCAGCTGAGACTAGTGCAATTTCAGGGCTAGTTTCAAAGATGAGGCATTTTCTGAGAAACACAACAGGCAAATATTCTAGGAGACACACACACACACACACACATACGGTCTTGTGAGGCATTTACCATTGGGAATTGGCAGAAAGAGAAATAATTCTGTTCAAATCCATGGAATATATTTATTTGGCAGGCTGAGAATATAGTGTGGATGGAATGGCATGGATATTCTGCCATGATCATAGGCTTGCACACAATGTTTCCTTAGGCTGTTTACCTAGGGAATTTTATTTTTCATTTTTAAGGTGAACATTTATTAAATGCTCAATAATAAAGGTCACATTTATTCCCCCTGCTAAAGAAATTAAAACACCTTTAAAAATAATGACCAAATGACTTTTAAAATGAGACACAAAATACCAAGGTTTTTTGACTTGGGTTTTTTCCTTTCTTTTCTTTCTTTCTTTCATCCTTTCTTTCTTTTTGAAACATTGGGGTGAGCTTTTATGCACTTTGCACACTCTCGCTAATGTGCTTGCTCCAAAAGCAATAAATTATTTTTAATTAAGTTACATACATGTTTTAAGCCTCAATAGTATTGCACACTTAATAGACTACAGTATAGTGTGTTATGAGAACATACAGATTTTTGGTATTTGAGAAAAAAAATGAGTACTGAGTAAGTCACAATAGTAGACCATTAGAAAAGATGCCTTAGAGATTATTTATCTTAGCCCCCTCATTTTACAGGTGAAGGAATTGGGGTACAGAAAGGCAAAACAGTTTATTCAGGCTCAAATGATTATTAGCAGCAATAAGGTGATAACTCCACCCTCCCAGCCATGCCCCAGTCTTAGGTATTTTCTTTGATACTTCAGTGTATCTATAATCAACTTGACTTGAATATTCCTTCAAGGGCACAGGTCATAGTTTATTTTTACCCTCTTACCCTGTGTGATTCTTATCTATATCTTTGCTTAAATTCTTCATAGGGGATCTACCCAGTGAACTGGAAGCATTCCTCTAGGCCTTTTAGCATTCCGTGGGTACCAGTGCCATCACTTAGGCTGTCTATCTGTCATCCCTTGCTTTTACTACGTGACTGGTCTGCCTCTTTTTCTGAATATACATTTCCCGGATGTTACCTTTCGTGCTGCATCTTGTGTGCAAATTACCATTAGTAATGTGGTATTGACTAACAGGCATTCTAATTCAACCTATTCATTTTATAGGTAAGGAAAAGAAGACCCAGAGTGACCTTCCTAGGGTCATATAGCATGTGGCAAAGCATCTACCAGTAGCTAGAGCACCATGTCTAGAGTCAGGAAGACCTGAGTTCAAATCCAGCCTCTGGCACATACTAACTGTGTGACCCTGGGCAAGTCATTTATCCACTGTTTACCTCAGTTTCCTCATCTGCAAAATGGCGAGAGCAATGGAATCTACTCCCAGGGTTGCTGTAAGGATGAAATGAGATAGTAATTATAAAGCACTTAGTACAGTGCCTGGCACATAGGAAGTGTTATATAAATGTTGGCTGTTATTATTATTATTATTATCACTACATTTTTATTGAAATAACTGAGTACAAACATAAATGCTGAGTTGGTCTGGAGGATTTTGTTGAAATCTTCATAGAGTTTTTCTGTTTCTTCTGCCTCCACAAAAGATGGCGGGCCCATTGCAATTATCTTTATGATGGCCCTTATAGGAGACCAAGTTTTCCGTGAAATGACATTCCTATTTGCTTTTGGGTACACGATCAAGCCAAATCTGTCAACTTTTATTAGCCTCTCAAGTAGAACCTGTAAGCCATCTTTCCATTAGCTGCTTTTTTTCATGTTTTCACTCATAGATAGTATATCATTATTGATATGGTTCAGTTCTGCCAAGAGTATATTGACTCCTTTGTTGGGCAAGGATCTCAGAGTTAGCATTCTAAAACTTACAATGATATATAAAGATAGCCTTAAATTTGCGAGTTTCTTAGCAGTCTCTGCCTCATTTCTCACCATTCTTATGTCATTGTCACTGCAGAAACAGAAGAGCTCTGCACAGAGCTGAGGGCTAGTTTATTTGGTTATTGTTCTTGTTGCTTCATGGGTTCCCACGGCCAAATAATTCATCACTTAGTGGCCAGACTGTTGGGAATGAACCTCTTCTGACACAGCTAGGTTGGTCCTTACACAAGAGGCATGATCTTTCAGCAGGATTATACTCAGAGCTTTTCTAACTTAGAGGACCCTGACACAACTTCTCTGTACTGGCATACTCTTCCAGAACCCATAGTCACAACCACATTAGGATAAGGACTGAGAACAACATTTTTGTGGAGATGCATTTTTTACTTTTCCTGAAATGTAGTTTTAAAAACTCTTTTTAAAAATGAATTTAACCATCAACAAGTGGAAAAAAGAAGATTCTATTTGAAACCACAAACTTGTCACATACAGGTTTTTTAAGGTATATTAAGTTAAACAACACTATTTTATGTCTCTGTTTGAAATTCTTTTTCCATATTACAATTTCTACAGATCTTAAAATGTTAGAACTGGAAGGGAACCCATATCTCTAGTTATCATCTTTATTTTACTGATGAGGACACAAATAGGAAAAACAAGTTAAATAATTTCCCTGAGATAACAGAACTAATTAGTGGCAGAGCTAATGTTACATCCCTTTCCCTTTTTTTGAGTGTTACTGTTTTCCATTTCAGGCTGTTCTTACGATACAAATTTACCTAACTGTCTTTCCTCAGGACACTTAGGTACCAAAGTCAGACTATGAAGAATTTCAACAAAGGCTATTTTTTAAGCTTTAAAAAGCAAGTCAGCTTTTCCTCTTTTAAAGCATTGTTGAATATTTATTAAACTAAAACACATTATTTAAATTTCCTAAGAATTTGATTTAACCAAATAAAAACTTGTTAAGCCTCTCCTGTGTTTGATTGTAGAAAGACGTGGTTCAAAAAATAAAAAGACAATTCTTGCTCGCAATGAACTTACATTCTGCTCAGGGTAGGGTGGATTTGATATTATGACATGACCACAGACAAGGTCAATACAATCTAGAGTGTGCTGAAAACAGAGGAGTGATCTAGATTTCTAGACAAAGTGCTCTAATGAAATTTGAGGAAGGAGATATATTCAGCTGATGGAAATTAGGGAAAATTTGACAGAAAAGTGGCCCCAGAATTAAGCTTCGAAGAGAAGGATTTCAATAGACTGAGTGTGGAGAAGGGCATTCTAGGCACAGGAGACATCAGCTCTGTGAATGCATGTTAAGTTTGAGGGGAAAATTCAGTGTGGCTGGAATAAATGTCAATTTGGCATAACTGGCAATATCTAAAAGTAACCTAAACCTAAACTTCCTCTCTTTTATAATTTCTGCTCCTTATTCTTCTTTTCTTACTCTTTCTTTCTTCTTTCCTTTCTTTCTTTCTTTCTTTCTTTCTTTCTTTCTTTCTTTCTTTCTTTCTTTCTTTCTTTCTTCCTTTCTTTCTTTCTTTCTTTCCTTCTTTCTTTCTCTCTCTCTTTCTTTCTTTCTCTCTTTTCCTTCCTTCCTTCCTTCCCCTCTCTCTCTCTCTCTCTCTCTCTCTCTCTCTCTCTCTCTCTCTTCCTCCCTCCCTCCCTCTCTCCCTTCCTTCTTCCTTTCTTTTCTTTTTCTCTTTTTTCTTTGGAGTGTTATGATAAGCTAGGGTATCAGCAGCACCAATAGTAAATAATAGGCCAGCCATGTTCTTATTCAGTGTTCCACCTGTTAATTTCAAACAATACCTCATTTCTAATGACCTTTCAATAGGATGGGATTTCTTAGATTTTTTTTTTACTGGATGCTATGCAGATCCCAAGTCCTCTTCTACCTCCCAAAGAAAAAGACATGGCAAGATTCCATCCTGTTGAAAAGGATTGAGGAAATAGCCTCCCCTAACCAGGGTAGGTTTGTTGCTACCCGGGAGAGGCAGGTAAGGGAGGTGACAGTGGCTGAAGTGGTCAAGGGTTCAGTTCACAGGGAGGGGGAAGAGGGTCAATCACTATTTCTGATTGCTGACATCCAGGAAGCAAGAGAATTGGAACTGCATTGCCACCCCTCAAAGGTTGTTTCAATCCCTTCTTGGTAGCTCCTGTCTACAAGCCCCTAGGAACTTTCTGGTGACCCTAAAGGGGGTCAAGACCCCCACTTTAGGAGCTATTGCCCTATGATTAAGTAATAAATCTGGGTTAATTAAGACAGCTCCCCTCAGGATATTTGACTAAATCACTGGTAAACCCAGGAAGAAAAATCCGTGTTTCCTGATGCTTTGGATTGTAGGGTATCCAAGCTGTTTTTGCTTGATGTCCCTGAAGTGTTTTCTATGTGGTTTTGTGAAATTTCAGATTTCTTTATTTTAAATCATATAGGTAGAGGATTTCTAGGAGAAGGGTGGGAGGAGTACTCATCAGGAAGACCTTCATTCAAAATGAAACTTTGACAATTACTATCTGTGAGACTTAACCTGTCTGGACTTTGATTTCATCACCTGTAAAATGAGGATTTGCTGTGATATTATTACTCACGCGCTTGTCAGGATTAAGTTTAATAGTGGATATAAAGCAAACTTTCAGTGCTTCATAAATGGCAATTATTTCCATTACTATTATTATTATTTCTAAAACCAGTTCCTTTCTTTCCTTTTATTTCCAGATTACAATCTCATCTTTACCCTACAGTATTGCATGCATTTCCAAATGCAGAAAAGACGCATACCATGAGTGCTGCCTCCGTAAACTGAAAATTTGTTGCATTCAGGGGTATGCTGCAGTCAGATCTAACCAACTTCTAAAAGCCCAATTTAAAATTTTTATTGTGAGCATTTACACCACAGAAATGGCAATTGCTATGTTTTGTTGATGTCTAGATTTAAGCAAGTTAATACCAAGATTAAACTTAAAGGTGTGTATGCATACATGCCTTCCAGCCCCCACCCCACGCCCTCTTAAACATTTACCAGCATACTAATACAATTGGTCTATAAACATTGCCTGAGCTCAGCAGGAGTGCAGTAGAACGCTCAGGGAATGAAGTGATCACCAGCCTGAAGGCCTAGGGATTGTTGGCTAATAATAATAACAAGGATGATGAGGATGAGGATGAGGATGATTGCTGGCATTTATACAGCACTTGTTTGCAAAGGGATTTACATCCATTATCTCGTTTGAGCCTTACAACCATCCCTGGTTATGTCGATTCTCTTATGATCCAGGCAAAACACATAAGAGATCCATTTTATTACAATCTCCATAAACTTTTATCTCCAACCCAAAGATGAAGTTGATAATGATGATGACAATAACCATGACTGTGGAACACTTAAATCTGGGTTGCTGTTTGCCAATTGGCAGAAATTTTGTCTGCTGACGAAAACTTGACAGTTGACATACGGATGTGTTTACGTATCTTGGCAGCTGACAACATGGGTGTATGTATGTGCGTGTGTACTAAACTATCATCAGGCCACCCTGACTCAGCTTTACGAGTGAGTGTGGTGCTTTGGGAGAAAGAGGGCAGTGGAACTAGAGTCAGCTGACGTGGACTTGAATTCTTATTACTTGAGGGTCACCTTGGGTAAGTTGCTTCATCTCTCTGGGTCTTGGTTTCCTTATCTGGAAAATAAAGTGCTTGGCCTAGATGGCCTTTGAGGTCCTTTTCATCTACATCGCTATATGTTCTATGTTGTGACTATAAAATAGTATAACTGATTTTTAAAATATACGTGTATATATACATATATACACACAAACATGTATATATGTATGTGCATATGTGCACATATAAGTATTTATGTATATGTGTATATATGTGTTGAATATATGTGTATATACATATGTGTGCATATATGCATATATATGTATACATACACCAGAAATTCTAAATCCAAGTGCCTGTCATTTTCTTCAAAGCAGTCAACTTGGGAGATTCTGTGTAATCATTCAAAACATTTGTGGAAAACCTTTGGAATTGCTTCAAGCACCTAGGCAGCATAGTAGATAGGAAGCTGGACTTGGAATCAGGAAGATAACTCAGGTTTGAATCCTGCCTCAGACACTTAATAGTTGTGTCGCTCTTGGCAAAGCACCTAAATACTCGGCTTCTGTTTTCTCATCTGTACAATGGGGATAAGAGTATTATTTACCTCATAGAGTTGTTAGGCTCAAATAAAATGTAACTTTCAAACCTTAAAGTGCTATATAAATGATAGTAATTGTTACTATTATTATGATGAAATCCATAAGATCAGTCTGTTCACAAGTCACCTAGTCACATTCATATCCATCCACCCATCCACCCATCCATCCATCCATCCATCCACCATCCATCCATCCATCCATCCACTCATCCACTTCTTCATGCCTTTTGATTGGCTGAGAAAACCCAATCCTGAGAGAGTGGCCAGGGTGCTTGGCAATGTGCTCCTAAATTAGGGGAAATATTTGTTTTTCATAGATTTTTAACCTTTTCCTATTTTCCTTCCTTCCCCCTCTCTCATCTCTATTCTTGAATTCCTCCCTACATCATTTGCATTTTCAAAGAGCTTTCCAACAATTTCCCTCACCTAAGACAAGCCTTCAGGGAGTGCATTAGAAATCTAGAGATTTTTGTGGAATGGTTTGACCCTAGGATATGGGCTCTAGCTAATTAGCTCATTCTCTGCCTACAACAACACAGACTGCAAAATGCATGCTTAAGGAGAGGATGCTACTTTAATCCAGCCAACTTTTCCCCATGAATATTCAATCTAGACAATACTCTTGGCAAACCTGAAACTTCCCTTAAAAGTGAAACCTGGAGTCTTTCTCATTTCCTCTACTTTTACTTTCCTCATAGACTTGCTTCTCCCTTTTCCAGCTTGTGCCAGCCCCTGTCCAGGAAAATACATCAGTGACATTAAGGGCTCCATAAATTGGCCCACTGGCCAAGCCCTCACACTTCCTGCACTGGCTTTCTTCCGTTCTCTTTTGTTCCTGGCTCATAAACAATGTGTTAGGACCAGAAAATAATGTGTCAAAGGTTTCACTATAATCAATTCTTGGATTAAAAGGGATGATCTGAGAATGCAGTGATAATCATATCCTGGGCAGAGGGAGGACCTACTTCAAATAATCTCTTTCCTTTTTTGTTTTTTAACTTTGGAGCTGATGAGCCTTGAGAAAGCTCAATTAAAGACAATGGCGAAATCTTCAAAGGGAAAAATGAGGCACTCCTTCCAATGGGCTAAGGCTGTTTTAGGTTCCCACCATCTAGCTGTCCTTGACTAGTGGCACTAGAAGTCAACAGGTGGTGGTCCAAATATAAATTAAAAAAAGGCTTAAGCCTAAAACATCACTGTCTGTGAGGGTTTTAATGAGACTTTACTCTGTGGTTTGGCAGTGACTCTGTGTTCCCTTGCCAGGACACAGAGAAAATCTGACTGGTGTCACTCAAGAGTTAGAAAAGCTCTCGTCCATATCCTACCCTTCCCCCAATTCCACCAATAAAATGAAATTAAATTAAATAAAAGAGTAAGCAGGGAAAAAGAGAAGAGAAATGCATTTCACTGTCCAGGCCTTCATAGAATTGTTTGTGTTAAAGAGAAGTGGGCTTTATTTAAAGTGGGTTTGTATTAAAGACCTGTCAGGGAAGGGAAACCATTCTGATCTGACTCCCTCGGACATAGTCTTCTCCTTAGAAGCAACTTCTATTTGAGTTGCCACTGACTTCATACACAGAGTTTTTCAGTGGAAGAAATTAATTTCTTCTGGATTTTTTTCTCAGCATTTCTTTGATTGATTTTAAGTTTCTCCTGCTTACTTGGATGACCCCTGGCACCAGAAAGGTGGTGTGAGATCTTTTGGAGAAAGCGGATAATGGTTTTTCTGCTAACCGACATGAAACTTAGAGCTCTGAAGGGAACTTCTCTTCTATATTAATGTTCAGTCAAGTTTTCCAGATAGCCTACAGCTCTGATCAAGAATTTAGGATTGTAACTCAGAATCTTTTTTTCTTCCTGCTCATGTGAATTTGCCCTAATTTTTTTTCCTCCTTCTAGGGGAGGGAATTTTATTGATCTGCATTTGGCAGGATATTCCAAGAACACGCACAAGTTTAGCTAACCTTACATAACTGAAAGACAGCAAAACATAGTGGATAGAGAGCTATCCTTAGAGCCAGGAAGCCCTGCGTTTAAGTTCTACCTTTGACATATATTGGCTAGGTGACCCTGGGAAACTTAACCACTCAGTGCTCTAGTTAACTCTCTAACACTGTAGGTCAGAGAAGGTGCTGACCTGCATTGGTAGGAGGAGTTTCTGATCTTCAGAGTTCCCATGCCAGTGAAATCACAGTTCTGGTCCCTATCCCTTTCTATCTTTTCAATTTATACATTAGATATTGAGGTTTGTAAAGACAAACACGTAACAGTTCCTGCTCCCTGCCTACAAGGAACTTACATCCCACAGGGGAGAAACAACAAATCCATCCATAAATAAGTGCAACAGATAACAATCGGGGGGAGTTCTCCTGAAGAATTTGGCATCTGAGTTGGCCATGAAGGGACCTATGACATTCCAAGAGGAAGGAATTTCCAATAAGATATAACGTAAACTTTTTCTAAACAAAAGTTTAATTATATTTTTCAACATCAAATGTAAATCTAAGCTCTGTTAGCACATACAACATTAGAAACAGACCAATATCAAAGAAATACCCAAGAAATGATGGTGAGGACAGTCAACACTCACCTTCATCCAAAAAACCACTCTGAGGTCCTTGATTGCTGTTCTGTTCCAGTGGGTGGGAGACATCAGCCAAAACCCCTAAGTGACAGGTGGATGATTGAGTGGAACACCCTCATGTGCTGCTATCTGAAAGGCTCTTTGCAGCTGGGTGCCTGGCTCTTCTTTCCTTGATGTTTTCTAGGATGTCTAAGGCTCCTCCTACCTACTATCTCTCCATGACTTTGGCTCATTAGAAACACACACCCTTTTAGCTCAATGCCAAACTTCACATGTGTTCAGGGACAGTAGACCAACTCCTCAGAGACGTCCATAGACCTTACAGCCCTGGTTTCCTGGGTGACAATGCTGTGTTCCCAAACACACAGCTGAGATTCCATCACAGCCTCCTGCTAGTCTGTCTCATGAATCACGGTTGTACTTGGTCAGCAGGGAAGGTAGAAAGTGTCTCCTTCTTCAGTGCTGGATCAAAGGGACAAGTTTGTGCTAATTTCAGTGAGGTGCTCAGTTGTCTCAGAGAGTATCGAAAAAGAAGTCAATTTAGAGACAACATAACTCTTTTTTTTTATATTTAACTTCCAACGTGGCCCTTATGACATGCAGACATCTACTTAGGAACTGAGCCAAAAGCAGCTTAAAATGTTGTAGGTGGAATAAAAGCTCCCTAGTCTTTATGATGGCAGAGATTTGCATGGGACAAACCTTGATACTTATCAGCTGCTAAAGTTCCCAACTGTCTTCTAATGTGCTCAATTTTCTATCAATAAATGAGAGAAGGGGCAGGTGGCAGCTAACCCCCAAATGGTCCTGGCATCAGAAGCATGTTCAAAACTAAAACTTTAGCACTTGTACTCAGCATCTTATGAATGCCAGGAAACATAAGCAATTGTAAAGAGCTTATCCATGATGACCCTGTACTTGCTAATTAGTTATTTGGGCTTCAAGACAACTAATTTTTCATTTCCACCAATTTGGAAAATGTAAAATTGCTGTTCCCTAGTGAAATAACACCACGTCTTAAAATGTTTGCTTTAAACTACTTTTAATACAGTTGGCAAAAAAAATTGCATTGCTATATGGTATTTGCTTGTAAAGGAGACAAAATAAGCAGCCTAGCAGAACTTAAATATCTGAAACCATATTGCCTTTCAAAGTGGCTACCTGAAACACCGTAATAATAGCTCACATATCTAGCACATTAAGCTTTCCTCACAGCAGTCTGCTGAGACAAGGGTATAATAAGCATTGATGTCTCCATTTTACAGATAACGAAACTAAAGCTTAGAAACTAAGTGACTGGCCCACGGTCATACCACTAATAAGTTGGGGTTCAAACCTAAATTCAGCTCTCTTTTTACCTCACCACAACTTATTTCAACAAGGCTGCTATTGCTTTGAACATTTCTTTTTTGGAATTGTTTTTAAAAACAAGTTTATAAGCTACATAAGAAAACCAATCTAAATTGACATCATTTGAAACCAGAATTGGTTCCAAATGACTTCTGGCTTTTTCTACAAACTAAACTCAACATCCAAGGATGGAGACTTGAGATGACTGTAATATGCTAAGAGAAAAAAATATGCTTTTGGTACTGAAGGAGATTCACCAGAAGGAGTTCCCAAAATTTGATGTGCACCAGTATAGCCTCCCATATGGAAGGAGGCAATGTTAATATTTAAGTATTTAAATTCTGGTGTGTTTATTAAAAATTTATTTACATTATTTTACAATTGTTACCTTATTGTGTTTGATCAGTTGGTTAAGGCCCAAAAGGTTGCTTAAAATCAGCTTGAGTCATGGAAGATTTGGGGAGCTCCCCTAAAATTCCTGGTGAGCATCTTTTTTTTCCAAGAACCTCTCTTTAAGATTCCTATAAACACTCGAATACTTGCTTATATAAACACTCCCCTCTTCCTGCAATTTTAAAAAGTGTTGCTTTGTCTGATGCAGCCAGAAAATCAACTTCTCCCCTCCCCCCACATTTGAGTGATTCATTACACCACCACCACCACCACCACCACCCTGCCTACACACACACACACACACACACACACACACATACACACACACACACATCCCTTCTGCCACTAAGAAACATATATCACTTGGTGAGATACAACTATGAAGCTTTTAATTGTTTGACAGTGTTTCTGACATATTCCTGAAGGAGGGGTCTCCTCCTGTAAAAGATATGTTTTGACAAGTTCATACAGCCCTGTTCAAAGCATCACAATAATTTCTAAAGGGAAGTGACATTGAAAATTCCTGCCGTAGTAGTATAGCTCCAAGGACTATCCCTCAAACAAGGCTATGACTATTTAAAAGGCACAATGATCTCGAAGCAAAGATCCAGAGACTGAGAATGGATTCAGTCCCTTGTCTCTTTGCCAATTAATTTGACACAGAAGTAGACACTAAAAAATGGAGTGCAAAGATAGCACCTTAGAAAGGAGTGTAAGAGAGGATCACTAGCTTGCCTTTGGTGTATAATCTACAGGCCCGGAAGCATAGGTCAACTTAAAGCTTGGGCAGGAACAATGTAGGCACTCCCCAATGCAAGCATTCCTATTGGCCCTTCCAACGAGATGAAACTCTGAGGGGGAGGGTAGAATCAATAGGAATACTTACTTTGGGTCGTGGTGGTACACCTGAGTACACCTGGCCCACATTCTATACTTATGTCTCCAGGAGACATTTCTGCAGGTGACTAAACTGGCACATAATAGGGTGGCCAAACACAGTCATGATTCTCCAGGAAAGAATAGCGGTGGCCTGAGTATCCTTGTTGAATAAAAGTGGAACCAAGGACATGTTTGTGTGCATGTGTGTAGGTGTGGGGTTTTACATGCTAAGTGGTGTGCAGAGTTTGGGAACTAACAGGTCTCCGAAATGGGAGGAACTGTTACCTTTCTCATTCCCACCTTTCTTGAGTTTCCTTATCACAGTTGCTAGGAACTACCCCCAAACAGTAGATTAGGTTTATAAAACCAAACCCAATTTGCCTTGGACAATTCTCAGTCTCTCTCCTCACTCATCTTTACTAATGTATGTTAATTTGAATTTTTCTTGTGTTGGTTTTAATGAAACTCCACCCCCCCAACCCTGCTTTCTCCACTGTTTCCTGAGCCTGAGGATTTTGGGGGGACCATTTGAGTTAAAATAGAGAACAGGAATCTAAAATGGAAGGAAAGAAAGAGTCTGGAGTCATGTTGACTCCACACACAGTTTTCTGAGTTTTTTGTAACTGTATTTTCCAGACACTTCTGTGGTAATAAGCAGTTACATAGCACATAACCCATATTGAACTTTAGTAAAATTAAGTCTCACTAAAAATTGAATTTGATAAACAACAAATTTATTCTTTGAATCTCCCCTTTTCTCCTTTCTGGTCCTCTTGTCTCTGAAAGTCATATTGACTTCTCTAGAACTGGTGGAAATTTTCCAAAACACCAGAGTTTTCCAAAGTGCTGACTCAATCCCTTGGATGCAAGAGTGCCCAGAGGGCATTTATAGAACTTTTCCATGGACTTCCCCTTCGATGTCTGGGCAGTAATCAAGATAGCCTAGGTAATTCTATAAAGCCACAGACGATCCCGTTATCAAATCACAGCCTCAGTTACATGATGATCACACGCACAAGGGATTTAAAAAATGGTTTTTATGAAGTAATTTTCCCCCCTCATCATGTGCAGGCAATATTCATATCTCAGAGCCTTTGCAGCATGTCTACCCAAGATTCAGCCCTTATAAGGAAGAAGCTACCCAGGTTGGTGGGTCAATTGCCTTCTACTTTGTGAGTCCCTTGTGACTGAACTGATGCTGATCACAGCGATGATGGCCAGGCCCCATTCTCTCTGATAGGTCTCCAAATACATTTGTTTGGACCTTAGTAGTGTATGATACTCATATTTATTACACACAGCAGGGACGGGTCTTTATTTTTTTAAAATAAGTTTTGTAGATGCCTTTGTTTTTACATCACGATCATGGTTTTGGTTGGAGCCAGCTGTTACAGACTCTAGAACTGCTAAATTTTCAGCGTGAGCATTTATGCCTTAAAAACAAACACTAAAAATCGGGGATTAATTTATTGTTTTGTTGATTGTACAGACATAAGAAAGCAATGGAAAAAAGATAATAATGCAGATTAAATTTAAAAGTACATCACATATATATGGCTTCCCCCTGGAGAGCCAGTTGCTAAACATTTATCAGCACATCTCAGTCATGTTTAGAAAGACAGATCCTTCTCTCTGGAATTGAACTTACTCATAAGAACAGAAGCAAATGAAATAAAAAGTTAAGACAAAACACCCAACATAGTGGCTTAACTAATGGTTTTCAGTCTTGGTAGTTCCCTGACTCTCTGCAGAGATGAAGGAGGTTTATTTCTTTTTTGTGTTTATTCTCTGGGACCAACACTGATTTTTAAGTTACTTAGAGTTTGTTTCCCTTTTAGTGGTCAGTCTTCCCATGTTTTTTTTCTGATTTGTTCATTTCTTATGTGTAATAATATTCCTTTATATTCAGAAGCCACAGTTTTCCTCTAGCCCCTCATTGTTTCTATTTCTTTGTTGACACTTTTTCTTTGTCTGCCCTATTAGTCTATGCCTTTCTTTGTATCCTCCTCAGTGCTTACCACAATACCTGACATATTGTTGTTGTTCAGTTGTGTCTGACTCTTAAATTCTGGTGAGTTTATCAAAATATATTGCAAGTATGTTTCACTAAAACCTAACATTATGGAAAGAAAGGAGATAAAATGAGGCCCAAGAATTTCGTTTCTGTTTGTCTTAAAGGAAATGCCCAGGGTTGAAACTCCACATCTTTGGGACTCCACTTGGGGTTTTCTTGGCGGAGATACTAGAGTGGTTTGCCATTTCCTTCTCCATCTCATTTTACAGACAAGGAAAGTGAGGCAAACAAAGTTAAGTGACTTGCCCGGGGTCACACAGCTAGTATCTGACTCATATTTGAACTCAGGTCTTCTATCTCCAGGCCCATTGCTTTAACCACTGTGCCATCTAGCTGCCCCACCTGACATATATGAGATGTTTAATAAATTTTTTATTGACCAACACAAGAAGTGCTGCTGCGAATATTTTGGCGTATCTTTATGTCTGTTACTGACCTCATGGGAGACTTGGTTAATTTTTGCTGGCCATGGTCCTATCTGTAGTTTAAAAGTATCAACTTCTTAACAATGGTGATACAATGGAGGGAACGCTGGCTTTGGAATCAGGGGACTTGGGCTCGAATTCTAGCTCTTCCACTTACTACCTGTGTAACCGTGAGAAAGCCATCTAACTTCTATGGGCCTCATTTTCCTCAACTTTAATGAGAGAATTGGATTAATTGACTTTCCCCTCAGCTCTAAATCTATGCTTTCTGGTCCTATAATCAAAGCCTTTGGAATTGTGCCACAGGGATGGGGATGGAGGAGTGAACCGCACTTCTGGCGGTCTTTGGAAGGTGCTGATATTTTGTGAGAAGAGGACAGTGAGAGAAAGAGACGTGTTTTCAAACCACTGTCCTTTAATACTAGCCAAGGTCAACCTGAGAACAATTGGCAGGGGTAGATGATACACAGCAAAGTCTGCTGCATGCTTCCAATTAGGATCTAACCTTTCTTTATTAGGTGAACTTTTTCCTTCTTCCTTCACTGTGGAGGACAGAGAATCATTGAATAATGAAATAATATGCTAATACATGTACAGTCATAATTTGTGGATGATTAGGAGAAAAATCATTTGAGATTATGGTGTACAATAACAGTTGTGATTTGGCCTTTCACTGGGCTTCAGAAAACGAGGACTCAGGTAAGCTGGGAGGAATTGGCCATTGTTGTTATCTCTTGACTTTATAGAAGAGAATAACTAATATTTATATAGCAGTTTAAGTTTTATAGAGTGGTATCTTATGTATCTTATCTGAGTTACATAGATATATATATAGAGTTATATATATCTGAGTTATATATATATACATATATATATATATAATATGTATTATGGTATCTTATCTGAGCCTCAAAAGAACAGCGTCAGGTTCTGTAGTTATTTTCATTCTTATTTTACAGATGAGGAAACTGAGGTTCAGAGAGGCTAAATGACTTACCCAGGGTCACACAGCTAGTAAGTGCCAGAGATGATGAGGTGAGGTAAGTTCTTTGGAGTCAGATACTGGTCTACTTTTGTCCTTGTATCTTCTAGGTGTAGTGCTATACTTTGTACATATGTTGTAGGTGCTTAATAAAGGCTTGCTGATTGAACAAATAATGAATGAATAATGAATGATGGTAGTTCTGATTCCCTGCCCAACTAGTCAATCTACAAGCAGTTATTCAATGCCTCTAGGCATGAGATCAGCGAAAAGACAGGGGTTGCCATTCATTCTATGGATCTCTTTCAGGCACCCATCTGTTCAGTCCAAGGGTCCCCAAGTTCCTTTCAAGGTTCAGCTCTTCTTCCTGCTATTAATTTGTGTTTATTTTGTATAACTTACCTATCTGTGTACCTGTCATTCTCACTCCTGCAAGGGAATGTAAATCCTTGAGAACACAACTATTTCATTTTTGTCTCTGTATCCTCGGCACCTAACATGAGGCTTGGCTCGTAGTAGGCACCTTTTAATTAATTGTTGGTTGGTTGATTGAAGTAGCTATTCCAATTCTGATAGGCCTGCTGAGTTCTAAAGACTTGAAGATGTGACTGTTGCCAGAGAGGCACTTAAAATGAAGTTCAGTTAAAGCAGATACATATAGATAGTTGTATATGTATGTATATGTATAGATAGATACATATAGATATCTAGTATAGATAGATATAGATAGATAGATACATGGTTGATACAGATAAACTTGCCCCCAATTGCTAAAGTCATAAGCTGGTCTTATTTCTGTGATCCCTGACTCAGTTTCTCAATTACTTCAAGTTGCTGCTAAAGAGAGAAGATGAATGTTTCACTAAAACCTAATGTTATGGAAAGAAAGGAGATAAAATGAGGTCCAAGAATTTCATTTCTGTTTGTCTTAAAGGAAATGCCCGGGGTTGTAACTCCACATCTCATCCTTATCACTTACTTATAGTTTTAGGCCTCTATAACTATTTATGGGGCACATATCTGGTCAAGAAGCCTTTTTTCCTGAACCTACCAGAGAGATTATTTTGGGTTCTAATCTGTTACCACTTACTCCAGTGGAAGTATTCTCAGAAGGTGATAATAAGGTATCTTTGGCATTATTCTTTTATAAAATTCAGTATATGGCCTACTAATCTAAGAAGTGAGAAGAAGCTAGCTAATTAACTAATTAAATTTAATTTAATACCTGCATTATATAATGCACTATGCTAGGCATCATTAAGGAATCTTAACATTCAATAGGGGAATTAATTGAATTCTTTGACAACCAGCAGGACAGGAGGGTTGAGGGCAAGTGGGCTCTGGCCAAGTGGGCTCTGAAGAGACCTTGTCCACCATTTTCAAGATGTCTCATGGCTAAGTATGGAGCAAGTTCAGGAGATCTCAGAGGGAAGAAAGCATGATGCTAGAATTAATTCCCTGCCAGGGAAGTCATATCAAGTAGCTGAAAGATTAGGCAATCTGCAAGCCTACCCAATAGTGCCAGGGAATGTTTGAACCTTACAAAGATTATTCATCACAAATGTCTGATGCCTTTAGGGCACTTTTATTTTCTGACCGCCAAGAAAACAGGAGTGATAGGATAGAGAAAGAAGATACCAAGAAAGGGTAGCAGATCAGTAGCAGATAGACTGTTGGAGTCAGATGATGGCTTATATGTAGAGCATTCCTTTGTACTTTTTAGAGGAAAGGAATGTCTGCCAAGGTTGCCCAGGCATGAGTACTTCTGCCTAGATCAGGGAGATAGTTGAGTCCAGAGGCTATCCATTTTTTCACCCAACTCTCTAGCTGTGGAGGACCCAAGGGCACAGAGGCTACTTTTATAGAGCCTGAATTATTAGGGCTTGGAGACAGCAATAGTCAGCCTTGGCCATCTGTGGTTTAGGATTGAGATCAGGTCACTGGGTTTGAGGATATTGTGGGTAGATAATGGACAGTAGGAGACCACAGAAGTGCCAGGACTATCTGGCCAGTGATCAAGCTTTAGAATAATAGGATATGTTACTACACATGCTACCAGATGATGCCTATTGTTAAATTCTATTTGATATGCATTTTATATATAACCTCCGCTTGTGATGTTATTACCTGTAAGTTTGATCTCCTGAGTGAAACCTGGTTATATGATGCAATGTATTATGTATTGTATGTTTTATATTGCACATTTGGTCTATGATTTGGTGCCTGGAACGTGATAGGCACTTAACAATGCTTGTTGACTAATACAACCTTTGTGTATTGTTTTCTGTATACAACTCAAATATGGATGCTACTTACTACATACTTGCATGTATACTCTGTGTTTAGGCTAATTGCCTATGATGAAGCTACATACTGATTACTGTTTGTATAGTGCTTCAACAGATGTGTCTGTGAACCTGGTGAGATTTTCAGGGACAACATTTTTTTTAATTGGGTGGAAGATGTATTAGCATAGTGGTCATGTTTGTAGGACTTCATTTCTCACAATGCATGAGATCAAGAGAGCGTCAGCAATGGGAGAAATTCTATGGATTATATTTCCCGAGACTATGCTTGAGGTCTGAGTGGTAACATTACTGAGCGAAGATCACCTTTTGTGGAATGGTCTACAAGTGACAGGGTAGCTAGATGGCACAGTGGATAGAGTTACAGGCTTGGAGCCAGGAAGACTCATCTTCCCGAGTTCAAATCTGGCCTCAGACACTTAAGCGATCCTGGGTAAGTCACTTAACCCTGTTTGCCTCAGTTTCCTTGTCTGTAAAGTGAGCTGGAGAAGGAAATGGCAAACTATTCCGGTATCTTTGCCAAAAAAAACACCAAATGAGATCACAAAGAGTTGGACACAACTGAATGACAACAGTCACAAGTAACGAATTTTAAAAAGTAGAACGCAAGCAGTACATAAGGTGGCATAAACAAGTGGGCTTCGGAGCAGAGAAGCAAAATCACCAGTGGCAAGAGTACATACAGGAGAGACCAGACATGGAGGTATGTTAGAATGTGAAAACAAAAGAGAATCATGAAGAATGGAGTAATGACTGGATTATTCTGACTCCAGTTTAGGGAAAGGAACTCCTAGAGACAGACAATAGTGCATATTGTTTACCTCCATGAATTCTGAAGTGCATCTGTTCCCCTCTCTTTGTATCTGAGAGATCAGAGAGTATTCAATTATAACTCTGCCAGACTTATAAGAGATTATATCCTTTTGTACGAGTGGGTTTTTATTAGTAATTAGGTAGAATGTTGACTTTGTGATATTTGCAGGATGGACATCTAAATAAAAACATTAACTTCTTACTGCTACTGGCTTGTTTCCTTATTAAGTCTCTTTCCTGGGTCCAAAAGAAGTATAGGATATGAATTTCTCAGAGATTATTAAGATTGCAGAAATTATTTTTTTTCCTAACTGGCTCAAACCTCTCCTCCCCCTGATACCTGCAAACACACACACACACACACACACACACACACACACACACTCACACTCACATATTTCAGTCTGAGCTGAGGAGAATCTTTCCCTTTGGGATTAATATCCTCCTCTCAAAGTCATATGACATCCGCAGAAAATATAATGGATCCAAATACTCAAATTTTGGAAGATACATTACTTTCCTTCCATTTCCTCATGTTTACCTTTGATGCTTGTTGTAGAATAAATATATTTGTTCTTGGAGGGGTAGCATCATCAATGTGTGGCCCGCAACATCAATGTGGACACCCCTGAAGAGCTCATTATCACTGTAATGGCTACATACTTTAATAAAAACTTTCAATGGCTTAGAAACACAAATATACATGTGAAGAAATACGTTTCTACTTTCTGGCCATGATGGCTGAAGCTGAGGGGAGGAGGGAGGGTTTGAGCTTCCTTTTTCTCTCTACCCACATTTGGAGGACAAATAAGAAATTAAATCGATGGGCAAAGATCTGTGCTTTTTCCTGGTCAGTGCTCCAGAGTTATAGGGGAAGACAGGTACTGTGGCTTGGATTCTAATAATTTTAGCCATGGTTTACTCTCTCTATGCCACTCAACTATCTCTCTCCATGAACTATCTCCTCGTGACTTCTCCTCTTTGTGTCCCTAAGGCAGCACCCAGTCCCTTAGTTCCTTGACAGGTCAACAGAAGCAACATAAGGGAAAAGGGTGGCTCACAAGCCTTCCTTTCCTCTGTCTTTACATGTGGTTTTTGAGATGCATAGTTCCTTAGCAGAAGACAGTTCCTTTCCAGGGTCAAAAGCCCCCAGAAACTGGGGAGCTCTGGGTAAAAGAGGCATATTAACCTACTTACAGACATTCCACACTGCCTGCTACTGCCACAAAGCTTCAATGACAATGTTCTCGAAGGAAGAATTACAAATTATATTTACTTTTCCAAAAATGTTACCTTTTCTACATTTAGTACTGATAAATGAAGCAAAAGAAAAGCAAATTTACTTTTGCTAGTTAGAATGCTTTCCAAAGTCTTTCTGAGCAAGAAGAACATACTTGAAGTTCAACATTGTTGACCAGTAATGTTAATTAATGGTCTAGAATAGTTTTCTGCTATCATCCACTCTTTTAGAAGGTATTAAGTGCCCTTGCTTATAAGCCCAAATACACAAGTTTGGGAAAATGCATTGCTTCTTTCTTTCTGTTTTCTCACTTTCACCTTTGGTGCCTGGCGTAGAGAAGGTGTGTTTGTTTTTGGAGAGGGAACATCATCAATGAATGGCCCACAACCACAAATGTGGAGCCTCTGAAGAGATCAGTATCTGTTGTAGTAGAAGGAAGACTGGATCTGGAGACAGAAGATGTGGGTCCTATTTCTGGTTTTGTCTCTTACTAGCTCTGTGACTTGAGTGAGCAAATTAGTTAATCTCTCTGAGACTCGGTTTTCTAATTTATAGTCAGATTGTAATTCTCACACTCCTTCTCTCATAGGGTTATTTTGAGGAAAGCAATCTGTAAATGTTAGAGTACTATACAAAGGTATATTAGTGTTATTAGTGTGACTGCCTCTCTAGGCATCCTTTTAAAATGAAGACACATCTAGTACTGCTCGAATCATAGAATGTTAGGGGGAATGGGGCCTCAGACTATCTCAGATGAAATAACATGGACTTTTTAAAATAAGGAGAGCCATAATTAAATTATAGGACAATATTTTAAAAAAAAACTTAACAAAAATCATCCTACTGATAGGATAGCACAAGTCATTGGTCCAGCTTGGTCTCGTTCCAATTAGTTCCATAATTCTTACAGAATAGACAAAATCTCAATAGAAATCTTGGCTAAGGTTTGAAAATTGCTCCCTATCTATATGAAAACTGTCCTCAACCCTCAGCCAACAAGAATATTTTAAAACTGTAGACCTATCCATTAAGGCCAGGCTTAGGGAAGCCAGGGTGCTTCTCTGGGATACAGTGGGAAAGGAGAAAAGTCATCTATCTGTTGGCGTAGTGTGTTTTTTTTTAGACCTGTCTGGGAACCTGAAAGTCAGCTATACCAACCTCATTTTTACAGATGAGGAAACTGAGTCCTAGAGAGGTGAATTGACCTCCAAGTTCATACAAGTAGTAAATGGCAAGACTGAGTAGAGCCCAGGCTTTCTGACTGAAAATCTTGGGCTGTTTTCAATGCTGTTTCTTTTGCTTCCTTCAACCCACCACCCTTCCTCTCCCCTTGCCCCCCCTGCCAAAAAAAAATTAAACTAAACAAACATTCAAGGGAAGGAACTGTTTTGAATGACAAGTTTTAATGTTTACAAATGAAAAGAAACAGTATTTGGCTAAGGTCTGGAGCATCAGATGAGGCCCTTATGCTCTCTGGCCCTTGTGTTAATTGATGCTGATAGTTGAGCAGGGTACGCCTATGAGATGACAGGCCATAGTTTTGTCTTCTTGGGCTGGAAGTGCAGGGTGCTGACAACTCACCAACTCCATCAAGCTGGATCATTTTTGCTTCTCTAGTCACACAGTGAAGCAATGAAGGAAACTGACGCCCACCAACCCTCTACTCTTTTTCCTGTGACCGAGAAATTACCCTGCGGAAAAAAATCTTTCAGAGGGTAAAGAGAAGGGCCAAAGGCAAGTATCTAGGAGAGTACCAGAAAAGAACAAAATGAATTTTGACTTTCTAATTTTATTAAAGACAAAGAAATATGAGAAGTAAGACTATTTGCCTGAAATGTCTCCTCCCAGCTCATCATCAACCCCATTACCATCACCAAATGTTGTCTCTTCCATCAGAATTTAAACTTCTCGAGGGCAGGCACTGGTTTTGTATCCTCGATGCAAAATACAGCATAGTGACTATTACATATTAGGTACCTAATCAGCGCTTCCATTTATTTTCCCATTAATTCTACCAATTTCTTGGCTTGTCCTTCATAATCTGTCTTTACTTCAAATGTATCCGTGCTAGATAAGTGTAAAATTAGGGTGGAATTGTTTTCTAAAAGATTCATCCTTAAGATGTGTGACTCTAGAAAAGTCACTTAACCTCTGACGGTCTCAATTTCCTCATCTGTAAAATGGGGATAATAATTGGACTTTCCTCCCAGAGTTGTTGTGGAGGATAAAATGAGAATATTCATGAAACTCTTTGGAAATCTTACAGCACTACATAAAAGTTATTATTATTTGTAGCATTGCCAATTGTCTTGACCTTTGTCTTGCCACTGGACTTTGACGACTCTGGAAAGAGTGAGGCTGTGACTTTGACTCATATCCAATTCACAAGCAAGTCAATTAATCACCCTCTTGAAGTTATCGATCCTCTTTGAGAACAAAGAATTAACATGAAGAAGAGATGACTTTGCCTCAGTTAGACAGTCTGCCGTAGTCATAACTAGTCAGGCAATATACATTTATTAAGAGCTTACTATATGGCTAGTCACTGTGCCTAGTGCTGGGGATACAAACAGAGGCAAAAGACAGGCCTCTTTCTTGAGGAGCTCACAATCAAACAGGGAAGCTAATATGCAAATAACTACGTCAAACAGGCTATATACGGAAATAATCAGTGGAAGGAATAATCAATAGGAAGAATCAAAAGAGATCGAGAAAGGATTCCTGTTGAAGGTGGGATTTTTAGCTGGGAATATAAGGAAGCCAGGAAGATGAGATGAGAAGGGAGAGAAGACAGCCAGTGAAAAATGTCTAGAGTTGGGAGATGAAACGTCTTATTTGAAGGGGAGAGTAGGGGAATAAGCATTTATGTAGCACGTACTATGTGCCAGGTACTGTGCTAAACCCTGCAAATATGAGCTCATTGGATCCTCACTACAACTTTGGGAGGTGTGCTGTTGTTATCTGCATTTTACAGTTAAACAGAGGCAAACAGAGGCTAAATGACTTGCCCCAGAGTCACACAGCTAGTAAGTATACAAGGCTGGATTTGAACTTGTTTTTCTGACCTGTTGAAGGAATAGCAAAGACGCCAGCATCATGAGATTGAAGAATATGTGTGGGGAGGCGGGGTGGGAGGGTGGGGATGCAGGTGTAAGAAGATTGGAAAGGTGGGAAGGCCAGTTTACAAAGGGCTTTCAACAGCAAACAAAAGATTTTATATTTGATCCTGGAGGTAGTAGGGAGCCGCTGGAGTTTATTGAGTAGGGGATGTCACAATCAGATGTGTCTTTTAGGAAAATCATTTTGACAACTGAATAGAAGAAACACTGGAGTGGGAGAGACTTATGGCAGGCAGACCAACCAGCTATTGTAATAGTTCAAGTGTTAGATGAAGGAGGTCTGCATCAGGGTAGTGGCATCAGAGGAGAGGAGGATGTGTATGCAAAGATGTTGTAAAAGTAGAATTGATAGGCCTTGGCAATAGTTTGAATACAGGGGTAAAAAAGAAGAAGGTGTCAAGGATGATGCCTAGTTTGTGAGCCTGGATGACCAGGAGGATGGAGTTGCCCTGGACGGTAATAGGGAACTTTTCGAGGGCAAAATAATGAGTTCAGTTTTGGACACTTTGAATTTAAGATCTCTATGGACAGATGTCTAACAGATGGTTGGAGATGCAAGAAAGACTTGGAGGTCAGAAGAGAGGTTGGGACTGGATAAGTAGAGTCAAGCATCATCAGCATAGACATAATAATTTAACCTATGGGGGTTGATGAAATCACCATAGTAGACATAATGTTGTTGTTAGAATTGGAAGACTTGGGTTTTGTTCTTAATATTAATATAATGATAATATTAATATTATATTGTTATATATGGATATAATTACGATGATGGATAATTATATCTATATATAATTATAATAATAATGTTAATATTAATTCTTAATATCTTGTGTGGTCAGAGGAAAATCACATAAATTCTCTGGACTGCAGTTTACTCATCTGTAAAATCGGAATGATAATACCTGTAAGGTATGATTCAAAGGTTTGTTGTCAAGGTTAAGCAAAATAATGCTTGCAAAGTGTGTCGTAAGCCTTAAGGCACTATATCAAGGATGATTATAGTAGTAGGAGTAGGAGTGGCAACAGCAATAATAACAGATATAAAGCCTTGTTTCAAAAGGTTTTCTTTGTGGAGGGGGGAAGGCAGGGCAATGGGGGTTAAGGGACTTGCCCAAGGTCCAAGCTAGTAAATGTGTCAAGTGTCTGAGGCCAGATTTGAACTCAGGTCCTCCAGACTCCAGGGCCGGTGCTCTACTCACTGTGCCACCTAGCTGCCCCTGAAAGGTTTTCTAAACCTTGTTTGGCAACTTGAAGTAAACCCTTGTTTCTTTGTTCTCTTATTATTTTGGAAATGAAATTAGTACAATTCTTACATCATGTGGTTATCAAGTGCAGGTAATTGCCAAAGGCCATTTCTACTATTAGCAAATAATTTTTTTTAAAAAAATGAAATGACAAGGAGAGTGCAAATAATTACAAATTGGAAGATTATTAATTTCTATTTTGTCAATGCAATAATATTAATAATAATAGCTGCCATTACCATAGACACTGTACTAAGCGCTTTATAAATATTATCTCATTTTCTCAATGTTCAAGAAATATTCAAAGTGCAGAATTTTTAAAAAATTATTTTTCATTGTGAACTTATCAATAATCAACACAAACTTTCTATATGCAAAGAATAAGAAATAAGATTGTCAAATCTAACAAGATAATAAGAAAGTTGCTCTATTTGTGTCCTCTTCTATATTTTTTTTTGTTTTTTTTTTCTGTCTACTAAAAATGCTTTGTTGATTTTTTGGAGGGTGGATCTATCACTACCCACTAGCCTTTGCCTTCTCATCCTGGGCTCCCTACCCTCCACCCAGCTCACCAGACTTCCTTAAAACAAGCATATGATTAAGATAACACTTCACTCAGCCGGGCAGATATGCCTTGAGTATTTTGGAGGTAGACCATCCCTCCTTCCTGTCCTTCCCATCCCCAGCAGTGTTTTTACAGTGATTAAAGCTGTTTTTCGGTGTACTATTACTAGGGACAATTTATTTCTTTAGCTCCCCCAGAGACTTTCAGATTAAGCCACTAGATTATGGAATTGATTAAGCCATACCTGGGAGAGTGCTCAAATCCTAGAAAATAGTGCCCTGCCCAGGAGGTCTGGTTCAGACCCAGTCATGGGGGTATGCAAACTGAATGGGGAGGGAGGAAAAAAAGACCTATGAGGACAATCCCATACTAATTTCCAATTCAGAGGAACTTCTGGAGGCTTCGTGGTTCTGGGTGTTCTTCGTGGTCATACCATGTCTTGATAGATACAAAGTCTCTTACCGGGCTTAAACTGAATTTAACTCTGTGATCATCATGGCCCTCTTAATGGCATAATTATGTTTCTAGAATTAGAATTGTCTGATCTGATCAGAACTAGGTGTTACATGTACAGGCCTCCACAGTAATTTCAATTTAACAAACCTTAATTAAGTTTCTAAAAAGTATATGGAATACTATGCTAGGTACTAGTGGAGAGAGAAAATTGAGCTAGGACTCTCTTCTTATTGTCAGAAGACTGTTGGTATTAGGGTTTGAGAAATTACCTTGTCTAATATCTCTGCAATCTCATCCAATGTGGAAAATGAATTTCAAAACACTCTTTGGTGGCTTGTCTCCTTTTTGCATGGAAGTAATGATTATTTTTAGATGAACTTTCTACCTGTTAATGGATTTCATAGAGAGAGATGACCTAATGGAGAGAAAGCACAGTCAAGAAGAGTTGGGTTCAAATTTTGTTTCTAACATACACTGGTTGTATGACCCTGGGCAAATCAAGTAATCTTAGTGCCCTAGACTTCTCTCTAAGCCTAGACATTGCAGAGAAAGCACTGATCTGCATTGGTAGAGGGAGTATCCCCCTCACAGCTTGAATTTTTTTTAGGTAATCAGGGTTAAACGACTAGGGTTATACAGCTAGTAAATGTTAAGTGTCTGAGGCTGGCTTTGAATTCAGGTCCTCCTGACTCCAGGACTGGTGCTCTATCTACTGCACCACCTAGCTGTCCTATGTCTCTTTACATTAATAAAATTACAGGCCCAGTTTTTGTTGCCACTGTTTAGTCACTCTCTGTGACTCCACGGACCATAAGCACACTAATACTGTCCATGGGGTTTTCTTGGCAAAGATACTGGAGTGGTTTGCCATTTTCCTCTCTAGTGGATTAAGGCAAACAGAGGTTAAGTGACTTGTCCAGTGTCACACAGCTAGTGAGCGTCTGAGGCTGGATTTGAATTTAGGTCTTCTCGACTCCAGGCCTAGGACTCTATCCACTGAGCTACCTAGCTGCCTTTTAAAAAATTTTCTAAAAAGTTCTATTACCTTAGAGTAATAGAGGGAATGGGAGGGAAATTCATCATCTGGTCCTTAATTCCTATACATTGGGAAATACTGAGTATCCAAATTGAACCCCACGGTTTGATGAAAACTTCCCACTCTCTCTACACCTTTCCAGCCATATGGAATTAGAATTGCAGGCTGTCATCTTGAAGAGCAATAGAAGAAATCTCTGAACTTTCTGATAACCATTTCAGGGATCATCAGGCGTTAGTTTGCAATTTTTCATCTTCCATCCAAGACCCCTGACTTCTTTATTAGGGTGAAAGAGAGAAAATTGTAATCATTCCCTTCCCTTTATTGTGGTTCATCTGTCATAGAATGGCACCCTCCCTTTGGGTTTGTCTCTCAAACCTATCAAATATATGGGCAATGATTAGGTTTGCCTTTGAATTTTGAATTTTCTTTTTCTTTCTTTTTTTTTAATAATTCTCCATTATTACACTATCGTCATTTGATTTCATTCTAATGCTCCTGTGCTTAAGACATTTCCCTAGGACCTTATAATTGGCAACATTTGTCCTGTTTCCTTTTCACTGTCCCTCCCACCCTACTTCTTGAAGGTAGTTGCGTCTGCTCTGATTTCTGCCATCTAGCTTCCACTGGCATGCACATGCAGATTGCACTTCTGAGAAACTGTTTTAAATATATCAGAATTGTCCCTGGAAGATTTCCTTCATAAAAGTTGATTCCAATCAATTTACTTCAATTCATTCTGAATTATTTTTGACTCTGCCTTTCACGAATCCAATATTTCTTCAGTGCATTCTCAAGAGGTTTTCAAATATATTGTTTAGGGATGGGCTGAAGGAGCCCCAAAATAGTTAACATAGTCGGGCAAAGACAACTAAATGATAAAACTGAAACCCAAGCTACAGATGTACACTCATGTTCAGCACAGAGAGTACCAATCAATTGCAACTCAAGTTTTCTAGGTTGAAAACCTGCATCCACGGCAGCGGGCCCAGCATTTATGAGTTACAGCACTTTAATGGATGGACAAAAGCCAATCTTGTCACCATGGTATAGTATATAATCATGGTCTAATTATGCTTCTATAATTAATTAGAGTCGCCTATGGAGCATCTTTGCAGCAGACTAAAGATTTCCTGAATGTTGCAATTCCTCCAAAGCCCCCTTCTAGGATGTGCTTTTAGAGCAACACATTTTTCTAAAGTGTCTGGAAACATTATGGAAGCTTTACTAAAATGAGCATTCCTCTCATCATTTCTACCCCAAACAGTTTGATGTTAGAGACTAGCATTTAAGTAGGCTAATATTTTTATCTTACGTAGTTTTTTAACCAAGATCTGTGATTTTCTTGCTATAATAATCAAATAATAATATTTATATAATGCTTTAGGGTTTTCAAAGCGATTTATATGTTATCTCATTTGGTTCTTATAACAACCTTGTAAAGTAGGTACTATTGCCATGACTTTTACTGAGGCTGAGAGACGTTAAGTCATTTGTTCATGGTCGTACAGCTGGAAATTGTCTGGGGTTAGATCTGAACTCAGGTCTTCTCGACTCTAAGACCAGCACTCTGTCCACTGCACCATCTAGCTGCTGCTAATAACAGTAGTAACCACTAGCATTTATGTAGTGCTTTGAGATTTGGAAAGCATTTTATAAATATTGTGTCATTTTGTCCTCACAATAAATCTGGGAACTAAGTTTTATTACTGTCTTTATTTTCCAGATGAAGAAACTGAGGCAGGCAGAGATTAAATGGCTTGCCCAGGGTCACATAGCTAATGTCTGTGATCATACTTGAGTTCATGTCCTCCTGACTTCAAATACTGTTTTTTTTTTTCATCTAGGAATTATAAGGAAATCTTAATGAGGGAATTGTCTATGAATGGAGATTGGCAACTGATGGGAAATATATAGTTTTTAAGAATGCTTGAGGATACTGGAAGGTTAAGTGATTTTCCCAGGGGGACACAGTAAGGACTGTCAGTGGCAGAACTTAAACTTGGGTCTTCTTGATTTTAAGCCTGGGGTCTCTATGGATAGATAGGATACTTTAGATATTTTACCTGGTCCTTCTCATAATGTGTGAGAAAGAGGGGCAGAGACAGAGAGATAAACAGAGGGACGGAGACAGAGAGACAAAGAGAGACAATGTGAGAGAGAAAGCAAAAGAGATGGGAACAAATGAGAGCAAAAGAAAGAAAAAGAAAAAAGGGAACAAATGATAAAAATAAAACATCTTAGAATGAAATATGCTTGTGAATTTGGTGGGGGGGGGGCAGCTCATTTCCTTAACAATCTGGAAAGTATTGAAGGGTTGTCTTACAAGATACCTCAAGGAGGGAAAGATATGAAAAGAATGGGGAAAAAAATCACAAACGATATGAATAGCCAAAAAAAAAAAAAGGCGATGGAGATGAGACATTGATAACAAGAAACTGACGTATCTACCTTCTCTTCCTTACAAAATCTTTGAGTATAACCTACACATATATTGAGGGTATCCTTGGCGAAAATAAGAAGGGGAACATGTCTTTCACAAATGATTTTCTACAGCATGCCACAATTGAATAGAATGTCCTAATTTTATATACGTGTTACCTTCTGCCTTATAGATATATCTAACACTAAGCACTGATGTCCTCCTACCACTTTAAAGAGGGCATCATATCTGTGAGAGAAAAGTGTAATAGTTAGAAGGAGTCTCAGGGAGTTGGCTTCTCCAGCTCACTTGCTTTCAGAAACGAGGACTTAAATCATCCATGACAGATGGTTATCTCATGTATTTTTAATGCTCTTCACATTTATGGTAAATATATTAAATTACGATAATTTTGAGGAGGGAGTTTCTACACTAGGAGTTTCTTACATCAGTGAAATCATGGATTTAAATACTAAAAACACTGCCTCCAAAAAAATAATTAAAAAAAGATACCATTTCCATAGCACTTACTGTGTGCCCGGTACTGTGCTAAGTGCCTTACAAATATCACATTGTTTGATCCTTACAACAATCCTGGGAGGTGGTTGCTACTGTTACCATTTTATAGTTGAGGAACTTGAAGCAAAGGGATATGACTTGCCCAGGGTCACACAGCTAATAAGTGTCTGAAGTAAGATATAAACACAAGTCTTCTTGACTCCAGGTCCAGTGCTCTAACCATCATGCATAAAGACTGGAAAGGTAGGAAGGGGCAAGGTGATGAAGAGCTTTAAGTGACAGAGAACTTGATATTTGATTCTGAGGGAAACAGAAACATTGGAGTTTATGGGGTAAGGTGAGGAAGATGGGGAGCATGAGGATGGGAGCAATCCGTTCAAACCTATACATTAGAAGATTCTCTATTACGTGTTAATTCTTAATCCTGAATGTTGTTTTAGGAACTTTTAAAACTGCATGATACTATTTTTACAATGAAAATAACATGAAATATTTAAGTGAGATAGGATCAACTGATTTTTCATGGACGTTTCCAGAGATAAAGTGCAAAGGAAGGTCTGGCGATGTGTTTAGGATGTTAACCCGGAATTCCCAGGAACACCGATTTTATATACAGGTGATATCTGCCTAATGCTAGCAGATCCTTCATCTGTACATCAGCTGTAAGTAGCACTGCTGTTATCTAATATGAATCATTGATGTCTTAGGATTTTTAAGAATGGATCATATCCCTGAGAAGAGCCTTAGGGAGTCACCTGGTCCAGCCCACTTGTTTTCAGAAATGAGGGCTTAAATCACCCATGACAGATGGTTATCTTGTGTATTTTTAATGATTTTTATAGATGGAGATTGCCCCTGGCAGTCTGTGTCAGTGTTTAATGATTCCATTGATACGATCTTCTGGAGGATCAAATCAAACTTGCTCTTCTGTAACCTGAACTGCATTCTCTTCCCTGCCCTCTGTGGAGATGGAAAGAAAACTGTTTAATGTCATCTTTCTAATAATGCTTACACAATTTGAGGTCCCCTAAGGGAGGAGGGAGCGTATCTAAACTTTGTACCTTACCATAGTGCTCATTACACAACGAGCATTTAATGTTTCTTGCTGCTTGTTGTAACAGATGATTATGACTCCACAGGCTCACTAAAAAAAAAAAGAAAAAAAAAGCAAACTACATTCTCCAATGCATATTGCCTGTCAAAGTTATTATCTCATGAACTTATGACATTTTTGGGTGTCTTTTGGGATTTTGTTTCACTACTTTATAGTAACAGGTTGTATCTTTTTTTTTTCTTTCTTTCCCTTCCACTCATTGGGATTTACATTTTTTTAAATTTTTTTTTATTTATTTTTTTTAATTTCTTTTTGACATGTTTGGTTTTCAGCATTGATTTTCACAGGCGTTTGAATTACAAATTTTCTCCCCATTACCTCCCCCCCCCAATCCAAGATGGCGTACATTCTAGTTACCCTGTTCCCCAGTCTGCCCTCCCCTCCGTCGCCCCATTCCCTTCCCATCCCCCTTTCCCTTCCT
>CM053627.1:143310600-143351052 GCA_028646595.1 Phalanger gymnotis | reverse complement strand
TGAGCTCTTCCATGGCCTGAGACCAGTTCATGTTTTTCTTGGAGGCTTTTGCTGTAGGCTCTTTGACTTTGTTGACTTCTTCTGGCTGTATGTTTTGGTCTTCTTTGTCACCAAAGAAAGATTCCAAAGTCTGAGACTGAATCTGTGTGCATTTTCACTGCTTGGCCATGTTCCCAGCCAACTTATTTGACCCTTGAGTTTTTCAGTGGGGTATGACTGCTTGTAAAGAGTTCTATGTTCCACACTTGGGGGGATGTGCCAGCTCTACTACACCAACATTCCTCCTTCCCCAAGAACCCCCAACCCAGACTGGACTTAGATCTTCAGCAGGCTCTGCACCCCTGCTCTGATCAGCCACTTAATTCCTCCCACCAGGTGGGTCTGGGGCCAGAAGCAACTGCAGCTGTAGTTCTATAGCTGCCCCACCTCTGCTGCCCCAGGGGCGGTGGCCAAACCACGAACTCCTTTTTACACTCTGTCCCCAGCAGTTTTTCCCACTAACCTTCTCTGTTGTCTTTGGTGTTTGTGGGTTGAGAAGTCTGGTAACTGCTGCAGCTCACTGATTCAGGGCACTAGGGCAAGCTCTGCCTGGGTCCTGGTCTGGCTGGTCTGCTCTGCCCATGCTGGGCTCTGCTCCTCTCTGCTCCGCTCCCAGCTCCATGAGCGAAAGACCTTACTCAGAGACCATCCAGGCTGTCTTGGGCTGGAGCCCTGCTTCCCTCTGCTATTTTGTGTGTCCTGCAGCTCTAGAATTGGTTCAGAGCCATTTTTTAAATAGGTTTTTGGAGGGACTTGGCGGGGAGCTCACGCCAGTCCTTACTTTCCAGCTGCTATCTTGGCTCCGCCCCTTATCACTCTGCTTCTTAAAGAATTATACTGAACAAAAGTTAGGTGGCCTCAACTTTTTCCTATTTTATCGTCTTTGAAAAGATTTTGCTTAGGCTTCAGTCAAGATTTTCAAGGTAAAACACAGATATTTTTGTGGCTATAACTATGAAGATAGATATTTTCACTGAGGATAGGAACCCAGAGAAATGGTCTGAAGAAACAGCAACCGGAAATGATATCTTAGTAATGGAAAGTTACTGAAATAGTAAGTACACTTTTTTGGTATGTGACCATAGGGGGAAAAGAGAAGGGGAAAGGCCTAATAACCTTTTAGTATTAGTGAGAACTTTTGCTAGAAGTAGGGAACCCTGTAAAATCCAGTTAGTAACTCAAGTGAGAAAAAATGATTTTATCCTTCATGTATTGTGCTATTAAAAACAAATTCATGTGTATGAATTTTAATATTCTTAGGGAATCAAATTAATTCAGATTTCAGAAGCAAAGAAGAACAAAGTATTTAAGATTTCCAAGTAATTTCTGAGGTACCATGTTATACATGTCGAATCCTTTGGTAGAGGACAAATGCATGTGAGGAGCAATGACTAATGTCAAAAGACTAGACCCTGTCTGCTTAAGGCTGTCTGAGAAGACAGAATTCATGAATTACACGACAGCATTAGTCATCTAAGAGATATGCATGGTGGTGTGTGCTGGTATCTGGGGCAGAGTATTTGAGAATGGAAACTGAATACTATACCTTCTGGTAGCCCATGTGGACTCTCTGCAAGTTGACCTGAAGCACATACTCTTGATCAGCATGTAACTTGATCCATTTTTTGTCATCTCGTCCATCTGTTGCCAAAGTTGGGATACACAGTTCATTCTGTCCCTCAGCTGAATCCCACGAGCCTTTAATACTCAAGTCAACATCTATCACTGGCAAATGAGACAAGAAATTCCAAGCCTAAAAAAAAAGAACAAACATGAAAGCCCTGTCAATTAAAACTGGATGATTAACTAGAAAATATTGTGTCCTGTTTTTTGAAAGCTTTATTAACATAATGAAGAAGATACATATACTTTCTGGTCATTATCTGAATATGTGATCTTCTTACTGCTAACATTCCCTAATCAAACAGCTTATGAATTGGGACAGTCCTTTTCTATGTGGCAAAATACGCTGGGTTTTAAAATATTTTTGGAATTGTGTGTCCTGACACTCCTCTAACTTCTAAAGCAGAAGGCAAATCTTGGGGTTAAGAATTCAGGAACCTATTACCCAACCTGAAAAATGCTCATAAAATAAGCCAGAAGCATAAAGTGTTATTTTTAGTTTAGTAGCAATCGCTGAATACTGATGATCTGTAATTTTTTTCAAAGCTCACTGGCAATGAAAATAAAATTTTCTGGAATTGATTTTAGTTTTCTGAAAGTAAAGCATTTCATGGTGCCACCCGATTGCTCTAGAAAAATATTCTGAGAAAGCCAACAATGATGGTACATGTCAAGGCAATGGACACCAGTGAACTTTGATGGTTCCACCCTTGCTTTTTAAATTGAAAGACAGCCATGGGAAATGAGGTTCCAATTCCCATGTGAAAAGACATTGCAAAAAGGCCCAAAAGCAATTTTATAATTAATTGCTGTCTTGGTTTCACAATATTTACTGTAATGGTGGTGCCAATGTCCCAATAAAACTTTTGTTTAATGACAACTTTAACAGTTAATATCCTAGGATATGTGGAAAAATTCTCTTTAATTTTTCCTACAAATTTCCTTGTAGACTCTGACTTCCTTTTCTGAGATTTTTTTTAGTGCTTACAAGTATATCCAATTGAAATGAAGTAGCTTGATGAACCAAACTACCCTTTACGAGTAATCTAAAAAAATGTAAATCCAAGTACCATTTTTCAGAATCATTTTATGTTTCAATTTCTAGTCTTATGGTTAGGTTTGGCCAATCTGAAATTATGACTTATACCATATATTAAAGTGAAATGATCATGACCTTGAAGCAGCCACCCATGCTGTGCTTCTGGGTTGACAATGACAGGAAGGCACCTGCAGCACACCAGTCACTGAGTGGAGACCAAAATCAGTTGTCGAGGGTTGTTCTAAGAGTGTCCAAAGTGGGAAATGGAGCATGAAGATATATAAATACACACATTCCTGTGTGAAATATTTAATGTGAGGCAAAGCAAAGGCATTTTCTATAGAAAGTGAGATTTCACCTTTTCCCCCCTACTTGTGCCATCAAATCAGGCACCAAGACGACAACTCCCATTTCTAGCTTGGTGGGATACTATTTCACAAAGGCAGAATAAAATTAGATTTTGTCAGTATAAGCTTTAAACCTTTATACAATTCATGTTTTTGGACATACAAAGCATACATATGCTTATTTGTGTGTATGTATACATGTGTGTATATATGTCTTATACACACATATATTTTCATGTATATAAAACATGAGTTATTTTTGAAGAAACTGCTAAGACATTTCAATACCAGCCAAACATATTTATCTGAGGATTAATCTTCATCTATTGAATCAGGCGAGAACACTGCCGTGCATACAATTATTTAATTAGCAACCAAATCCTCTGCCAGTCAGCAGTCGTTCCAGGCATACTGATGGGGCAGTAGATGCAAATCTCACAGTCGTACTGCTTTTTCTCATTACTACTGCAATTAGCACTTAAATTGATGCTTTAAACATACTAATTTCTGGAATAATTCAGGATTTGTATGTTACCTGGGATTGCCTCACAGCAGAGACGACACCAGATTGCTCTGCAAATTGAAGCACTTTTGAGCCAAATAACCATCATCATATCAGACAGAGCCAATTTGCATTTGGTTTTAAAGATAACAGAATGGCAATTTATGCAAATAAATTAAGTAAGTTTACTTCTGAGTTCTCCCTGAACTAATTATAACAATGTTCTAATTTTTCATCACATCTAAAACTTGGACTGGAATCAATGTATGTTATGTTAGAAATATGTTGTTGTTAAAAGAAGCCTTGTTTTGATTTAAATAAATTGTCTTTATTCAAAATTTTGATGGTAATTTAGTTAGAATACAGACATTTATTATGGATATTAAATTTTTTTTGGGTGCCAGTTTTGGGTTCAACAGAAACTGAACAGTCATTCCTAGATTTTTACTTTTCACGACCCAAGCACAAAAATAACTTCTTAAAAAAACCCACCAACACATTTGGCTCTAAGGTTTTCCTTCCTTCATATCTATATTTGCAATATGTCAATCATATTATGAATACTGAATGTTTATTTTGGGACATTTTGGACGAAAAATTGTTGAAGAAATAAAAGCCTGTGGTACGCAAAGTCTTTCTTGACAACATGTAGCTTTCACCTTCCCAGAAAGAAACATGAAGAGATGACACATATAGTCTTTCAACAGAAAACAAATTCACCTTCTTACAAACATCACACTGTGAGCAAATACTAAGTTTCATTAAAAAAAATTTTTACGTTCTAGGAGCACTGATATTATAACCTGTAAAGTAACACACAAAGTCTAAAACCATTGCCAAAAGGAAAAAAAAAACCTACCCCTACCATCATCATAATCAAATGAACACTGAAACTGGAAAAGTGTTGATTATGCTAAAAGTTGGTTCCCGCTTCCCAGGTGGCTTGGAAGTCAAAATAACACAAATTACACAAGAAACATAGGATAAATTAGTGGTTATTAGGAATAAAGAAAAATAACAGCAACATACTGTAAGAAGGGTAAGAAAATGTATTAGAAAGAAAAAAAGGGAAAGAAAAAAAAGGTTCTGAAAAGTTCTCATGTCACTCAATCCCCTGTCCCCATGTAGAACACTAAACGATTCTGGAAAGACTGATTTAAGCTATTAACTAACCTTGGCAATAGTATCCTGGTAATGAACACCACATATGATTGAGGACATTCTCACTGATACCACCGTGTTATTTTGGAAGGAGTGAAAAGCCATTCTTACAATTGCTTCTACTCTTCAACCACAGCACACACAGGGAAAAGACTGTTACCTGTGTCACTTGTGTAGTATGAAGTTCTCCATCCACGATGGAATTGAATATTTTCTCTTTTCCTTCACAAGCAGCAATTAATTCAGGAAGGCACTCGATGGGACCTTGGTAACCTCCAAGTGGACCCTTTCTTTTTCCTTGGTTCCATTTCCTGTGAATATGACCACAGTGATTACAACATAAAAATTCTAGATCACCATAAATGAAGACTATCTGACAAAGAACTTGTTTTATTCAACAATAGTCCACGAACATTTATTACACACTTACTATGCGGGCTAGATACTGCGATAAGCACAGGAGATGCAAAGGAAGGCAAGAAGTTCAAGTGTGGGGAGGAAATCATGCTAACAACTATGTACATATGAAATATAGACAGAATAGGTGGAAGCATGCTATAAGACCACTGTATTATTTTTCACAGAAAATTATACTTCAAAATTCTGAGACTTAGCGAAGAAGGCTGACTACCAGGTGATGAGTATTTTCAGCCACAGCAATTCATGAAGATTGTTGACGAAGGCACTTAGAAGGGAGAACATGTGCCACTGAAATTATGATCCTTGAAGTACTAAAGCAAGCTATTTCAAAGGCACTTGACTCCTGAAGTTATAAAGTTATGAAACAACTGCTGACTAGGCTATAACTACAGTAGAAACTACAACTCAGTAAATACTTGTGGGCAATGAGTGAGTTTGTTGGGAAGTTTCTTTCCGGGTACAAGTTCAATACTTCTGGATGTGCATTAAGTCTTTCAAGCTATTTAGTAGAATTACCACTACTTGGGGCTAGCATTTTTTAATAGTCTCAAATGGACCTTTTCAATATGATTATTTGACTAAAATCTTTAGAAAACACAAAATTAAAAATGTACCACGGGAATCTCTGGGTCAGTAACAGTTGTAATACCAAGAGTGTAAGACATACAAATGCCACTTGTTTAGGACAAACAAATCCTATTGTTTGTTTACATAACAAGCAACAAATGGAATAGTACCAATATTGTACCATTATGCAAATCTGGGGGTGAAGGGGACTTTTGTTGGGAAGAGGGGAATTGGACCTGTGAATCCTTGTTATGGAGAACTTCCAGTCAAGAAACTCCCTCTATCAATGCAGATTGGTTCCTCTAATCTAAGACAGCTGCCTAAGACACAGAGGTTAAGTGACTTGCCCATGGACACACTGCCAGTACATGATAGAGAACAGGTTTTCTTTACTCTGAAGCTGGCTTTTTCTCTACCATGTTATACTGCCCATTGCTATGAGATATAATAATAATAGCTAGTACTTATACAGAGTTTTGAGGTGTGTGAAACTCTTTACAAATGTTATCTCATTTTATCCTTATAATAATCATGGGAAGTTATCATCAGTTCCATTTTACAAATGAGGAAACTGAGGCAGAAGAAGGTTAAGTGACTTGTCCAGGACCACACAGCTAATAACAGTCTGAGGCTGGATTTGAACTCAATTCTTCCTGAATCCAAGTCTAATGTTTTATCCACTGTGCCACCTACCTATTGCCACCATAGCTGCCGCTGACACCACTGCCATTGCTGCCACCGCCACCACCACCACCACAATTATGACCTCTTCTTACATTTGCCATTGATATACATGCGATCTCAGTGTTAAATTCTATAATACTAGTATAAACTCTTTTTCAAATGTGACTAAAACTGGTAAGGTTTTGGGGGTGCTGGGACCATGAGAATGCCAAGGCAAAGTTACCTGGAATGAATTCACATGCTCAAGCTATCTCTTCATCAAGTGGCAAAAAGTTTATTGGTTTTTTTTTTTGAGGGTGGAAGGCAGGGCAATTGGAGTTAGGTGTCTTGCCCAAGGTCACACAGCTAGTAAGTGTGTTAAATGTCTGAGGCTAGGTTTGAACTCAGGTCCTCCTGACTCCAGGGCTGGTTCTCTATTCCCTTTACCACCTAGCTGCCCCACAAAAGTTTATTGTAATGTTTTAGCAAGAGTGGGCAAGAGTCCTTAGAGAACCAGTGAGAGAGTGAGGATGGTGCTGGGGCTTATATGGGAAAGGAATGTCAGAGATGCTAATTCAGTAATCTAGGAGTCCAGGTGTCTTTGGGAGCTATGGATGGGAAAGTTTAGGGAGTATATCAGACATCGAAGGAGTTGTCAGAGGCATGGACCTTGGGTACGTGGCTCAAGGCAGAGTCCTCGGGCCAGCCAGGGACAAAAATCCTTGGGCCAGGCACCCCTCTTGTCTGTTCTGATAAGAGAATGTCTTCTGCAGCAAGGGAAAATTTTCTCATAGGACAGGGGCCTACTGAAAAATTGGGAGGTTTTCAGAGACATGATCTTAGGTTTGGGGCCTGAATACCCCTTCAAAACCACTCCGTTGTTGATGTGCAATCTTACTCAGCTTAACAGAGTTTTAGGGTGGCCTTGCAATAGTCATGGACCAGTTCTCAGGTCCTGAATATCTGTTAAGGAATGTTAATGGCTCCCCTGAACTTGTCACACAATGTCTCATGGACTTGTGATACTGTTTTTGGTTAACAAGTCTTAACTGATAAAATTAGGTTATCTTGGATGCCAAAGCATTTAACAACATGAGCTTAAAAGCAAGACTTTTTAATAGTCCTAAAGAGTAATCTATTAAGAAGAACTTTTCATCTAATTTTATATATGGAAAAATGGAGGTATAAAGAGGTTAAAATCAGATCAAGTTAAGTAAACAAACAATTATTAAATGTTTACCATATGCTAGGCACTGTGCTAAGTGAAGAGGAGACAAAGAAAGGCAAAAAAACCCCCCAAAACAAAACAAAAAACAAACAAAAAACCCAAAACAGTCCCTACTCTCAAGTTGCTCAGTCTAAAGGAAGAGATAATATGTAAACAAATATGTATGAAAAGACAGATACAGGATAAATTGGAGATGATCTCTGAGGGAAAGTGCTAAGATCATGGAGGAACATGAAGGGCTTCTTGCACAAAGTGGAACTTGAAGGAAGCCAGAAAAGCCTAGAGGCAGAGATCAGGTAAGAAGTGGGGACAGAATCCTAAAATCGATGTTAGAGCCTTAGTCACAAGCACCAAAAGGGATTTTTTTAATTGAAGCAAAGGCACAATCTAAAATATAATGTGAAATTTAGGTGGCCGAGTACTAATCTTAAGCGCTATGAAGAAAATCAATAACTGACTAAGGCATTAAGCGTAAACAAATAAAATAATTCTGTACCTGAAAAGATGAAGATGGTGCTGCTCTATGTTTGGCAGTGTAAGAAGAGAAGAGTCATTTATCCACCGACCCTGGATTACCATCTGAATAAGACTGGTAATATTCAGGGCAGTTACCAACCAGCCTTGGTTTGCTGCAACATCCAGCATTGCCTAGGAAAGTAAAATACATACATCACAAAAGTAATATTACATCTTACCCTTGTGTCTAAACACAAAAACCTTTTGAATTTGTTGCTGGCTTCTTCGTTTTTCACTGTGTGGCTGAATTACACTATAAGAGCCAAGCTTCAAATTAGAGCTTTGTGGAAGAAGGATGAGACATTTTCTGCAGGGCCTGTAAGGAGAAATGGGGGAAGCTAATGAAGGAAAAAACTTCCTAACAAAATGGAATGGGCTGCTTCAATGGATTTTCCCTCATCAGAGGTATTTAAACAAGGGCTGGATGACAGGTTGGTTAAGGATGTTGTGGAAGGAATTCTTATTTAGATATGGGTTAGACTATATGGTCTCTAAGGTTGTTTCCAGTTCTGGGATTCTGTGAAATACTTATGAAATACCTATTAAGGCACCGATGCCTGTTCTTTTGAATGACACTAAAGAGGTGACATAAGGACTATTAATATTAAATAAAACATATAACATTGTGCAGTAGCAACATGGTAGACTTTAAAAACGCACAGTATTTAGTATACTAATGTTGTGCATATTCTGTTGCTATGGAGACATTTGGCTAGAATGGGCTGATTTACAATAATAACACAGAATTAAAAAAAAAAACCTTACTCCCAGTTCAACATTAGGAAAACAATCGACATAATCATATTAAAAACCAAAACATCCACAAACTCATGATCATCTGAAGAGATGTGGAAAAAGCTTTTGACAAAGTGAATCATTCTTTTATGCTAAAAACCCTACAAAGTATAGGTATAAAAGGACTTTTTAAAAAATATCATACAAAGTAGATATCTAAAACCAAAAGGAAGCATCATTATGTGATGTGTATGTATTAGAACCTTTCCCAACAAATATGGAAGTGAAAGCAAGGATGTCCTCCCTCCCCACTATTATTTGAAATAGTTCTGGAAATGCCAGAAGCAGCAATAAGATAAAATAAAGACATAAAAGGCATAAGATAGGAAGGAGGAGATATTAAAACTAAACCGATTTGATGATGATATATTTTTAGAAAATCTCAGGTTGCAAAATAAAATCTCAAAAATCAAAAGCATTTCTATATAATAATAACAAAACCAAAGAAACACAAATACAAAGGAAAATCAAATTCCAAATAACTAGAAAATGAATAAAACACCTGGGGATCAACCTGCTAAAACATACAAAAAACTTGTATAGATTCAGTTATAAAGCAATCTGTAAAGAAATAAAGAACAAGTTAAATAGCTGGATAAATGTACAGTGCTCATGGCTATCCCATGCCATTATAATAAAAATGATAATATATCCAAAGTTAATTTATACTTTTTTAATGAAATATTATTATACTGTAATAAACTATATGATGAATACAGAGAAGCACAGATTTACATTAACCGATGCAGAGTGAAGTAAGCAGAACCAAGAAAATAATACACCAATAATTACAATATAAATAAGAACCATTCACCAAAAAAATCAAAAATGAATATAATAAAATTATAAAGATCAATCATGACTTGGATGAAGAGATATGAGAAGACAGCCCCAACTTAGCCCTTCAATTACACATTACATGTTTTGCACATGCATTTTTTTCAATGCATTCATCACTTGCACTAATCCCCCCCCCTTTTAAAAACACTATTAGTTATATGAGATAGTTGGCTGGGGTGGGGGTGGGAGGGAGGCACAGAAAAGATACTGGGAATTACCATCATGATGTAAGAAACAGAGGACATTACCAAAAATAAACATTGGCTTTCAACAATAATATTTTGAAAAATAAGTTATTTTTCATGAAAGTTAAGTTCAAATTAAGAAAAAAAATCTTTAAAGAGTAATCTTAGTACAGTCTTTAAAACTTAGTATCAATGATAGCAAGAAGATAAAAAACTTTTGGGTTCCCCTCCAGAAAACATATTTTTTCATTGTAAATGACATTATTCATGATCTTAAGAAAGTACAAACCTGTAATACTTCTAACTCATTTTATATATGCTGCTAGTAGAAAGATGAGGAACTATGCATATTACTCTATATATTTAATCAAATGTTTTATGGACAAACAAAAGGCTGCATTTACTTAAGGCAAAACTAAACAATGAAATCTTCTTCAAACAAAAGAGTTGTTTATACAGGCAAATCCATTTCAATTAAATTAGACTGATTCTGGAGAGATGCTGCCATAAAGACATATGAGTTAGTATGAGTCATGGTTAGACACCCATATTACATTAGTAGCCTAAAATGTGATTTTAATAGATTTGGGGCATTCAGAGTTGAGAGTAGCAGGGATTAGAGGTATCCAGTAAATGCTTAAAATGTTATTTTAATTGCAATCGTTTCATCTATTCATGAACATATTACTAAAATGCACATTTGTATTAACATGTATAGAAAAAGAATTTTAGAAATACTTTTCTGGTAGTTTAATTGTTGAACAAATGAAACTAATTATGACTATATTTCTGTCCTTCTGAACTATGTTTGATAAATAATTACCAAATAATTTATTTTAATTTTTCTCTTGTTTCCAATTAATGAAGTACATTATAATCCACTGAAAATAATTTTGCATGATCTTAATTTTCTCAACAACTGGTCAAATCTATAGCTGCCATGTATTGTTGTATACAACAGAAGAATGGCTTCAAGAAACCATTTACTTTTATAAAAGCTATCCATTTGTGTAGTCTGCTTACACAGCCATATAGTAGAATGAAGTGCTGTTTATTGGTTTCTGCTTATTGAATTGCAATGTAAAAAGTCTTTGCTGACTAGCAAGGGTATGGACAGAATAATTTTTGGAACCAATGATTTTACAGGTCTGCTTGCACTACAGCTTATAAGGCATTCCTCTAAATATAATGGAAAGATGTATGTTTTAAAATCTAGGGATAATTAAAATCTTATACCCCTCTCATACTCCTGCTGAGTTGATTGAAATCCATCAGTTTTACATGAAGAAAATGGAATGAATCAAGGCAAACTCATATCCATGATGAGTAGAACCATATCCTATTCAGACAAATCTGCTAGACAGTGCTAAAGTAAGAGAAAGGGAGGAGATAAATGAGTAATTAGACCCAATGAAACATCATTATTTATAAAATTGTACTCTAAAGTAATTTTAGTGATCTCAGTTTTGATGCTGGATTATAATTTGGTTGGAAACTGCGCCATAGTGACAGCTTGCATACAAGCAGAGCTGGCTAAAACATCTGTTTTTAACTTTGAAGTTTTCCTGATGAAGCTGAAAGTTTTCACAAAATTTATAGCATTTCTCAATAATTTTCCCTAGTAAAATCCAGATGTGAGACAGCAAGAAATAATGCTAAGGAACTGCTTACATGAAATAAATGAAATCAAAAGGCACAGAATGAATTGGAAACTTTTTACTTTCTTTTCTTTTCACAAAAAGAAAGACCAAGTATCTATGGTGACAAGAGCATAGTGTACACGTCTAGGGAAGTAATGGGAGATCAGGTTGGGGGTCAGATCACATTGAGCCTTCATTTTCAAGCTAGTCTAGCCTGCATTCAGTGGAAGACAAAGAATCACAAAGTTTTTTGTGCAAAGGAATAGAACAAAGGCTATACTGAGAACAGGTAGTTTGCAGTAAGTGTCAGAGGCAGGATTTGAATTCAGATTTTCCTGACTCCAAGTCTGACTATCCAATGAGCCACATAGCTAGTTACCAAACTTAATTTGCCAAGCGGTATGTTGGATGGTTTGGAATGGCTGTGAAACAAAGTGGGAGAAACCAAGTCATTTATTCATCCAATAAATACTTATATATATATATACACACACGCACACACATATATAATAAAGGTTCTGTGCAAGGCATGGTGTGCTAGATACTGTTAAGAAGCTATTGTAGTAGTCCAGGTGAAAAGTAATGAGAAATTGGGTTATGGTGGTAGTAGCAGGGAATGAATGAGAAACATAATGGGAGAACTGACAAAACTTGGTAACTGAAGGGATCTAGATAAGTAAAGGGGTAAAAGATAGCTCCCAGGCGCTGACCTCAGATTCCTGGGAGGACGGCAGCACCATTAAAAGAAACAAAGTGCTAGATCTGGAACCAGAGGATTTGGGTTCAAGTCTTGGTTCTGTCCTTTGTTTCTTCACTTTACCTCTCTGTGCACAGTTTCCATACCTATATCATGAGGACTAGGTCCTTTTCAACTTCAAATCTGTGATCCTATGTTCCTAATCGGTTTGTCTCTTCTTTCACAAGCTGACAAATTAGTATTCCTAAGACAGTGGTCTGACGATGTGACTGTCAATTTCAGTGGTTTCAGCTTCTAGTATCAAAGATAGCCCCGTTTTTAAAGTCCTCTATAATCTGGCTCCCATCTGCTTTTCTAGACTTACTTCATTTTAATTCTCTTCTCATTTTCTATACTCTAGCTGGACTGCACTAGGTTCTTAGCAGAACCTAACTGGATAGCTTCCATTTCTGTGTCTCCACAGAGGTGGTCTCTCATGGCCATTATGCATATTTTCTTTAATCTCTGCCTCACAGAACATCTAACTTCTGTCAAGGCTCAACAAAGGTGCCACCTCACAGAGAAAACCTCTCCCGATGACAATGTTCCTGCCACATAATACGTAATAAATTCTGCTCATTCATTGTCTATCTATCTCCTTAACTGTTAGTTTGTTAGTGTTCTCAAATTATCTTATATTTACTTTTAGTGTATACGTTGTTACTGTGCCCCCCCCCCCCGCCACCATGTAAGTTCCTTCAGGGCAGAGCTATTTCATTTTTATCTTTGTGTCTTTAGAATCTATGCACAGTGCCTTGCATTTAACAGGTGCTTGACAAATGACTGTTGGATTTAAATGAATGACCTTTCCTCTTTTGAAGACCATGAAATAACTATTCTATTTTTCTGTCTTCATCACTATCATCTGCTAACTTCCAGAGGTCAGTGCCTCTTGAATTTCTTTTATGACTTTAGCACTAAATCTTCATTCGATTTTACATGATTTGTTCAGTAGTACCACCACTCACCTAGTCTCCTATGTTCAAAATCTTCCTATCATCTTTAATGTCTTCTTCATTCTCATATTTAACCAATGACTTAGTTCTGGCAATTCTACTTCCACAATCGTTCTTGCATCTCTATTTTTTTTTTATTCCTGGTGCCGTGCCAGGCTTACTGAAATAGCCTTATCATAGGTTTTTTCTGTTTCTAGTTTATCTTGCACATCACTGCCAAACTGATCATAAACTGTACAAATCTGGATGTATCACTCCTCTGCTCAAAACTTTTCAACAACTCTCTCTTTATTGCCTATTGAGTAAAGTTCAAGTGTCTTCAGTTGGCATTCAAGACCCTTCACAACTTGCTGCCACCTTAACTCCAGCTTTATCTCATACCATACTCACTGCCAATAAATAATAATAACAATAATATAAACAATAAAGTAATAATGATGATGACAGAGGATTTATGTGAGAAGCATAAACCAGAGGAGAATGCTAATCGATGAGATCATAGTCCTATGAAAGAAGCCTATAAGAGAGCTATTAACACGTCCCTTTCTTTCCTGCCTGGTTTTGATCTTGCTTTTCCCTCTATTTATGCTGCTACCATTTTCCCTTCTTAGCCTATGGGATTCTAACCTATACTTGAAACCCAACTAAAATACCACCCCTTCTTGGAAGGCTTCCTTAATTGCTCTAGTTGGTAAAGAACTATCCTCCCTCATATCTCTCCTAATTTTTGTTTATAACTCTTATGCATTTCTTTGATGGAACTGTGATCTCTTCAGTGGACATTACCCCCTTTTGGTGCTTAATGTAACTTCATGTCTTCTCATCTTGTGTGACTCTTTTTTATGTTTTTTGTATTAATTCTCCAAAGAAGGTATGGTTCTTTTAACATTTTGTCAGTACCAGAGAGTAGCACTCAGGCTATTTGTTACTTCTCCTTCTTACTGTATCTCTGGTCTACCTTCTATTCCTTACAGGTGCTTCATGATACTTCTTTGGGTAATAAACTGTGTAGTATGCTTTGTATTTATCATATGCATTTTCATTGTTCTTTGGGAGGCTTTTAACTTGGTTCTTAAGATTTTATGGTATTTCCTGATTGACAGTCATGTGGAATCATTGGTAGAATTATTATGTTAAAAGATGGGCTTTTTTAAAATTAGCAGTGAACAGTGAACAATTTCTGAAATGTGATCTAGTTCCCAATACCCACCACTTTTGGTTCAGTTCACTGTTTATCTGCAGGGGCAGGATGGTATAGGAAAATGAGTTCTGGAGGTGGAGTTAAAAGGCTTGGGTTCAAATCTACCTCTATTTACTATGTTTGTGATCTTGAAGAAATTTTTGTAAAACAAGAGATAAAGTAAATAGACTCTTATAAGCCATAATCTAGAAAATATTTTTTTCATTCACGTTGCTAGTATGGGTGGTTAGACTGCTATCTTTCAAATGAGGATCTTAATGACAAGGTATAATGCTCTGGGGATATATAAAATCAACACAATGTCATTTGCAAACTAGACCAATTAGCTAACTCTGTCATAAACAGAAAATCCCTCTTCTATTTAAACTCTGCATTGGGCATACTACATGACACTGTCACATACTTTACTTCAGCATGTCTCCCTGTTTCATGTCTTGCTTGATATTGATATTCAGCACATAATTGAAAAAGTTAATTTTAATGGTAATAGCTCTGGAAGGCTCTTATGTAACTACACAGATTAGTGGGAGGTACTTTATCTGAGGAGGGCCTTTTAGGTAACATTTTCTTTACAAAGCGAAATATTTGCTTGAAATCATTAAATAATAAACACTATGGGATCATCTATCTTCTTTATCTTTCAGTCAGTTGAAACTATAAAAATTAGTTTTGCTCTAAAAAATTATACTGGAAAGCCTGTTTCACTTTCAAGATTTCTTCAAGACTATCCTTATTTCCTTGAATAGAACATTTTCTGTTCTTTGCAACTGAATGAAAACATATGAATAGGTATCTGCTGATGTCTTTTTATAGGTCACCACCTCCACTCCTGCCTTTAGGTAAAAGTATGGTCCGTGAATATTTCCATTCTTTTGGATATTTTATTCTCTCTTGTCTTGAGTTCCTTAAAATTGTTTTATCATATCATGTATCTCATCAGATCTAGTGCTTTTTCTTGACTTAATTTTCTCAAGACTACTCTCTCAGATACTGAGGTAGCATAATCCAAATGTGGTCATTCCATTGTTGTTGATGAGAACATACATACCCACCTCCACACCCCCATACAACTCGTATATTATAGCAATAATGGTAGATCTGGTGGTCCATTTCACATCTATCTGTTGTCCTCTCCCTGCTCCCTCCAGTTTTACTTACGGATGGCTCTCCTGATGATCTGACTTAGCTAGGCCCATGCTGCTTTTTCTGTGGATTCTTTTTCTTTTTTGTTTGTTCTTTTTGTAAATTTATTGTTTTATTTTTAGTTTACAACATTCGGTTCTACATAATTTTGAGTTCCATATTTTCTTCCCTCCCTCCCCAAGATGGCATGGAATCCCATATAGCTTCCATGTATAACTCTGCATTGAATTAATTTACACACTAGTCAAGTTATGGGGAAGAACTGTAATCAATGAAATGAATCATGTGAAAGAAGAAACAGCACCAACCCTCCCCCCCCCAAAAAAACAAAACGAGTGAAAAAGAAAAAAAAAGGGGGGGGGGAAAGGCTAGCATGAAGTGTGCCTCAATCTGCATTCATACTTCATAGTTCTTTCTCTGAATGTAGATAGCATTCTCCATTGTGAGTCCTTTGGAGTTGTCTTTGTACCTTGTATTGCTGAGAACAGCGAAGTCTGTCAGAGTTGGTCCTCACAGAATCCTAATGTTCTCCTGGCTCTGCTCCACTCACTCAGCATTATGTCGCATAGGTTTTTCCAGGTTGTTATGAAGTCTGTATCATCCCCATTTCTTATAGCACAATAGTATTCCATTACCTTCATATACCACAGCTTGTTCAGCCATTCCCCGATTGAAGGGCATCCCTTTGATTTGTGGATTCATTTTCCATTTAAATGCTTTCATCTGTTGTTTTGTATATCTAATTTATTTATTTTGAGGATGTGTGAGATAATACAGTCTGTCATCTTTCTCTAATCTTCTCCACAAGGTTTTATGAGTGAGGTTATAACTTTAAGTCAGTGTTGCTCTTGGCTGCCTAGTCTCTTCACATGACAAAGATGTCAAGTGTTGTCAACTGAGGTAGTTTCTGGGATCTTTTGGTCATCTTCTTGTGGTGACTGCTTTGTGCTGCTTAAATCTCCTCTAAAAATGGTGATGGACTTAATTTACCTGAATAAGTTTGCTGAGCTCTAAAGGTATGAGGCATTTTCATCTTTCCTCCTAATTTAATATTGGTTTTGCTTTATCCAGCTGATTATATGATTGTACAAAGACATTTGATATTAAAATGTCTGCGATGTTAGAAATTGGTTATTTCCAGTTTTTAAAGATAAGGTCAATTTCAATGTTTTGGCAATATCCATATCCAGTCAACTGCAGAAAATGCAGGGAAGTCAGTTGACAAAAAGGGCCTGATGGAAGGGGAGGTAAGATGAATGGCTGTCAGGATGGGCAGGGCTAATCTGGAAAGAGTTGAAAGTATGGAGGTGTAGTCTTTGCTTAGGGTTTGGAAGTATGGATACAATGAATGTTATCTGTGCTATCCATATTTCTTGAGTTGAGAGGAATTCCAGAAGCATTTAACTGATAAAGGGGAAGAGATGAATAAAGGCAATTTTGTTATTAAAGAAGCTTATGGAATAAACCAACTACAATATTTTAAGCAGAATGTTTATGAAGTGATATGTTTGTGTGAATACAAATGCCAAAATGCTGGACTTTGGTGTGTGTGTGTCTGTCTCTCTGTGTATTGGGCATTGGTAGAAGTGGATCATACTGATGGGCTTTCAATATGCTACTTCAGGTTCTGAGCTTTGTCTTGACAAATATCAAGGCACAGGAAGCTATGAGCTTTTTATTAGATGAGACAATAAAACTTCTAAATGTAACAGTTTTTGGCAAGGTCTACACTGAAATCATTTAGGAGGTTTGGCCATTTTCCAGGTATTTCAATCTTGGCTTTACTATTTCAATAGAAAACTACATTAATTGCCATATTAAGTATCCATTCTTATTCAAAGGAAAAAAATAACTTTCTCATAAGACACGGACAAGTTTTGGGAGCAGATCCTTTTGGCAATTAGATTTAGGATGCAAAAGCTATAGTCATTGCTTTGGGTACCTTCTCATGTTCTTTCTGTTTACCTTGAACCTCCTGCAAGTGTCTTGCTAGAAATTTTTTTTTTGCATCAGAGTCAGATTCATGTACACAGGGCATACAAATAATTTCTAAAAAGCTTCCAGAGAAATGGTTAATCTTTGAAAACTCAAATCCAGAGGTTTTCCTTCTTACTTTTGCTTAGCAGTTTTGACAAATTACATTTGCTAACTACTGTATATGCATTTTACTTTTCACTAAATCTTTGGTGACACATTGATAATCTCTCTCAAATAACATCAAAATAGTAAACTGTAGTATTAAGGCCATCTGTGTTGAAACCTTATGCAATTACTTTGAAAAGAACTAAATATTAGATATTTCATAAAATTTAGAGCTGGGAAGGGAACTTAGAGACCACCTGACCTCAATTTTTTAAAAAATTGATTTTAAAAATTAAGAAACAAATTCAGTGAGGCTGTGATTTTTCTCTAATTGGAGGTTTTTAAGCAGATTGTAGAACTACTTGTCAAGTGTGTTATAATAGACTAGAGGCTGCCAAAGTCCTTTTCAACTCTAAAATTCTGTGATTTGTCTAAAGTTACACAGGTAGCAAGTAAGAGAAGTGGTAATTGAAATCAGTCCTCAAAATCAAGTGCTCTTTCTAATATAGTGAGAAATACGTAAATATATAAATTTACATTCCTTTTGAGCCTTAGTGAGCCACTAATTGAATTTTACTTTAGATTATGAATGAAATAAAGCACAAATCTAAAATGTTTAAAATAATTTTAATGCTCCTAGTTAATACTGAGATAACCTCAATAATATAGAGAAATACATTATTCAACATCTTTTAAGTAGAATTAATAGTTTTAAGAAACTATATAGCTTAATTTAAAAAACAGAAGTTTTGGTCACTACACTCATTATACTCAATGTAAATGAAAAAATATATTAGAAATCAGATTAGCTACTATTATATGATATTTATATATCACATATTCCAAATGACACAAAGGGCTTCTTATGTAATCACACTAGATAATATGTAAGGTGCCTTTGGGAGATAAGATTCTATGACCTTGTAAATTTGGGGGGAATAATCAATATACTTTAGTGTTTTTCAATATAAAGAGGCTTTACATTTTTGACCTAGGTGTTTCAGTAAAACTGGTGCAATTTAGCATTTTAAAAAATACTATACATGAGACCTACATTTAGTACATTAGAAAAAGGGTTTACCTTGTTAGGGGTACAAAGGATGGGGCAGATGGCTCTCTCTCTCTTCAGTGCCACTCCACCAGGCTCTTAATGTTCAATGAACCCTTACTTTCTCATCTCTGCCCTCTCACTTCCCCCCCTCCCCCAACCCCTACTCCTCCTAAGTCTTATACATCCCTTTCCTCTGATTTATGGTGTAGTCTCCAGGCAGCCCTTGAATGTATCTGGTGATAGTATCACAGAAATTAAAACTTTTGAAAAACCAGATCATATGTATTCTAATATAACACCACTACATACTCTCAAAAAGCTAAGAAAAGCATATTAGAAAGAATGTAAATTTACTTGGTCCATTATAAGGAAAGGATTTTCAATCATTCTCCAAATCCAAGTGGTTGATTTATAGGAGTATATAAAAGAAAAAAAAATTTTTTAAAGTTCATATTAACAAATGCATTAGTGAAAAACTAAAACTTCAAATCCAAAAAAAACCCTCTCGAATGAAACAGAAAAAACAAACAAACCACAGTTCTAGTTCAGCAGCTTCTTCTAATAGCTTAATGATGTCAGGAAAAGTGGAAAAAGTTTTCTTGAGGAAAAAAAACTACAATCCTTAAAGGTTCAGGTCAATTTCAAAGTAATGATACAATATTTTGTCAATAATTAAAATAATATTAAGTACATTTATAAGAATCCTTTTTAGCAGCAACAGTTGTTCACAGTAACTTTCTCCTGAACTTTTAGCCCCAGAAGGTTAGCATTCAGGAAGCTCAGCTGCTGTCTAACAAACTTAATTAATCAAAAAGTCATTTCCGAGCTGTAACTATGAGTAAAAGCGCTTCAAGTGCGCTAGCAAGCATACAAGTTAATCAAAATGCTAATGCAGTACAAATTAAAGTTGTGATTAACATTTCACAGTAGCTGCTTAAGTGAATTGATCACACAAATGGGTTAAGCATTACTCATTTCCTACAGCCCCAAACGGGAAAAGGTTTTGCTGGTAGGCTTGAAAAGAGGAAGCTGAGGATAGAAAGATTCTTCATAAGCAGTGTCACATCTTTAAAAAACCATCACCAAACTGCCATGAGAAAGCTTCTAAGTAAAATCACACTGTATGGGGGAACAGGGGGAGGGCTTTGTGGGTGATGGAGGGCAGTGGAAGAATCCTGGAAGGCATTTTGCTAGTAAATCTACATGACTATTTGCTTATACCCTTAAAGCTGCACATTGAGTATTTGGTTGCTTCCTGTTTCTATGTTGTTTTATTTTGTGCTTTGGAAGTCCTGAAATAGAATTAAATTAATAATGGAAAGTACACTGACTGGAGTTCTAATCCTGAGTCATATTTACTAGCTGTGCAGTCCTGGCCAAGTCACTTATCTACTCTGTGTCTCATTTTCCTTTTCTATAAAATGAGAACAGAAAAAGACTTCTATCATTTACCCTACTAGCTTGTTTTGAAGGCTGCTTTATGTAAATGTGAATAGTTATTATTAGTCCTTCATTCTCCAAACAAGAAATCAGAGCCCCAGAGAACTGAAATGACTTTCCTAAATCTACATGGCTGATCAAAAGGGCACAAGGAAAGTGAGGACAAAAACATAGGTCTCCTGATTTCCTAATCCAGGGCAATTTTTTAAAAAAAACTATACTATGCTGTCTTTCCCACATACAGACAATACAATTACAGGATTAATATTAGTGGGTGCACTCTTAGAGAAGACATATTAATGAATGAACATTTATTTTCTTTTACGCCTATTCAACAGATTTGAGGAGAGGGACCCTCTCTTTAAAATAATGTGTTATTTTATTTAGTAGTCTAGTTGCTAACTATATGATCCATTCTGTTCTGGAAGCCAATTAATACTGTAATCTCTATTTCAACTTAATTCAATAAACATTTATATTAGATGCTTACTTTGTGAGATATAGAGTAATTATATTTAGCTTATCTATGGGAATTAAAAAAAAACTCACTTAGATGGATATATTTTAACCACCTTTAACCAAAACATTTTTTTGAGGATATTGAACAAGGGATTTGACCAAGTACTTCTTTTGTTAAGCCTAGAGATACTTGGGACATTTTTCTTGCAAACGATATTTGATTCTCTAATTCTAAACCTTGTTCATGTAATAGGTCTTGACATCCCTTATCACACTGGTATCCTGTTGAGTCTGTGCTTAACCCATTCATAGGTAAATACTCCTTAAAGGCTAGGGAAGTTCTACTCATAGAGAAGTTTTATCCTGCTAACATTAAATATCTATGTGATTTTATTTACTAGAAACGGAAGTCCTTTGCTAATACAAATGCAGAGGCAATTACAGCCATATTAGCTCTCAAAAAAGAAAAAAAAAAGTTGTGCCACTGAATAAAGACTGAATCCACTCCCTGTTCTCAGAATTAAATACATTTTTTTGTTTGAAGATGGAATAGAATAGTTTTAGAATAGCAGAGCATTAAAGAACAGAACATTAGCTAGTGCTATCTAAAATGTACCAAACTTTTAAATGGGTACTAAATGTTGTCATAGACAGATATATTAATTTATTATATTTGATATTTTGTTAAGTAAGCTGCAGACATCACAACTAGGGCAGCTTTTGTAAAAACCTTTATGTTCTTCTGAACAAAGTGGCATCACAGAATAATACTGGCCTGCTTGATATCGCCCCAAGCATAAAAAAAGAGGTAAATTAGAAATTCAAGTTCGTTCAGTTAAAATAGGTAAAAATAGGCCTTAAAATAAAGGCAAAATAAATAGAAAAAGAGCAAAGTAATCTTAAAATCTATTTTACTTCTTTAAAACACAAATTTCTTGAAAGCTGAGACTTCTTGTTTATTATAATGACAATGGCTAGCATTTGTACAGAGCTTTGAAGTGTACAAAATGCTTTAGATATATGATATACTGCTTGATCTGCATGACAGATATGAGAGGTAGAGCCCATTATTATTATCCCATTTTACAGAGGAAAAAACTGAAGCTAAGTTACTTGTCCAGGTCACATAATTGGTAAGTGGGTGAAATAAGAGTTGAAGTCAAGTAATTTGATTACAGAACAGTCTAGGTTCAAAAAAATCCACTGTAGAACAAATTGGCTGACTCACTACCATGATGTACTTAGCTTCTGGTGGCTTAATATTAGAATTATCAGTACCATACCACTGGTATTTTATCCCTACTGTCTCTTATCTGACCTATTAAATTCAGGACTCACAACATGGGAAAAAACTGATTTGTAGGTCGACTCAGGATTTGTTCAAAGGATAGCAGATGAGACTAACCTGTTTTATTTTTGATAATATTGGTCATTTACTATATTTTTATTGTTTATATGTGCTCCAGGTGCTATAAAGATGGCAACTATAGTGAACTGGTGCTGGCCTTGGGATCAAGGAGGGCTGAGTTCAAATCCTATTTCATTTACTTACCAGCTGTGTGACCTCGGGCAAGTTGTTTAGCTTGGTACTCTGTGCACATTTGGTGTTTAATAAATGTTTGTTTAGTTGAATTAAATTCTTGAGTTTTTTCCTAAAATTTCTTCTCTCATTTTTAACAGAAGAATTCCAATGACTGTTTAAACTTTAGGAATTCCTTGCTCTGGAAAGGGAAGAATGTTATATTTTGTTTTACAGAGGGAAAAAAAAATCTAACTTCACAAAATAACAGCCCTATTTTGTGGCCTTGTAGAGTATTATTGCTAGATCCTTTTAAAAACTATGTTGAGTTTTCACAGTGACAAACATACACAGATTTACTTTTGGTCTTTGCACCCATGGATCAGAGGAAATTAAGTTGAAGGTCTGATATAAGCCACCTTGATATAAACAATACTTTACAGACCTCGAAGTGTTGAGCTTAGGTGATTTTCACAAGTTTGCCTGATAAATTAGTGTCATGAATGGATTTTAAACCCATTGCTCTAGTATCCTTAGAGTTCAAAGTTACACATAAAAATGACAAAAATGGAGTATGGAATGTAGATAAAAAAAATTCATTACCCTAAAGCCAAGCTGGTAATAAGCCTCTTCAAAATTAGCTTAGGTAGGTCCTCAGACAACATACAGACATAGCCCATCTCGAAGTTTAAACTCAAAGCCTTTCTAGCTTGGTAGGATCTGCCAGCAATTATGCTCCATGGACATAGCTTTTTAGGACGTAAGGTCACCTTTATACCGTGGTAAATTATAAGAGGCATCACATCAATTCTGAATTATTTTAGTTTTCTAATCATCCATTGCTTTGTCAATTCAGAAAAGCAATGTGGCTCAGTGAGCCAATCAAACAACTAGCCACTTCCTCTCTCCAGTCTTAGTTTTGTCATTTATTTGTTGTGTAAACTGAGGCTAGTCACAACTTGTTGGCATAACTCATCAGCAAAATACAGATACTGGCATTGATTTTGAGGGTTAATATAAAGGCTTTTTTCTTTAACATACTAGCACTGAAATAATTTCTGTTCATGTATCAGGAACTATGATACATTTTATTAGCTAATGTAATCATGAGAAACATCTTCAGAGGTGAAGGACCAAGATACCTAATTATGTATGTGGAAAATGGCTAAAATTTCTCAAAATAGCTGATAAAGTATGAAAATTGAAATTAGTCATATCTAAAGTATTATAGTGTGTATGCTGACAGAATGTGTGTGTGAGGGAGAGAGAGAAGAGAGACAGACACAGAGAGAGAGAGCATGGGTGTGTCTATAGGGCAATGGTCACAAGGTTTTGAGTTACATGACTAACAGGGACTAAGTAAAGATACTACTGCCAGTAATACTAAAATGTGAAAAAAGAAGCAGACAAAAACATACAAATCTCACTGATAAAGGATTTGTGGAGGTGAGAGAGTATGTAAAGGGTATATCCAGGATGTTTTTGAGTTGGGAAAAAAAAATAACCAAATTCTTTGTAAATGACTGTACTATGGTGTCCATAATATGAAAGAGTCTCTCTATCTAGTATGATATCCTATGAACTAAAGAGGCTAGAATTTTTCACACTTTTTACACACTTAAACACTTCTAAGAACTTTAAAGTATCAATCTATCTCTACCTCTTTTAATCTCAGAATCATTGTTTACTTTATAAACATTAATATATCATCTGTGTAGGGTGTTAGTTTTTCTCAGGCAGTAGAGGTTAAGTGACTTCCCCAAGTCCTAAGCAGCACTGGAGCTGACTTTATGGTTAATCCTGTTCTCAGACTACAAGGTCATGCCACTGTTCCATGAAGGTAGTAGTAGCACAACACATTATAACTTTCCATCAGCCTGTATAATTGCTACCTGAAAAAAAACCAAAAACAAAACTGTTTAAACAAATGCTTACAAAAGCCAGAGCATATATATGCCAATTGAAAGTTGCAGTGTCCAGGGTTTAGGAAGGTGAGCCAATCATGGAAAAATTTATTAACTCTTTAGTTTTCCAAAGTTTTCCATCAGTCACCTGAATATTTTTCCTCTTCCCTACTAATTTATCTTTATCACAAGTTTGAAGGGAAAGGGTTGTGAGAAGAACAGGATTTAAGATGCAAATCTGACTGACATTTCTTTATAGTTTTAATAGTGTAAGGATGGAGAGCCTTAAGCATGAAAAGCTGGGTAACCAAAAAGGATTTAACATTTAAGACTGTCAATGCTATTGCTCTTAAAATGACTAACATAGGATTAAGAAAATCCCACGTCGCTAAGAAAAAACCCATAATGGAAACTAAGAAACAAACTAAAAAAAACTTGACCATACCTAACTTTCCTCCTTGCCACTGGCTTAGACTGACTTCTCTGAAATTATCCTATTGTTTTTATTTCTCTATAGCTTTTAAGAACTGAAGTAGAGGCATGATGAGAAAGGCAAATAAAGAACATATGTAGGAATTCTCTTCAAATAAAATCAACTCAGGCGTTATAACATTATCTATCTATCTATCTATCTATCTATCTATCTATCTATCTATCCTTGTAGGTTTATAAATGTGCTCAAAAAGTTTAATTTCTTTTATAATTCTTTTCATCCCAGAATTCACTAAAGGGTAAAAGATTAGAACAAAAAAATTACAGTGCCTACATCAAGTGTTACCCTACTGCTAAAACTTTAGGATCTTTAACTTTAGCTTGTAAAGAGTGCCTAATGAGAAGCAAATCATCTTCTTGCAGACATAAACCATGTGTTAGTCACAAAACAATGTCAAAAATATTTATGTCTGTTAGAACCATGTTTTCTTTAAGTTCCCTGGGCCTGTATTTAACAGTTTGTCATAGACACCCATTAGCATAAGAATAACAGAAGACACATTCATTATAATGGATTCTTTTTGTCTTTTAGAAAAACAATTATTTTGAAATTTCTATATATCAAATGAAAACTAGGAAAATATTACCTTCAACATGCTAAGACAAAGAAATAACTCAGTGAGTTTGTACAATCTTATTTCTAAGAAACTAGAACTGAAGGCATTAAACTCTTGCTACATGTAGCAGATTATGGTATTCTTAATGGCACTTTGCTATAAATTAAATAAAAAATATTAAATTTAATTGCATTTTCACTGAAACTGATTTACAAGTCTCATCAACCAAAATAATAAGAGTGATATTTCAGTCTTAAGGAAAAAGACAAATAGATCCTTCTTTGTCTGAACCACCTATTTGGTTTTGAAATAATATGTGGAATGATATCTGCCATTTTATATTTGCTAAATATTCAATTTTGGAAATAACCAGATTTCACATTTATTCTTTTCTTTAATTATTATTATTTTCATGTAATTCACTAAGTCTAACTATAATGCAGAAATACATTTTTAAAACTAAACCATATTTTTCTTTGAAATTAAAAAATACTGTGACACGTAAGGAGAAAAAAATAGTATAAAAACTGACAGTCATACCTGACACACTCTGACAGCTTGGTCCAATATCGTTTTAGTGTCAGTGCCATAATCTGGGCATGGTAGCATGGCTCGGCTGAAATGAGCTTGAAGCAGGAGATGTGATTTTGTGTGGGAATTGTCAAATGAATGAGGATTTACTTCAATGGGGAGACTCCTTGCCAGTTCACTGTTCATCTGATCTTCATTGTGTCTTACTGGCAGATCTGCATACTCTTCAGCATCCTTAAAAACAAAATGGGAAAATTGTATACATGCACATGTATATATTTTTAATATCCACATATGGTGTATCTCTTTTGTGACTAAGAATAAATAGTTGCTTTCCTTTTGATTGTACCTCAAAACAACTTTTAGAAGTCAGGCCTACTGCCATGTTTCTTAGGCTTTTGCTTACTTAAAACAACCATTCTGACTGTTAACATGGTCAGTGGTGATATGCAGTCTTTTGGATGCGTGTGGGTGTGGGTGTGGGTGTGTATGTATGTATTATTAGGTAGCACACAGCTTAAAGCTTATTTTATTCTAAATTAATTAGATGAGGGAAAGACATTTTGGAGTCATTCATAATTTGGAAATTTCCTTGGTTTCATCCTTCTGTGTTTAAAGTCATACTCAGTAAGGCAAAATTCTATTAACCTGATAGGCTGGGCAAACTTTTATGAGGTTTGTTAAACTGAGCTGAATGATGTCAACCCCATATGTGAGTGCTGAGAAACTGAGATGACAGAAACACAGAAATGGCCTATTTCACAAATTTAAATCTACTCTGGGGAGGAAGCTATACCCCAGAGTATCTAACAAATATCCTATGTGAATGACTGTGGATTTGAGGGGTCACAGGCCTTTCTGCTACTACATAATCTTTTCCTAACTCTATTTGCCTATGAAATCATGTTCAACCATCTCACACAGGGGCTGTTAACTTTTTTTGTACCAGTCTGGTGAAATCCATGGACCACTTCTCAGAATAACGTTTTTAAATACATGCAATAAAATGTATAAGATTAGAAAGAAAACCAAAAGTTAGTGAAAATAAAGAGGTGAGTTTTTTCCCTATCCAAATTCACAGACACTCCTGGTTAAGAACCCCTGGTCTAGAAGATGATAACTACAAGAATCACAAAATTGATGTTATAAAAATATATTTTACTGTTTCATTAATGAGTGTGTTATATTCTAGAGAAGTATATAGGCTTCTTCCTCTTAATTTTTTTTTTAGCTCTAGCTATTAGTGTTGTGTGAATATGAAATCTTACTTTTCAAAAAGCAATTATTTGAGAAACACCCCATTGCCCTTGATAACTGAGCTATTCTTTACATATAGTTTTAACTAAATCAATCATTTGTTCTACAATTATCCCCCTTTCCATGACTTGTTTGATTCTTGTTGACTCTTGGATGTGAAGGAAGTTACTGATGGCACCCCTTAGAGGTTTCATTATGATATTCAGTACTTTGTAGTATTCAGTACATTCCCTTCCTCACCCTTCATTTTCTTCTATGCATAACTTTGTAAAGCTTGATAGAGGAACCTCTTTTCTACATAAATGACAGCAGGGCCACTATATTTAGACTGTTATCATAGCCCCCAATGTACTAAATGAGGAAGTAGAAACGGCACTAGAGAAAACAAAGAGGAAAAAACTGCTGAACTAGATTGAGTATACACAGAGGAGGGAACTGCTGGAAGTAACACAACTTAGTGGCATTGAGGGACATACTAGTATTTATATAGTGCTTTAAGCTTTGCAAAATGCCTTAAAAATTTTTCTCAAAACAACACTGGGAGGTCAGTACTATTATTATCCCTACTTTACAGAAGAGGAAATTAAGGTAGAAAGAAGTTAAGTGAATTTCCCATGGTAACACAGTTAGTTAATGTTTGCAGCCAGATTTATGCTCAGGTCTTCTGATTCCATGTTCAGAACTATCCAGTGTTCCACCTAGCTGCTCAAGGTATCTGAAAGATGGCAGAATACCAAACCCTTGGGAAAAAAATGATGGACTTTATAAGAGTAAAATCTCTCCCAAAAGATATAAAGAGAATAAAATAATTCCTGCCCCACCTATTTACTTCTAGGAAAATTCTTTTTGAGAATAATCTGCATATATGCATATAGTACATGTACTATACATGTATCTCTCTCTCTCTTTCTCTCTCTTTCTCTCTCTCTCTCTCTCTCTCTCTCTCTCTCTCTCTCTCTCTCTCTCTCCATCTATCTATCTAAGAGGTATCCTTTATGAAGGTATGACAATAGGAGAACTGTGCAAATATTTTATGGCAGACCAAATATTTGCAGACATACAAATAACTGAAAGGCCTAGTGAATTTAAGATCTCTCTGTGCTTATAGTTTGACTATAAGTACTTGATTTTGCAGAACAAAATGCCCCATTAATATAGGCTTCTTAAAGAATGTGTCTTCCTTGCATATATGTGTTGTTTCTCACAACTGGAAATGTCCCCAAAATAGAGACAGCCTTGCTTTTTCTTAGAAGTTAGCATATGTTCTTGGCACACAGTAAACATTTAATACATTTTTGTTCATTAATCCATATACCAAAATTAGAGGTTTTTTTCCCCATGATCCTAGACAATGCTTAATTTAGAGACAAAATGGAAGACATATTCTCCCTAAGATGGTGAAGTCTTCTGGATGCTCCTATTTTGGGATGACAGAACTGATTGTATCAAACTCCAAAACAATGTAGAGTCTCCTAAATGAGATCTTTCATCATTCATGTGAATTCTACACAAGAAAAGTAGATGCAAAATTTCTATTTCTCTATGACACAGAGTTAGAATGGCATCTCATAGAGACTGTCTACCTATCTCTTAAGAAGAATGGACATCTCTTTACCCATCTCTTAGAAGAGATATCATCTATATCTTAGAATGAACAATGAGTTGGACTAAGAACTGAATAGATGCAGAGAAGGCTGGATCACTTTTGGAAAACTGTATAGTGCTTTAACGACCCCAGAACTTCTCCCAGAAACAAGGGTCTATTTCTTTTTTAACAACATTGTTCTGGTGATGCTATCTAGTTAGATCATTGAAAACTAGATTCAGATTTAAAACTAAGGGTCATCTAAGGAGCAATGGAAAGATGCACACTAGGATTGACTAGGCTGACTGAATTATTGCATGAGACACGTATAGGATGCCATCAGAAAGCTGTATGACCAGATGACAGAGTGGGCCACTCTTATGGTGTGAACAAGGGATAACTAGATAGCTCATGTGTATAATGTCAAGAAATGGATGGACAGTCTGTATCATGGACTCCTTGTAAAGCCTCATATAACATCCTAAACTTCTTTTATGTACTTATTGCACATGATTAGTATGTTAGTTATTTGGGAATGCATCATCCCTTCTACTAAACTATACAGACTTCTTTAAAGGCAAACAAATGTCAACTAAAATTTGCATCTTTCTCAACACCTAAGAGAGTGGTTTGCATATTACAGAGAATAAAGATTTGCTAAATTAACATAGTAATTTTTTTGTATTTTAGGTTTTTTTTGGTTAATTTTGTTACTCTATGCATTGCTTAGGTTCTGTCCAAGACTATTATTTTCTCTGTCTTGTCTTTTCTTTCTGCAGAGGGGCAGTAATTTCTCATCTGCTTGAGTACGCTAATTTCTTTGGGTCAATCACTCCCCATTATCTGACTGGACCTCTCTTTGCTCTTCCTATTTTTATATTGGGGCAGCAGTTGGGAAATGGGCCATAGCGTAACATGCAATCTTATTTGAGGTTAGGAGAAAAGCTATTGGCAGTGATGTGGAGCAATCCATATCAGATATTTCATTGGTCAGTTTATCAAGCATCTAATGTGTACCTAGGACAAAAGGGATGGAAGACAGAGTACTTTGCTTTATAAACTTATTGTGGAGATAAATCCTCAATACATGAAATAATCAAGAAGCAAGAAAGTATTTAATAAAATTACGTAACACAGACAAGTGTAGTTGGAATGCAGAAAGGTGAGACAGAGTTGTGAGGGAAAGTTCTACAGAGGAGGAAAGACTTGTTCTAGATCTTGAAGGATAGTTAGAAGATAGTTATGAAGATCTTAGGAAGGAAAAAGAGCATGAACAAATATAGTAGAAAGAGGAGGAAGAGTCTAAAATGATTCCAAGGTATCAAGCTAGAGGGATAAGGAAAATGATACTTCTAACAATAGCGAAACTGGGAATACAATTGTATGCAGTTCAACCTTGCTCTTGGACAAAGGAAGTGTAAAATAAAGGGCAATAATCTGGATAATTCAGGAATCTACCCAGTCTTACCCATGTCCCCATCCAAAAGAGTAAGCTTTAAATTCACTTGTACAATGTACTAGGCTAAAAAGATCTCAATATTTTAGATATTCTTTAGTCCATATGAAATAATCAAATTACATTTGGTTTATTCCCAGTAGAAAACAATCAACATGCTATTATATCACACAAAATGATATGGATCAAAAGTTATGCAGGAAATTAAGTTAGGCCTAAAAAGAAAATGAATTGTATGCAGGTCAGCAAGATTTCGAGTCTTACTTGAAAAACACAAATCATCTACTAAGTAATTCAGAAACTGTCCTCACCCCAAAGATAATAGTTACTATCTGTAGTAAGGCGTGAACTTGCTCACATTTGGAAGTATCATATCATGGAGATGATTTATCTGGTAGTGAGCAAAGGTTAATTTTCAGAGTCGATAAAATGTTTTATGGCAGGCAACTTTTTTGGAACTTATCTGTAAGTCTATAAATGAAAAAGTAAAATCTTAGTGTGGATATTATTCTGAGAAATCCATTTGATTGAAGTAGCCAATCCAGCAATCTCTGTATTTAATGCATGCTACAGTCTCTCTTGGCTAGTGGCTTTCCAGTTCCTTTGACTAAAAGCCCTCTAAACCAATTAAATATGATTTTTTTCCCCTTGGCAGTTACAATGCAGCATTACCTCAGGGAGCCGTGGGATAATACTGGTAACTGAATTCCTATAGCATTTCTACCCTTAGCAAAGATACATTACTTAAAAAGAGTTTAGTAATCACGTAAAAGTGGTACATCTTTTCTCCCACCCTCTGCCTAAATTCTGCAACATGACCAAACATAAACATCTTATTTGCTTTAAAAACTAAAGGGATGGTGATGGTAAGACCAGAAACTATTCTGCCCTTTTTTACTGGGAGAGGACAGTATATGATAAAAAGGAGAAGAATTCATGATATTGCTTGCAAATAGCTGCTGCAAAGAAGTGACAGGTATCATCAACTAAGGAAAATTTAGTCTTATTTTCATCGAGACAAGACTGAAATCTTTATCGCCCTTTGTAGATTAGATTGATTTCAGTGAAAGTCAACATGAAAATGGTGGCAATCACACTTCTAGTAATGGAGGGAAACATAGAAAGTAACTTCATATTACTTTTCAAACAAGAGATGCATATTTAACAGTTATCAATGAAGTACAATCCACAAGTGTTTGATTTAGACACTTGGAGGATCTTACCTAAAATAGCCGTCTTTCTTCATTACTAAGCTTGTCATATTAGATGTTGTTGTGATCATCACATTTTACTGGGCAAAAAGGGTTTAATCTAATGCTTCATCATAGTATGGAGGTAACTCTGGGCTCCAGAAGGTTATGCCAGTGTAGGACAAGCCCTGTCAGGTCCTACCAAGCTGGAAAGGTTCTAAGCTCAGGGCCTATGACAGACTAAATATCTTTTGTACAAAGATCAGACTAGTTAAGGGATGAGCATATCTTCATCTGTACCTGTAGTACACTGGAAGACTATGGGATCTAACAGGTGGTCTATTTCATTGTCAATGTTTATAAGACAATATCTAGATTTTTATTTCTGAAAATAGTCATTTGCTTAAGGCAAGTATCAGTGTCTCACCAAAAGTACAGCTATTCCTACCATTAATTCCTCTCTCCCACTATCCTCACCCCAAAAGTGGTAAACTGTAGTAATAGGTTCATTTTATCTTTTGTTCCAGCAAATTTGTCAAATTTTTTTTCAAGAAGTAATATCCTATGAAAATGAGTTCATTGTGTTTTAACTTGGGTCACCTTGCTAAGAATCCATAGTTTGTTCTATAAGAGGTCTCACTGACTTAAGAAGTCACTTAGGTGACTTGATCTACCCAGTTTGATAGTCTGGAGGATGCTGACTCAGCTTCTAAGGCTGCCTACTTTAGAGAACAAAGGAGCAAAGAACCATAGATTCAGGGCTGGAAGGCGCCTTAGCAGTAATTTAGTCCAACCCCTTCATTTTTTGATTTTCAACTAAATTTATACTTAATATGTTTCATTTGGAAATTTGTATTTTAAATCACCTAAATGCATTCTTGCTCCTGGGAATGTAATTTAAGATATAAAGATAAATAAAATTACCTTCCTTAAAATATAATTCACCAAATTGATAACTTTTATGCTTATGGTTTATGAGTAACTGGTTTTTGGTTAATTTTTTCCTGAGAATCACACACATTCTGTAACTGGGTCAGTGAACATTTTGGTTCTCTGAAAGACAATGCTGTTATATGAGAATGCATTCATAATTGTGTATTCTACAAAGAGACTGTCAAATTAAAGATAAAATATTCAGGGTTTTGCATCCCTCTTGAACTATAGATTTGATACTGTGGGCTTTAGTTTCCAATCTCCAATCAGACTTCTTTTAAATCCATATTAATTAAATGTTCACAAAGGCAAGTGATTCTGAATGTGATATGGAAAAATGCTCTTTTCAATGTACCTTAGTGAAACTAACTGAAATGACTATGGTAAGACAGTGTGTAAGGATAAACCTTTTTTTGACTAGATACCAGGTAAAACTTCTTAGAAGAAAAAGAGCTATTAGATAAGTTATTTTGACATTAAACATTAGTATTTTTTAAATCAAAGTAAAATCAATGAAAACCATTTTAATGAAAAGTTTCTAGAACCAACAGAAATATTAATTAGCATTTTATTATGTGATTGCTTACTCCAGAGGCAGATTAAAAATGAAGACAGACAAGACAACTGCTTTTTAATCCTCAATCTCACTGCCAGAATCTCTTGTGAAAACTGTGGTCATTTATTCCTGGAATCTCGGGTCACCATCCTTCTAAGCCCTTTAGAATGTTGCATGTTTGCTCCACTCCTTTACTTAGCTCTTTACTCCTTCAAGGATTTCATTCTGGATTTTTCAGAATATTTACAAAGGAGATTTTTCACTGAGTTTAGCTTTCTAGTTCAGAAAAACAGAAGAGTCACAGGACTGACACTGAGCAGCACTAACACCTAGCATTCCAGAAACACACACACACACACACACACTCTCAAACCTCTACTTCTTCCACAATGTGACACATATTTACTTCCAAAACCTTCCTCCAATTTTAAACAACTTGTCTACTTAATTTCCTGTGTGTGATCGTTGACTGTAAGTGAGGTTCATTTTCTTATCTGCATCATGTAGGTAATTAAAGGAAATTGAGAATAGGGAGTGAAGCTTTTATGCAACTGGGATTGAAGCTGAAAGGAGGGCACCAAGGTCAGCGGAGTCCATTATATTTTTATGTGAGAGGCCGCTATGTCTGCCCTGTCCTTGTTTGTTTAGTGTAGGCTGGACAGACTACTAACTACAAATCTGTTTCTCTGATTTGCCCAGCTGTCCTGGAATAAAGACATCTTCTACTGCAAATGTTAAATGACAGTGATTGACAACCCTATGATGAACTCTGCTTGTAACCCCCTGCTACTGTTTTTAGATTGCACAAGAAAAGACAGAATAAAGAAACATCCTTCATAATCACATCAAATGGGCCCTGCTGTTCACTCAGTAGTTTTCATTTTCATTTTCCTTTTCATTACAAACCTCAATCTGTTCTGCAAATGGCATGAACTTAGCTACCCCATGTAAAGTCCAGAATTGTGTATTACTCTGTTTTGTTTGCATACTATACTTATTTTAGTTAGCAGTGAAACAGGTTCTGATATGATGCTTTAGTCCAACCATCACATCATACAACTTGTAGCACCTACTTGTTCACATGGGAACAATCTGGCAAATATAGACTACAGTGAAATTTCTTTCAGTATTTTGCTGGCATTTGGGTAGAGGTGAAGCTGCAAGGAATTGTATCCCATATATGACTTTTGTTTTTTTAAAAGACAGCCATAATAAATCAACTTTGCAGTTTATCCTGGCTTTGACAGAAATTAGTGGCTGCTTATATTTTTATCTTCTACCTTGGCCTATTCTATCTTAGAAAAGTTACTGGAAAACTATTTGTTAACTGGATCTCTGCATTTGTTCTCCTCTTAGATAAACTGAATTAAATAAAATACTTTTCCCTGAGTAAACTGTTAATCTGAAATTAATAGTCAACATGAATTTATACTTTGTCTCAAGAAAACATTACATAACAGCAAAACTAGTACTTTTATGTAGCTGCACAACCCACTGCCTACATTTAACTTACTAAATAGCAGATAAGAGGGCACTTATGCAGCAGAGGCTGTAGCCTGATCAATGTGAGAGACTAAAGAAGCTTTATGCTTTAACTTAATTTCTGTCATGGGAAAAGTAAAACTTATAAAGTTAATGAGTTCTAGACTTTAAGTAGCACTTGATTAATTTGTAACATACTGAGGCGTTAAAACAAACCAAAATTAGTTTCTCACATTCCAGTGCCTTCTTTTGGCCACTGAAGCTTTATTGAACGCATTTCGGTAAATTTCCCTGCCAGTACCCATTTTAATTTCATTGCCTTTTCACACTATTCATTACCTAGATGTTATACATACCATTTTTACAATAACATTAGAAAAACATTTTAACATTTGCTATACCACATCCAGGAAAACCAAAAGGTAAAAAAAGAAGAAAATGTATTGTATATTCCTTTCTTTTTCCTATGCATTACTTCAAGGCAAATTAATGCCTTATATTCAATCATTAACATTTTCCTGAGGGAGCAAGTAGGGAGAGGACAAGATGGAAAATTTTTTAATTGAAACTATCCAAATTCTCAATTAGCTTTGTTTATAATATATAATAATTAGCACTTACCTTAAAGGTATTTATTAAACTGAAATAATTTCCAACTCCTTATTGAATTAATGCATAAATGTATAATAATGGAAAAAACCCCTCATATACTGTAGTTATCTGGCATTTATAGCCAACCTGTAAATTAAGGTTTAATTTAATTCACAGTTTCAAGGTAAATTATGAATGAACCTAATAAGATTCTGGGTAAAAATAATGGAAATGAAAAAGGTGCCTTATGTTGTCAAAGAGTATTTGCTTCAAAATGAACAGTAAAAATTTTAATTACTTAAATATTAACAATGTCTCATTTAAAATGTGCCCACAATATCCTTTACCAAAACAAAAAGTTCAAACAATGTTATGATGTGCAGATGGCAAAATACTTAAAGATGACAGTTATTATTTTAATTTCTTAGAATGTCAATGTGTATTTGATTTTCAAGACTTGTATCTATGTATGTGTGCATGATTTATAAGAATATCTCAAACTTATGGAGATACATTTGGCCTGCAGCAAAATTTAGGCACGTACAGATTTATGTGCCTAAAACAAACATGAGCATGAGGAAACACCTTTTCTCCACTTTGTGAGAACTGACCACATGGCTGACAGCTGGATTTTAGGGGATCTTGCAATGGTGGGTACCACTAGGGTTGCTGTACTTAAAATAATTTCAGTGATAACAATTCCATCAGAAACTCCTATTTTCCAGGATTTATAGCTAAGACCTTAAAAAAATTGCTCTTTGATGAAACTTGGCAAAAAAGGAACTCAGTTTTGAAGGATGTAATGAAAATGCTTTGTAGTTTCAAAAATGTTTAGTTTTTTTTTTTAAGAAATAAGACTCTTAGGGCTTAGCAACTTTGAATCCTAAGAGAAATATTGACATTTGTATCATTTTATAACAGGCATTTAAGGTTAAGTATCATAACTCTTCACGGCCTATTGCTGAAAGCTTTACAAACTTTTTCTTATGACTTTGCTAATACTCATATAACTTCATTTTTTCTTTGGAAATATTCCTTCATTTTTTTGGGGAGGGAATAGGGGCATTCCTGGAAGTCAAACAACTGCAAAAATTATCTGAGATTCAAAAATAAAAACAATCCTTCCCCTTAGAATTTACTAGATATTAAAGTATAGCCAAAAATTATTTTACTTAACAACTATTTGCTGAGTACCCATTATATAGACAGGATTATTCTAGTTGCTCTGAGAGTCAAAAAGTAGAATGTGAAGAACCTTCCCCTCAAGGAGGCTTGCAATCTCAACTGCAAAAAGGGATAAAAACAGCACCTACTTCCTATGGGGTTATAGTGAAGATCAATTGAGATAATATTACAAAGTGCTTAGCACATTGTCTGGCACATACTAAGCCCAACGTAAATGTTACCTATTATTATGATGATGATAAGGAGTACGAAAGCTAAGTAACAAATCAGTAATTAAATCACAATGCAAAGCAGTTCAAGATTTGTCATGAGGCAATATGTGATCCAATGCTAAATCAACGGCAAAGCCCTAAGTGTTATGAGTAGAATGGTCAGTGAAGGCTTCATTGAAGAGGTTAGACTCAGGTTGGATCTTTAAGTACAAGTGAGGTTTACACTGCCAAAGAAGCAGTAAGGAACACTTTTCATTTAGGGGAGGGGCAGGCACTATGAAAAGAGATTCGCAGATGGCAGGCTCAGTTGATACTAAGCAATTGGCTGGAGGGTAGTATTTATTCAGGGGAATGGTACAAAAGGAGACTGGAAAGACAGGATGGGGCCTTACTGTGGTGATCCTTGAATGGCTGACAAAGTTCAGACTATAGGTTTTTGAGAAGAATGAAAGTGCTATTTTAAGAAAATTACTTTGGCTATAGAGTATAGGATAGACTAGAGGAGGAAGGGATTGAAGACTGGGAGATCCATGAAGAAGTACTGCAATAATTCAGGTATGAGGCGATAAAAACCTTTACTATGGAGGTGGCAGTGGAAATGAAAAGGAAAAAAAGAATGTGGGAGACACTCAAGAAAACTGTAAGAACTTGGTAACTGATAAGATGTGAATGAAAGTTTCTGGAAGGGAAGGAAAGCGTCACAAAACTTCAAAATTTAGGGCCCGGACTGCTAATAGAAATAAGAAAGCAAGGCAGGAAAGTCCAGTTTAGCTGAAATAAAAACTTATCACCCCATCCCCCCCACCCACAAAAAAAAAATCCAAGACTATCATTGCTATATAAAGGCTCCAACAAATCCTCTGGACGTAGTGCACATAGTAAGCAGTTTAAAAAAAAAGTTTGCTCAACTGAATGGCTCATGCAATCATTGAATCTTAGAACTGGAATGTAACTCAAGGTCAAGTTTGTCTCTATGGCTTTGTAAATGCTATTAACTTTGCCTAAAATGTCACTCAATGTCTACTACCTCCTTCCATGACTAACCCCATCTGACCTTGTTTACTTGTCTCTTAAGGAGACCCCTGTCATTTTAATTTTCGGTATATTTGACACTGTATTAATATGCTTTTCTTGATATATTGCTTTGCAAACATTTCAATGTATTTCTTTTATCTATTTCATGTGTATAATATAATATCAAGTTACTAAATCTATGCTTTTTGAAGACATTACACATTTCTTTCTTTATTTCATGACTACTATAGTGCCCTATACACAGTATAAAAGCAATAAATATTATGGACCAAGTTGTAGGTAAGGTGTAGTTTGCACTATACACTGAAAGAGTTTCACTTGTAAACCGGAAAATATAAAAAGATATTCTACCCAAGTAGCTCATGTTATTATGCCCCTTTCACAAAAAAAGGAAATGGAGTAAAAGAGGTTAAAATGATTTTCTTGCAACTATAACAGGCTAATAGCAGAAGTGAGATTAATATTTAGAATATTTGATTTTATACACTCTGCTTGGCCTACTAAACTATACTATTTAGTATGATACCTGCTGCCATAAGAAAAAAGAAAAGGACATATATACATAAGCATGTATATAAATATTTATAGAAATTCTTTTTTTGTAGTGGCAAAGAACTGGAAACTAGGGTAACGATCAATTGAGAGATGGCTAAACAAATTAAGGCATATGCAATGGAATACTAATGTGTTATATAAATGAAGAGATGGTTTAGAGAAACCTAGGAAGATTTGTATAAACTGATGCAGAGTGAAGTGAGCAGAACCAGAAGAACACCAGTAATAACAATAGCTAACACTTATATAGTATTTACTGTGTGCCTCCTTTGATCCTCACAATAGCCTTGAGAGGTCACTACTGTTTTATCTTCATTTTACAGATGAATAAATTGAGCCAAACAGCAGTTAAGTGACTTGACCTAAGTCAGTAAGTATCTGAGGATGAATTTGAGCTCAGGGCTTCCTGACTCCAGGCCTAGCACTCTAATCTACTGTGCCACTACTTTATCCACTGTACCACCTAGCTGCCTCTATACTACAACATTAATATTGTAATTAATAAATGAGCAATTCTGAAAGACTTAAGAACTCTGATCAACACAATGATCTGTCAACATTCCAGAGAATCAATGATGATCAATGCTACCTAACTCACAAAAGAGAAGAGATGGCCTAATATGCAGGATGAGACATATTTTGGGATGTAGCTAATGTAGAAATTTGTTTTGCTTGACTATGCTTTTTTATTTTGAGGGTTTTGTACGTTACTCTCCACCCCTTCTCACCTTGAGGAGGTGGAAGGGGGGAGAGAAAAAAATGTTACTTGATTAAAAAAATTCCTTAAAATAAAATTTTAAAATGACACTTGATCAAAAAGAGAAACAATATACTCCTGAAGACTAAATATTATTCTAAGTATCAAGAACAATGGACCTTTATATAGTGTTACTACTATTATTACTCTAATAAATACAATGACCCAAAATAATTCCAAAGAATTCATGATGAAAAATGCTACCCATCTTCAGAGAGGGAACTGATGAACTCTGAGTGCAGACTGAAACATTCTTTTTTCACTTCATTTTCTTGTTTTTTTTTTTTGCCTTGTAACATAGCTAATATGAAATGTTTTACTTGCTTTGATATTATAATTGACATCATACTGCTTACTTCCTCAATGGGTGAAGGAAGGGCTGGTGGGAGGGACAGAATGTAGAATTCGAAATTTTAAAAAATGTTAAAAACAAATAGATAAATAAATTTTTAAAAATTTGTTATTCAACTTCAAAGAAGCTAAACTATTTTTAATGTATTACTTAGTTATATGGTAAGATATGAAACAAACATTTCTGGAACGGAATTTGTGGTTCAATTGAGTATTATTTTTTTTACCCAGGATGTTCTTAACAAGACCTAAATGACTAGCAAAGCACTTAAAAAAAACATATTGGTAAAAACACAGACTTTCTTTCAAAATAAGATCACAAGATCACAGAGGCAGTAAAGTAATAAGTCATGGCCAAGAACGGTCAGAGGAGCTGGAGGCAGTTAAGTAGAGGTAGAAGGAGTCTAGACTACATGGGGATTATTAACCTTTTTTGTGTCATGGCTCCCCTTTGGAAGTATGGTGAAGCCCATGGACCCCTTCGCAGAATATTTTTAAATGCATAAAATAAAATGCATAAGATTACAAAGGAAATCAATTATATTAAAATACAATTATCAAAATATTAAAAAAAGGCATAAACAAGCAAGCTCCTTGATTCAGCTTAAGAACCCTTCAAGAGGGAGGACAGAGCCAAGATGGCAGCTGGAAAGCAGGGACTTGCTTAAGCTCTCCCCCAAATCCCTCCAAACAACTGTAAAAAATGGCTCTAAACAAATTCTAGAGCTGTGGAACCCATAAAATAGCAAAGGGAAACAGGTCTCCAGCCCAAGAGAGCCTGGATGGTCACTGGGAAGGGTCTATCGCACAGTGCTGGGAGAAGATAGACCAGACTGGGAGTTAGTCAGCAGAAGAGGCCCTAGGGCCATGAATCAGTAACCAGACTTCTCAACCCACAAACGCCAAAGAGCAGGTTAATGGGAAATTGCGGGATTGAGTTGAGACCAGTCTAGCCACCAGCCCTGGGGATGGTGGTGGCAGCAGGAGGAAGCTCCTGAGGCTGCTTCCAGAGCTCTAGCAACAGCTGCTTCCCTAGTCCCTGGTTCACATGGTGGGAGGAATCTAGCTGTGGATCAGAACAGAGTACAGGAGTGCAAGGATCGCTTTGTGGGCACAAAGGAAGGTTCTCTTGCTGTGCCCTGCTTGGATCTGGACTGCCGTCCTAGTTGGCGGTTCTTGGGGGAGGAGGAACACTGCTGTGACAGAGCCTGGGGTGATGGTGGAGTAGAAGCAGCTCTGAAAACAGCAGTGCTTGCACCCTAAAGCTTGGGACAAAGTACTCTCTACAAGAAGTCATACACTGACAAAAAGATCAAAGGTCAAGTAGTTGTCTGGGAACATGAACAGGCAGTGAAAACAAACTCAGACTCAAACTCAAGATTCCTTTTTTGGTGACAAAGAGGATCAAAACATACAGCCAGAAGAAGTCAACAAAGTCAAAGACCTTATATCAAAAGCCTCCAAGAAAGATATGAATTGGTCTCAGGCCGTGGAAGAGCTCAAAACGGATTTGGAAAAGCAAGTAAGAGAAGTAGAGGAAAAATTGGGAAGAGAAATGAGAGAGATGGAAGAAGTCAACGACTTGCTAAAGGAGACCCAAAAAATTACTGAAGAAAATAACACCTTAAGGAATAGACTAACTCAAATGTCAAAAGAGCCCCAAAAAGCCAA
>CM053627.1:143282306-143310100 GCA_028646595.1 Phalanger gymnotis | reverse complement strand
CGGCAAGCGGCCAGAAAGAAACATTTTGAATATTGTGGGAACACAATCAGAATAACATAAGATCTAGCAGCTTCTACATTAAGGGATTGAAGGGCTTGGAATATGATATTCCAGAGGTCAAAGGAGCTAGGATTAAAACCAAGAATCATCTACCAAGCAAAACTGAATATAATGCTCCAAGGCAAAATATGAATTTTCAATAAAATAGAGGACTTTCAAGCTTTCTCAATGAAAAGACCAGCGCTGAAGAGGAAATTTGACTTTCAAATATAAGAATCAAGAGAAAAATGAAAAGGTAAACAAGAAAGAAAATTCATAAGGGATTCACTAAAGTTGAACTGTTTTGTTGGTAATCCTACATGGAAAGATGATGTGTGTAATTCATGAGACCTTTGTCAGTACTAGGGTAGTTGAAGAGATCACACATACACACACACACACACACACACACACACACACACACACATATGGCAGAGGGTAAGTTAAATATGAAGGGATGATATCTAAAAAAATAAAATAAATTTAAGGGGTGAGAGAGCAATACACTGAGAGAGGGAGAAAGGGAGATATAGAATGGGGTAAATTATCTCACATAAAAGTGGCAAGAAAAAGTAGTTCTGTGGGGAGGGAAGAGGGGGCAGGTGAGGGAGAATGAGTGAATCTTGCTCTCATCAGATTCAACTTGAGGAGACAATAACATACACACTCAATTGCGTATCTTACTCCACAGGAAAGTAAGGGGAATGGGGATAAAAAAGAGGGGATGATAGAAGGGAGGGCAGATAGTGGAAGGAGGTAATCAAAAGCAAGCACTTTTGAGAAGGGACAAGGGTCAAGGGAAAAAATTGAATAAAGGAGGACAGGATAGGATGGAAGGAAATATAGTTAGTCTTTCACAACATGAGTATTGTGGAAGTGTTTTACATAATGATACATGTGTGACCTATGTCAAATTGCTTGCCTTCCTAGGGAGGATGGGTGGGAAGGGAAGAGGGGAGAGAATTTGGAACTCAAATTTTTAAAAGCTGATGCTCAAAAAAAAAGTTGTTTTTGCATGCAGTTGGCAAACAGGATATATAGGGAATGGGGCATAGAAATCTATCTTGCCCTATAAGAAAGTAAGGGGAAAGGGAATGGAGGGGGGGTGACAGAAGGGAGGGCTGACTGGGGAACGAGGCAATCAGACTATATGCCATCTTGGAATGGGGGGAAGGGTAGAAATGGGGAGAAAATTTGTAACTCAAAATCTTGTGGAAATCAATATTGAAAACTAAAATATTAAATAAAAATGATGAAATTAAAAAAAAAAGAACCCTTCGAGAGAAGATCGACAGTTCAAGGAATAAGAATCCTAGACATCTATACACTATAATGCTGAAACTCTCACCAGCATCCCCATTTCTTACTAGAGGAAACTTGGACTCTGCCTTGGAAAACATATTAGGGTTCTGACTGGTAAGCTGTACCCCTTTTCAGCTTTTCTTTCTTGCTGTCTTCCCGTTAGAATGTAAGATCTTTATGGCAGGCACTTTAATAAATACTTGCTGATTGTTACTGACCATGTAGTAAGGATGCCTCTGACTTTCAGCTTTCCTAAATGAGCTGCAGCAGGTTCTGATGCCACTAGCACTCTGCAGGAAATAGAGGAAACACTGGTGTACGTAAAGAAGCTTCCCAAGGATAATGGGCAATAGGAGGACCACCCACCATTGGTCTGGATAGATGGGACCATAAATGGCCTATTAAAGAGCCCTAAGAGTCTAATTTTTAAACATGTAGTCCAGTTATTTGGACAAAACTAAAAATGGCAAGTACTAGGTCTAGTAAGTTTGTAGCTCTATGTTTTCAGTGTTATTCAGTTATGTAGATAAAAGCTCATAAAGTTAAATTTTTTGGGGACTTCGATGGACAAATATACAATGTAATGAGATATTTTGGAAAAGCTTGATTGTTCACAAAACTATCCTATCAATTTAAAGCCAATCTTTACCAGGGACAAATTATAGAAAATTAGGTAGAGATGGATAAACCTTTTTGACCAGATAAGTAGATATCAGCCTATACCTTAAAAAACAAAACAAAACCCTACAAAAAACCCCTTCAGAAATAATGTCTGAAAACTAAAGGACTGAATGACCCAAGTGGTTATCAGTATAGTCCTTCCTCAGCTATAATAATAACATTTAAAAAGTTTTCATATATCTATTCAAGCAAAGTCTCTAAGTAGAGGGGAAAAAGCTAATCTACAGAAACTGGTCTACCAATATGAAGGGGGAAGGGAATGGAATAAGCATTTATTAAGTACCTACTATGTGTCAGGCTCTGTTCTATGTGCTTTATAAATATTATCTTATTTGATAACAACACTGATGTTGATAATAATTTTACAGTACAGGAAACTGAGGCAAATAGAGTTTAAAATGACTTGCGCAGAGTCACACATCTAGTAAGGCTTGAAGACTGGATTTGGACTCTGGGCCCAGCACTCTCCACTGTACCATCAGGGGCCTATAATTTAAAGAAAGTAGTTCTGTGACAGTCTTATATTAATAGTCTCTCACTGAGATTCTACCCCACGAGTGTGTTACTTTGTAGGACTTAAATTCTACGGTTAATTATCTCTAGGTTGTATCTCTAGCTTTTCATCCTTTTCCTCACCAAAACCTCTATCCTAGAGGGAAGAATTGCTACCTTTAAATTCTTCTGAGTTTCCTACTATAACAACAATGTTGCTAGCAGCTGCTGTGGAAGTGAAAGACAAACAACAAAAGCACACAGAAGGGCTGCTAGCACAGGTTCTTTGATCTGCTTTTCTAATGAAAGCAACTTCAAGGGGTTAACAATCTTACTTTAATTAAACGTACCTATACCATTCACTTTGTTCAGGGGGAAAAGCCAGCACCCTGAACTTCAGAGAGAATACAAACAGAAATTGCAAACAGAAATTACATAAACAGAGCAAGCACACACAGAAATCAACAGATATGCTTCTAGCTGTCTGACCAGGGAATTACATAGTTACCAGAGAGAGAGGCACTAACATCTGGGTTTCAAAACCAGGAGGGCTCCAATGGCTATGCAGATTCTTGTCTGGCCAAATCACCAACACTTCTCCAATGAATGTGCCCCAAAGGTAAAAGCTAACTTCTGAGCACATATACCCGTTCAGGGCCCTGAGGGCTCAGGGCCTACTTAGCATTTAGGGTATGGGAAAGTTCTTTAATCACTAACACCACATCATATACATTGTTTCCAATCAATGACAATGGCCAACTGCCTTAGTACTGAGAAGCACTCCACAATAAAAGGTCCTACTTTACTTGTCTCATTTGAATAAAGGTAAGACAATATAAATATTGTATAAATAATAAAGACATTTGATGGCTTTAGCATTCCAAAAGAGAAGACAACAAAAAAGTCTCACCTTAATTACCATTATACTACCTCTTGCCTGCCACACTCCCAGCACCTAGGAAAGGGCAATATGCCTATGTGTAACGAAAGCTTGTCAAACTTAAACTCTTATTTTCTAATTATTTTAGGAAATGAGTGACAATTCCAATCCATTCATTCTATACTATCCTTTTTCTATTTCCCTTTTCATCCTAAAGTTTGATTACTTTGTCACAATATGACATTTGAATATCATTTAACAATGAGCTAAAATCTCATGGAGGAATGTATCTTCCAAATACATTAAATAGTTGTTCAGTCCTTTCAGTTGAGTCTCACTCTCTGTGATTCCCATTTGGGGATTTCTTGGCAAAGATACTGGAGGGATTTGCTATTTCCTTCTCCAGCTCATTACATTCTATCAAGTTTCTTTGTTAAGGAAAAAAAAAAGATCCTTTTTTTTTTTTTAAAAGAAAGCTATTAAAACTCTTCTCCTCCAGCTAATTTCTCACTGGCCTGAACGAGTTAATATAGCTTTCTGAAGAAATAGCTTGGGAACTGGGAGAATATGTCCCTGTAAGTATAAAAACAGCTGTATTTTAAACTGCAAGAGTCTTCAAGTCTGGGTATTAAGCATGATAAGTCCTCTGACTAGGCTTGGGTTGAATGTTGAAGTTAAAAACTGGAAAGTATTAAAAATGTATCTGAGTGCTAGTACTTTTCACTGAAATAAAATGTGCTTTTAGATTTTTATTACTCATAAATACATCACTCTCCCTATAGGCAAATATTCCACTAATATCAATATCATAAAAGCAATGTAGAAAAACACAAGAGCTCATTGTAAGCATCAATTATAAGCCTCCTAAAGGTGCTTGGGTATCACAAATTCACCTTAAATTACTGATGACATTTCTGTTGCCCCGGTCAGAATACTTAAGACAAAAGGGGAAAAAAAGGTAAATCTTGCTAGCACAGAAGTAGCAGTCAAAGGCTTGGGTTACTTTCTTAAGAGCAATTTTAAATAGGCAATATTGATTCAGTTTGGAAATGCAAAACAAAAACAAGTTAACATTTAAAAATGCCTCTTCGTTCTTTTCAATCAAATAATCTAAGTACAGACTATAAGATGAAAAACTGAAAATCTGAGAAACTTTTAAAAAGTCTATTACTGAAAGAAGACTTTTCTGGCAGATTCTTTTAGTTTATAAAGAAAAATAGACACTGGCTAAATCTGCTAAAAACTAACATATATTTTAATTTCTTGTCTATTTTCATTCTTTTGATATTTTATAATACTTTTAAATGGCCAATTTACCCATCAAATATGAGAAAAAAGAAGTTTAATAATTTTGTTTGAGTCCTAAAGGCGTATCTGTCTACTAGAAAATTAAATTTGTCTGAGGTTAGGAATACCGAGATACTATGATGGATTTCAATAAGAGTCATTTCACTTACGAGGAATGGCAATGGGGACTGTTAGTCATTTAACTGTCTTAAACAGCCAAGTGTCTACTGATATCCCCTTTCAAATCAGTTTAGAATCAAATGATTGGTAACAATGGAATTGAGATGAAAATTGTGAACATCTAAAGACTTGTGAACTCATGAATAGTGAAGCATTATGAACAACCAGGCTCCAAACTCGTTTTTTTTTCTTTTTGATTTTTCCCTTAACCCCCAGATGCAATAAAATGCTTATTCCTGTTGATTCTATTTTTGCAATATGCCTTGCACCCAATTCCCTATGTTCTACTTCTGGCATAACTGTCATAAATTCAGACCCTTATTATTTCTTTTGTGGACTGTTGTTAGTTTCTAGTCATTTGTATTTTTAAAATGATCTATCCTTTGCATTGAAAATAATAACAAAAAAGTTGCAGCAAATATACAGAGTCAAGCAAAATTAATGCAGAGTTCTGATTACATCACTCTTCTAAAATGGAAACTTCTTATCCTTTCAAGACTTTCCAAATCTATCTCTATCTAATCTATGTAAACAGAAGGAAAAGAAAAGGAAAGGAAGAAGCATTTACATATATGTCTAATATGTGGTAGGGACTGTGCTTGATCTTTACAACAACCTTGTGAGGTGGGTGTTGTCATTATCTCTATTTTACAGTTAAGGAAACTGAGGTAAATAAATGTCTGAGGCTACATTTGAACTTGTTTAGGTCTTCCTGACTACCAATCCAATACTATCTACTACGTCATCTAGTTGCCTCTGCAAATAAACAGATTTATTTCATAAAACCTCTTTTAAAGCATTCTCTACTTTGGGCAATTTAGACTATTCACGGTTCCTTGTTTGACTCTTGACTTCTGTGGCCTCCATGGCTTTGCTTATGTAGAATCACGTCTGACATGGACTATCTTCTTTTTCTCCATATTGACTTCCCTGATCCATTCAGCTGAAAGGGCTTTCCTTTTGCACTGATCTTATTCTGCCCTATGTTATAGATATCTGTGAACAAATCATATTTTCCTCCTTATTTGAGTATTCCTCCTTGAGGGGAAGTAGGATCTATGTCTTATTTAGTTCTTCTTTAGCACTTAAAACACAGGTGCTTCATAATCTCCTCTTAACTAAACTGACAGGTTTAACTAACCAGACAAAATTGTGAAGTACACAAGGATTTTTCCCTGGCACCTCTCTTCACTCTTTCCTTTAATCATCGCTTACCTTCTGGACACTGACCCCTGAATGTGAAAGACACCTCAGTGACCTTAAAGTAATGCCCCCCTCTCAGGGGCACCTTTGATTTTAGCAGGTGTTAAAAGTCTTCAACCAAAGTGTTGGGATGCGAATAGAAGAATCCTAGGCATCAATTTTAGGATGGAGGATATTTGGGGGCAATCAGTGGGCTATCTCATTCCCTAAAATTATGACATGCCTATAAAATCAGCCCAATAACAATTATCTCAATGTAATGGCAGAAATGAGAATAAGAGTAAATTAAGAAACCCAACTAGACAACATAGAGTATTGACAGAATCACAAGAATCAAGTCAGCTGAACGAGCTGATATGTGATCAAAAGAAATTTGGTTTTCTATTTGAGGCACAGCCTTTAGACACCAGACCTTGACATATGCAAATAAGTGTAACCCTTCCAAGTGATCACCTTGGGAAACTACATATTTAATCCAATGATCCTGTTATTGCTTAAAACATTTCTGGGACTTCTCTTTTGGAATCTCTTTTCAGAATCAGTTTATAGGCACCCAAGTGAACCACTCCCATTAATTTATAATTCTACTTTTTTTTTTTAAACTAGAAATGGGAATGACTAGGACCATCACCAGACCTGTTTTAAATGAATTTTCTCTGTTTTCAAAAGTGAAATTTGCCCTCAAAGGATGACTTGACAGTGCTGAAATATTCCAAAGAATGTTCTCCAGGCTTTGAAAAAGCTCTCAAAATGTAGTGAAGTGTTAGACTTTGTCACTCTAATAATGGGGTCGATACTCATTACTCATATAAGTTCTGGTAAGATTATTTAAAATCAATGTTACAAGTAATTAGTGTTCTAAAATGGACTGTATGTGGTAAAATAGGAGTGCTATGTGAAAATCATGAATTGAAACAGTAGAGAGAAAATCATTGAAGAAATACACTGTATACACAGGGGAATATCCAACAATCTTTTCTAAAGTAGGACATGATGCCAGACTCTTAAGATAATATACTTAGGTAAATTTAGAATATAAATTTAGTAGTTCTTCTTAGATCACATAATCTAAATATATTTCTGGGCAACATCTATTTTTAAATTTTCTGCTCAAAAGTATTTAAACAAAAGTGCTAGAACATAATTTTCCAAAACTGATCAGAAAACAATTATCATTAGTTTGGCATTATCAATATTTTGGCTGCAGGATAAACTTTGAAGAAGTTCTATTTAAAGACAACAAAGAAAAATAGAGATTTTTAGTACCAGATGTCTGGGAAGATCCCATTTGGATTTGAGCTACTTAAATTTGCAATCATGTATTTATACATCTAACAGAGCTTCTGTTTCCCCTAGAATCAGAAAATTAACTAGCTTTGTAGCATCTTCCTTGATCTGCCACCCGTGCCCTGAGGATTAGAGACTCCACCTGAGCTTGTTTTACAAGCATAACAGAAAAAATTAATCTCTGCTGGCAGCGATCCCACTGGGATACTGATGAATAATGATATCCCTCTTTTGCTGCCCTCTCAGTCCACTAGAAAAGCCACTCTAACCCAGCAACGTGGAGACTGCTGAAACCATTCCAGCTGTGGATTAGCAGGCAGTCAAGCATCCATCTGCTCTGTGTGAATCAAGAAAAAGCAAACATGCATTCTTATGGCTAAAGTAATATTCAAAACTCCGTAACATCTTAGAGAGAGGAATATATACGTACAACTATCCATCTATCTATCTATACATATGTGTGTACATACACATATACATATACACTTCATATTCATACATATATACATATATATATGTGACACATATATTCCATAACAGGACAACCAAACAGAAGGAACTAAATTAATCCATTATCCACTCTAGTCTTCGATTTGTATTTCCTTAGTACATTAAATAACAGAAAAACAAAGAACATGTTTAGGAGTTCTTTAGTGTAGCTATGAAATTTAACATTCATACGGAAATTTTTTAACTTGAAATGAAGCCCCTCTAAATGACGAGCATACATTTTATGTATGCACGGTGACAGCAACTACCAACATGTAGAAAAGCAACATAATTTAACAGTAAGGCTTGCAAACAAGTGAGAGAATTGTGAGCTTTTGTCTCACTTAATTTTCGTTTGTAAAAGGATTCTTGAGATTTTAATGCAGTGGATGACTGCATTCATCTCTAAACAGGAAATAATTAAAATATAGTACTGGATTTATCTGATACTCTTTTAAGTGGAACTCTCTAGTAATGTACATTTTTACATATCTACAGAACAGTGCTAACTGATTACATAGTTATGACCTTATGGCAATGCTAGAAAGATCCTAAAATATCTTCTAAGTCATCAGTTCACTACACATTTATTCAAAAGAATACAGATTTACTAAGCATCTACTACATGAAAAACTCAAAGTTAAAAAAAGAGGCAGTTATTGCCTTTTAGGAGCTGACAATTGAACATGGGTGAGATGCATAACTGTAATGAAAGTGAGAAAATGAGTATGCATGTAGGAAATGTCAAAAAGAGTCATCTCAAGAGATTCAAAGAGGGAGGATCACTTAGATCATTTCCACCTGTAGGGATCAGTGAATGCATTATGGAAGAGGTAGAACCTAGGCTGAACCTTTACACAGAAAGATTTCAACAGGTGAAGGTGTTGGTTGGGGAGGTCTGTTTAAGGAATGGGGAGGGTTGCATGAACAAAGGCAGAGAAGCAGGAAAGGGCAGGATGAAAATGGGGATTACTTTGTCTGAAATGTTTATAAAGTGTGTAAAGGGAAATATCATAAAGTAAATGGCCAAGGTAGCTTGGGGTCTGACTGTGGTGTGCTCCAAATTCCAAGATAAACATTTAACATCTTACTTGATGGGCAATGGGAATTCACTCCAGCGTTTTGTGAGTGCATGTGTGATGGGAGCACACACGTGCACTAGGAAGATGGTATATGAGAAGAACTGGAAAAGGAAAGTACTAGAAACAGGGAGATGGGTTAGGAAACATAATTATTATGAGTTCAGGAGAGATAATGAAGGTCCAAACTAGGATGATGATAATGAAAGTGGAAAGGAGAAAGCTACCAGAGATGTTTCAGAGTCAGAGGAGAGTGAGGAAGAATTAAAGATGCTTTTGAATTTTGAGCTGAGATGACTGGGGAAATGGTGTCTCCACAAATAGGGATTCCATATGAGAATTAGGAGGAGGGGCAGAGAACATGATGAGTTTAACTTTGTAGGCCTTGAATTTGAGGTGCTAGCAGCACATAGAGGTGAAGTTATCCAAAGGGCAGTTGGAATTTCAGAATCGGAGCTCAGGGCAGAGGAGAGGAGAGGAGTGGGGATAAAGACTGAGTCAATTGCATTGAAGTCATTAATTCAATAAATATTGATTAAGTATGAAGAAATGGGTAACACATGTACATAAATAACTCATAGAAGGAAGAGTGAAATAAGTGCAAAGAAGGGATCCAGGCGAATTGCTATAAATGATTCAATGGTGAAAGGAAAATTTCCTGGCTGGTGGTGGTGGCAATAGGTAGAGTAAGTTGGGCAGGGGGAAGAAGAGGAGGTGGCATTTGAGTTTGGCCCCGAAGGAAGGAATGGATAGATGTCAACAGACCTTTTTTTTTTTGTGTGTGTTGCTGTCATCAGTGACGACAATGATGATGATGACGATGATGACAACAACAACACCACGCAGCACTTATCATGTACCTGTGTTAGATACTGTGCTGGCCCCTGGGGAGACAAGGCAAAAATGAAACAGCCCCTCCCTCAAGGAGTTTACATTCCATTAGTGGAGATGATATAGAGAAGAGGTTTATGTGTGTGCTCAGGTATATGTCCACCCTAGGGAGGCAGGACTGTGTAAGCAATGGTTTAGGGGAAGGAGAGGGCAGAAAAAGAGTGGAAGACAGAGAAGTCCACGGAAGCTACAACGTTGTTGTTACTGCATATCCTTTTACGCTTGATGAGGACCGATGACATCATTATGTTGGGCTCAAGGTATAGTGTGATCAGCTGCAGCTGGTTGTCCAACATGAACTTGGAAGGTTCTACCATAGTTTGGGCACAAGTAGTCCATCTGAACATTTGGGACAGAGATGTCTCTAGATGTGCTCACGTTTCCTTTGTGCTACTGTGATTCTGCTTTTCTCTTAAAGCACAATGCCTTCTTCTATGTGGGCATGCCATATTGGGTGGTTCTGTGTCAGTGTCTCCCATATCTCACAATGTCTCACAATAGATACTGAAGTTCTTCAGAGAAACTTTGAGAGTGTCTTACTGTTTCTTTTGACCTCTACGAGTGTGCTTGCTTGGTACGAGTTCTTCATAAAATAGTCTTTTTAGGTAAACATATGTTTGGCATTTGAGCTATGTGGTTAGCCCATTAGAGCTGTGTTCTCTGCAGTAGAGTCTGAATGCTTGGCAGGTCAGCTCAAGGGAGGACCTCAGTGTCTGGTGCCTTATCTTGGCAGGTAATCTTCAGAATCTTCCTAAGGCAATTTAAATTGAAGTGGTTTAGTTTTCTGGTATGGCACTGGTAGAGTGTCCAGGTTTCACAGGCATATGACAATGAAGTCAGCACAATGGCTCTGTAGACCTTCAATTTGGTATGCAGCCTAATAATACCTTTTCTCTCTCACACTTTATTTTGGAACCTCTCAAATGCTGTTAAGCTCTAGTAATGCATATGCCAACCTCACCATCTATGTGGACATCTCTGAAAAGTATACTGCCAATGGAAGTCCTACAGAAGCCACAATATACAGAACATGAAGATGAACAGGACAGAATGGGGCTGGATAGGCAGGGTGGAATCACAACGTTTGGGATGTTTTTATTTTACTTGGCAAGCACTGGGGAACCCTTTAGGTTTTTTGTTTGCTTTATTTGTTTAAGTAAAGAAGTAAGATGAATACAGCAATGCATTAAGAAGATTGCTTGAGAAATGTGGCAAAAGATGGATTAGAGAGGTAAAAGAAGAGACAGGAAGAATAGTTAAGAGGTTATCAATGTGAGTAAGCAGAGATAAGGGGGAAAAGGGCAAACAGCAGTGCGAATGGAGGGAGAGGAGATATCATGGAGGTGAAATTCATAGGACTGGGCAACTGTTAGGATGTGAGAAGTTGGGGATAATGAAAAGTCAAACAAGACACCATGATCATGAGCTTTCGAGGATGGCGGTGCCATTAAAGAAAATGAGAAGTTAGAGGAAGGCCAGGTTTAAGAGAGAACATTGTGATTTCTGATTTGAACATTAGAATATGATATAGTGGTCCCATCCAAGTGGAAATATCTAGTGGGTGATAATTTAAACCATGGAAATGGATGAGATGTCCAAAGGTTAGAGGAAGTATGGTATAGTAGGAAAAGCATGGGTCTCAGAGTCAGATAACTTGAACTTAAGTCCTAGTTTGGACATTTTCTAGCTGTATGAGTCATTCTTTAGGCATTAATTCCCTCACCTGTAACATATGGATAGTAACAAATGCATTGCCAATGCAAGAGTTATTATGAAGAAAGTTCTTTGTAGACCTTAAATTCCTAATGATGATTTGTATATTAGATTACAGAAAAAGAATAGTGCTTTGTGGGGGCCTTTATGCTCAGAGGACAGAAAGGATAGAAAGAACCAGTAAAGAGGTGGTCAAATAGACAAACAAGCAAAGAAGGGATAGAAACAGTGGTAGGGAAAAGGGTCAAGGGAGAGTTCTCCCCTCTGAGATTGGACCAAAGCATGGTGAGTGAGGACACAAGAAAGTGTGGAAGAGAGGAAATGAGGGCACTCATGATAGTCTTAACATTCTGGGTATTACAGGAGATGGGGTTAGTTGCTGGAAGGTGTGGAGTGGGGCATGATAGGGGTAGAGCTGGAGACTTTAGAGAAGAGAAGCTGTTGTAGAAAGTATAGCAAGGGGTTAATATGATAAAAGGACTGTCATGTAGCAGTAAGGGCCCAACTGGTATTAGACAGCAGACATTTGTAGTGGCCACAGGAAGTAAAATTTTCTGACTTCCTTGAGCAGAGCTTGGTCTCTAGAGAGCGGGAATAATGAAACTAGATATTAGGCATTATCTAGGATTGGAGATTAAGAAGGCAGGAACAGGCAAAGGTTAAGAGGGAAGGATTCAAGGGAGAGGGAGAATGTGTTATTGAAACGGCTGACCACAGGATCACGACTATAAAATAAATCACCTGAAAGCACAAGAAAGGTGATGAACTGTGAGAAAAACAGAGTATTATGGAAGTTAAGGTTATGATGAAGATGAAGAGATGCTTCTGGAAAAAATGACAGTATGGCAGAGGTAGAAGGACAGGAGATTGTAGACAGAAAAGTGAACTTCAGAGTTCCAGATATGGGAAGTTACAAGGGGTTTAAGGAATGACCACCTAGGTAGGTATATGTCTGAAAGAGAGCGAGGAACGTTAGGAGTTAATTAGGAGTTTGGAAGATTAAGTAAATCAGAGACTAAGGTGTCAGAAGGGCCATCAATATAAATACAGAAGAAACCAAAGGCGATGACAAAATTATATTAAGTATAGTTTGAGGGTTCAGCATATTTTTTTGTATTCCAATTCTTGGAAAAATGGTAATCCATATAAGGTAAATACGGTTGCTCTTCATTAATCAAAGCTTACTAATTAACCATAAGTTCCTGCAACACTGTTAGCTGTAAGCTCATCACTGTGACTCCACCTGCCATTTTCCTTTACTCTCCCATTGTAGTAGTACTAATTGGATATTTTAATCTTTTATTAATTTACTCCATTCTCTCTCCCCTCTCTAACTCACTGCCTGAAAAAGGTGACGAGTGTTTAAAATACTAACTCCAAGTGAGGATTTGGGGATGTCAGAGTAAAGAATTACCAGCTCAGCTCCTGACTTCACAAAATGTTTCATTTAGGGGATGGGTCACCTACTGATGATGATACATATTTGGTTTTTATATTTCAAATGTGCTGGGACTGTTCAACATAAAATATCTCCATAGCTGGTATGGGGCCTATGGCTATCAAAATGAAATAGCCACTTGTGGATAACAGCAACACTGTCTGATGAAATGCTGTAACCTTAAGATTATAACGTTTCAACAGGAACTGCATTCTGTCTTTGAATTACATAAAAAAAAAAACAACGAATACAACAGGGTAGGGCAGAAGGGTGCCTAAGAAGAGCAACATTTGGAATTTTTTGGTCCTCATAGCAAAGTTAACTTTAACTTTGTAAAATAATCAAATGTTCCAATGCAAGTTTGTATTCTATTAGTTTGTCAGCTGGAAAACATTGTTTATGAAATAAGTGAGGTTCTTTTTTCCAGGAGAATATAATGTTAAAATAAAATGCAGATGGTGTGAATAATACTACTGTAATAAATACCATCACTACATACTTTTCTCTGATAGTGGAAACAAATTCAGAAAAAAATCCAAACATGGGACTGGGGCGCACCCACTTCTCTCTGTACAGAGAAAATTAAAGAAGTTGGACTCACAGCATGTCCTCAGAGCTGGACATATAGTATTCTAGTCACAGCACTTAATGGTTCATCCTTTAAAAATGATTTTTAGTCCTCACTGAAAGGGGAAAGCTGATGAAGGAGTCAACCATATTGGAAAGAATTTTTCTTGCAAAAAGCTTTATAGAAATTATGCTGCGGACCAGAAAATCATTTAATAAACTCTAGTATGGTAAAAGTAAATTTTCCTGACACTAAGTATATAAGTGAATGTGTTCATTACTAGTATAAGTATGTGAATTAAAAACTCCCCAAACAAAAGGCTTTACCTCTGTTTGGAAACCCTGTTAAATTTTCCGTTTTAATATTGTATGTCATAAAAGAAACACTAACTTTTTAAAAGGGGAAGTTTGATAAAAATAGGCATAAATTTTCACTTCTAGGTTTTCACAAGGCAGTCTACCTCAGAAAGTAGGTTGTAAAACTGATGCTTGCTAAGGAGACCAGTGGATGAAAATTTCTTGGCACATAAAACCATTAAAGAAGGAGAAATCTTTAAGAAGACAAAGATTTCAGTCTTCCATATAAACAGGTGAAATGGCAGACAAAACATTCTTACTGAGGAAAACAGTTATAAAGATTTCACTAAGATCACTAGTACTTGCTATTTTCCTCCCTCTCTTCTGGGATTCAGGGCAAGTGGGAGCTAGCTATCTATGGAGCAATATGAAATGGGATGCAATAAGAAACATTTTTAAACATTACTTCATATTAACCAACAAGCATTTATTAAGCAAATTCTGTGTCTGAAATTATGATCGATACTGGGGATACAAATAGACAAAAATCAAACAATCCCTGACCTAAAGGATTTTAGATTTTATTGCAAAAGGAGATAATATATATACGAATAAGGATACACAAAATATATACAAGATAATTTTTTTTGTTGTCACAGAGAGGTAAAGTACAAATACCCAAAACTATACTGCAAAGCAAATAAGTATTTACTTCATTTGCATGCCTGCAAGTTCATACAATAAAGGTTAAAGCTCAAAGGGGCAGTAATATATGTCTCAAGGCACACAGCAAAGAAGGAAAAGAGGCTCTAAAGAGTTCTCAATTGAATCTTACTTAAAACAGAAAAGGCAGTACAAATACTTCTGCTAACTGTACTCCGTCATAATGAATTTTGTGTATGAAAAGAAAGTTCAACACCTTAGAGCAAATACAGATCACATAACTAGAAGTTAATGTATTTTATTAAAAGGGGAACGAAATATTTATGATTTTCATTTAGATTAGTGTAATCTGCCTTTTCCTCTTTATTAAGTGTTATTTGTAACATTCAGTCAACTACCAAAATAGCACCCTAACTGGCCATCGTCATTATTGAAAATAAAACATAGCAGTCGGTAAATCAAAATACTTACTTCTAGTTGTCAAATAACGAATGTTGTTTCTTTTACAAATTTTTACAGGAGTGAAAATAGAAGGTGCTAAATCAAAATGAATACATATTTAGAAACAAAAGTTCTATAAACTATCAGTGTAATAGAATACACAACAGTAAGTATTGGTTTGTTGGCCGATCAAGTCTGAATGAAAACAATTTCTAAAGTTAATAAAGAAAAATAATTTTCACTGTTATTTTACTATGCCATGCTGAAGATGGTAAATAGATAAGTTGAACAACTAAAGACATCAGGGTTATTGATGCAAGGGTTTTCAAAACTTAAAGAAATCATTCACGCATATTAAAAGACTGATAGCAAATGGACTGATAGTGCTTCATCAATGACTACTGGAGGAGACATATATAAAAAATGAAATAAGACAAGGCAACAGCACCAAAGCAAATCAGACAAGTAAATATAATGGAATGTAAGCAAGTATTCTCCAGGAAAATGAATTTGTCACATTTGTCCCATATGTAGCATGAAACCTTCATCTAGCTGATATAAATGCAGTTTCTTTTGGAATAGTGTGAAGATGTTTCATATTTCCAATGGGAGATATTAACATATTACAGAAAAGTCTTTAAATTTTCTGAGAAAGACTTGTGTTCTGAAGCAGCTACTATTAAAGTGCTGCTGTCATAAATAGCCAGTGTTTAAGGTGTTGAATGAAACTATTGCAAATATGTTGGCAAATCTAGAAGCAATTTCTGTGGTCCAAAAAGATTTTCAATTTTTGTGCACACTGGTAACCTGGAATTGAATTTTTAACCATATTTATCAAGTTAACAGAGCATTACAAATCCAAGAATGTGACAATCTTGCAAGCCTCAAAAATGTTAGCTGTACTGAAGGGAACACTGAGAAGCTGCAGCAGAAGAATCTTTCATTTATCCTTTGAAAAAAGCAAACAACAAGAGTTCCCATCAAAAAGAAGCAACAAAAGAAATGCGTAACAAATCAGGAATGTTTGTATTTGTCAGCAAAAGCTTATTTTTGCATACATGTAAAAGAGGTTTTTAAAAATTTTCTTATAAATGACAAACTCAGGGGAAGTAATAGTCTGAAAGAAACAGAAGATTTTGAATTACTTTCTGGTTCTGCACTCATAAATGCAGTGACTAAACTGACTAAATTAAGAAGAGTCATGAACAGTTTAGTTGTGAAACATAATAAGGATGATCATATTTTGGATTTTTGTTGAGAGGTGGTAAGTACTTGGTGCAAAATGGTACAATTTCATCTTTTATGAAATCAGTAACAAATCTTGACCTTTGCCAGTTGATATAGGACTATATCATTTTAGTCTGCTAACCAAAAACAAACTAACTCTGGTTCACTCTGAGGGACTTCTGAGAATGGGACAATAAAGGGAAGGGGATATCACTTGTACAAATGAATAGGCCACATGGCACTGAACATATAAAATGTACCTAACCACCACAACTGTAACTTACTTGGTTCCCAGACAGTTTGCTGGCACTGCTGCCAAGACAGCGTGGTTGAGGAAGCACTACAGCAGAGCTCTCCTAACATTACCCTCTAAACAATTTAAAAGTAATGCTTCAATCAAATTCTGGAGCAGCAGAGCTAATAAAAGGTCAGGATAAAACATTCCTCCAACCTAAGGCAATTTAGGAGGTCAGAAGGAGAGATCTGTGATACTGGGGTGGTGATGACAGCAGCAGCAGCAGCACTTTTGGGAGCTCGCAAGCCACATAGATGGTAAGGAGATCAGGTAGATTTGGTTAGAAAAAGATTACAAGGGACCCCTGTACTAGTACTTGGCACAATATCAGATGCTGTTTAGCAACTCCATTGCCTATACCTACTTCCAGGGCACAGTTCAAGGATGGAGAGGAGTGCTTTTGGTCACAAGGGCGCAGGGACCCTGAGGAGCAGTATCACTTGTACTTGTAAGGAATTAGGGGCCCTTCCTGGGTAAAGACCAGAGTGTAGACCAGGAGAGCAGTGACCAAACCTCTCCCTAGATCACAGCACCTTGGAAACACAGAAGAATTCCAAACTCCCAGAACTAGCTTTGAAAACAGCAGTGCAAAAAAACCTGAAGCTTGGAACAGTCCCCCACCCTCTTCCTGGAAACAGAGTCCAAGATTAACATGAAGTTAAAAGTAAAGAAATAGATTGGAAAAACAGGCAAACAACAACAACAAAAAGAACCTGCCATATCAGCTACTATAAGTGACAGGGAAGATAAAGACACGAATTCAGAAGATGACAATGATGTCAAAATAGCCCCAAGCAAAGCTTCAAAGGAAAAAAAAAATTGTGAAGTGGACATAAGTTCAACAAAAATTCCTGGAAGAGCTAAAAATTATTTTCAAAATAAAAAAGTGGTAGACATAATATTGCATAACAGCTGGTAAGAGGTAAAAAACATCACTGATAAAAATAACTTCTTAAAAAGCAGAAATGGCCAAATGTTAAAAGAGATACAAAAGCTCACTCAAGAAAATAATTCCTTAAAAATTAAATTGGGCAAGTGGAAGCTGATGTCTCCATGAGACATTAAGAAAGAGTAAAACAAAGTTAAAAGAAAGAGAAAATAAAAGAAAATGTGAAATATCTCATCAGAAAAATGACTGACCTGGAAAAATAGATTGAGGAGAGATAATTCAAGAATCAGACTTCCTGAAAACCACAATCAAAGAGCCTAGACACCATTTTTCAAGAAACTATAAAGATGTTTAATATACTCCCCATTTTTATTTATCTACAGCTTTTATATAACATGTATTAAACAGCAATAGTTCTTTGGAGAAGTTTAAGGTATAATAAGTATCCTTAAGTTTTTTAAAACTAAAAAAAGTTAAACTTATTGACATCTGTTGTTTTTAGATCATAGTCATTTTACAATATAATAGTCCAATAGAGAACCTTTCCTTGTAACCAAGAAAAATCCAATGATATATGGCATCTCATGATATCTGCAACATTCCATAGTCTTGGTTCTATCATTTCTTCCAATCTTCCTTTCCTTCCAGATTTCCAGTGGGTCTTGTTCAGTAGGGAGTCTTTTTGCAAGTAGTTTGTGTTCTTGAGTTTATTGAACACTTGGGACACTATGTTCATTTGCTTCTGGTTTTATTTATCTAGGCTGTTTCACTTTTTTCCTTTTCAGTTTCATATAGTAAGATCACTGGTTTAAAACAAGAAGATAACTTAGAGATCATCTAATCCAATCACCACATTTTACTGGTAAAGAAATTGAGGACCAGAGAATTTAAGTGACTTATTTCAAGTCTCCATGGGAATAGCCAAGCCAGGTTTTGAACTAAGGTCCCAAGCTCAGCACTCTTTATGGAACCCTATTATTTCCTTTTAAAAAATAAATATGAAATAGTTTTAGCAATAATTGGTTTATGTGATCATATACTTTGTAGTCTGAAATCTGTTACTGGTAGTTTTTTCACCATTCCCTTTGAGATACCAGGCCTTTTATTTTTTCATATCATTTAAAAATTATTTTGTCTAGTTCTTTGTAACTGCTAGGTAGTACTGCCACTTTTATTATGTTAGCATGGTCCAATTTGGTTTTTTATTAAAGCAAAGATGCCAGGGCTAGAAATGTAGTGATTACAGCTGAATCTGTGAAAGTAGAAGAAAACTCTGAGGGACAGAGTGCAGAGGGAAAAGTGCTAAGTCTTGATGACCATTTTTAAAGGGTAGGAAAAAGTAAAGGAAATAAAAAAGGTGAGGAAGGAGCATCTTGAAAAACACAGTGACAACCAGGATAATGTAGCTACTCTTTCCCTGAAATTTACTATCTTTCAGATGGCAAGCAAAGTTGGTGAGAGCACAACTAAATCTCTAGGAGTCAATAAACATTTATTAAAGAACTGATTATGTGCCATAGACTGCCAAATGCTAAGGATACAAAGAAAGGCAAAAAAATGGTCCTTTAAGGAGCTCGTATTCTAATGGGGACAGAAAATATGCAAACAACTATGTACATACAAATTATAGGCCATGTAAATGGAAGGCAAATCAGAGGGAAACAATAGAAAGTTTCATGTCATATAACAATCTTTCTTCCTTCTCGTGACCCCTATGGAAGTTCTGTACTCTTAACAATAAGAACTCATATCTCTCGGCACTTTAAAATTTAAAAGATACTTTCATCACAAGAAGAATAGGCTACTGAAGAGTACTAGATCTAGCCAGAGTCAGAGATCCTAGATTGGAACCCTGAGTCTGCCACTTAATACCTGTGTCAGCTTGTAAATGTCATTTAACCTTTATGTGCTTTAATTTCCTGATCTGTAAAGTTGGATTAGAATTGAGATCCCTTTAGCTCTAGATTTATAATGCTAATCTGAAATAGGTAGAAATATCTGTGTTCTGTAGATGAGGAAACTGAAGCTTAGAGAGGTAAAGCTTCAGGATATACTGGACTGGAGAAAGGATTTGAAATCAGAAGGCAGTACAGCAAAGTGCAATGAATGATAGTTTTAGAGGCGAAGAGGACCAGTTCAAATCCTGGCTTTGTCACTTTGTTGCTGCTCAGTCATTTCAGTTGTGTCCAATTCTTCAACCCTAATTGAGATTTTCTTGGCAAAGATAATGGAGTAGTTTGCCATTTCCTTCTCCAGATCATTTTACAGATGTGGAAATGGAGGCAAACAGGTTTAAATGACTTGCCCAAGGTCACAGAGCTATTAAGTGTCTGAGGACAAATTGGAACTCAGATCTTCCTGACTCTAGGATAGGCACTTTGTCTGCTGCACTACCTAGCTGCCCATTGCCACTTTCTACCTGAGTGGCAAAGGGCAAATCACAACTTCTCTGACCTCTGACCACAACTTCTCCTCATCTTTAAAATGAGGAGATTGGACTATATGACCTCTAAGAATTCTTACAGGTCTAAACCTAAATCTTGCTTATCTAGTACACTTTCCAAGCTGAGGGTCAGCCAAAAGCACTGGTAAGGTACTGAGAGACAAGAGGAAGTATGGTTAAAACCACTGCCACCATTATCACCACTTCTCTTCAGATGCCGGTAGAGGTGCCCTCAGACTAGCTGCATTCCTAAGGCTGGCTTCCAGCCTGCCTGTCTGCATCATTCAAGAGAGTATACTCTTTTGAGACCTGGTCAGATCCATTTCTGCTAATATTGTAGCCCCTGCCTCTTCAGTAGCCACATCTACTAAGGGCCTAGGAATGAATGTTCTTGGCACCAAAATCCTTGGCACTGACAAATGGTCAGAAATGGAAGTGGTCTTATCAATCAAGACAACACTAAAGAAGATGTGTTTGTATATCAATTGGCTTTATTTACCCTCTATTTTAGCCAAACTGGAATACTTGCCGTTTAGACAACTGGGCCTTACGTACTGTCATGCTGCTGTACTCTAAGCATCACCAGGCTTTCCAAGCCCAACTCTCCTGAGCACCCTGAGACAAGGGATTGTCTTGCCTTTCCATTTGTGTTCCCAGCACTTCATTCTATTACCCTACTTCTGGCTGTTTCCTGGTTTCCCAACTACTGACTTTTATCCAAGTGTTTGTTGGTAAATGTTTAACAACTAGCTCTCTGAAAAAAAAAAGTATATATAACAAACTTTTAAGTTTAATTGATTATTAACATTTTCTCTATCACTTTCTTAAGTCTGGAAATCAACAAAACAACACCAAAATCAAACCCTGATTTGTAGCATTTGCTAATTTCTGAGGTATAAATGTTCACTCTGAAAATATAACAATCAGCTTTCACTAGCTAGTTTGAGCTGACTCCAATACATACCCCTGCTTTCATTCCAAATCTTTGTTCTGTGTTTTGGCTCCTCTGCTCCAGCAACTTTCGACACTCACTCTCATCTGTCCTGTTCCCTACTTCAAATCTGGACTCAGTGGCCTCTAACTCTGGTCCTCAGATCACAAAGGTTAGTGATTAATTCTTAAATACCCGCTACTCAACAGAGAAACTTGAAAGTAGGATTACCAAAGGAACAAAGGGAAAAGATTTGAGATAAAGTTAGAATTGCTTATTTTGACATTAGGGACATTCCCCTCCTATTAAACAAATTCAATAATTTCACAAGTTTTTCCCCTTGACTTAGCAAAGGTATTTACTTGTGAAAATCTAGGTTTTGTACATGCATATGTTTCATAGTACTCAATTTTTTTAACCATTAAATAATGTTATATTTACCTAAACAGTGGAAAAGAGAAACAACTTAATATCACAGAACATAAAACTGTTTATTCTTTAAAATAAATAAGGACTAAATGTTTGATTGAACTTTCAAAGAATTTTAAATATAATTAAGTACTTTAGTGACTACGCTGATTAAAACTGATATAAGTATATATGTACAAACATGGAAACTTTGGATTTCAGTTTTTTGCTAGATAATGGCAGTCCCAATAAATGGTTGGATATTAACTGCTGGAGAAAAGGGTGTTTTAAAGGTCATAAAAAGGTTTAAACAAACTAAAATATTCATCCACAGTCTCTAGAATCAGGTTGAAAAAGTGTGAGGTATATATCAAAGTCACAAATAACAGGAAGGAAAGACATCTAATCCTATTATGAATAGAGTTTAGAGATATGGAAAAATGAATGACTGACTTACACAGAGAGCAATGTAATTCGTGTACACAGGCATGCTATACGAGGATATGAAGCAGTCATTCCCTAATCTAGATGTTATGGTTAAAAAGAAGTTATACGTAGAAGATATATCGGATTCCATACCGTCTTGGGGAGGGAGGGGAGAAAGGAGGGGGGGAGAAAATCTGGAACTCAAAATTATGTAGAACTGAGTGTTGTAAACTAAAAATAAAAAAAATAATAAAAAAAGAAATTTGAAGGTTGCTCAATTAAATGGTGGTCATCTTAATGTCCACATTAAATTGTCCAGGAATGGGGCAGCTAGGTGGCACAGTGAGTAGAGCACCGGCCCTGAAGTCGGGAGGACCTGAGTTCAAATCTAGCCTCAGACACTTGACATACTTAGTAGCTGTGTAACCTTGGGCAAGTCACTTAACCCCAACTGCTCTGCCTTACCCCCTGCAAAAAAAAAAAAAAAGGAAAAAAATTATCCAGGAGATTTCAAGCACTATAGAATTGAGTGAATCTCTAGCTGAAATTAGATGGAGGCAGACCAGTCAACTTGATTTGACTGAATTTTCTTTCCTTCAGGTTCTTAGCAATTGCCTCGTTGTTTCACAGATGATTGACTACTGGCCATTAAAAAAAAGAACATTTTCTCTACCTGAGACAAGCTTTCCTGATAGCTTCCAAGACCTCATTCCTAATTCTGAGGGTTAATCTATTTGCAAAGCATTTTAGTGAAGAAGTAATCACCCTGTCCTAATCACTACTACTAATTATAATTACTTTATGATTTCTTCTAATTGCTAAGTGCTTCTTGCAAATGCAAATAGATAAGCACTTCTCATAAGTAGGGGCACTGGTTCTGAAACCCAGTGCTCTTTCAATTGGGTAACTTTAAGTTCTTTCATTTGGTGCTGAGAAACAAAGGAGACCCAGAAGATTGGTTTAAGAATCATTAGGTTTCCACTCTATATGGAATTGGGAAGAAGGACATCTCCCTCTTCTGTTCAATTCAATAAACACTTGGAGTATATAGTGCCCACTTTGTACAGCACAGTGCTAGATGGTGGGAAGATAAACATTTCTTGACTTTGTGGAGTTTACACATAGTTATAGCGACCTATAACTATGGCCCCTAATGTTTCAAATTAGAACTCCTGAGGCTATCCTATAAGCTTCAAGCTTCCAAACGAAATTTCCAACAAATTTCCAATACTTCCCTAAAGGGACACACTGAAAGCCAGGCAAGCTTATGTAAGAAGAATGAGACCACATATTCTCTTTGCAATCTGCCCCTCCAAAACAGGTAATGAAATGGTAAGTTTCCCTCAATCAGTCCCAAAGCCCAGACCTTTGGGAGATAGTATGGCATTGTGGAGATGATGGTGGATCTGTCATTAGAGATTGCATTTGATTCTGGGTCTGCTACTGTGAGGCTTTGGGCAAATCACTTAAAATCTCCAGGCCTCAGTTTCTTTATCTGTGAAATGAGGGAGTTGGACTAGATTTTTTTTTAGATGCCTTCTAGCTCTCTATGATTTTATGATCCCCTTGGATATGTAAGAGGAGCTGAAATAACTTTGTACCTTTGAAACTCTTAAAAGTTGTTTCTAGGGGGAGAAGCTTCTGACAAGCAAAAACCTACTCAAAGGCTCTAACCTATCCCTCTTAGGTCACTTGGGACAATCCAAAATCCTGGCATTTATTTTTTATGATGGTATCTTTTAAACAGCTGTCAGTGAGGTAGAGGAACTTATGATACAGCCTTGAAAGGCAAGGGGCATTGCTTAACAAACTGACTGTACTCAACCTATAGATACAATTGTTCATTTACTCAAGAGGATCTAGTGATTGAGAGTCTTGAGAATTGGCACCAGATGTATGGTAACCAAAATTTTGGAGTCAGTTCAATCCATTCATATCAGAGAGACACAGCCAGAAACTGCTGCAACATAACAGTACCTTGATGTGACTGGTGTTGCAAATGTAAAGAAAAATTTCCTTTGCTAGTCTGGCAAGTGTGTACTTGGACTATAACTCTTTCCTTATTTTAAGTGAAATATAAAATGAATTGCCTAGAAGAGAAAACAGAATACAAAGAAAAGGAATTGATTTATGAAAAAAGGTAAGTTTCTATTTGTGGGCTAAAAATGGTCAAAACTGACCCTACACTAATAACAGAAACATTGAGATCAGGGAAGAATAATTTTTGATAGTGTAAAGATAATTAACAACAAGGCTATAATTAAGAAAAGATGAATGTTGTTTACATTAAAACAAATCCACAAAAGTTTATAATGAAGAGTAATTTCCCAAAGAAATATGACAATGAACCTTTTTAATAGTTTTAAAAATTTAAGATCTATAGAATAGTGTCTCACTGGCAAGGAAATTCACAAACAAAATTAAATTCCTTTAGTAATGACAATAACAATAATAATAGCTAAGATTTATACAGCACTTTAAGATTTACAAAGCACGTTAGCTCTAATTCATTTCTCAGTGTTTCTGTTATTAGATTTAACTTTAACCATTTTTTAGTGCACAGAGATTGTTTTTTTCTAATATTTTCTCATAGATCAATTCCTTATCTTTGTATCATTATGACTGCTTTTCTCTGTAGTCCTTTTTCTCATTTAAGGTAAGGAAGGGACTCTGTCTAGACTCTCTTTATCATTCTACAACTTACTCAATGATCTTATCAGCTCCAATATGTTCAATTATCATGTCTAAGAAGATAATTCCTAGATGTATTTATACGTGCATAATCCTTGACCTGAGCTATAATCACACATCACCAATGGCCTCCTGGACAACTTGAAATGGAGGTTCTATAGGTATCTCATAACTCAACTAGTACAGAAAAGAGCTCATTATCTTCCCCCACCCCGTGTTGAATTTCCCTTAATACTGTCACAGCACTACCATCCTCCCAGGCACACAACTTTGGTGCCATCTTCAATTCTTCATTTTGACTCACCATATATATCCAATCTATCACCACATCTTTTCATTTCTACCTTCACAAAATCTCTAGTATACCTCCCCTTTTCTCTACTTATACAGTCACAACCCTAAAGTCAGGCCCTCACCATCTTTTGCCTAGACCACTGCAATAGCTTTCCACCTAATCTTTCTGCCTCAAGTTTCTCTCCCCACTCCAATTTAACATGTAATGAACTGCCAAGGTGATTCTTCTGAAGTGAAGGTATGATCATGTCACCATTCCCTAATACACACACTAAGTAAACTCTAGTGGCTTCCTACTACTTCCAGTATCAAACATAAAATCTCCGTTTAGAAATTAAAGCTTTTCATAACCTGGCCCACCCCACCTTTCTTTTATAATTACTCTCTTTCCTGCACTCTGTGATCTACTACATTGGCGTGCTTGTTATTTCCTCCAATCTGGTACATCTCCAAACTGTGTGGTTTTGCAATGGTTGTGTCCCATGCCTGGAATGTTCTATTTCCACCTCTCTGCCTCTGGCCTCAAGAATCAGCTCAAATTCCACCATTTGCCTATGCCTTTCCCAGTCTACCCAGTAGCTAGTGTCTTCCCTTCACATACGACATTTTATGTACTATGTATATATCTATTTTTTAAAATGTTGTTTTCTCAATTAGAATGTATGTTCCTCCAGGGCAAGGTATCTTTTTGCCTTTCTTTGTATCCATAGGGCTTATCACAGTGTCTCACACATAGTAGTAAGTTCATCAAACAACTATATATCAAAATCTAAAATCTAAATATGTTTTAACCTAAAGTGTGCAGGCTTCACTGGCACAGAGATTCCTCTGAAGTTTTTGTTCTTTTGTAATTTTTTTTTTATTTAAAAAATAAACTAAAATTATAGTCCTGTCTCCATTCTCCTGAATGTTTTTATTTTTCTTTCCTGAAAACATAATACAATTAGTAGCACAATGAAGAACTTTCTGGCTTTGGAATTATGATGATGTAGGTTCATATTCCTCTCATGACATTTACCTTTACCATATGACCAAGAGCAATTTCACTTAAATTCACTAAATTTCGGTTTCCTTATTTGTAAAATGAAAAGGTTGGGATTGAAAACCTTTAAAGTCCCTTCTACCTCTGATCCTATCATTCTATGAATCTGCTTTAAGATAAATAACATAAAGACTTGGTTACTGTAGCACTTTGCTTTTTGAGGAGTGGCCAAATGACTCTTCTTTTGGACTTTCTTTTTCCCCTCTTACATGAAAACACAATGTACTACATTCAGTTCAATATGTTTCAAATAGAAAGTATTGTCATCCAAATTTACCTACTGTTTCGCTTCGTTGTTAGTTAAGACCAGTTGATTTTATTTTAAACATTGCTTTAGAACTAAATATCCAACAATGACGGTGAAATTGCACCTGGGAATCCACTCAGAACAGAGGCAAGAAATATGGCCCAGCATTCATAATCTCCATTTTTAAGAGCCATACTTAACACAACCAGATTCTTCAAAAGGAATAGATTTTGAAATTGCTCCATCTGCTGGCCTAGTGAAAAATCAAACGACTGAAATGACAAGAAATTTTAACTCTTGCAGTTTTCAAAGTAAAAGAAAAAGAGATTTCTACTACATGTACATCTAAGCTTTTAAAAGTTTTACCCTTAGCACTAATTGTCTCACTTCTTTGTACTTGACTATGCATCACCAACAAAAAAGGTGGGAAAGAAATAATGCCTGCATATTACTGTTAGTCTGTTTTCAGGAATTTTTGAGAGATGCCAGCAATACTTTTATATTAAAAAAACAACTTTGATTATATATAATGAAACTGATTCTCCCTGCATAATGAGATACTTTTAATTTGTGATTAGAATCTTTCGAAAATGAATTAATTCTTCTAAGTCATGGAGATAACTATAAGTATCTGGTTCTTGAAAGAAAAAAAAGTGTATTAACTACCAGTGACATGAAAGTGCTGATAAAGCTGAAAATGATGTTCCATATTGTGATTTGCTGTAAAGATTGTTGTACTATGAGTCAGAAGACTTGTTTCTACCACTTACTAGCTGTGTGCTTTTGTACAAATTGCTTAAACTCTCCAAGCCTTAGTTTTTTCACCTATAAAATGGATATTATACTAATATCTAATTTACTTATCTGACAAGGGTGTTGTAAAGACTAGACAAGGTAGTATGTGAGGGCAGAAAGAGCAAAAGATTTGTAATCAAGGCTCTTGGGTTCAAATCCCAACCCTTACTATATGTGTGACTCTGGGTAAGTTACTTAACTTCTCTTGGTCTCAGTTTCTTTATGTAGGAAATGAAGTTAGATGATCTCAAGGAGAAGTGGTTTAGTATGATGGAATGAATGAAGTTAGATTTGAGGTAAAATTAGAATGGTTTATTTTGACATTAGGGGCATTCCTCTCCTATTAAAAAGTTTTTAATTTTTAAAAACCAAGTTTTTCCCTAATATTTACAAATGTGTATATTTCATAGTGCTCTACTTCTTTCAATCACTAGATTAAATACTGTACTATTTATTGGTCTTGGTCTTAGAATCTGAAAATCTGGATTTGAGTACTGGCTCTGACATTTACTTAAACTCAGTTTTCTTTTCTGTAAAATGGGGACACTAATTCTCGTACAACTTATTTCACTTCAACAGGGGTTGTAAGGAAAGTTTTGTAAGACCTAAAATGCTATGGAAGTGAAATACCATTATTATTTTCTTAGGTTCCTTCCAGATGTTTATCTGATGAACTTTATGTAGCTGAAAGCATTTGAAAACTGTCAAGCACTACATAAATGCAAGATATTATTTTTAATATTCCTTAGCAGTAGCTTCCAACTTTTTGTGAGTACAAGGAGCAATATTTAATATACAAAAATTCCAAGGGCTTCTGCATCTAATTAAGAAGATGCACAGCTACCATGAATTCAATAATGCTTTATAATTAACTTGTAGCTTATTAATTATAACAGAAGCTTATGCATATTTAAATAACAGTAACACATCTATATGTAACAAGATGTTACTTATTCAGTCTACAGAAGATATGTTTGCACGATTATGGATCCAAATACGAATGTGAACCCCCTGCAGCTCCTCACTAAGTGGTCTGGGACCCACCTATACACCGGGAACTATTGGTTCCGATAATTCCTTGTAAATTATTTTGGTTTCCAAAGAGGGAGGTGATATCCACTGTACAGATAGATCACCACTGTTATATCAAGTCTCTTTTATAGTTTTTTTTTTTAAA
>CM053627.1:143263017-143281806 GCA_028646595.1 Phalanger gymnotis | reverse complement strand
GGGGTCCTTAAAATGCTTTTTGCAGATGACATTGTACAGTATGCATTAAGATCTAGAATACTGAAAACCTTTTAAATGAGATCCATAATCATTTTTAAGCTAACATTTTTTTTCAGACCTTTAAATTTTGAAAAGTGCTTTACATATATTATCTCATTTGATCCTTACAACAACTCTGGTGAGGTGAGTGTTATTAAATAAGGATGAAAAGACAGAGAACTTAAGTGACTTTCCAGGGTTATACAACTAGTAAATGCCTGAAGCAGGATCTGGGCTCAAGTCTTTCTGACTTCAAGTCCAGCACCCTATTCACTGTACTACATAGCTGCCTCCTAATCTCTCAAGAGTTCAGCTAACTATCCATTTGTAAAAACCAAGCAGATGAAAAATGCCTCTTGAACAGACTACCTGATACAGCCGAATGGATAGTACACAGAGCTAGTCTATCAGTACATCAATCAACAAAGTTCCTGAAGATGGACAACAAAATTGGCTATAATTGAACAGAAGGAAGAGAGTAGACTGCCTTATATTAGAGAATGGAACTCATATGGTACTTTTAATCCAATGCAATCCAACAAACATTTATTAAGTGCCTATGTTGTGCAAAGAGGATACAACTAATTAAAAAGTCAGTCCCTGCCCTCATCAAACTTATAATATAAAGGGAAAGACAACACACAAATTATTCCAAAACTCTCTGAAATAGGAATCCATTTTTTAAACAAAAGTATTTTTCCAATAATGCTATATGACTATAAACTATGGCATACCATAGTCTCTGATGAATCAATCAAAACTGCAGGTTGCCCAAAAGACCATGGAGAGACACATGGTGGTTGTAAATAGGCTGTAATGTATTATTAATGCTGAACACATACAAAAAAACCACTAAAGAGATTAATGCAAAATGAGATGAGTTGGTCATGTAGTATGAAGGATAGGAAATGTGCTCCACTAATATTCATGTAATGTGAAGAGATATAGAAGAAGGCTTTTAGTATGTAGATCTTCTAGAGAATTTGTGGAAACCCATGGACAAGAGTCACATAAAATAAGAGGGTACGGATGGGTTAAAATCTCTTTGAAGAAAGTACCTACATTGATGAGCTGACAAGAGTTGTATACTCCTCTACCATCTTCTCACCAGCCAGCTTATGGACTGGACTAGAAATCATGCCCTGGATATTTTAGATCTTTCAGCTCTGGAACTCCTACCCTGAAGTCCTGGTTTGAGGTAACTTATGTGTGGGTTACTATGCCAAGATGGTTGCTCCAGTTATGCTATTTCCCAGATTCCCTCACCCCACTCTCCATAAGCTGTATCTTTCACAACTCTCCCAAAATTCTGGAGCTATCATCAAATCAGTACTACCACTACTACTAGGAAGAGTCTATCCCTATGGTTCCACTCACCATCCTTCTAACCCTCCTTAGTACGGACTATCATCACTTTTGTTTTAATTTCTCCAGTGCTTAGCACAATGCTTAGCACACAGCAAGCTCCTAATTAATGAATTAATTCCTCTGAAATACCGAGGTGTAAGTTGGGTGAATCATGCAGTATTTTAATTGCTTGGCTTTCTCTTTTCAAAAGAAGTAAAATAATTCAAACGGTGATATCTTAGGATTAGCTATTTTCGGTGATAAAGCTTGAATTTCTTGGTGAAATATACTATATAAATTCCAGGTTGTGTTAGCTTTGATTATGAAGTTTTTTAAAAGTAGTGTATGTTGGCAAATGTGCCTTATATGTGCATCTGCAAAGGGCATGCACTTTTGGGTTACTCATAGAGGGTCTAAGTTTATTTTGATAAAAAAAGATCCTCAGATTGAAGTAACTGTTTTTAAACAAAGCCTCTGAAATGTTGGACTGAAATGACCTGCCATCATGAACAGGATGTACCCTCTTTTTTCATGGATACTTTTATGCAGAGATGGCTGAAGGACAAGACATAAATAAATGACTACCTTTGTAGTTTACAAAATTCCTTAGAATTTTCTCTGGCATATAATGTACTCCAAAATCGGCATGATGATTCTACAAATTCATTGGGTTTGTTACTTGTTTTCAATTTTAAATCCTATGTTGGGTTCCTTCTACTTATCACAGTTCTGAACTGATTCCTATGGTTATCAGATAGCTTACCCTACATGAGGAGGTTACACTAATTTCATTATTATCTTCAGAAAAATATAATTAAGAAAATATTCTGTAAAATAATGGTAAAGCAAACCTCCAGAAGAGAAATTATTTTTCATCTGATATGGTTGATTATCCGTAATATTAGTTTCATACATGTAGTAAATCGAGAGTAGATCAATGTGGTATCCATCAATTAATACATCAAACAAGCATTTATTGGTCATCAGGCACTGTGCTAGGCATTGTGATTATACAAAAAAGATTAAAGAAAGTGTTATCACACTGGCAAATGGAGCACTAAAGAAATTCTAAGACTTGAATGAGATCTCAGAGCACATACAGAGAGGTAGAGGCATGAGGAAGACAGTATGCTGAGAGATAATCTAGCCAGTGAGAAGACAGACCATAGAAAACATTTTCCTCTCTTTTTTTTTTTCCTGTTTAAATTGCCTCAATTCCCCATTTTTAAAACATGGATAAAGGCAGGAGGAAAGAAAGTTGTTTATAGTGATCTAAAAATAGAAAGAAAAATGTCATCTCTCCTTGAAATGCTATTTTAAAAAATAGCATTTCTGCAAAATTATTTAACACTAGGTAAAAATTCTAACTCAATGGTAAAAGTAACGTAGCATGAGTTTAGTAATGATGTAAAGTAATTTGCACCAGTAATAATGTAAAGTATCTTAGAATCAAAAGATTTTGGAGTTGGAAAGTGTTACTTCATTGCAGATAAAGAAACTGAGATTCAGAGGTACGGATGACTAACTCATGGCTGCAAAGGTAGTTAGTGGCAGACTCTAAAATCTGTTCTCTAAATTCCAGTCTTGTTCTACTTCACCACAATACCAGATTGAAGAAGAATCAAAACACATTGTAGGTGATATATTAATGAGGAATTCAACTAGTTTTGGTCATAGTCTTAAGAGTTAAGAATTTAGGATCTGAGTACAGTAAGCAATTTAATTTTTAAAAATCTAATTTGATGAACATTGATTGAATGTTTCTTATGTGGGAAGCATTAAGCTAGTCAAAGCTATACACAACTAAGAATTACTACATTTAAAATATACACTTTATATCACAACACATAATGATATCATGAAGGAAATTTGAAACTCACAGTCAGAACTGAAAGCAAATCCTCCACACTGCATTCAGGTTTCAAACGATCCTTGAACATCCTGACAGTTGGGTGTTTCAAATAATAATAAGATGCAATTCGGCCAAATGTAAGTGGCTCAATACTACGATTATCCTGTTTTAAGAGATGTGAAACATTCCATGCATAAAAAGCAGATTTTAAAATGCAGCATAAAGAAAACACAGGTAGTTTTTATTTCAAAATGAGTATGTTCCAAAAGATTACTTGAAAATCAGATGTTTTACAGTAAGAACATATTTTTTCCTTATAGAAACAATGTTATTATTATTTGTGGTTAGGTTCCTAGACCAGCTCACCAACTCAATTTCACCAAAATATAGCTGAAGTACTATACATATAAAATAAAACTGTAAAAGATATGGAGTGAACTTAAAAAAAATAAGAAGACTTCTATTTTTATATTCACAAAAAGTATCTAAAACATAATAATACCTAATCGACGTTCTCTTGGTAAACTATCCTGGTGACAAGTCTTAATATGTGCTTGAGGGTAGAAGTTGACTTTGAATCATGTCTGTTGCCTAGCAGTCTCTTAAACATGGCTGAATTTTAGGAAGGCAATACAGAAGCCCTTTCTCCAAAGGGAGAAGGCCACTTTTAAAATTTAAATTGATGTTGACTTGCAGCCATACCTCTCCAATTTTTAAAAAAAATTTCAAATATTTTTTTCCAATTATGCATGAAAGCAATTAAAAAAAAAACATTTATTTAAAAAAAATTGAGTTCCAAATTCTCTCTCTCTCTGCCCTCCCCATTCCCTGAGATGCTAAGCAATTTGATATGGATTATATGTGTAGAGTCATACAAAATATAATTTCATATTAGTCATGTTGTGAAAGAAAACACAGATAATCCGCCCCCCCCAAAAAAAATCGCAAGAAAAATAAAGCAAAAGAAAGTATGTTTCAATTGCATTCAGACTCCATCAGTTCTTTTTCTAAAGGCAGATAGCATTTTTCATCATAAATCCTTCAGAATTGTCTTGGGTCACTGTATTGCTAAAAATAGCTAAGTCATTCACAGTTGATCACCATGCAATATTGTTATTACTATGTACAATATTTTCCTGGTTGTGTTCACTTCACTTTGCATCAATTCATGTAAGTCTTTCCAGGTTTTTCTGAAAGCATCCTGCTTGTCATTTCTTACAGAATAATAGTATTCTATCACAATTATATATCACAACTTGTTTAGCCATTCTCCAAATGATGGACATTCCCTCAATTTCCAATTCTTTGCCACCACAAAAAGAGCTGCTATAAATATTTTTGTACATATAGGTCTTTTTCCTTTTCTTTTTTTAAATTGATCTCTTTGGGATACAGACCTAGTAGTGTTATCACTGGCTCAAAGGGTATGCACAGTTTTATAGCCCTTTGGACATAGTTCTAAATTACTCTCCAGACTGGTTGGATCAGTTCACAACTTCACCAATAGTATATTAGCATCCTAATTTTCCCACATCCCTTCAAATATTTGTCATTTTCCCTTTCTGTCATATTAGTCAACCTAATACATACCTCTCCAATTTCAAGACAATAGGAATATTCCAATTCAATGAGTGCCTTCTCCACAAGGTTTGAAAGGAACTTGTTCATGGACTCATGGCTCACATCATCCAGGTTATAGTAACTAGAAAAGAACAAAATCATTACAACTAACAGCTTTAAGGCATTTTATATTAAATTATCATAATTAAAATTAATCTTTAAATAATCTTAAATAAAAATATTTTAACTTTATGTAGTGTTTTTCTGGAGATTTAAAAGCATGCGTTTTATTTCACAGAAACTTACAGAAACGAAGCCAGAAATCATTATCCCCATTTTACAGATAAGCAAACTTATACTATAAAATAACATCAACTGATTTGGTTGGTAAGTTGGTTAAAGTCACTGCCCTACGCGTAACTAAATGGTTGACATTGTTTTAAGGTTACTACCCCCCACCCTTGCCATCCAATGATGACGATGACCACCACCACCACTATCACCCATTCACTCAATTACTGACATAGATTTTACTACATGAAGCAGACAAAATTCTGAATACAAAAAAAGGTAATTAGTTAATTACCCACTCTATAAAGATACTGCTAGGCCTAATGGATACAGAAAGTTTAGAGTAAACTCAATGCCTGCCCTGACAGAACTTACCCAGGTAGCTTTATGGAACATAGTAAGCACTTAATAAGTGGTAAATACATTTGAGGACTACTAAATTAGGTGTATAGTTCATATTTAAGAGATATTATAATGTTATCGGTGGGAAAGTAATAATTTATTTTTCAAATTGTGTATCTAAACCTCTGACCAGAGTGAGCTATTATCATACAATAAAATTGTTATATTAATCGACAAGAGTGAACTTCTCATAGGTGAATTAATCACTGAGAATAAACTGCTCACTTTTTGAGATGGATGAACCATTTAGGGCCCAAGGGAGTCATTTGGTAAATTACTATTCCAATGGCATTAAATGAATAAATGTTATCCTGGGCCTAGAAGGTGCTTCATCAGGCTTAAAAAAAATCCAACTTGGTTCTATAGAGTACACACAAAGCTCACAGGGCTTGCTGCATGTTATGCATGTAAAAAAATCATAAGGGCATGTATTTGACCTTTTTTCACCTCTCTACACCCTCTAGAGAATATCATCACCCTTTGTAAATCCCTTTGATTGGGAAGAATGTGTGTTCTGGCAAAGGTCCAAAAGCAGAGTGGCTACCTCTATAGAGTTATAGCAATCCTCTAATTGCTACTCTATACCATGCAAGGTGGAAATTTGTCTCCACATCCCACCACCCCAACAAAAAGTAAATGGAAAAGAGATTTGGGCAGCGGAATTTAGTTGTTCTCAAAGCTGGAACATAGGCAGAGGACTTTAAACCTATTGTAGAAAAAGCACATCATACTCACAGTTGGTTAAAAAAAAAAAAGGTGACTTTCAAATAAAGACAGTAGGCCTGCAAAGGGACTAGATACTTCGCAACATAAATATTCACAGGATTTAGAAATGCTGAGTAGCAGTATTACTGTCATCAGTCATTTCTCCTTTTTTCCCTCAAAGAAGAAGAAAATGGGCTCACTAATACCCTATAAACAAATACTGAAAATAAACATACTCGGACTCAGATTATAGAGATACTTAAATTAGAAATAATTTATGAATTTGGTAAAAATATCTGTAAATATGAGATTTTGCCATTGGTTAAGCCTGATAAAAATCTCCTTTCTGAAATTCTAAATTGTGCATTTGTCATTAGTCCCTTGACAGATATGCATTACAATGAAAAGTAGCAAGGAGAAGCAATAACTGAGATGGTTGTTATAATGTTTAAGAGAAAGGCAAAATATACTGTAATTCAATATTTATCTATGCAGACTACAATTATATGTTAATTATTTAAATCCTTCCTCCAAAAGCAATAGCAAAGTAATACAAAAAGTCTCATTTTAATTTTGATAAAATTTAAGTAAATTTTTTCTTAAACTTTTAGAATCACTTGAAAAATTAAAAGTCTTTCTTGAAAAATCTTTAGTCTTGTCCTAAAACAAACATTTATCAACGTAATGATGACCACTTAAACTAAACATCAAACTAGTTCTGCAGATAATTTAAACCAAATGGATTTTGCTACAGTCAGGCAGAAAAAGGTAAAAGGCTAAAATTAGTTAAGCATGAGAGAAATTAGTTCCTGTCCTGGTAAACAACTGAAAGAAGTCTTTAGTGAGAAAAATGTTTTTCTGTTCTGGAAGTAAAAATAAAAATACAGGTCATGTAAAGTCTCTTGAAAGACACAATATCCCAACCTACTTGGAGTTATTAAAAACATTTTTCTCTTTCATTTTTTTAAGGAAAAATGAAATTCATCAGCCAAACTTTTGGCAATGACAGCTCACCACATTCTTTTGGCTTTGCTGTTCCTATAAACTTTCTAATGGTGTATTTATCAGCTGTCTGAACTAATACGCATTTAAGAAGTTACTTCTAAATTGAAAACATTGGTGAAAATGTAATTGAATTGCTGCATATGTAGCATTATGATATTCTTGCTAGTAAAAGTTATATAGTAAAGCAATTACTCTGCTGTACTATTTAAACGAGCTAAAAGGGGGAAACTATTTGGGAAAACACTCATACCAATTAAATTATTTAAAAAAAACACAAAAACATTTTTGAATTTGATGTAATTAAAAAGAGAAAACAGTATGAGAAGGACTTGCAACATATTGAGTCTCCAAATTGCTACTGACTTCGAAGATTTCAATATACGTTTAGCCTATAAAAACACTGAAATGTCCTGACTATTCTTGCTTTAATGGTGTCATTTTGAGGCAAAAAGATTTCTAAAATCATTGGTGTCTCCAGTAGTTGGTTAAAATTGTCCATCAGTAATTCAGCATTTGTATTTTAAAAAATTTATACCTTCCAGATTTTGTCTTTCACGTCACATGCTTTAACGATATACATGTTGCAGATGATGTATGTTTATGTCTAGTCTATTACAAAAATGAGAATGATTTTGTGGTTTTAAGTATTATCTATAAAATAGGTAAAATAGGTCATAGCTTACATTTCTTACATTTTTAAAATAAGCTGTTGCCAAAAAAAAAAAAGGATAATTAACTGAAAACTTATATCTCAGAGGAGGTAACACATTATCAGAGAACTACACTGAAATAGTCAGACTGACTTGCTAGAAAACTGTTACCACATTTTTTCCAAGCAACATATCATTATATTTTCTTACTGAGAAGCTTCCTTTCAATAAAGATCACATTTTTTTTTCAAAATTTGCTTAATTATGTATATGTAGAAACACGAGTGATGAGGAAAGAAGTAGAATTAAATAACATATCAGTATATCATATATTACTAAATTTTTGGACAAAGACGTTTATACTAAAATACTTATATTTTTAATGACAGTAATTTAGAAATGTGTACTTGATAAATTTCAGAACAGTAGACTTTTAAAATTATAATCAATGATGTAATAATTAATAAAAGGAATTATTTTAAACCATGTCCCTTTTGAACAAAAAATGGGAAACTTCTTATAGAGATGTATTAGTGATTTATTTTAACCAATCTACAGGAAAAAGTGTAGTTTTTCTCACTACTTGGGCTGTGGTTCTAGATCCACTTAAACTATTTTCACATCTTACAAAAGAAATCAGACATCTGAAATGCAGATTTTATAAAAGTTACATCTAAAGTATACATTTTAACAAAAGTAATTAAAGCCAATACAGATGGAAATTCCTTTTTTCGTAGCTGATAAAATAATTTTGAAACAAATGTATTACAGTGTTTTGGGGAACTCAGAACAATTTTTTAGATTCATATATCCTCTTGCAGTAGACTAAAATAGTAAGCTTCTACTTACTGAAGGCTGGCTGAACAATTTATACATACATACGTACACACATATGTACATGTCTATTTATTTATGTCATCACTTGGAAGGGATTATATATCATTTTTTCAAGAAGGACAACTACTGAAATTATGCAGTAATTTAAAAAGCAAGTAGTATATAAGTAAAAAAAGGCATGTTTTCATTGTATACTCTTCACAGTGGAAAAATATAATTTATGGGTTATCTTAAGCTGTTATATTCTACAACTGTTTAATTACAGATAAAGAATAAACACAATGCAGTTTCATGCTCACTGCATTGAAATCATCTAATCATTATTTTCCCTTTGCCATAAACAGACAGCCTACCTTTTTATCAGCATGCTATTTCATTTATTTCACAGTGAAACCCAGTTTCACAATAATTGACTTGTCAGAAGCTCTAATTTATGAGGCTGGGCTCTGTAAGCCTTCTCTATATTGGACTCAACCTGCACACAAGCAGGGTTGAATATTTACAATGCTGTTAACAGGTGCTGAGTTGTTTAATGATTCTAATAGCCAGAAGCGTACTGAGAAAGCCAGCGGGATCACAATTACAGGCTGTTTGAACACAACAATTACTCGTCCCCTGAGAGGTGTGAAAGTCAAAGGCAGTTTTATACTGACAGCATCTAGCACATGGACTAGACAAGCTAACTTCCATTAGTAGTCCATTGGGAAAAAGTAATAACACACCCCCTACCTATCATAAAAATTCACAAAGTACATAAAATTTAAACAATCAAAAACTGAAACTAACTTTTTTTTATTATCCTTCAAATTTGTTATCAAAGGAGAAATCATGTAAGAACTACGACACATGAAACCAGAAATTATTTTTCTAATCTGTGAAAGGATGGAAATTTTACCAGTTAAAAAAGATAAAGAGCCTTTTGCAGCAACATAAAATACAGATAAAGTTACTCCAAACAGTTTGGATTTAATGCAGATAGTGGCAATCGTTTCCTGTTTAGTTTATGTAAACCTGGCCAAAGATCTCTCCGGGAAATTTTTCATCAGTCTTGAAATGCTGCTGCTATAACTGTCAGGACTGGGAAGTCATTTGTTACAACACCATGTTTTTTTATGTTCAGATTATGCAGCAGTAATAATGACACAAATAATGAAAGTAGGTTGTAAGGACAGCTGAAACTACCACATTTTTGTCCTAGTATTATTTAAGAGGCTATCTCAGGAGAATAAAGAAAGTAAAATTGACCACACAAATTGAATCCAGAACTCAATTTGGAGGATTTTATATTTTCTGAAAACAGTAGCTCATAGATCTAGCTATATTTAAATATAAAATATACATACTATCTGTATGTACATATATCTATTTGCATATGGACATATTGCAAATTATATCAAAACTACACATATTTATCTCATATTTTTATATGTAATATAAAATACAAGTTGCATTTATTTAGAAGTATTTAGAATGTAACAAAAACAGATGCAATTTTTGGGAGGCAATGAAGAATGTCACTTAGTTATTATAATACTTATTTTGAATTGCATATCAAAGACAACTGAAAATAAAAATAAACATCATCCTCATATACAACTAATTTGTGCTGTGTATCAGGCTTGAATTTGCTTTAAATTTCCATATCAATTTATAAAACTCATATTGTATTCTTCCACAAATGCTGAATGGCTGGGAATCAGGGACTATCAAGATCTGAAAATTTTAAGTTGCTAGATATGGTGACACGCTGCTATAGTCCCTGTACTGGGGAGGATGAGACTGGTAGAACTCTTGATCTTGGGATTTGGGAGTTTGGTGTTGCAGTAAGGCTAATGCATCAAGTCAGACAGCAACATGGTAGGCCCCAGGAGTGGGGGGTGCCATTATGCTGCCTAACGAGGGGCAAACTGTTTCATGTGGAAAATGGAGCAGGTTAAAGCTTCTGTGGTGATTAGCAGTGGGACTGGGCCTGTGAGAAACTGATGGATGCCCTCCTAGCCTGGGCAACGTGGGGAGATTTAATTCTTCCTCCCCCATCCCCCAAATTAATTCACAGTCATCCAAGGGTCTACGGGAAGAGCACGATGAACGTAAGCAGGCTGGAAGGTATTACTAGTCGAGAATTGTGCAGGAAGAGATAAGAATGATGTTTTCAGAGAGATGTATAACTAGGAAAGGATGTAAGCCAGCTATGCAGTAAGAAGAAAGGATAAAAGAAAGACAAACCATGTGTCCCAGTGGAATCCACGAAATATTAAGAGGCCTGACACACTGTGCAGACTCTATTGTGGAAGATTTGTGGGAGGACTAGGTCAAGAGTTGTATAGGACGAGAAGTCCTGGATGGGTTGTGACTTGAATCAGAGTATTCACAGCAATGACGTTACCTCCAGTGTCAGTGCTCTTCTTTCCACTCGTCATCACGTTATTTTGGGCTTTGGTGGGATTAAAGAAATAGCTTTCCAACTGATCTTCTTGCCTGTTATCCTCCTGATGCACAATCCTGACAATTGGTATAATCAAGTGCTCCCCCCTTCCCCCCCATGTAAAATGCCACCCTCTACTGGAAGCATTCCCCAACCCCTCAAGTCCTGCATCTTCCCGCTGTTAATGATTTCCTATGTATGCTATAAATAGCCTGCTTTGTATATATTTATTTGCATGCTGTCTCCTTCATTAGATTGTAAGGTCCTTGAGGGCAGGGACGGTCTTTTGCCTCTTTTTATGCTTGGCACATAGCATGTACTTAATAAATGTTCACTGACTGACTGGAATCAGATGAACTAGATTCCAGACTTGATTCTAAACTAATTAGCTATGTAATCTTGAGCAAGTGACAGCCTTCCAGGGTTATAGCTTTCCTAAGCAAAATGATTAGAAGAATGTATATAAAAGGCTTCTTTTGAAGGCAATCTTAATTTTCTTTGTGTCAGAGACTTCTCTTGTACTCTGGTAAGATCTATGGACCTCTTAGAACAATGTTTTTAAATGCTTAATACAAAACACATGGCATTACAAAGGAAACCAATTATACTGAAACACAGTTGTCAAAATGTTAAAAAGAAAAAAGAGTTCACAGACCCCAGAACAAGAAAGTCCACTTTACAGGATCACAGTATCACAGATTTAAAGCTAGAAGGACCCTCAGAGGTCATCTTATCTAGTCTCCTCATCTTATAAGTGAGGAAATTGAGACCTAAATAATTTTTCCAAAGTCACACAGGTAGTGTCAAAGATGGGATTTGAACCTGGGTTCCTTAACTACAGAGTTAGTGTCCATTCCACTGTAACACAGTCACATACTGTCTCTCCTTTCCTCACAAAACTGTTCTGAAAAACCTTAAGATAGTATAAAAATACGCTCTTGTTAGGGTTATCGTCATTGTTATCTCATTCATATCTATTTTGATGGTCTGGGGATGATCATAATTATTGCTTTTATATTTAATGTTTTATGGACAATTGCAAAGGTACCTATTACTGAACACAAGTATCAAAATGTAAACATTTCCTCTTAGGCTCACTGTTGTGCATCCTCAGCACAATTCCAGTAGCATACAGCATAACAGGAATGATATGCACCTAGAACTGTTTCCATACAATTTTGATCTTTGCTATGTCTCTATATTTTGAAAGTTCTTTGTTATACATAACCTGGGGATTATGAGTATTTGGCATGATGATCTCTATTAAAAACAGTTCTTAAATTTTTGTGGGTCAATGTTTCCTCTAAACAGTTGTGAGTAAAAAGTTCAGTCCTTGATAAGAGGTTGGTTCCAGTTGGTATTCTCCAGGATATTTTCAGGTCACTATTTGTATCATTGCAATTTGTCATCTGTCAAAGCATGAAAGATAGCAGGCTATTTAACTTACAGGATATTTAACTTACAGCCACTGATTTGTATCTTGCCAGGTATCAGGTAGGTGCTAAGATTTTGCAGCCTGTTGTGATGTGTTGTACAGTTTTAACCATTTCCTTGCATAATCTATATTGATCCTTAAGGATGGTCCTTTTGCATATATGAAGCTCAGTATTGCATAGGTGTTAACTGGTTTTTTGTTTGTTTGTTTGTTTTTTTGAAGGGCAAATGTGTTCTTCCCATCCAACTTCCCATCCAATTTCTAGGTCCTGGTAAGTTTCTTAACATATTTAACCATAGCTTTTTCTTTGATGACTTTATGCTGAATGTTTCTTGTCTAGAGGTGGTCAAAGTATTTGTAGGTATCACCTTCAAACACTGGTTCAATAGGACATCTGTATTCAAGTGTGGCTCTCTTTCTTTGCTGTATATTACAAATTTTATACTCACTGCGTCCAAAATATTCAATGATGCTATTGGAGATTTCATGAGATGAAGATTTTTTTTTTGGGTGGACTCATATAGCTTGAGATCATCCACATCTATCAAATGATTAATAAGGTGCATTGGCTCCGCTTCTTTTTAAGTTCAGAAGCCATATTTAGGTGAGATGATAACTGATTTAAGGCTAGACAGAACCATAATGGGCTCTTTGAAAAAGCCAACATTTATATCAACTATTCTTGACATAATCATGTTGGTGAGATGTTATAAACAGAAAGTAGGTTTTTTTTTTCTATTTAAAATAATAGTTTCCCACCTGGACATCAAATACTCTAGTGTTCTTATTGCACTTTGGTATGTTTTATATATTTGCAGTAAGTGAATAAGCTATAACTGAAGAATTGAGTCAAAGGACTTGTGAAAAGCAATGAAAATACAGTTAACCCTTCCACATCATGGGGGTTAGGGGTATGGCGCTCCCATGATCTGGAAAATCCATGTAAAATTTTTTGGCTCTACCTTCAGACCAGAGAAGAAGTTTGAATTTTTTCTTTTTCTTTTATGGAGTATTTACAGTACCTTCTTGTAAAATCTGGGTTAAGCATTTCTGAGTTGCTAAACTTTTTCTGTTGTCTGTCTGCTGGCCATCGTGTGTTGTCTATGGCTTTTGCAAAGCTCTCCCAAAATTCCCATTTATAGTAACTTCTTATGCCACCCCGAGATATATCAAAAGTGCTATATGGCACGAGGGGGCATCCAGTTTAATAATTACTGAATTAACAAATCACTATTTATACTCATGGGATTTTCTTGCACATCTCAAGCCAATATTGTATGTTTATGTGAGTATCTACACTGTTTTTTATTCAAGCAAGCTGTGACTATTTTATATAGAAAGATAATTGACCCACATTTAGAGAAGCACTGTTTCAACAATTTGATATGTAATGCCTATTAAGAAAGGTGAGGGGAAGGCTTGTGTCTGAGAAGAAGCTGATAAAATACTCTGCTAGTAATTCAAGTATCACTATAAAACATTTAAGCTAATAATTGCAGAACTTATCCAACCTCACCACTTGCCTCTTTTCATTCACTTCCCCTAATTGTTCATTGTGTTAATGTACACAAGCTTTCTGTTTCTTGTCTCATCCAACTCCTGTTTTTGTTGATTTTGACTTCTTATGACCATAGAAGTGATCAGAACATTTCGAAGGTTCAGTCTTGCTCTTGATTTCTTCAGTTCTCATGACTGTTGTTAATTGATGTTGAATTATCATTTTTGTTCTTTATACCGTTTTGATGCCTTCTACAGATAGTTACTTTTGCTTGTGATTGTTAAAAGAACCTAGAATTTCTGATCTGCTTTTGATTGCCTAGTTTCTTTCTTCATGTTTCATTTTTTCTTACTCTATTTTGGTAGAAGTGGTCTGCAACTTAAATTCCAGTCTCAGTATGCCCATCTCTTTTTCAGAATCATTTGACAGTGGTGTTGATTGTGTCATTTGTCTTACTATTAATTTTCATTCAGTGAAAATTTTCAGTGACCTCAGAGACTTCAACTTTTCCTTCTTTGGATTTTAATAGCTCTTCAAATTTATCTTATTTCATTTAATGTAGATTTAGGAATGAAATTATACTCCCAAATCATGTGACCAAAAAGATGGTGGACTAGACATTATTTCTCACCTTCAAGACCTTTCAGACCTCTCCAAACTAAGAATTATGCACATGAGATAAAGAAAGCAACTGCAGCTGTCTCTATAGGCTAAGATAACACGAACCTCAATGAGGTAAGCACTCGATGCACTAATAGCAGAGATGACTAATCCCTTATCCTAATCAGTACTATCACCAGGTCCCAAGTGGTGAATGTTTCAGGGACCCTGATAGGCCTTTACAGCCCCCACAGCCGGGTCTTAGGACACACAAAGGAAGTCTTGTTATGCATCACCCAGACTGGTGTTCTCTTACTTTGCCATTCCTTCCCTCTACCTGCCATGACACAGATGATGAGTTGTGATTTAAAGATGCTATTATTAGTATCTAATAAATTGCTCTTGTTATTACCATCTAATTAATGGGGTGGTATTTTCCTAGGCCCATTTTAAGTGCTTGTAGTAATGCAGTAGTCTGTTAATTTCTATTAATGCTAAAAGTTGAGTAGTGACAAGAGAAAAGAGATAAATTAGAAATTACTGGGGAAAGTTATAGCTGTCCAAGGTAAATATATTGATACATTACCCTGACAGACTGCCCAACCAATGTAAACATATTGATGAATTAATCTGATAGACTGCCCATCCATCATATTTGTTAAATAAATTTTTTCAACATCTTTACTTTTCCGGTGTAGTTATACCAATCTGCTTCTTTTTTTGTAATCAAGCTCAAAAAATAGTTTAGCAAAACTAACCAATATACTAAGTAAATATGACAAGATATGCAATATTTTACATGCATGATCCCCCCTCCCCCAACCTCTGCAATAGTCTCTCAGGGATGCTACATTTGCATATTATGGGATGCTGTAATCTGAGAAAAATTAAAATTATAAATAACAGAAATGGAAAGATGCTTAGCAGCTCCTCAGGTGGTATAAAACATACTGTGGATATAACTATCTGGAAAGGGAGGTGGGTTGGTTAAATAGTAAAAATGAGTGACAAGATATAGAAAGCTAAAGTAGTGCATTAATAAATCCTATATGGAAAATTTAAGGGAAAACATGAATAAGAAATGAAGAGAATGAAGAGTGAGGATAGGGGAAAGAGAGACCATATGGTAATTTACCTGTTAGAAGGCCTAAGAATGGCATTTCTAAAGCAAGTAAATTTTCAAAAAATTAGGGAAATTATTTAGGGTGAAAAGGAAAACTGTGCACTTTTCCAAGACCAGCTAATAGAAGCTATTAAAAAGTATATGAATTTAGATCTTAATTCTATTGAAAGGGTGGCAATCCCTTAGCATGTATATTATTAATCAGTGTGCCCCAGATATTAGGAGGAAACTGCATAAATTGGCAATGGGACCCCAAACACCTCAGGCCCAATTACTGGAGATGGCCTTTGGAATCTAACAACCAAGAAGGAAAGAGAATGCAGGGAAAGAGCTAGCGACAGAGAACATGCTCAATTCTTGGCTGCTGCCATGGCTAGGAAAAGACCTGAGGCGCACCCCCTCCAGGGAACCCCTTGGAGGAAGCCCGGCAACTTGGGCAGTGGGGAAACCTGCTTTCAATGCCACAAGGAGGGTCGCTGGTCCAAGGAGTGCCCCTCTAGGGTGCCCCCCCAGAAGTCCCCAGGATCAATGCCTCCAGGACCGTGCCCAACATGTGACCAGGAGGGACATAGGAGGAAGGAATGTCCTCGAGGTTGGAAAAGTGGTAGAGCCACCTCCTAGTACCCTGTCCTCCAGGCTCTCAAGATTCCGAAGGACAGGAAAGCCTGGGACTTAGCAGTGCTCCCTCTTTCTTCACCTCTCTTTCGGAGCCCTGGGCAAAATTGAGGCTGAAGGTAAGGTTACCCGCTTTATCATGGCTATATTCTCTTGTTTTGACTAATTGCTCTGGCCCCACCTGCCCCTCAACCCATCAGATCATGGGTATTGACAGGAAAATTAAGGTATGTCTCTAGATATACCCTGTCCCCTGCCTACTTTAGGATCCGTTGTTTGAACACTCCTTCCTTATGTTCTTCTCTGTCCCTATCCGCTTGTTGGGAGGTGACCTGATGGTGACACCGGAGAGCCAATTTTCTCTAATTAAACCTCACATCTCCATTCTCCTTCTGTTTACCAGACTTCCCCATGTACCCCCAGAGGTGTGGGAGACAGTTGAGCCAATTGTTTGGGATCGGGGAATTCCTACTCTGCCACTCCAGCCATAGTTCTCCTTCGAGATTCTAAAGTGTTCCCCTATCTCCTTCAATATCCAATGAAGCCCAAGGTCTGGGAGGGGCTGCAACCATTTAATGCTGCTCAAGGTCCTGACTTAGTCTCTCTAGAGTGGGGCCCCAACCAGGCTAAAGCTTTTGGTAATTCGAAAACTAAATTGACCACCACTCCAGCATTAGCTTTACTCAATCTAGAAAACCCTTTCATTTAGAAGAGGACAGGATTTGGGAGTCCTGACCCCAGGCCAGTTGCCTATTTTTCAAAACAATTAGACTCCTTGGCTTCTACAGCCATTCTAATTGAGGAAGCTTCTAAACCTCTAGTTGACCAGCCCTTGGAAGATCTGACTCCCCACAGAGTTCAGGGCATTCTGGAAGCAGAGGGCCACCAGTGGCTGGCTAACCACAGTTTCACCAAACATCAAGCCTTGCTCTTAGATACCCCTGACCTAATTCTTTGGGCATGCCACACACTCCTGAACCCTGAAGCAGTGAGGTACATAGAACAAGGGGTTGGAAGAGCTAGGTACACAGGAGTTGGTCTCCACCACATCACAGATGTCAAATCCCTGCCCCCAGGATCCCCGCTTAGAAGGCAGAATTAATAGCACCCGCTAGAGTCCTAGAGCCAGGGGAAAATAAAAGAGTAAAGGTTTTTACTGACTCGACATATTCTGTGTTCTACATGCCCATGGAACAATTTGGAAAGAAAGGGAATATCTGAGAGCAAAAAACTCTCCTATCAAACATACCCTCTTCCTTTTATGTTTTGGCCTTGCCATAGTCATTTTTAATTCCCTCCAGGGAAATTATCTTTTATGTCAGGGAAATTTTCCTTTCTCTATACTCTGATACTGCCTGTTTGATCCTTTTTTGTTTAACCTCCTTGCCAGGTTTGTTTCCTCCAGGCTCCAAGCCATTAACTTCCAGATGACTGCTCAGACCATGTACCCCTTGAATGGGACCCATCAAGGCGGGGACAGCTCTACAGCCCTTGCCAGCAGGAAGCAGTTTCAGAAGCCAAGACCCCTTGCCCCAAAGGAATTTGGGTCCCATTTGTTTGAGGGGGGAATGATGGGTTACTGTCTCTGGGAACCCCCCTGAGTTCTCTTTGAATCTTCCAACTAGATCTGGCCTTCACCAGAGGCCATAAGCCTTCTGTAATCACTTGGGCCAAATCTCTATTACCTCTGCATTGCCTCTGGCTACTTCCCACCCTGGATCCCATCAAAATTCCATTCTCTTTTTTCCTGGAGTCTGACCTCTAGTCACTCCAGTCCCATCAAGATCCTCCTTAGAATCTTCCTTAAGACCCTCCCTAAACCCCTCCTCCCATTACTCCAGACTACTTGACCACACCTAGATCCTTCCCACAATCTTTCTCAAGCTCTGCTCAGATAGTTCTGGCCTGCTGGCATTAGCATCACAAATGCTCAGGCTCCCTAAGAGTCTACCCATTAAGGAGAATCTTTAATAAAGTTTTTCTTTGACTGAAAAAAAAAAGAAATGAAGAGAATGAAAAGTTGTGAGGGGGAAAAAATCCACTGGGAGGGCAAGAGACCTACACCAATGAAATCATAGATCTACCAAAATGAGTACTTAGAGCTTTCTTCCAAGGAGAATAATTTTGATAATTTTTCTTAAGGAAAGTAGGATATTTCAATAATTACAATTTCATGGCCTATTGCTTTGCCTTTTTCCTTCTGCTTTCAAAATCAAATGACATGAAAAGGCTAGTCTTACTGAAAATTAGAAAATAAAGAGAATGAGGAAAAAATGTAATTTCAGAATCCCAATGTTGGAGCATAAGCTGGTATCAGGATGCTGACCTCACCTCTGTGTTGCACATAGTAAGAGCTCAAAAATGTTTGCCAAATGAAAATGCATTATCACACAACTATATCAATC
>CM053627.1:143241614-143262517 GCA_028646595.1 Phalanger gymnotis | reverse complement strand
GACTATACTTAAGAATTTAGAATTTGTCTGGTTGTAACAACAATGTGGCTAGCAGCTGCTGTGGGGGCACAAAACCAAGAACACCAGTGCACAGAGGGACTACCAGAACAGGTTCTTTGATCTGCTTTTCTAAGGAAAGCAACTTTAAGGGGTTACCAATCTTAGTTTAATTCAATGTACATACATCATTCACTTAGTTCAGGGGGAAAAGCCAGCATCCTGAAGTTCAGAGCAAATAAAAACAGCAATTACAAACAGAGGCAATATAAACAGATGAACATTTCTGCCTAACCAAATCACAATATGCAGTTACCAGAGAAGCACCAATATCTGGGTTTTTTTCAAAGCCAGGAGGCTCCTTAATGGTGGCCACCCAGAATCTTCTCTGGTCAAATTACACACACTCTACCAGTGAGTGAGAGCCCAAAACAAAATGCTAACCTGAGTTTATGTATTCTGTTCAGGGTCAAAGGATGTCACAACCATGCGACTCAAACCTGTGTGAACTAGACTTTCTTGTTTCTTAAGCAGGTCATCAAAGACTCTCGGATTTAATCAAAGAAACAAAGGCATTTGACTACTTCAGTGCTCCAAAAGGGAAAACAGTAAAAAAAAAAAAAAAAATCCATCTTAATTACCAATACACCGGTGCACAAAATAACAAAATTCAAAAGCTTAGAAAGAAAAATAATTGTTAAAAATAACCTATGATGTTGTTGTCATCCTTTATTACGATTTATATATTTTCAGGGTTTAGGTAAAGATAGATTCAATAAATACAGTTTTCAAATAAAAAAAAAGAAAATGTAGCACAATATCTAACAACTTAATTTTATTTGAAAACAAAAGTATTTGTTACCCATGTTTCAAATAAAGCATTTAATTTAATTCTGTTGCAATAAAATCAAATAGTTGCTTAGTCAACACAGAGTCTTCAGGGGGAAAATCATCACTGCTTAGTATTTAGTGTACTCTATGTACACAAAGATGTGATCCCTATCTTTTAGGATTTTTATACTGTTAATACTCATTGAGTACTCAGGAAATAAAGCATAAAGCCAGAGACCAAGTGACAAGAAATTAGAGGATTGGAAATAAGATTTTAAATAGAAATTGTTATAAAAATCTCTGACATTAGATTTCTCTAGCCTTTAATGTTAGTGTCACTTTTAGGCATTGTGATTTCACATTCCTAAAAACCCGGGAAAAAGACTTACAAAAAATTGCCTGTGTTTAATAGAGCTGATCCAGACAAAGCAAATTTAATCTGAGCTGTCTCAACTAGGGGGCTAGAGGATAGCATTAAGTGAGATAGATGGGTAGCACTTGACTAGTCTTTTTTCGATGGGAATATCCTGGACTGTGTAATAAAAGAAGAAAAAGACTTTCAGCCTTTTGAATGTATGTAGTAATAAAGCCTAATTGAAGGCAGCATTGTTATACCTTATTCTTGCCTAACCTTTCATGAAGAAATCCACATCTACTTCACCATGTTGCCAGATAAATTTTCAAGAACTGAACCCTCAAAGAGGGGGAAAATATTTTCTAAAATTATCTTTTGCAAGTCTAATCACTTTTGGCAATTTTTGACTTCTCCGTCTGTAACTCTGCTTTTTAAAGCTTAGAAATCTAGAAAGCCTGGGGGTCATTTTTGTAGTAGATTAAAGAGTACTAGATAAATTTATGATGTCTTTTTTTTTTTTTTTAATTTAAAACCAATTTTCAGGGCTGCTAGGTGCTAGTGAGTAGAGCACCAGCCCTGGAGTCAGGAGGACTTGAGTTCAAAACCAGCCTCAGACACTTGACACACTTACTAGCTTTGTAACCTTGGGCAAGTCACTTAACCCCAATTACCCTGCATTCCCCCTCCAAAAAAAAAAAAGTAAAAAAAAAACATTTTCTTTTCACTGCATTTTAAAATTAAATGTGTTATAAAGTATAACATATTTGCTTTTCACATTAGGTCAATTGATTATCCTACTTTGTTTAACAAGGTAACAAATTATCACTTTCCTAAGTTTCATTATAGGAACGTATTGTAAAATAATTTTTATTTCATCAGACAAGTACACTTAAATAGCCACTACCTACAACAGCTATTTAGAAGTAGTTAATTGACTTTTTCACTAGGTGGCGATCAAGGATTGGTATCTAAAAATGCACTGCAATAATTTTATCATTGGGTAGATACATTTCTCTTATTGTAAATATCCAGAAGTACTCTTTTGCATATCTATGCTAACTCTATAGTCTATTTTCCTTGTTCTTTTATCATTATTGCTTGGAACTGTATTTTTTTTTAATTTTTGATTTTTTTTCCCTTTGATTCTAAGAGCATGGTAATTTTTTTGTTATTCATAAAATTATCTAATTTCAGAGTGGTTTATTATTTTAAAATGTATTAATATAGTCCATGATAAGAAGCATTTTACAGCTTTAAATTACAAGTTTGGAAAAGAACCTAAGAAAGCATCTGGTCTCTAACCTTACCTTCAAACTGACTTTTCTTAAAGCAATCCAGACAAATGGATGTCTGTCCTATTATTTAAGATCTCTAGGTAATGAAATTGTATATCTTCTCTTGTTGTAACCCATCCTAGCATTTAACACCTCCTTACTGTAAGGAAATCCTTAAGAGAATAAAATTATAAACTATCCTCCAATTTTGTCAGATTTGACACAAATGAGCATTCCTACTTGTGGTTTTGAAATCACTTTTTTTTTTGCAGTAGATGAAAGAGACTCTGTGTGTGTGTGTGTGTGTGTGTGTGTGTACGTAATGTATTTTCTCTTATTTTTCCCACCATTTCTCTTAATCCCTTTTATTGGTGAATAGTAGTAAAAGTATTTTAATAAATACATTGATATCATTACATAACTCCTTTATTCATATAGTTAAATAATGATACTGATTTTACTTTTACTTTTGTGATTTTGTGTTAGCAACTAGAGATGTAAAAAGATTGAGACACTGAAATGTGAACTTTAACTAATTTTTTTATTAGTATTGACTATTTTAGATATACATTCTTTCGAATATTTGAGAAAATGCATTGTGAATATCAGTGAATAGTCACAAAATGTTTGGGAGTTTAATAGACTAATTTTTGTTGTGGTAAGGATAAAATTATTGAATGGTAACATTATATATATTGTATAGATGCATTTTTTAAAAAATTGAATGGAAAACCTTAATTAAAGAAAAAGTGATTACTTGTATATCTGTGGTCTTTATGTGCTGTTGCTATCATAATCATTTTGTTAATATATTTTTTTTTTTTACATTCTAAGACTTTCTGTATTGTCTAAAATATATTTCAACTTATTTGGAGCTGTCAGAATTGATAAGTTTAAAATTATCTGTTACTTTTTTAATGTTATTTTTCATGAAATGTTTTTTATTAAGCAACATTATGACATAGTGGATTGAGAGATGGCCTTGGAATCAAGAAAACTTGGTTCAAGTCAACCTCCAGGAAACCCTTTAAGACTAACTTACAAAATAATTAATGATCTGAATTGGTAGAGAGAATTTCACTGCATTCATGAAATCACAAATCTAGGCTAGAAAAGGTTTTTGTGACTTATAATGTGTATACATACACACACACACACAATGTGTGTATATACGTGTGTGTGTATGTATGTGTGTATATATATATATATATATATATAGTAAATCATTGATTAAACTAAATCAGGAATTAGATTTTACTTCAGACTGACAATTAAAAATAAACATGAAATTTAAAATTGGTCTTGTTTGAAATGCATATTTTTTCTGATAAAAATTATATTCACCTATAAAAACTGAAGAATAAATAACATTTCCATTATTCTGATATGATTTAGAGATACTATATATTTTTAATGAAGAGAAATATTGTAATGAAAACTTTTATAAATGTCTGCGCTAATAAAATATTATCTGGCCAAAGTGGACAGCTTCAGTGTATTTTGTTCAATTTTTTTCATAAAGCTTTTACATAAAATCATAAAAGGTGATGTGTACATGAGTCTCAAAAAGGGAAATAGTGGTATAATCTGTGATGACTGGATATATGAATACAGTAAAGATGTCTGTACTTAAAGATGGTGTATGGCAGTGAAGTTAATTCACTACAGGTTTCAAACTTTTTATTTTTTTTATTTATTTTCGAGTAGAACATTAGTATTAATGAATGCTAAAAATGTCCTTATATTCTCGATTTGAAAACCATTGTTAACCAAATACGAGGTCAGAATTAAGAATTGAAAGGCAGATAATAGACCATCTAGTCCTATACCCTCATTTAACAGATGAGGAAACTGCAGTGCTATCCATTAGTGACTTCTCATGGTCATATATAGCTCAGAAGTGGCAGAACTGTTATTGGAACCCACATCCTTGGATTCCATAGTCACCACTCTTTCATTTTGAAAACAGCATGCTCATTATTGCATTTTCTAACCGAGATGGAGTTTCTTTTAAATATTAAGAGAAATACTTATAAATTGTTCACTTTCTTTTAAAAGTATAGATTGATTTAAATCCTTTGCTTATGAATAAATATTCTTTATTTTATGCTTAGAACATATGTTTAATTTTTGTTGTATTTGGACTTGCAGATTGCCCTGGGAACAGTTACCAATGTGGAAGAAGCAGTGAAGTGGATAAGTTACACTTATCTTTATGTACGGATGAGAGCAAATCCATTAGTATATGGCATCAGTCACAAAGCCTATCAGGTATAAAATGCATTTTTAAAAAAAAATCAGATCTGACTTTTGGTTCTATAATCTATTCATGATATGTGGCTAAATATTTGCTATTACTGCTTCATCTGACAACAGCTATGTGCCTAGATGAAGGAAAGATTTTTCACCTTTAACCAAAAGTGCAAAGGAAAATCAGTTTTGCTGTCTGTGGTCTTTTCTCAAAACTTTTTTTTCATGTTTAAAGCACTATTTGTTCATTTAATATTTTTAGCTTTCAGCATTAATTTTCACAAGAGTTTGAATTACCAATTTTCTCCCCGTTTCTACCCTTCCCTCCACTCCAAGATGGCATATATTCTGATTGCCCCATTCCCCAGTCAGCCCTCCCTTCTGTCACGCCACTCCCTCCCATCCCTTTTTCCCTACTTTCTTGTAGGGCAAGATATATTTTTATGCCCCATTGCCTGTATATCTTATTTCCTAGTTGAATGCAAAAACTTTTTTTTTGGAACATCTGCTTTTAAAACTTTGAGTTCCAAATTCTCTCCCCTCTTCTCTCCCCACCCACCCTCCCTAAGAAGGCAAGCAATTCAACATAGGCCACATGTGTATCATTATGCAAAACCCTTCCACAATACTCATGTTGTGAAAGACTAACTATATTTTACTCCTTCCTATCCTATCCCCCTTTATTCAGTTTTCTCCCTTGACCCTGTCCCTTTTCAAAAGTGTTTGCTTTTGATTACCTCCTCCTCCTATCTGCCCTCCCTTCTATCGTGCCCCCTTTTTTTATCTCCTTCCTCCTTCTTTCCTGTGGGGTAAGATACCCAATTGAGTCTGTATGTTATTGCCTCCTTGGGACAGATCCGATGAGAGCAAGATTCACTCATTCCCCCTCACCTGCCCCCTCTTCCCTCTCAACAGAACTGCTTTTTCTTGCCACTTTTATGCAAGATAATTTACCCCATTCTATCTCTCCCTTTCTCCTCTCAATATATTCCTCTCTCATCCATTAATTTGATTTTATTTTTTTTAGATATCATGCCTTCATATGCAACTCACCCTGTGTCCTCTGTCCATATATATATATATATGTCTACATATGTATATGTATATATGTATATGTATATATGTATATTCCCTTCAGCTATCCTAATACTGAGATCTCATGAATTATACACATCATCTTTCCATGTAGGAATGTAAACAAAACAGGTCAAGTTTAGAAAGTCCCTTATGATTTCTCTTGTTTGCGTTTTCATGCTTCTCTTGATTCTTGTGTTTGAAAGTCAAATTTTCTATTCAACTCTGGTCTTTTCACTGAGAAAGCTTGAAAGTCTTCTGTTTTATTGAAAATCCATATTTTGCCTTGGAGCATGATACTCAGTTTTGCTGGGTAGGTGATTCTTGATTTTAATCCTAGCTCCATTGACCTAATATCATATTCCAAGCCCTTCGATTCCTTAATGTAGAAGTTGCTACATCTTGTATTATCCTGATTGTGTTTCCACAGTACTCAAATTGTTTCTTTCTGGCTGCTTGCAGTATTTTCTCCTTGACCTGGGAGCTCTGGAATTTGGCAACAATATTCCTAGGAGTTTTCCCTTTGGGATCTTTTTTAGGAGATGATCGGTAGATTCTTTCAATTTCTGTTTTACCCTGTGGTTCTAGAATATCAGGGCAGTTCTCTTTGATAATTTCTTGAAAGATGATATCTAGGCTCTTTTATTGATCGTGGCTTTCAGGTAGTCCAATAATTTTTAAATTATGTCTCCTGGATCTATTTTCCAGGTCAGTGGTTTTTCCAATGAGATATTTCACATTGTCTTCCATTTTTTCATTCCTTTGGTTCTGTTTGATAATATCTTGATCTCTCATCAAGTCACTAGCTTCCACTTACTCCAATCTAATTTTTAAGGTGGCATTTTCTTCAGTGGTCTTTTGGACCTCCTTTTCCATTTGGCCAGTTCTGTTTTTTGAGGCATTCTTCTCCTCATTGGCTTTTTGGAGCTCTTTTGCCATTTCATTTAGTCTAATTTGTAAGGTGTTATTTTCTTCAGTATTTTTTTGGTCTCCTTATCAAGTCATTGGCATATTTTTCATTTTTTTGTTGCATCACTCTCATTTTTCTTCCCAATTTTTCCTCTACTTCTCTAACTTGCTTTTCCAAATCCTTTTTTGAGCTCTTCCATGGCCTGAGACTAGTTCATGTTTTTTTGGAGGCTTTTGATGTAGGCTCTTTCACTGTGTTGACTTCTTCTGGATGTATGTTATGGTCCTCTTTGTCACCAAAGAAAGATTCCAAAGTCTGAGTCTGAATCTGAGTCCATTTTCACTGCCTGGCCATGTTCCCAGCCAACTACTTGACCCTTGAGTTTTTCAGTAGGGTATGACTACTCGTAGAGTAGAAAGTACTTTGTTCAAAGCTTGAGGGGCTGTGCTGTTGTTTTCAGAGCTATTTCTACACAGCAAGCTCTGCCACAGCAGCGTTCCTCCTCCCCCAAGAACCCCCAACCCAGACTGGACTTAGATCTTCAGCAGGCTCTGCACTCCTGCTCTGATCTGCCACTTAATTACCCCCACCAGGTGGGCCTGGGGCCAGAAGCACCTGCAGCTATAGTTCTGTCCTCAGAGCTGCACCACCTCTGCTGCCCCCAGGGCGGTGGCCAAACTGCAAACTCCTTTCACTCTGTCCCCCGCAGCTTTTCCCACTAGCCTTCTCTGTTGTCTTTGGCGTTTGTGGGTTGAGAAGTCTGGTAACTGCCACAGCTCACGGATTCGGGGTGCTAGGGCCTGTTCCGTCCGGCTCCTGGTCTGGTTGGTCTGGGCACAGCTCACTCTGGGCTTTGCTCTGTTCCCAGCTCCGTGCGCAATAATCCTTACTCAGTGACCATCCAGGCTTTCCTGGGCTGGAGACCTGCTTCCCTGTGCTGTTTTGTGGGTTCTGCAGTTCTAGAATTTGTTCAGAGACATTTTTGTAGGTTTTTGGAGGGACCTGGGTGTGGGGAGCTCACACAAATCCCTGCTTTCCAGCTGCCATCTTGGCTCTGCCCCCCTTTCTCAAAACTTTTACCCAACAATACTGCTAAATGAATTTATTAATGATCAACAAGTTACCTGTTCTTATTTCCACAATTTAAATTTTTATTTTTTTTTTACTACTTGTTAGAATTTCAGTTTCCTGAAATGTCAAATTAGAAAACCTAGCAAAACTTTGAAAATAATAGATTTATGCTACATATAATATATTCTTTTCAAGTCCATTCTTAACACACAATCCATAATTAAGAGATAGTAGGTAATGATTAGCTTTAATTTTCTAAGAGTTTTAGAATTGAGATCAAGGATTTTTTTTTCGTGTATTGTATGGTTACTTATTATATGGTTGGATATGAGCACAGAATGTGAATCACCTTTTTGTGGTTCATATTTACATGACTTACAGAGAATAAGAAAGTTTCTCTTTTCTTTAGAGCCAAAATTTTAAATATTCCCTAATTATAGATTAAAATCAAGTTTCTTTCTAATAAAGAATTGTTTTATGGTCATTAACCAGGTATTGATGACTAAGACCCAACTTAGCTGACACTGAAAATGCTTTGAATGTAATTCATCTAATTTTCTTTAAAAGCGCTTAAGAAAACTTTTCTGTGTACATATGCTCTTTTACTAGGTATATCTTTATACTACAGACAAAGTCTGTAGTCATTTTTCCATTTGTTGGTCTTTGTGACATTCCCTTAAGATAAATTTGTAGATGATAAAATTGAGGTACAAATGAGAAACAACCAGTTTAAAGACTACAAACTAGATCCAGTAGATTTTTATAATTTATAATTATCCTTGGTCGTGTTGGTATCACCATTCATTGTTTGAAACCTACACCAAGTTTCAAATGGATCTCTCGTTTTATAGACATTAGATAGAACATCTTAAAGATTAATTCGACCCTCCTTAAATTATATATAAATTGAAGCTTAGGGTGGTAGTAATGACCACAATCACAGAGCAAGACACAGGATGCAAATCTCTATTTTCTAATTCCCAATCTATGGGTGTTTCTAATATAATTCTGCTGTCTCCTTTACTTAAAGTTACCAGTGATCTCTTTATTGCTAGATATAATAGTCTTTTCTCATTCCTGGTCTTTCCTGACTTTTCTGCAGCAGTTGACATTGTTAATTGCCTTTTCCTTCTGGATACTCACTGTACTCTAGGATTTTACAACACTGCTCTCTCCTGGTTCTCTTTTCTGTCCAACCTCTCCTTTGCTGGTTTTTCACATATTCTCCACAAACCATAGATGTCCCCCAGGACTGAATCAGTCAGTCATTCACTAAACATTTATTAAGTATCTCCTTTGTGCCAGTTTCTATGCTAAGTACTAGTGATACAAAGAAAAGTAAAGACAGTCCCAGCTCTCAAGGAGGTTACAATCTAACATTCTTCTCTTTTCCCTCTACACTATCATACTTGGTGATATCATCAGATCCCAAGGGTTTAGTTATTACCTCTAGGCAGAGGATTCCCAGATCTTCATATCCAACTCTCTTCTGTTGCCTGCATTATCAGTTGCTTTTTGAACATCTCAAACTGGATGTGCTGTAAGCATTTCAGATTTAACATGTCCAAACTAATACTCATTATTCTCTCAAATTCTTTCCCTCTTTCAAACTTAGCTATTAGCTTAAAAGTCACCACCATTCTCTCACTCATCCAAGCCCACAACATGTGTCATCCCTAAAGTCTCACTTATATTTACCATTTACTCATGTCATAGACATGGTGAGACAGACGTTCTCTCCACTCACAGAGCAGTAACCCTAATTCGGGCCCTCGTCACCCCTGAGCCTAGACTATTGGCTGCTGAGGTAATTTTCCTACTGATCATTTACCTACCTCCTTCACCTCTCTCCACTGTCCCTCTCTCTCTCTCTCTCTCACACACACACACACATATTCAATGATGTATAGTAGATCCATGTTATCTTAGGATCTAATATAATGTTTTCTATTTGGCTCTAAATCCTTTCATAGACTGGTCCCTTACTACCTTTTTAGTCTTTTTGTGTACTTTAATACCTTTTACATGTTCTACAATCTATCTACATTGGACTATTGTCATTCCTCACAAGAAACCCCATCTACTAATCTCTGAATTTCTACTTCCTGAGCTCCAGTTCTGAAGTGCTCTGCCTCCTCATCTTTCCACCTCTTAGTTTCCCTGGCTTCTTTCCTTTTCCATTCTTCTACAATACCAGCTGCTAGTGCCTTCCATTCTGATATTACCTTCCATCTAATGTATATGTATGTATTTATGTGTATGTATATGTGTATCTTGCTACCTGGTTACTTGAATTTTATTTCCCACATTAGACTGTAACTCCTTGAGGGTAGGACTGTTTTTCCCTTTTGTTTTATCTCTAGCACTTCACCTCAGTAAGTATGTAACTCGATGCTTTTTGACTAATTATTAGTGAAATGTGTGTATGACCTATAAAATTGCATGTGAATGATTTAAAATAAGGAAATATTATGTTTACAAATGTATATGCCCCAATGAAAATATTCTGAGAAACATCATGGAAAGAAATCCAAAAAACAGATACTTATAAAGTAGATAGGAATTCAGAGCAAAATAGTTAGTAATTTCTACACATTTTGCTATTTTAAGGGAACTATTTTTTTCTAAATTTTCCTTCCTCCCAAAATACGTGACATCTTTGTACCATAATTTAGAACTCTCTAAATTAATGATATGTCTGTCTCACTGTGTCTATGTATACATAATTCAGTTTAAGTAATTTCACTCCCATTCACTGGTTTAGTAATATAGATTTCTAAGTGTTGTATTTTATAAACCTGAGGCAGTGAATGTCTTTACTTATTTTTAGCTCAGTTTATGGGTAATATGCCAATTTATCACACGCAACTACTGAAGTTGCTGTTTTCTATAATCCTTTTGTGTCTATATCTTTGTGTCTCTCTCTGTCCCTTCTCCCGTCCTTACATTTCCTCCTCCTTTTTCTTTCTTCCCCCTTTTCTTTCTCTCTTTCTCTGTCTCTCCCTCTACCTCTCCTTAGCCGTCTCACACACACACACACACACACACACACACACACACACACACACACACACACACACACACACACACCCCAGATCTGTGATGCCACTGGTTTAGGAAAATGTCAGAGAGGAAACTCAGCCACGGAAGATCAGCACTTACACTATAATTTAACATCTGAAAATTGGCTGTGACACTGGGGAAGTTAAGCAAATGGCCCCAGGAACACACAGCCTGTGTGCATCACAGACGGAACTTGAACCCAGATCTTCCCGCTAGCTCTCTATATTACATCAGACTGCTGCTCTACCATTTGTACAAATTTTGTTTTAAAATCTATTCCTGAATTCTGCAGTTTTGGTTAAAGTTTTCAAGAATAAAAGACTTGTTGATGAGTGATATCAGTCCAAAATATCAGTTACTACTGCTTCATCCTTAGTCATTTAAGGCAGTTAGGTGATACAGTAGATAAAGCTTTAGACCTAGAGTCAGGGTGGTCTAAATTCAAATCCTGCCTGTGTGACCCTAGGCAATACACTGAACTTCTCTCTGCTTTAGTTTCCTTCCCTGTAAAGTGAAGATAATAACAGCATCTTCTTCCCAGCATTGTTGTGATGATCACATGAGTTTATATTTGTAAAGTTCTTTGTAAACCTTAAAGTGCTATATAAATGCTAGCTAGCCAGTAGCAGTAGTAGTACTAGTATTATTATTATTATTGTTAGTAGTAGTAATAGTAGTAGTAGTAGTAGTAGTAGTAGTAGTAGTAGTAGTAGTAGTAGTAGTAGTAGTATAGTATACCCTAGAGCATGAGTTCTGGAGTCAGAAATACCTGAGTTCCAATTCAGTCTCAGATATTTAACTTCTAGGTGCCTCAGTTTCTTCATTTATGAAATGGCAATAATTACAGTGCCTACCTTATAGGACTGTTGTGATGATCAAATGAGTTAATATTTGTTAAGTGCTTTGCAAACTTTAAAGTGCTATGTAAATGCTAGCTATGCTGTCTTTGTGGACAAAGGTATCCATTGGCAGGGGGAAATGGTGAAAGAATATATTGTTGTACTTCAGGGAAGTAATTAACAAATTAATTTTCGTATGACTTGGATTAACACCAATTGTAGTCTAGATCCTAGAAGGTAACCCAAACTATCATTTGTCCTAATGAGAGAAGAATAATGCTACAATTTTCAAAATTCTTATTTGGTTAAATGGTAGAGGAAAATGCAAATTATTTATTCTCTATCCACTTTGACAAACATTCATTGTTACTGTGTGCAAGGTACCATGTTTAAATACATCAAAATTTGAAGACTGCCCAGTGACACAGATCAATCCTCAATTTGCCAAATTTTAATTTAATATTTTAAAGGATTATTATAGCCATAGTCATAATATGCAAATGAATAATTTCTCTGAGTATACAGTTCTTTTTTCTATTTCATGGTTATAGTGTATTTTTTTTCAGTGATTACATAAATATAGCTTTAAAGTTATAAAACATACATTTCTTAAGTGATGGTAGAAAGGAAAGGTTTCTCCTAGCCTTCAAACTAAGGTGTCAGTAACAAAATTAGGTAATTAATTACCTATTTGAAAATCAGAGTCCAATAAAAATGACATTTCATCATTCACTATATGTGTCTTTCTTCTGTAGATGGACCCAACATTAGAGAAACATCGAGAACAGTTAGTCATCGAAGTTGGACGAAAGCTAGACAAAGCCCGCATGATTCGTTTTGAAGAACGAACTGGATATTTTTCTTCAACAGATTTGGGCAGGACTGCTAGCCACTACTATATCAAATACAACACTATTGAGGTATAGTATAGTAAATAAAATTTCAGTAATACATTTATTTAGATCATTTTTTCATATGACTATAGATAGCTTTAATTTCTTCCTCTGAAAACTGCCTGTTCATATCCTTTGACCATTTATCAGTTGGGAAATGACTTGTATTCTTATAAATTTGATTCAATTCTCTATATATTTTAGAAATAAGGCCTTTATCAGAGCCACCGGTTGTAAAAATTCTTTCCCAGTTTTCTGCTTCCTTCCTAATCTTGGTTGCATTGACTTTGTTTGTACAAAAACTTTTCAATTTAATGTAATCAAAGTTATCGATTTTGCATTTCATAATGTCCTCTATCTCTTGTTTGGTCATAAATTCTTCCGTTCTCTATAAATCCGACAGGTAAACTATTCCTTGCTCTCCCAGTTTGCTTACAGTATCAGCCTTTATATCTAAATCGCGTACCCATTTTTATTTTATTTTGGTATATATTGAAAGATGTTGGTCTGTGCCTAGTTTCTGCCATACTATTTTCCAGTCTTCCCAGCAGTTTTTGTCAAATAGTGAGTTTTTATCCTAGAAGCTGGAGTCTTTGGGTTTATCAAACATTAGATTGCTATAGTCATTGACTACTGTGTCTTGTGCACTAACCTATTCCACTGATCCACCACTCTATTTCTTAGCCAGTACCAAGTAGTTTTGATGATTGCTGCTTTGTAATGCAATTTAAGATCTAGTATGGCTAGACCACCTTCCCTGGCATCAGTAATATATTTATTAATAGCTTGACCCTTTTCCTGTATTTCCGTATTTAAGAGAAAAAGTTGATATAAGCATTTTTTTTTGTGTGTGTGTAAGGCCTGTAATTTCTTTTGTTATAGGGAATTCCCAATGAGAAAACTCATTCTGACAATGCAGCTTCTGCTCTTTAATTGAAAGTCTTAATGAGTTGCCTGGGCCCTAAGTGGTGGAGTGATTTACCCTGCACGCCAGAGCCCCTCTGTGCTAAGACAGAGCTTGAATCTCAGTCCTCTTAATTTCAAAGCAGTTTTTTATCCACCACACTATTCTGTCAATATTCCTTGGTATGAAGGTGCAAGCCCTGATAAGTTCTACAAGGCTGGAAAAACTTCACAGTCTGGCAGCAAATTGTGTCTGCTTTCTGAGGCACTAGTCTAGCAAGGAGTGCAGGAGTACAGGCTGGGTGGACCACAACCCACATTTCATGTGCTACCTCAAGCACCAGTAATTGGAGAAATTCTTACGTTTGAGGTCTAAAAGAGACAGAGGGAGCTAGGCTTAGATGGAAAGAGAGTAGCCATAATTTGAACACTTCAGGCCAAGTCTGTTAACTGAGTGACAAAAGGGCGTCTGAATCCAAGAGGCTGTGAACTATAGGTAAGTCAGTTGCTGGTCACATTTCAGGTAGTTAATATGCTAAAGATGAATAGTCCCAGACACAGGCTTTTTTAACTCTTTATCCTAACTCAAGCTGTGTGTGTGTGTGTGTGTGTGTGTGTGTGTGTGTGTGTGTGTGTGTGTGTGTGTGTGTGTGTGTGTGTGTTGTCTGTCTGTGTCTGTGTGTCCGTGTCTGTGCTATCGTTAATTGATATTTATTTTGTATACATCTGGTACTTACTTGTGAATATGTTGAATTGTGTGGTCCCATCCCCAGTAAATGTAGACATTATCTCACTGTTGTATTTTTGTTCCCAGAAGTGAGCACAGTGCTTGGAACGTTGTAGTTTTTCAGTAAATGCTTGTTGATTGTTTGATGAATTGATTAGAGACTTACATGCCTTACCCCCCTGGTACTAGCCACTTAGTTGGTCCCAGGAATGTCCCAGTACCCATTGCGAAAACCTAGGGCCAACTATCATGAAATATATTTGACAGCATTCGCAATGCATGTGGATTGTATCTCTATACATACATGTTCTGCATTTCAGAGGACATCCTAATGTATTTACCAGTTTTCTTTCAGCCTTTTGAGAACCAATTTCTGACTTTTTGTTGTGCTTATATCTTTTATGATGTCATCATATTACATTACCTTATTATTCTTACCCAGTAGTTCATAGCTAACTGTAAATTTTCCTTAGCTCAATCACTGCTTTTGTGACCAACTCAATCACTTTCTGACAGATTGCAAGTTACTTTATGTGGTTCATCCATTGGGTGTTGGGTTGTGGAAAGGAATTAAACGTGAGAGCACTTTTTAAATCACAGCACAGGTAGAAAGGTAGTGTGGTGTAATAAATAGAGCAAAATGGATTTGGAGTCAGGAAGAAGCTGAGTTCTCATCTCACCTGTAAAACTTAGGAGCTACAGGACCATGCTCATATATTTGATCTCTCTATGCCTGAGCATCTTCCTTAATAACATGAAGATAATAATGCTTATAGTATCTTTCACAGCATTGGTGTGAAAGTGTGCTTTGTGAACTTTAAAGTGCAGTATCATTCTAAGGTATTATTACACAGTTGCAAAAAAACCAGTATTTTTAATGTTGCCTTCAGGCCGCCTCTAATGCCTATTTCTGTCCTCATTTATACCCATTCCTTATATTATTTTTTTCATTTGGTCCAAACTATGCTGCATATCCTTCTTAGTAAAATTTTCAAAGCCTTTGGCTACAGTAGACAAGCTAAGTAAGTATCTCTAGTTGTTCCACTTTGAATTTAATGGGATATGTAAGTTGGCAAGTGTTGGACTAATAGTGTTTATTTGCATGTGTATACATTGAAGAACAGGACCTTGACCAGCATGATGCAAAACTCTTAGTGATCTTAGAATAGCTGTGTTAGAAAATTTAAATAAATTTTTGTACCTTTGGAGATCTCCTAGCTAATGTATATTTTAGAAATGGATTTTAGTCTTATTTAAGTGAATGAGGTGATACTTCCAAAGCTGTGATCTAGGGAAATGTTCCATAGACATTATAATCTCTTGGTGTGTTCTATGGAGAGAGGGTGTATGTGTGTGTGTGTGTGTGTGTGTATACACAGTCTAATAAAATTCTAATTAATATTTAAGAATTTAAATTACCGTATGGGACTTTCCTTTAAAATAATAATTGAATATTAAACTTTCTTTGGTAGACCTTCAATGAACTCTTTGATGCTCATAAAACAGAAGGAGATATCCTTGCTATAGTGTCTAAAGCTGAAGAATTTGAGCAAATTAAGGTAAGATTATTTGCAGCTAGAACCATTTATTTATAATGTGCAAATATTTTAGCTACCTTAAAAAATACTACACCATTGTCTCCTTACGGAATTCTTATCCCAGGAAAATATAAACTGAGTAACATTCAGTATTTCAGAATATGGGAAATTGCTTCAATTTACCAAGATTATGTAACTCTAGTGTGATTTGTTGTCACATCATAACATCACATATTGACCCTGTACTATAAAATATCTGCTTCTTTTAAATAGGTGTTTTGTTAACAGCAACTATTAGGAAATCACAAAGAATGCAAATGTATGTTCTGTTTTATAATACAATAATAATACTATATAACATGCTTTATATTATATAATACTATAATGACATAATAAATTAAAGATAATATAGAATGTAACATTTTATTCAAGTCTTTGGATGTGAATTTTTCTTTACTTGAATTATTACTTAATCTTATTAACAGTGAAAACTTTAATACCATGAATCATAGTACTTCACAGTCTTGAGGTGTGAATTATGTATTATGCATTGTGAAAAATATATGACTATAATGAATGCATTCAATGTTAATTTAAGATTGCCCTAATCTAGATGGACAGAGGTTTTACTCTGGTCAAATAAAAAATGAAATCTCATCAGTTGGAGGATGGTGAGGTCAGAAGATTCAATTTTTGTGGCGTATCAAATTTTTGTATGTCAATGGCAACCTTAATATTGGTGATGAATAATAATGTAAATTTATGAGTATTAAGACCATTTCAAATAACATTTTATTAGCAATAGTGTATGGAGGTCATTTAGCATTTAAAGAGGAAACATTTATAGCAAAATGGATATTTTTTTCAAAAATGAATAATGTAGATTTAAATTTACAGTGACATTTTTCTTAAAAATCAACCCTTAGTTATTCTTAAAGATTTTCCCCCTATAGGTCAGAGAAGAAGAAATAGAGGAGTTAGATGTTTTATTGAACAATTTCTGTGAACTCTCTGCTCCTGGAGGTGTAGAAAATAGTTATGGAAAAATAAATATACTTCTTCAAACATATATAAGCCGAGGAGAGATGGATAGTTTCTCTCTGATATCAGATTCTGCATATGTTGCCCAGGTAAGAAATTTTTTTTCTTTTTCTCATTCATTTTCAATGTTTCCTCCATAAATAACTTACTCAGTATAGAAGTGTTATAGACTGCTACTATGAGAAACTTTTAATAATTGCAGTAGGTACATTTCCTTAGTTATTTATCTCTTAAGAAACATGCTTTAAATTAGCCTTTTTGTTTTCCAAGTGTGTAAAAATCAAAGGTGAGGTTTATTAGCTCAAAATATTTCTAATGGCCATGTTTTTATCTAACAAAATGATATAACAACCTAATATGATTATCATTTAATTTTACTCACAGAAGGCAAGGATGTAATAGGATTTTAGAATGCAAAATATCTTAGAAAGCTAGAAACTTTTCGCGTGTGTGTTTGTATGTGTTATGTAACACACATTCCTATGATCTAAGTTTAATAAATATATCTTGTACCAACTTTATTTCAAATTTGATCATATTCAAACTCTTGACAAACCCTTCACTGACCTCTGAGATTATGATATTGGGGACTTAGCGGGAAAGTGTTTCCCTTAGCCATGAAGCTCAGTGAATTTGTAACTTTTTGAAAAAATGATGTCTTAAATTCTCTGCTAATTCAGTTTGAGCCACCTTTTCATGAGGGCAGTATAGGTCATTTTGTTTACAATCCTCTTTTCCACTTAAATGAAGGAAAAAAAAGATTTGCTCCTTTAAATGAGCTTTTCTAATCTAACAAACTTTTATTATATGTAATGGCTTTCATGAGAATGAAGGAATGTAATGTTATGAGATGCAAGTAGTAGGAGATAAATGGTTTTGATGTATAAAGGTGTAATACATGGAAGATATATTTCCATGGAAAGTGATGTTACACATTAAAACAAATACAAAGGAATACTTTAAAGTTTCTTTAAACATGAAAAGAAGGAAAAGTTCATAAATGTGACTTATGTACATTAGTATATTAATTGAAAGCATTCTAGAATGTAATAAAAGTAGTGTCTAGGTGATGATTTCATAAAATATAAAAAGTGGAAACAGGTGTGGTGAGAAACTTTAACTTATCCCATTTTTCATTGATTTTAGGTTACCTGTGGTTCTCCAGCAGGATATCAGAGAATAATATGCACTTAATAAAAGCGCATTTGTACTTTGCAACAGTCTTTATTTCTAACTTCTTTTTATTATTTTTCTCAAAATATTATTTTATGTTTTGTTTTTGTTTTGTTTTTTTGCCACAATAACTTTAATCTTGAAAGTTGATGTCATGGCTAAGAAGTCTGGGAAACTTTACTATTGCAGAGTTTTATCTGAAGCTACATTATGTCAACAATAATATAATTGTTAACAAACCTAATTTGATTAAGAGACTTTAAGGATACTTAACTTAGTCTTGATGATTATGATGTGTTATTTTACCAGATATTGAAATGAGAATATAAGGACTATGTTGTTTAGCTAAAAATCTGTAGACCATCCAGCTTAATGCTATACTGTTGGCAGTGGCACCAAAGGACAATGATGTCCTTTCTATATATATAATGTATTAGACATGGTAATCCTCCATAAATTAGTTTATGGCACTATCTTTCACTCCTTAAAATTAGACTCATCTCTAAGACTAAAAGTTGCACAACAGTTGCTAGTCACATTGGCATAAGGAGTTTCCTCTTCAAGGATTTCCCACCCCTGAGGGATACTATCGAAATAACAAATATGAATGAAAAAACTTAATTCACTGTTTCAGTAGATATACCCCCTCCATCAGTGCAGATTGCCAGCCATCCCATAATTCTCATCTTATTCAGTTCTTGTTCGTGGACTCCAGTGAATCCTACATGAAGAACCTATCCAGGTCTCTAGAAGCCTTCTTTTATGATTTTGAAAATTCTTTGTGTACCACTCAATGCACTCTAGTGCGCCTATCTATTATAGCCTAGTCTTACTACATGGCTGACCCACTTTCTTTTCTGATCATTACATCCCATATGTGCTACCTACTACACCACTTTTTGCATAGAAATCATTATCAACGATAGGTTGCAACCAACTTCTATCTATCATGTTCCTCTACAATGCTCTTTAGAGATTATAATGTTCCATGATTCATAGCTTTATAGCATCATTTGTGATTTTTAAAAAAATCCCACACACAATCCATGCTATTTCTCTTATTCAGTTCTGGGTCCAGCTCATGATTCAATAATGCTTATCCAATATGCGGGTAATGATACAGTAACTCAAGGTACTGTTCATCCAAGCACATGTAATAGGTTTGATAGTAGGCTTTCATTTTTCATCCATTGACTTTTCCTATATGTATTTGTTGACCAACTTCTCCTGAAAGGTTGCCAACCTCATTGAAAAGTCCCTTTAGTATTCTGGGCCTTTGTATTGTTGGTAGAATAGCATACCGAAAAACATCTGGTGGACCTCCTCTTATAAGGGGAATGTACTTTATGTTTGTATTTTACATAGGACAGTAGGAAACACCTTTTCTCCCATTTTACGTCTCACTTATAAATGTTAATCCAGAATATCATTCAGTAAAGTTATCACATTGTATCTTTCATTTTACAAATGAGGAAACTGAGACTCACAAATTTACCCAGGTCATGGAGGGAGTAAAAGTCACAGTTTTGAACTTGTATTCTCTCATTTCAAAATCAATATTCCTGCTATTCCAATGCCTAAAACAAAACTTTGATGCTATATTTTTCTGCAAAGTACCAGTCACTACAGGGCTAAAGTTAATGCAAAATGGGGGAAAGGGTATTTGCTAGTTTCATGTCCTATGAAAAATCTAAACAAAAGTTAGATTCCTTATATAAGGTGAGGTCCACAAATGCACTTAAGAATGCTATTCTATTGACCACTTAAGCCCTAAAATGCTAAAGTTATTGGTATTCAGGTATTGGACTCCAAGTGTGCTATTGTACTCTTGCATAAAACTCTGATGTGTATAGATCTGAAATACTAAGTATAATTCCTAGAAGAAAAAAGTCTCCTTTTCCTGCTATCTGCCCCTTCACATTCATTGCTATCCACCTCAATTCTAATCCTCCATAGTATTAGTCTTCCTCTACCCTTTAGACGATTTCCTTTAGAATCTTTCTCTACTTTGAACAAGTAAGCTTCATCCTCAGATTCTTGCTATTGGTTAAGAATTGAAACCTGAACTTTCCCTGAATCACACAACTTGAGAGGCAAAAACTTCAAAAAGAAAGCTAAGACAATAAAACGCCCCAGGAATCAGAGAATTCAAGGGTTGGAAGGGACTTCAATGACCATCCAGTATAACCCATACACAAAAGAAATGCCCACTATAGCATGCCTGCAAGTGGTCTTACAAACTCTGCTTGAAGACCTCCAAAGAACAGAAACTCACCACCTCTCGAGGCAGCCTATTCTCTTTTTGGACTGCTCTAATTGTAGGAAGATTTTCTCTACATTATGCCTAAATTTTCCTCTTTGAAGCTTCCATCCTTTGAACCTAGCTTCTTTCTTCTTGAATCAAATAGAAAAAAATCCAATCTTTCCACATAAGAGCCCTTTAAATACTTGAAGATAGCTATTTCTCTCTGTACCTCACCCCCAACCCTCCAAAACCAGTCTTTTCTATGTCCTAATGATCCCTAGTTCTTTCAGCCAATCCTCATATGAAGTGAACTCAAAACCTTGTACCTTGATTGCCCTCCTCTGTGCATCATCCAACTTATCAGAGTCCTTCTTAAACTGTAGTAACAAGAATTGAATGTGATATCCCAGAGGAGGTCCAATTACGGTAGAATATTGGAACCCTCACCTCCTTGTTTCTGGAATATTGCTCAAGACCATATTAGCCTTTTAGGCTGCCACAAAGATACCTTGCCATGCTCCAGTGCTGGATGCTTCTTAATTCATAGGAGTAGAAGTTAGCACACTCAGCTGATAATTTCAAACCCTTCCTTTTCCACCTTCCCTCAACCTGTCTTGCTACCTTTGACATTTACACTACATTTATATTTACACTAGTGATAATAACCTTCTCCAGACCTTCCCTTGTCATATGTTGCCTCCAGGACAGTCTTTTTTTTT
>CM053627.1:143223539-143241114 GCA_028646595.1 Phalanger gymnotis | reverse complement strand
GCCCCCCTTATTTAAAATTTGCGAAAGACATTAAAAATTAATTTGGGACCAAATAACAATATGCAGAAATGAGTAGGTCAAAGAACATATAAAAACCAGAAAATTTCTTTAAAGTTAATGACAATAATGAGATACCTTACCAAAATTTGAGGATATAGCCAAAGAAGTCCCCAAGAAAAAATTTACATCTCTAAACACATTTTTTCAGTGGGAGAAAAAGAACTCATCAAAAAAACAGAGATGCAACTAAAACAAAAACTCAATAAAACCAACAATTAAAAAAAAAAGAAATCCTCAAAATCAAAGAGATAGTCCAAATTGAAAGCAAAACAACAACAACAAGCATAGCCACCATAACAAAAAACCTATTGATTTAATAAATGAGACTGGAGGTTAAAAAAATAATAAAATAAATAAGACATTAGCTAGTTTGATTATTAAGGGAGGAAAACCAAATTACCAATATGAAAAATGAAAAAGGTGACTATACATAATAAGAAATTGTCAGAAAATATTTTGTTCAACTATATTCCAATGAAACTTGAAATCTAAATTAAATAGATAAGTATTTGGGGGAAAAAAAAAAGCTTAGATTAGCAGAAGAGACAACTTATGTAACCCAATCTCAGAAAAAGAAACTGAACAAGCCATATGTGAGATCTTTGTCTCCACCAAAATCAAAACAAAAGAAGCCAACAAACACTGGGGATCAGAGAGATTTACAAATAAATTCTAGCAAACATTTAAAGAATAATTAATTTCAATCTTATTAAAGAAGTTTGAGAGAGAAAAGATTCTATCAATTTCCTTCTATAATACAGATCTTGATTCCCAAAACACAAAAAATCAAAAGAGAAAGAAAACTATAGCCTAATAACTCTAATGAATATCAGTAGAAAAATTTTCAAATGAAACATCAGTAATGAGGACACAGCAACATCATATCAAGATTATATAAGCATGTTGCATTTATACCAGAAATGCAGTTGGTTCAATATCAGGAAAATCATCTACATAAGAGACCATACTGATAACCAGAACAATTAAAATCATATATCAATAGAGACTGAAAAAACTTTTGATAACACACCGATTTCTCTTAGCAGTACCAGAAAATATACGAATAATCAAATCTGGCTTTAATATAAGTAGTATCTATTTAAACCAAGGGTCACCATTATACATAGTGGGGATAATCTAGGTCTTACCATAAGGTTAGGAGAAAAACAAGGATACTCATTATCATCATTATAATTTGAAATAATTCCAGAAATCCTAGTATAACTATAGGACATGAAAAAGAAATTGATACACTAAGCATAGGCAAAGAGGAAAAAAAAAAGATCACTTTTTGCAGGGATACGTTGATACTTGGAAAATTCGAAAAAGTTAATAATTCCCAAAGAAATAGCAAGATTTAAAATAATGAAAGCATGTATAAAATACTTGGAAGTTGGGCAAAACACACCCAGGAACTATACGGATACAACTACAAAATATATGTTGCAGAAATAAAGACTTGAGTAAAGTGTTCCTAGAGGGCAGAACAGGAAACACTGGGTAAAAGTGTAAGGAAGCAAATCTATCCTTTTTGTAAAGTAAAACTTCTTAACAACCAGGAATGTCCAATGAGGGGGAAAACTTTACTTACTGAGACAAACCATTCCCCCTTTATTCTTCTTAAATACGATCTTGGAGAGGCAATATACCCTGACAGAGAACTGGCCTTAGTGAGAAGACTTGGGTTTAAGTCTTCCTCTGACACACGCTTCCTATGTGTCAAGTCACTAATTTTCTAGTGTTTCAAGCAACTCTCTAAGACTCCAGGTGTTATAGAAAGGGCTTCTCTGCATTAGTAGTAGAAGTTCCTCAAGAGGAACTCCTTAAACCAGCGAAATAATAAGTCGTTTAAAGAAAAAAAAGAATTTGATTTTATTAGATTCAGGTTAATGCTCTAGCCCAGAGGGTGTCAAACACATGGCCAGTGGATGTGACCCATAACACTCTCAAATGCAGCCTGAAACAGATTAAAAAGTAACTGGGAAATATTTTACAAAATAATAACAGAATAAAATATAATGTTAATATGTGGTTTTCTAAGTTAATATATGCCTTTAAGGGATCTTTACATATGTTTTAGTGGCTCCTGTCTCTACTTGAAAATTGATATCACTGCACTAGCCAGTTAAAGGTCTTTCTTGATCCAGAATCTGTTATCTAAAACATTAGTTTTCTCTCCTAACTTTAATGTCATGTACAAATTTGATAAGTATACTATCAACAAGGTTAACCAAGTCATTGATAAGAATGTTTAAAAATGTAAAGTCAAAGATTCCTTTGACATTCCACCAGTAACTTAATTCCAAACTGATACAGAACCAATTAACAACTATTCTTTGAAGTCAGCCATTTACCTCATCCATTTGACTACATTAACATCAAATCAAGTCAATAGTATTTATTAAGCATCTACCATGTGCCAAACACTGTGCTAAGGTCTAGATGAGGAGGAAAATGTTCCAGACATGGGTTTCAATCCAGTGAAAATGCTAGAAATGAGAGATGGAGTTATATTATGTATGGAACAGCAAGGAGACACTGTAGGAGGGTAAGGTATGACTGGAAAGGGGCCAGGTTATGAAGGGCTTTGAATGCTAAACAGAGGATTATATATTTGATTCTGGAAGTGACTGGGAGCTAATGATGGGGAGGTGACATGGTCAGGCTTGTGTATTGGGAAGATCAATTTGATAGCTCAGTGGAGGATGTAATGGAGTAAGGAGAGACTTGAAGTAGGAAAACCAACCAGCAGGCTGACGAAATAGTCCAGGCATGGGGTGGAGCCAAGATGGTGGAGTAAAGGCTGGGACTTGCCTGAGCTCTCCCACACACCCTTCCAAATACCTCTTAGAAATGACTCTAAACTAATTTTAGACAGAGTGAAACAAATTAAAAGACAGAGTGAAACAAATTTTCCAGCCCAAAACAATCTGGAAAGTTGACAGGAAAGGTTTGTTGCACCAAGGTGAGAAAAGAGCATAGCCTTGCACAGGCCATGCCAGCACAGACCAGGTCTCAGCAAACCAGGAGGAGCCCTTGGGAGTGATTAAATCAGTGTGGCAGCGGCTGCTTCCAGAGGTTTCAGCCCACAGATGGGAAGGGAGTTGAATAACTGGTCAGAAGCAGATTACAGGGGTCTCTTTGATAGCAGTGAGGCAGGACTCTATTGCTTTCCCCATACTTAGATCTGGGTCATAGTACTGGGTGGCAGTCCCTGGGCAAGGAGGCGTACTAGCACGGCAGAGGGGAGACCCTCCTACAGTTCCAGGGCAGAAAAGAATGCTTGTGGTTGCTCACAGACCAGAACACCGCCAGGAGAGTAGTAAATACCTCTCCTTAGATCACACCACCTTGGAAGAACTGAAAACTTACAGATCCCAGAAAACAGCTGCACAAAATCCCTGAAGCTTGGGACAGTTCATCCTCTACCTTGGAAACAGAGCCTCAACTTAACAAAGAGTGAGAAAATGAGCAAGCAACAGAAGAAAAAAAAAAAAACCTCTGACAATAGAAACTTACTTTGGTGACAACGAAGATCAAAACACACTCTGAGAAGACAACAAAGTCAAAGTTCCTATATTCAAAGCTGCCAAGAAAAATCTGAATTGGTCTTAGGTCATGGAAGACCTCAAAAGGAATTTTGAAAACAGAACTAGAGGAAAAATTGGGAAGAGAATCATGAAAAACGAGTCAACAACTTGGTAAAGGAGGCACAAAAAAATACTGAAGAAAATAATACCTTAAAAAGCAGAATTGGCCAAATGGAAAAGGAGGTCAAAAGTTCAATGAAGAAAATAATTCCTTAAAAATTAGAATGGAGCAAATGGAAGCTAATGACTTCATGAGAAATCATAAAACAAAACCAAAAGGCTGAAAACATAGAAGACAATAGGAAATATCTCACTGAAAAAACAACTGACCTGGAAAACAGATGCAGGAGAAATAATTAAAAATTATTGAATTACCTAAAGCCATGATAAAAATAAAGAGCCTATATAAAAATGTGCATACCCTTTGACCCAGAAATACCACTTCTAGGTCTGTATCTCAAAGAGATCACACAAGTGGGAAAGGGACCTGTATGTATAGCTCTTTTTGTGGTAGCAAAGAATTGGAGATCAAGGGGATACACATCGGCTGGGGAATGGCTAAAAAACTGTGGTAGATAAATGTAATGGAATACTATTGTGCTATAAGAAATGGGGAACATATAGACTTCATAATAACCTGGAAAGACCTACAGGATATGATGCTGAGTGAGAGGTAGAGAACTAGGAGAACACTGTATACAACCTTAGACATTGCTTCTGTGATGACGAACTTTTGATAGGCTTGGCTCTTCTCAGCAAACCAAGCTTCAGCTGCTTGAACAGCTCCAAAGGAATCATGATGGAGAGAGCTATCTACATCCAGAGAAAGAATTACAGAGTCTGAATGCAGACTGAGGCAAACTATTTGCTCTCTCTCTCTTTTTTTCTCCTCTTTTTTGTTTCTTTTCTCATGATGCATTCCATTGATCATAATTCTTCTTTACAACTTGACTATTGTGTAAATAAGTTTAATGTGAAGGTATACGTAGAACATATATTGGATTCCATGCCATGTTGGGGGGGAGGGGAGAGGGGAAGAAAATTTGGAACTCTAAAACTTGTGGCACTGAGTGTTATAAACTAAAAATAAAAAAATTAAAAAAAAAATTTTTAAAAGAGTCTAGACATCATATTTCAAGAAATTATCAAGGAAAACTGCCCTGATAGTCTAGAAGCAGAGGGTAAAACAGAAATTGAAAGAATCCGCCAATCACGTCTTGAATGAGATCCCAAAATGAAAACTCCTAGGAATATTATAGCTAAATTCCAGAGTTCCCAGGTGTTCCAACAATCTTGCTAGCAGCTTCTGTGGGAGTGTAAGATCCACCAACAACCAGTACCCAGAAAGCTGCCAACATAGGTTCTTTGATCTTCTTTACTAAGGAAAGTAACTTTAAGGGGATAACAATCTTATTTCAAACCAAGATACAAATATTATTCACTTAGTTCAGGGGAAAAAGCCAGCACCCTGCACTTCAGAGCAAATACGAACAAATTACAATACAACATCAACAGACAGACCTTGTCTGATTCAAATCACAATACATAGTTACCAGTATCAACATCTGGGTTGCAAAGCTGGGGGGCAGTTTGCAGCTTGCTCAGAGTCTCAACACGCCTTCCATGAGTGTGCCCCAAAAATCAAATGCCAAGCTCTCAATTATATCCAGTTTGGAGCCCCGAGGGCTCCGACCTCACCCAGGCTGGGTCTGGGAAAGTTCTCCATCCCCAGGATCACATCATATATAAATCAATGACTCCCAGTTGTCTCAGTGCTGAGAAATACTCCAAGACAAAAACATCCCACTTTATCTGCCCCATTCAAACAAAGGCCAGAATCATTAAAGGCACTTAAGAGAAGAAAAGCAAGAAGTCCCACCTTAATTGCTATTACACCAGGTCGAGGAGAAAATATTGCAAGCAGCCAGAAAGAAACAATTTGAGTATTATGGAAACACAAGATCTAGCAGCTTTTACATTAAGGGATTGAAGGGCTTGGAATATGATATTCTGGAGGGCAAAGGTGTTAGGATTACAATTAAGAATCACCTACCCAGCAAAACTGAGTATAGTCTTTCAGGGGAAAACATGGATACTCAATAAGACAGCATTTTTGAGAAAAGACCAGAGCTAAATAGAAAATATGACTTTCAAATACAAGATTCAAGAGAAGCATGACAAGGTAAACAGTTAAGAGAAATCATAAGGAACTTATTAAAGTTAAATTGTTTACATTCTTACATGGAAAGATGATATTTATAACTCATAAGACTGTTCTCATTATTAGGGTAGACAGAAGGAGCATATAACAAAGGGCACAGGTGTGAATTGAATATGAGGGGGTGATATCTAAAAAAAAAATTAAAAGGTGAGAGAAATGTACTGGGAGAAAGAGAAAGAGGTAGAATGGGGGCAAATTATCTTACATAAAAGAGGCAAGAAAAATATTTTACAGCAGAGGAAAAGAGGTGAGGAGAAGTGAGTGAACCTTACTTATTCTCATTAGAATTGGCTCAAAGAGGGATAACATATACACTCTTTTGGGCACAGAAATCTATCTAATCCTACAGGAAAGTAGGAGAGGAAGGGGATAAGAGAAGGGGCCTTGGGGGGAGGTGATGGAAGGGAAGGCAGACTTGGGGAGGGGGGAGTCAGGGGCAAAATACTTTTGAGGAGGGACAGGGTGAGAGACAGAATAGAATAAATGGGGGAGGGGGAGAATAGGATGGAGGGAAATACAGTTAGTCTTTCACACCATGACTATTATGGAAGTGTTTTGCATGACCACATGTATAACCTATATCGAATTACTTTCCTTCTCAATAAAGGGGTAGGGTGGAGAGGGAGGAATGGAGAGAATTTGGAAGTCAAAGTTTTAAAAACGAATGTTAAAATTGTTTTTACATATAACTGGGGAAAAATAAAATATTTTTAAAAAAAGAAATAGTGCAGGCATGAGGTGATAAGGACCTGCACCTACTCTTCCATGCCATCTCAGCTACACAGAGATGGTCATCCTTTGATTTTGCCATCACAATGATATTCATAAACTCTGAAATTCTCTCTGGTATTATTCCACCTTGCCCTCTGCTTGGTAACCCCCAAATTCTATTCTTTCTCTTTACTGTGATCTCCAATCACTCCTTCTCTCACTTCATCCTGGTTTATCACCCTATACTGGCTGCAGTCACCTCCCTTTTCTATCCTGACCTTCTAATGAACTAGTTCATCTCTGTATGGTCCTCTTCTCTCCAGTTCCTTCCCCTTATCCTGCTGAAGATTTTGCTCTGCCAAGCCTCATCACTAGATTACTCACACAATCTGCTCCTTATTAATCTGCTGCTGAATAAAGGTGGAGAAAATGATGAAACCATACCAATTATGTCCGCTACAAATTTATGGTACATAATCTTAACCTGGCCCTCACTATGGTAATGAGATCCTTTTCATTCTATACTTGTGTTTTATAATATTCACATTATATTATTGTATATTTGTAGGTGTATAAACATACATACATATAAAAAAGTTGGAAAGCCATGTCTTTAGAACACTTCTGATTCTGACAATTTAAGCAAATGTGAAATCATGTCAATAAATAGTGTATTTATTCAAATATAAAAGGGGAGGGAAAATTAAATAGCTATTGTATTCACTGCTATAAGCTAATACCTACTGAGAAAAATCTGGCCTTAAAAATCTCAATATTTCTGAAATTTAAAGTGACCCTTTAGATTTCCTGTAGTCGTATACAATTGTTTCTATATCACAGAAACACAGAATTCTAGATCTAAAAGAGAACTTAGAACTTATCTTTTTCAATGACCTCACTTTGCAAATAAAAAAACTGAGGCCCAAAGAGGTCAAATGATTTAACCAACATCCATACGTGATTCATAAATACAGATAAACGCTATGTATTTCCAAACTTGGATCTTCCATAGCATTTTGTGCCTCTCGTGTACTTTCCTTGGTTAATTTTGTATTATATTTATTGTGTGTCATTCTCTTACTAAAGTAAAAAAAAAACTTTGAGGTCAGGAACCATAACTTATTTAATCTTTTATCCACATTAGCATCTAGTACAGGGTTCAGCTAGAGTGACTGATAAAAAAAATATGTTTATATTCAAAGAAAACTTTGTTTACAGCTATTTTCCTACACTGATAACAAAGTCAAAATATAAAATCTAGACAGGTTTATCTTTATATTTCTCTTCTCCAATGTGCCTCATACATAGTAGCTTATATATACTCAATGTTTACTAAATAGAATGAAGAGTATTTGAATAAAACAAGATAATTCATGAATTTGTCATAAGTTTTCCTGTATTTTTACATTTGCTAATGCTACAGGGATAAACAAAGTTCTTCATAAGAATGAATTAGCCTCTACAGTACATATCAGGAGTATGATTTTATAAACCACTTAACTTCCATGTGCCTCAATATGCAATTGCTAAGCAACTGCATAGTTACAGAGGAGGTTGCGATCTGGGATCTGTGCTGATAGATGGAATAAATTCCCCACGTGGATGAAATCATATTCTTTGGAGACTTCTCATAATTCTATTATATGTGCCTTCTGGAATCTAACACTAAATTACTTTTAACACCTAAAAAAGCTTATTGGCACAAAGTGAATGCCTGATAAAGACTTGTTGACTGATGACTAGTAGGCCCTAAGAATATAAAGACAGAAGATTATAGTTCCTGACCTCAAAAGGCTTACATTTCCTGGTGAACAGGAAACCTCCCATATGCTATATGGTAATGAATTTATTTCAAGTTTATGCAAAAAGATGAAAAGAAACCTATTTTTGCCACTAATGAAATTATGTTTATTTCTTATTAATGTATGACAAAAGAACTACTTAAATAAGCACAACTCAAGTCCACTGAAACGAATTAATAAACTTTCATTTTAGTCGATTTTGAAAATGGACAGTTAACTAAAATCAAATGAAAAACAAACTGACATATAGAAGGAAGAGAAGAAAAAATTTTCTACCTCTCTTTCATCCATGTTCAACCACTGTTTAGGATCATCTTCGGTAGCCAGAAAAGCAATCAATTCCAATGCTGTAAGACGAGTTTGACGTCGGGATGACACAAATATCAGAACAGGTTTGGCTGGTGAATGGCTTCTAATTGCTGTGAAAAGTCATGGGAAAAAAACCCACAATTTTTCTATGACAATTTCTATGGATAATTTCTATTATATTTAAGTAAACTATGTCAGAATATGCATTTCTTCATATAACATTCATTGAAAGTACACTGACTATAATATCACATTTAATCAAATTCAAATAAATAAACACCTATAACTTTAATCGTAAAATTCACTGAGCATTAGTTATGGAAGAGATTAAGTCAAGTCTCGTCATTTTACATGTGTGGAAACTGAGGTCTAGAGAGGTGACATATCTGCACAAGATAATACAGCTGACAGTGGAAGAATGAGAATGAGGGTCCTGATCTCCTAGTCCAGTGCTTTTTTTTTTTAATGAAATTAAGCCTCATACCTGAGGATAAATGGAAACGACATCAAAATGAACCTACATTTCTCTTTGGTTCCAATGTTATTGGAGTCTCCAACTTCATTTTCTCATTATATGCTCTGCATATCAAATAAGGGCTAGGTAGAAAATGAAGTGCTGATATTCTCCATGATTTTCATAAACTGGTGGTTCAAGGTGGGGCTTTCTATATATAGGAGGCATATTCCTTACATTTGTGGACAACTGAGAGTAGGAAAGGAACTAGCCAATTTGTTTTTGCTCCAAGCCTAAGTTTTAACTTGAAGATATAAAGGGAAAGGGGGAAAAAGTTAGAGCCTGTCCACATAGTTGTGTTAAGGGATCCATTTTATTCCTATGGTTTCAATTCCTGGCCTGAGAGATCTGTCATATGTTAGAGGCACTTGGATTGTAGGGTGGATAGAATTAATGCTGTGAGGTGTGATCTGGTGAACCCTTAGAGGATATAAGGGCAGACACTGAAAAGGGGCTATTAAATGTTTATTTTTAAACTGCCCTGTCCCATATACAAAGTATAGCACAGAGAAGAAACAAGAGAGGAATATTTGAGAATGTATAAATGCTTTTGTGAGAAAGTGTATATAAGGGTGAATTTTCAAAAAGTATGAATGTGCCTTTGTACTCGATATATGTGAGTGAGACTATGTCATGACGACCTATGTACAGAACAACAAAGAATGAGGTGGACACTTCTGTCATTTAGCTAAGACCTATGAAAATTTTGTAGGTCTAATCACATTTAAAAATTACACTCAAGAATGATTAAATCATTTACCCAAACTGGAAATCATTTCCCCCACCTCTGTGAGTGCTTCAAAATCATACTAAAATGGTATAAACAAGAATTATTTTTATGTCTTGGGTAGCTTTCTTAGAATAGTCACTCATTTTTCTAAATATACAAAAAAGAAAGTGACTCCTTTTTCTTGTTTGAAACATGGTAGGCTGCAGATTTCTTTTATGAGCTAAGAAATAAGGTTTACAATGGAAATGCTGACATGACCTTGACTACATTTATATGAAACCCACAAGAAATAAAGCCATCATAAAATCATATTTCTAGACTTAATGAAATACAATGACCCACTACAGGTATAATAAACAGTTTATAAGTCTAACTGCTATGCAGAAACCACCTCTAGCACAGTATAAATATTTCAGATATTTACAAATGATTTATATTACATGGAATACTTCTCTCCAATTATTGTTCTGTAGACATCCTTTAGATATCCATAACCAATCAGACTAATAAATTATAAAAAGAAAATGTATTCATTCCCCTGTTCAGTATCCAATACTGTGTATTAATACACTACAGACTATAAATGGTAAGATTTTGGCAAATAATACCACAGTTACAATATCTTAAATCGTATGTGCATGAGAAAAATATGTGTAGTTTGTACACAATCATGATTGCATCTGTCTCGTAAATTCAACATCTAATGGATTTTTCTTGTGACAGGAACAGGTGTGGCTGAACAGCTCAGGGCAAATTTATCGTTCATTAGTGATTTTGTACAATGCTTCTGCAGAGGTGTAAATAATCTGAACTGCCAAGATTGGTCTCTAGTTCACAATCAATACTTTGCCTCTGTCATAAGGCTAATTACAGAAGCTAAAAAGTCACCTCACAACTGCCACCTCACAATCAACTGCAGTTCCCATTACAGAATTTATTCTGGAAGTTATTTTTAATTGATATAATAAATATTCCTTATGCAAACAAAACAAAACATGTTTCAATAAAATCAGAGGGTTGTTCTCAAATATGTCAGGCTTGCTTCCCTTGCTAAAAAAAGGAAAAATAAACTAGTGGCATGTTTGAAGCTCTGAAAATTCTAGATTTTATGGTACTGTTTTGAAACCATAATCATGTAATTTTGCTTGACTTGTAACTTCTGCTCAACAATTTGTAAAGCAATATCTGAAAACATCTTGATAAATTAATAAATTATAAATATTTTTGTAGATATTATTTTAATGTATGGTTAACATCAAGAACATAATCATTTATGAAAGCTCTCTAATTTTAATAGTTAATAAATTCGACGAATGTTTGTGTTCCCAAACAGTTTAGGCAAATGGTTTTATAACATTTGCAGAAGCTTAAGCAGTCCCCCCCTACTTCAAGGAAACCCACAAAATATGAAAATGTCCTGAAGTCTACTATTTAAATTGGTCGTATCTCATCCCAAGTACTTGCAGCTTACCCTGAAATGCAGGTTTATTCATACTAGCCATACGAGGACAGTAATGTTGACCTGGGAAACCATGAATATGAACCTCCAGGGGAACCGGACGAACTGATGGTCTGAAGTTGAACAACCCCATCTAAAGTAAATGTGAAGAAAAATGTTACTCTTTTTTATGCTAAGGTTTATAATGTCATGGTGCTACTTTTACGTCAACTCCTCGGAGAACTAAAGCTGTTAAATGTCATACTTGCAAGTATTTCACATACCTGATTAATATTGAGCCAGTCAGCAAGGTCTCTGGCATTAGCTAGCGCAGTAGACAATCCAACTACTCTAACAGCCTTTTCCGTGTGAGAAGAGATGAAGTTAGTTCGAGATACAATAACCTCTAGAACTGGGCCTCTCTCATCCCCTAGGAAATAAAAGGAATGTGCATTAATCATTTAACAAGGCCTGACCCTGACAACTCTATGCATGAAAGTCAGGGTTTCTAAATCAGCTTTATATAAAACGGCACTCACCTAGCAGATGGATCTCATCTATAATGAGAATGGCGACTTTTTTAACATAGCTCCTGTTCTGCCAGCTTCTGCTGATTCCATCCCACTTTTCTGGTGTAGTGACAATAAGGTCAGCTTGGGCAATGGATTTCATATCAGGAGTTACATCTCCTGTTAGCTCAATAACTCTGGAGTATAATAAAAATCATTAAAAATCTAAAAAACGCAGAGGGAAAAAAAGCACATCTCAAGCAAAATGAAAGCCATTTCTCTATTTCTCTTCATTTTGGAGTATATGTTTCATTTGGAAAAAAGTGACATGCTCTTAATAAGCTATCTGAAAATTGTGAAATTAGTTTTGGTAAGATTTGGAAGATAATTATTTTACAATTAAGAAGAAAGTTTTCTCAATTAACTTAGCATAGTTTTCAAACTAAAACGTATATAGTTTTCATTTTCCTAAGTAGAATTTATTTTCTGCCCATCAACATCACAGAACTGAACTTATATTAGGCCTTTAAAATACTATATAAGATAAGTTACTGTCTGATGGTACTGAGATGGTTAGCTTATTCTCACAGTTTCCATTTTTTCTTGGGTAACTATCTGGATCACCGGCTCAAGGTTTTCATTCTACTAGTTAGCTATCTGTGGTTTTGTATGATCTACTCTATAAATTGGATGATCCATCCGTTACATGACCATTGTTTTTGTATATGATAAGCATCCTCTGCCTAACCTGGCTTATTTTACTTTCTGTGGAAGGCTTCATTTGTCATGATATCAAATAAGAAGATTCTACAAATTATTCTTTTTGTTGTGTGCTGGGAAAATGCAAGCTTCTGCTCCATCTTCATTATTACTATCCAACTTTACAATGCACAGTAGATCATCACAAGATGCACTGGAATAGAATACAATTTAACAAATAGGCTACTTTTGTCTTCCCCAAGAAAAGACTGTGTTGAAGAAAGGGCAGAAGGAAAAGGAGCTGAGGCCATAAAAATTGTGTAAGGAATTGTAAAGTTGAGTTTGAAGGCTAGAAATTAAATCCATGAAGGAGATATGTGGGAAGATTGGAGAAGTTTAAAGCTTGGAGGTAAAGGATTCAATTTGATGGGAGTGGGGTGGGAGGAGGAGAGTCAAGGAAAAAGACCTGAGGAGAAGAGCTAGACCTAAAAGGCCTCTATCTAATATAGGAGAAGAATTCAAAGAAGACTTGGAGAAGAAAGTAAAAAGCACTAAGATTCAGCAGCAAAAGAAAGACTTGAGCACAAGAGGAGAAAGGAGGAGAAAGATGCATAGAAGAAAGACTTTAAGGACAGAATAACTGGAGAAAACATATAAAATAAATTGGAAGACAAGTGAAATTTCAGTAAAAGGAAAACTGTTGATTAACAGGTTAAGAGATACAAAAGAAATGCTCAAGAGGCTGTTAATGAGTTGTTATAGAGTTGTAATATCTCAAAAGCTGTTTACCATGGCTGTTCTATAAAAGAGATACTTTGACAAGAGCTATGGATCTCATTTCCATTAAGCATGGAGAGTATAAGGAGATCTGCAAATGAATGTAATATTTGTATATCTGCTATGGTCACATGACTCATACCTAAGTTCAGAGTCAGGCTTCTTTTCCTCCTAGAAGAGAAGGTAAAGGAGCACAAGAAATGCCTTTCTACACTCCAGGTTATCTGTGAAAATGAAATATTCCTTAAACATAGAGAGGAGTTTTGGTGTGAAAACAAGAAAAGAGAGGATTCAAAGAGGCAGAGGTAAATTCTGACATGTTAATAAGCTGAAGGCTGTTAGAATGTCACACAGAAGCAGGACCATTGAACACTTCTAGATAACAGTCAAAAATAAGTTTTCCCTTAAGAGGGGGATGCTGGATGATATGAGGAAGAAGCAGCTGCTTGATCCTTCAAGGAATCTTAAATTTGACTGACAGGCGCTGTTGAGTGAGTGAACCTCCAGTAAGGGTTAGAGTTAAGAACAGAAGAGCAAGAGAGATTTGTGATTTTCTGCTGATTTTTTTTGGGGGGTGGGGCAGGGGGAGAAGAATTTTTTGGTATCAACAGAGAGGTCTGCTGTCTTCTTGACATGTTTCCAAAATGTGACACAAAACCTCCATGGCCTTGTCAAAATGGATTGTCAGATTACCCAATTCTGATGCAACAAATGGACGCAAATGATGCCACTGGAAATAAACTATAAAACATTGCCAAATATTAAAAAGTCTTGGACAAGAAACCTTATGGGCACAAGTGGCATTTTATCATCGCCTCCTTTGCCTCCTTCTTTTCTCATTCAATACTATCTCACTTGGTGACCTCATCAGCTCCCACTGATTCAATAATCATCTTTATGCAAACAATCCTCAGAGATATATATATATAGCCCTGGCCTTCCTGCTGAGCTGGTCACACATTTCCCACTACCTAAAAACTCTAACTTATAGAAACAGAATTTTCTAGTGGGCCTATAAGAATGAACAAGTATAAAACAGAGCTCATTATCTTCACAAACACTCCTCCCCAATCCTCTCTTCTTCTAAACTAGCTTACTACTGTTGACTCCCAGGAACCCAGGCTGATATCCTGGATGCCAAACTTCTACCACACGTATCAAATGCTTTACCAAATCTTGTCATTTCCACCTTTACAATATGTTGTATAAATCCCCGTATCTCCATTCATATAATCTTAATCTCAGTTTAGGCACTAATTATCTTTCATCTGGACTAAGGCAAAAGCCTTATAACTGGTTTACCAATCCTACGTTTCTCCCTACTCCAATCTGTCTTCTACTTAGCTACCAAGGTGATTTTTCTCTAAAATGAATGTCTGACCACATCACTTCCTCTTTCTCATTAAGTTCCAGTAGCTCTCTATCACTCTCAGGATCAAATATAGCCCCCTTCTGTTTGGCATTTATAGGTTTCCATAACCTAGTCCCTTCCTCCCTTCCCAGCCTTCTTCCCGTATAAATACTAAATAACTAATAATCAGGGAAATGCAAATTAAATAAACTATAAGAACTATTAATTGTGATTGCTTAGTGACATCTGAAAGATGAGAGAAGGGGAGAAATGCTGAAGGTTTGATTGGAGGACAAATGTCCCAAATTTTCAAAAGAAGGAGAAGATAGTAAGCAAACAAAAGATCGGTGAGTTTAAATTTCATTCTTAGCCATAGTTTAGTACATATTATTAAAGAGATGGCTAAGAAACATCTAGAAAAGGAAACAGTGATCACAACAAAGTCAGCACTGACTCAGCAAGGGCAGGTCATGCCAGACTAGCCTTGTTTCTCTCTCTGACAGGGTTACTACACTGGTAGTTTACGTAAGATCTCTCACACACCTTTTCATTGTTGGTTGCATTTTCACTCCTTTCCCCTGACTCAATGGTCAAGAAGGAGGAGGTGGATTACTTCTTGCTCATCACTGCTACTTCCAAGCTCAGCCTCTACCACCAACAATCAGTAAACTCTCCTCATCTATGGTTCACTCAGTCCACATTTACCACCCAACTTTTTTGGCAGCTGGTGTCTACTGACCTGCAGGGCACTATTCTTTCCTCAGTAAGTTCAGTGAATGGCTCACAGTCTTTCTCTTCTCTCTAACTCCTACACTCATATTAGGGGATTTCAACATATATACTAATACTTCCTCAAACACCTAACCTCCTAGTTCTTTACTTACTTATTTTCCATGACCTACTCCTCCTTCACTAACACTTAGATAGGGTCATATCCCTCATCCTGCCATTATACAAATATTGCTGGTTCTCGCTTAACGTAAACAGACCATTCTGTAGATCTCTCCCTCTACTCAAGAGGCTCTGTGTGGCCCTGCCCCCTCTGCAGCTTGGTGGTTCCCGCAGCCAGAACTGCTTCAGTGCCTAAAGTAGAAGATCCCTGGCACCAGGCTGCACTGGAGCTAACGCCATCGTACCTGCTGCCACCTGCTGGAAGCTGTATGCTTAAACTCTGCTCCCTTCATTTTGACTCTGGTGAACTACAGACCATCCTCAATTTAAGTGGACTTCCCCACAAACCTCTATGTGGGAGGGAGGAAGGGGTCACATGCTTGTGAATGGAGGGGATTGGCACACAGTTCAAGGAGATGTGGGCACCAGGAACAGAGAAATATGACAGGTGAGATCTGAAATAACTGAGGAAACAAAGGTTCATGCTTCTGAGCACATTGATTTATTAAGCAACACATGCCAATTGCTTAACGAATCGGGACCAGGCTTCTTCAGCTTGGCACTGGACCCCAAATACATGGAGAGACAGATTTTTATGCATTAAAAGAAAACAATTAACAGGAAACAAACCAGGATACAGGATTAGGTGATCTGATTTTTAATTGGAGGAAAGATTAGTGGCTTTCTTTGTTGGGAGGGGGAAAATCAAATAAGTGCAATTCTCTGAAATCAGAAATAAGACGTGCCCCACTCTCTAAGTGTCTGTATTCCAAGGAACATGGAAATGGTAGCTGACTGGTCAGTATGGAACGAATTTTCAGGTTAAGACATATGGGTTGCTTGAGATAACTAATTGTAAAAAAACTCCTTGCATCAATCTTTAGATCTGACCAGATCTCTGGTCAGCACAACCTAAGCCCTTAGTTAAGGGACTCTAAGCAACAGGTAGAGATGATCCAGCTTCCCAGCCATGCTGGGCTAGGTTCAAACAATGCAATAAAGTTTTCTCACAATTCCTATAATTGAATAAGTTTTCTCACAAGGTAGAAATTGAACTAGACCCATAATTGACTAGAAAGGGAACTCAGCAAGATCCAGAACTGAGTCAAAAGATGGAATCAGTGTGGTTTACTCAATTTTCACAGAAGCAAGCAGGAAGAAGAACACATAGGCTGGGGCCAGGCACATAGGAACCTGGATAGAATAGAAAGGAAGAACACATGGGAGGCAGACAAATGGAGGCCAGGTGATGTGAAGGTACCTGACCAAGGATGGATAAAAGACAGACATGGGTGAGTGGGCAGAACAGGTCAAAGGTTGCCTCTTGTGGTATTCCAGTGGTGGTCTCTCCACCTATCTGTTCTCTATGCTTTCACTTGCCAGATTTTTTATTTGTTTTTTTTGGTAGGGGTGTGGGAATGGGAGGCCTTGCAGTAGCAAGCTGTACTGTACAGTAAAGGTAAAAGAAGTTTTTTTTGGAATGTGGATTTCTTTCAGAATTTTTTACATCAAGTCAAATCTGTCTAATGCAAATTTACATAAAGCAAGAACTGTCTGAGTTTAACTCTACACTGTCATCTTCTCTCCAATTCCTTACCCCTTTATCCTATCAAAGATTTTGCCTTAACAGTCCTTAGCCTTAGATTACTCCTATCATCTGCTGCCTTCATTCCTATGCACATGCTACTGCATAAAGCTATAGAAAATCATAAAAACATAGACCAGATTCACTACAAAGTTATGACACATAACCACAACCGGGCCCTTGCTGAGGCAAGACTATCATTTAACAGCTCTCTAATTTTACTTAAAAAATTAAGGTAATTCGGGCAGGGAGGGGGAAGCCAAGATGGTGGCTGGAAAGCAGGGACTGGTGTGAGCTCCCTGCCAAGTCCCTCCAAAAACCTATTAAAAAAAATGGCTCTGGACCAATTCTAGAGCTGCAGGACACACAAAATAGCAGAGGGAAGCAG
>CM053627.1:143205798-143223039 GCA_028646595.1 Phalanger gymnotis | reverse complement strand
AGACAATGTGAAATATCTCATTGGAAAAACCACTGACCTGGAGAATAGATCCAGGAGAGAGAATATAAAAATTATTGGACCACCTGAAAGCCATCATCAAAAAGAGAGCCTAGATATCATCTTTCAAGAAATTATCAAGGAGAACTGCCCTCATATTCTAGAGCCAGAGGGTAAAATACAAATAGAAAGAATCCACTGATCGCCTTCTGAAAAAGATCCCAAAAAGAAAACTCCTAAGAATATTGTCGCCAAATTCCAGAGCTCCCAGGTAAAGGAGAAAAAAATGCAAGCAGCCAGAAAGAAACAATTTAAGTATTGTGGAAACACAATCAGAATAACACAAGATCTAGCAGCTTCTACACTAAGAGATTTAAGGGCTTGGAATACGATATTCTGGAGGTCAATGAAACTAGGATTAAAACCAAGAATACCCAGCAAAACTGAGTATCATGCTCCATGGCAAAATATGGATTTACAATAAAATAGAGGACTTTCAAGCTTTCTCAGTGAAAAGACCAGAGCTGAATAGAAATTTTGACTTTCAAACACAAGAATCAACAGAAGCCTGTAAAGGTAAACAAGAAAGAGAAATCACAAGGGACTTAATAAAGTTGAACTATTTTGTTTACATTCCTACATGGAAAGATGATGTGTATGATTCATGAGACATCAGTATTAGGGTAGCTGAAGGGCATAGACATACATGGCTTTGTGTCCTTGAAGTGGCATAATGTACAATAAGCTTTAAAAAATGGATATTTATAGGATGCATTTGGAAGTGGGAAAACTGAAGATAGGAGGGTTATTACAATAGCACAGGCTATCCAGGTATGGGGAACCTGCAGCGTTGAGGCCACATGTGGTCTTCTAGGTCCTCAGGTGCAGCCTTTTGACTGAGTCCAAGTTTTACAGGACAAATCCTTTTATTAAGGGGATTTGTTCTGTAAAGTTTGGGGCTGCACTTAAGGACCTAGAAGGTCACATGTGGCCTGGATGCAGTTATGGTGGCTGTGAACGTAGAGAGATGGGTAGAGATGTCAGCAATTTTGTAGAAGCAGAATCAGCGTGATTTGCCAGCTGATTCAATATTTGTGGTGATGGAGAACAAGGAGTCTGATTATACTGAAGTTAACAACCTGGTGATTGGAAGGGTGAGTGTGACTTCAGCAAAAGTATGGAAGGTCAGAAAAGGGTTTTTTGGGGGTGTGTGTGGAGGAGGTTGGCTTAGAAGGTGAGTTCTCTTTTGGACATGTTGAGATTGAGTTGTCTATAAAATATCCAGTTTGAAATGGATAGATAATTGTCAATCAAGCAATATCTAAGAAACCAATTAGGAAGTCATGGTATCTACTTTGACGTAGTCACAATGTTCTTTTTATTTAGTAATGAACCATTCTAAGATTTCAGAACTCTTTTTTAAAATATTTTATTTTTTCCCAGTTACACATAAAAATAATTTTTAACATTAATTTTTAAAAGTTTTGTGTTCCAAGTTCTCTCCCTCCCTTCCTTCTTCCATCATTGAGATGGCAAACAATTTGATGTAGGTTATACGTGTCCAGTCATGCAAAACATATTAGTCATGTTGTGTAAGAAAACAAAGACAAAAAAAACAAGAAAAATAAACACAGTTTTATAAAAAGTATGTTTTCATCTGCATTGAGTTGCCATCAGATATTTCTCTGGTGAAGGATAACATTTTTCATCCTAAGTCCTTTGGAATTTCTTGAATCATATTGCTGAGAATAGCCAAGTCATTCACACTTGTTCAATGTGTAGGATTGCTGTTAATGTATAGAGTGTTCTCCTTGTTCCCATCACTTCGCTTTGTATCAGTTCTTGCAAGTCTTTCCAGATTTTTCTGAAAGCATCCTGTTCATCACTTCTACAACAATATTCTGTCACAATCATATACCACAGCTTTTTCAGGTGTTCCTCATTTGATGGGTATCCCCTTAATTTCCAATACTTTGCCACCACAAAAAGATCTGCTATAAATAGTTTTGTGCAAATAGGTCTCTTTCCTTTTTTTTTAAAAAATTATTATTATGTCTTTCTTTGGCGTACAGATTTAGTAGTGGTATTCCTTGGTCCAAGGGTATGCATAGTTTTGTAGCCTTTTTGGCATAGTTCCAAATTTCTCTCTAGAATGTTTGAATCAGTTCACAACTCCACCAACAGTGTATTAGCGTCTCAATTTTCCCACACCCCCTCCAAGATTTTTCATTTTCCTTTTCTTTCATATTAGCCAATCTGACAAGTGTGAGTTGGTATGGCAGAGTTGTTTGTATCTTTCTAGTGAATAGTGAATTAGAGCATTTTTTCACATGACTGTAGATAGCTTTGATTACTTCATCTGAAAACTGCCAGTTCTTATCCTTTGACCATTCACGTCGATATCTCTTATTTTTATGAATTTGACCTTGTTCTCTATATATTTGAGAAATGAGCCCTTTATCAGAGAAACTTACAGTAAATTTTTTTTTTCAGAATTATAATTGCTGTGTATTTCCCTCCATCCTGTTTTCCCCGTTTATTCTACACTCTCCTTTTACCCTGTCCATCATCAGATGTGTTTTGTAATTACTCGGTTAAGCATACATAATTTATTATATTCAGACTCCAGTATTATGATAGTAGCTGACTAGAGCAATGTGAATAAGATTGTTGTACGACTATTCCTTGAACTTCATGTTATTCTGTACCTTCAGGAAAATCTTCCATTTTTTTTAGAATACTTAAAATAATGCTGACTATATTTATGGGGTCTTGTTCTGTTTTCACTGAACCTTTGATTTCACTGGTGTCTGGAATGCCCAGTTGAGTAGACTCTTTCTACCCATACAGATCTGTAACTATTCCCAAGCATATAGTCAGAAAGAATTTCCTGAGGCATCAGTCATTTAAGTGGTTTGTCCAGGATCAAATATTTGGTAGCCCAGGAGCTCATATGTGAGAAGTGAGACATAAGCTCATGTCTTCCTGACTCCAAGGTGAGCTCTGTACACTACGTAGAATACAATTATTAGTTGTAAATGAGGATTTGTTGGGTAGCTTGTAAACTATGCTGTCTGTGGTATTTCCCTCTTCTTCCTCCTACACTACAACCAGAACTTGGACTGTGCCTGTGGGACCTTGGCTTTAAAAATTCAGCACTCACTTTATCTTGCCCAGAACCAGGCCATATCACTTATTAGACATTTCCCCAACTATTTTGCCCTTCCCAATGTGCCCTCCCACACCAACTCTTATCTGTGTGTTATCTTCTCTTTTAGAAGGTAAGTTCCGTAGGCAGTGTCTGATTTGTTTCTTTTTGTATCCCTAATGCTTAGCATGGTGCCTGACACCAAGTGCTTAATAAATTTGTTTTTCTTTTGTGCATCCCATTCAAAGTCTTTGGTTTCCTGAGAGAGTGTGGTTGTAAAATGTGTTTTGTTGGGGAGAAAAGGTTTTAAAAGAACTGAATGACATCAAAAGAAAAGAAGTTTGTTTTGAAAAGCACACATTTTGTATTTGATTAAGAGCTGATTATACTGTTTGTATTCTGCTTAATAATAATGTTCAACCTTCATTTATTGAATAAATTGCTGTCTATTTTGTTTTAGGTGATGGTTTTTGTGCACGCTCGAAATGCTACTGTACGAACAGCTATGGCTTTAAGAGAAAAAGCCAAAAATAATGGCCACATCTGCTATTTTTTGCCAAACCGAGGAGCTGAATATGGACATGCTGAAAAACAGGTGGGCGACTGATGAAAAATGTTTTTAAAAATTGTAGTAATTTTACTTTGGTTTTTAAAAATTGAAGTAAAAAACACATTGCAGATACATGATATCATAGATTGGATTTTCCTTTCTGACGAATGTATGAGGAAAGTTAAATTATTATGACCTTCCATACTCTGTTATAGTTGCCCTACTTTGTTCTGTTGTTGGATTAAAGGCTATAAAACTTACTTTTAACTCTTAATTATATGCACTTTTAAAATACAGACTTCCTTAACAATGAAAGTATAAACTCTTTAAAAAGCAGCAATAAGTTTTCATTGAGATTGGGAAATCTGATCTTTAAATGACTTTTATTGTGCATTTCTCAAAATAAGCCTTTAGCTGTACATATTTTTCAATAATGCAAAATTATTACTTTTATAGAATCTTTAAAAATATTTTTGTTTCCTATGTAGATTAAAAATATCACATAACATCTCATTTTATAGAAGAAATTCAATGCTAAACTCAGTTACATTTTGTAGTTCAATTTAGCATTGCCTTGATTACATTATTACTTGAAATTGTTAGGCAAATTTTGAAATCATTACAAAATAATTAGTATGTTTATATGTAAGGAACAAAAAACTGTATATGAAGAAAATCCAAATGATTATGATAGATTTTGTTAAAGGAATGTAAGAGAACAATTTTTGTTTTCTTTTTTGACACTTAATCCCTAACTGCTCTCAGCTTCAGTAGCTCCTTACTCCCAATACCTTCTTCACAGTGCTCTTCAGTGTTACTTTGCAGCAGTGACTCCTTTAGTGACTCCTTTTTCTTGAAGCCCGCCATCTTCCCACCATCCTTTGTCTGAGAAGACTTTGTCTACTACATACTGAAAAAAAATCACAGAATTACAGGATACTCAGCACTTCAAAACCTATGTCTTAATTTGTCTTTACTTTCTTTGTACCTTTCACTTAGGAAGACATGCCCATCTCCTTGACAGGGCTTATAGTTTTACAGGTATCCTTAATCTGGTCCTCTTCCCTCTCATCTTCTCCAGGAGTTTGTGTCATGAATTTTTCTGTCTCTTAAGAATCTTGAGTCTCTCCTCATCTCTCAGTCTTCACTGCTTACAAACTTTCCTCATCCTGTCAAACCCTGAAGCCATCATTCTGAATCTGTTATCTTTCATTGCACAAGTCTAGGAAGAGACACCTAAAAAGCATTAGAGAAGAGATTACAAACTGATTGAATGAAAAATTATTAACAAAAAAATTTAGCTTATTTACTATTTATAGTTGCAATTATATATTTTTGTTATGTAGATATAATAACTGTAACAGATATCAGACTGTTATTTAGGATAAAAATGTGTATTATTAACATACATCCATATTTTTTAGCAAAAAGATAGAGAAGATAAATATGAAAGAACGTAAAGAGAAAAACAAATTGAAAAGGGAAAATAAGGACTATGCATTGTTTTCAAAATTAACATCAGACCCGCACAAAAATTGATCATATAAGAGGTTATGTTGTTTTCCTGTATAATTTAAACAGAAAGAAATTATACAAACTGTATTTTTACTCCGTGACATCATAAATTTGAATAAGTCAAATTAATAAAATTATACAACTTTATAGAACTTGAAAAAGCTACCTATTTAATAGTATTTGAGTTTTTAAAAGAAAAAAGAGAGGGGAATACCCCTTGTGTAATATTTAAAAGACAGCACCACATAGAAAAGCCTGTGGGATCAGTCTATAAATCACCAACCATTTATTAAGTGCCCAGTATGTGCCAGGAACTGTGCAAGTTGGGGAATTTAACCAAAACTATTCCTTGAATCAAAGTCACATCAGTAAGAAATAAAGTTGAAAATAAGTAAATTAAACTTATATATAATAAGATGCTAGAAAAGGACCAGAACAAGAGCCTCTGAAAAAAGTTAATAAAGAGAGATTATAAGCACAAGAACGGAAGCAAGTAGACTTGAAAATGAATGAAATTAGTAATTAAAACTCAGAGTTGCTTTTTCAGAAAGACCAATTAAATTGACAAACGTCTTTCAAATTTAGTCCAAAGATTGAGAATACAAATCAGTCTCTAAAATTAAATTTTTATTTAAAGCATTTATTTATTTAAAGCAATATTTTTAAAAATATTGTGGAATAGTTTATATCTTTTTTTCTTTTTTACATTTTAAGTTGTGTTTCTTAATATTTGAGCTCAAAGTTTATTGTTAGCATAAAAAGGGAGATATCGCAATGGACTTGAAGTCAAAAGACAAAAAGAGTTCTTTGTACAGTTATTTACTAATTTTGAGGTCTAGGATGAATTTTTTCCCTATCCTGGGCCTCTATTTCTTTTACTTTAAAAATGTATCTTTTTTATTGATGCATTTTGATTTTACATCTCTCTAATTTCATATGTTCCTTACCATCCTCCTTCCCAGAGATGTCTCTTGTAATAAAGATTTTTAAAGGAAAAAAAAAAAGAGAAGAAAAAAATTAGTCAAACTAATCAATACACTGGGGAAAAAATTCAGTGTTTAAACAAATCAGATAATTCCGGTAGTTAATTATATACCAAGAAACTGCCCAAAAATGACACAGTTAGATTTCTGTTTTCACACCTTGAGTATGTGAGATAATTTCTACTAATTTTCCTTTTTCTTTTTCCTAAGTATATTATTCACCTCTTTCTACTCTTTTTCCATATCTATTCATGTCCTGTGTTCACTATAATTGCAATTATTATAATTAAAATGCTTTGTCTGTATTTCAGTGTTTTCTTTTAATCTTTGATGTTATTGAAATAGATGCTCTTTCCAGCTACAAAGGTCACAGTCCATTCTCGAGTCCTCTTTTTGTTTAACTTCTATGTCCTGTTGTGATCTCTGCAGAGCATTTAGCCAACAGTAGCTGTCTTTCTTCTTATTTTTTTGTCTTGTGAAAATGAAACATTTATACTGTCCATTAGTTATCTCTTGTTCTCACCCCATGATAGGACCTCTTTTCTTTTTCAGTTACATATTTCTCCAATAATGTTCTTTATTTCACTTTTCCACAATTCTTTATTGGTAAGCTGTTTCATTCAACAAGTACCCAAACGTGCCTCTCCATTTCTACTTGGGTGATCCTTTAAAAAAAAAAAAACTGGTATATGAAACATGTCATTGTCTGCACAAATAATTGTTCAATAAACATTCATCAAGTGCCTACTGTGTGCCAGGCATTACACCAAGCACTGGGTATACAAAAAGAGGAAAAAGACAGCCCCAACCCTGAAGGAACTTAAAATCTAATGGCAAACAAATATGTATGAATCAAGTTATATACAGGATAAATAGGAGATAATTAACAGAGGGAAGGCACTGGAATTAAGAGGGTTTGGGGAAGGCTTCCTGTAGAAGGTGAGATTTTAGTTGGGACTTAAAGGAAGCCAGGGAAGTCAGTAATAATAGCTAGTATTTATATAGCACTTACTGTGTGCCAGATACTCTGCTAAGCTTTAGCAGTAAGTGGAGATGAGGGACAAGAGCTTTTTCAGGTATGAAAGACATTGAGAAAAATGCCTGGATCTGAGAAAGAGAGTATCTTGTTCTATGAAACAGTCAGGAGGCCAGTTTCACTGGATAGAAAAATATGGTCAGAAAGTAAGCTTTAAGAAGAGTGGAAAGGTAGGAGGGGGAACTAGGTTATGAGGGGCTTTGAGTGCCAGAGGATTTTGTATTTGCTTCTAGAGGCAATAAGGCCCAGTGGAAGTGGTTGAGTAGAGAAGACACGTGGCCATACCTCTGCTTTAAAAAAAAAAAAAACATTTTAGTGGCTGAGTGGAGGATGGAATGGGGAGAGATTTGAGGCAGACTGACTCACCAGAAGGCTTTTGCAATAATCTTGGCATGAGGTGATAAGGGCCTGCACCAGAGTGGTGACAGTGTCAGAGGAAAGAAGAGGCAAAGGAGAGATGTTGTAGAGGGAAAATGACAGGCCTTGGCAACAGCTCTGCTTGATTTCAACTCTGTTGAACAACGTTCCCCACCCAGGATAAGCTGATCACTCCAGTTCTCATCCTCATGCTGGCCTTGAATATATACCTCCTTCCCACTTCCCTCAGCATCCTCTCCTCTCTGATCCCTGGACTGGAGAGCAGAACACTAAATTCCTCTCAAAGCTCTCCTTTATAGATGGTAGCATTTGGACTGTCTAGCTGACTCTACTTTCTCCCTGAAACTTTACTTGGTTTCAGCTCCATGAATCAAGATACTCCCTTGTATGTCATTTCCCTCCACCCCCAAACCCTATCCCCACTTTCCAGCTTTCTTTTGTGTGTTACCTATGCCTGTTAGATTGTAAGCTTCTTGAGGGCAGGAACTATATTTTTCTTATTTATATCCCCAGCACCTAGCACAGTGCCTGGAACATAACAGGTGCTTAATGTTTATTGAATTGGAGTTAATTCTTAGGTTACAAGCCTGAGGAACAGGAAAGATGTTGTTCCTCTCTACCATAACAGGAATGGAGGGGAGGGTTTTTGACATGGTTAGTTTAAGATGTCTCCTAGACATCCAATTTGGGATGTCTGAGATGTGAGATTGGAGGTCAACAGAAGGGTTGGGGCAGGATAGGTAGATTTGAGAATCATCAGCATAGAGATGGTATTTAAATACATGGAAGTGATGTGATCACCAAAGCGAAGTAATATAGAGTGAGAAAGGAAGAGTGCCCAGGACAGAATCTTGAGGGACACCTATGGTTAGAGGGAATGAACTGGAAGAAAATCCAGCAAAGGAGAGGTCAGATAGGTAGGAGAACCAGGTAAGAGAGTGGTGTCCCAAAAACCTAGACAGAAGGATTAAGAGAAGGATGAAAGATGTCAAAAGCTGTGCAGAGAGATCAAGAAGAATGAGACTTGGGAAAGGCCATTCATTGGATTTGGCAACCAAGAGATCATTAGAAACTTTAGAGAGAGCAGTTTTGGTGGAAAAGTAAGGTCAGAAGGCTGGTTGTGTATAGGACAATAGCATCCTATGAGATTGAGTTATTCCTTTATTTTTTTGACCAGATCTGTGATTTTATCACTGTATAGAATGCCTAGTTAGGAACATTTAACAATGATCTTCTTTTCAGCTTAGCTTTAGAAATTGTCCTGGGACATTTAGACTTTAATTAACTTACTTAAAGTTGCATATCAAATATATGTCAGAGTTGGAATTTGAATTCAAGTATTCTTGACTCCTGTGTCTGCAGTTTTCTATCACCTATACCACAGTACTGATGTCACGCCTCTTAACCATTGGAATCTTCTCATATTCATCCTTTCTGTTTCAAAACTATTACATTTAGTTCCTATTATATTTTCTTCTGAAATATTTATAGGAATATAAAACATCCTTTTTTTCTTATGCAGCATAATATCTTTCTAGATATTCAATAATTTTGATTTTTAATGACAATATTAAGATTTAGAATTTTTAAAAGCTTGATTTCTTTGGAAATTGAAAATTTCTAGTGCCTTTAAAACTCGAACTTTGAGAGCCATCTGCTGGATTTTTGCCTGCTACACACCTGTTAATTCTGTCTACTACTCCAAATATGGTCACTGTAAAAGGCATGAAATATTCTGAGAATTAGAGATTATATTCACTGATTTTTCAAAGTACTATTCTTTTAATAGTACTATTTATTTTGTCCTTTTCATTTAATCATATGCCCCATTTATTTCCAGATATCATTATTTTGCAAAGACATGACTTGAAATAGTTGCATTTCATTAAACTTGGTTATAACTTTGAGAATTAAAAATCTGTTGCTTTTTTTTAATGAATCTTTAGGTTCTTTCTCAACCTTGCTTTTATCAATGAAATTTTTCTTCTGTATATTTGTGAATGTTAGGCAAAAAAACAAATATAAGTTGATAACATCCATTGGAACTCCACATGGAATGAGGAGAAAATGTTCTTAAATCAGTTGAGTCATACCATCTCAAATTTGGAATGGGTTTTAGAAGTCAATTTTATCAACTTCCTTACTGAATTCAAGAAGAGAAAATTTGCCTCTTGCCAGACTCTGAAGAAAATATGATCATACTTGGATCTATGAAAATATATTCTTTCATAAAATTGTCAATATCTGACGCAGTTTTGTAAACTCGAAGTCATAATTGAGATATGCATTAAGTTTATTCCATTCTTTCCTTATATAGTTATGTGTTACAAACCAAAATTATCATTTAATTCAGAAGATATTTTAAATAGCTTCACATCTACTGTTTGACAAGCATTGTTCTAATCAGTATAGCTTCTTAGACAAAAACGCAAAACAGCCCCTTTCCTCAAGGATTTTAAATGTTAAAAGTGGGAGGTAGAGCCAGACCTAGGTTCAAATTCTGACTGTTATTTTTTTTTCTTGTGCGCTCTTGAACAAGTCATTTATCTTTGGGTATTCTGTTTCCTCATTTATGAATTGAAGAGATTGGACTAGAGAAGGTCTACAGTCCTTTGCAGCTCTAAATTTACATTTGTATGAATTGATGTAGTCTAGATCAACTAGACTTTGCCCCAAAACTCCCATACTTCAGTATGGATAATATTACACTGTTTTCTAGATTGCTTTTGTACTATTGCTAATACACACACTCTTTATTTAAATAACTAGCTATATATTTTACTGTTAGCCTCAATAAAAAAAATTTTGCAGCTTGCATAAACAAGGATTTCTGTTCATGAAGCTCACTATTTTTCTTAATCTCAGAAAACCTCTGTTCTAGTCTAATCTACTCATTTTACAGATAGGAAATTTGAGGCCTTAGCAATTTTCCCAGAGTCACATATAATCCTTGATCTAAGTATGTCTGGCAACACTTATTGCCTTAAATTTATATTAATTTTTCATTGACAAAAAATTATTTACCTTTTTTCAACCTTTTTCTCATAATGAATGCACACAGCCATATTCTTTTCCCCTCACATCAGGTTTGAGAATCACTCATCTAAATGGTTCAGTGTAGAAATAATAGATAGAAAGTTTACATAAATATTCTTTAGGCTTAATTATCTCTATCTGTCATTGAACAGTCTTAATCTATGCTGTAAAAAAATTATTATTCACAGTCATAGATTCAAAATTTTTTCCTTGATTTGTAGTCATAGTTTTGAATATTGTATTATTGCTACCCTGTGAAGGATCAGAGGACCTTTCTGACAGTTTTATTTGGGATCTCTATGTTTAAACCTGGCTTTCTGAAGTTAATTGAGTATTTCAATTCCATTTCTTACAGATTCTCATTTCATTCATATAGTATGGATATAGTAGCATCTCTGTAGAAGCCATTACTGTTCCAGTACAATTTTTTTTTCCCAGAACATTTTTAAAAATAAAAAAGTTAGGTATAGTAAACATTTAAATACAATTAGGAGGTAGACTTGCTGACTTATACATAATTTCGGTCTTAAATGTTCCAAGTTACAAGCTCATGTCTGACTGTAACAACAATATTGCTTGCCACTGCTGTGGGGGTATAAGACCAATAACACCAGTACACAGGAGGGCTGCTAGCACAGGTTCTTTGATCTGCATTTCTAAAGGAAAGCAACTTTAAGGGGTTAACAATTTTACTTTAATTAAACATACATGTGTCATTCACTTAGTTCAGGGGAAAAAGTAAGCACCCTAAACTTCAGAGAGAATACAAACAGAAATTATAATAAGCAGAAATTATAAACAGAGAAAATAACACAAGTCAACAGACATCTGACCATAGCAATATATACATGCCAGAGAGAGAGAAGCACAAATATCTGGGTTTTCAAAGCCAAGGGGGTTCCTTAATGGCTACCCAGAGTCTCATCTGACTACATCACACAAACACTCTTTCAATGAATGAGCCCCCGAAGCAAAACCTCACTTCAGGGTATATATACTGTTTCCAATCAAAGACTCTTGATTCAAACAAAGGCAAGACTCAGTCAAAGGCACTTGATTGCCATAGTGCTGAGAAGTACACAAAAGAAAAAGCAGCAAAAAGCCCACTTTGCTTGCCCTTACACTGACTATGCCAGGCATGGCCTTTAAAATGTTTGTCTCAGTTTTAATATTCATTATATCCAAATTCTGTTGTGTGAATATAAGTAGCCTCATTGCAGTGACTACCATTATAAAATAGCATTCTGTATAACAAAGTTATATAGTGGTACAGTCTTCATCAGATTTCTTTGTCTACTTATCTACCATAAATGTGTTCTCTAGTCAATAAGTCAATCTTTTTATATTAAGTAAAACTGGAGCTGGGGACATGGGAGTAGGAGGGCTATTTTGACTTTGTGAAAGACATAGGTTAGATCATGCCTGCATAACCATTGACCTGTGGGCCATTTGCAGCACACCAAAGGATTTCCTCTACACTTTCCTCTAAAATTTTTCGCAAGCCACCCAGAATCCTTTGGTAGATTGAAGGTTGTGTAGGCCTTGATTAAATGATCTAGGATTCTTCCTAATACCAGGATTCTCTGATTCTAGTCTTCACAGTTCTGGGTTTGTTTTGTTTGGGTTTTTTTTTTCCTATTAAAGAATCAGTTAACATTTAGACCTCCTCTCCATTTCCTATCTCTAAGTCACTTTCACTTAAAAACCAATGAAACTCCTTTAGCACTCAACTAAAACAAAATTATGTTGCTACTTAAAAAAGGAAATACTGAAAGAAGTTCATACCTATAGAGCACCTGCTACCAAAGTTCAAAACACTTTTTTTCCCCTTTTTCCAAATTCACTGCTATGACACTAGGCCTCTTCATTGGTAGCTCCTACATACTGGGAATGTGATTTTCAACAACTTGTCATTTAAATAAAATTCTACTATAATAAAACAATTTAGATTTCTCAAAAATTGTTAAAGTAGAATTTTATGTCTTGCATATGATAGAAAACTGCTTTTGGAAAAACAGAGAAATGAGTAGGGTGATTATAAGGATAAAATCAGTTAACATATGTAAAGTGCTTTGCAAGCCTTAAAGCATTACATAGATGTTAGCTATTATTTGTATGTAACTTCCGTTTTGCCTTGTCTTCAAAAAGTTTTGTACAAAAATATATTAAAATAAAATTTTAAAAGACCTGACTCGTCTGAAAATTATTTATATCTAAGTACCCAGTAGTTACATGGCTTAATTTTCTGTATAATCATATAACAGAAATTTCGAAATTTTGACATTTTTAAGAAGCAAATACTGTCATTAAGGTTAGGAAATTACTACGTATTCAAGCCAGTTAAAAGTTACTTTATTTCAAATATAATGAAGTTAAAAACAATTTACTTAAACCGGAAACTTTTCAGATTTTTAGCTCTCTAGGAGATTTCGTACAGTCAATTACTTTCCCTTGCAGACTTTTTTCATACTAAAATGCTTTTGAAAGACAGTAGCATTGATGCCCTTGGAATTGTATAAATATTTCTCAGACAGTGGATAACAGTTTACCAAAATTGTCTGTGCCGATTAGCATTACGAGTATTTTTAATCCTCCTATATGAAAACATAGCATCTCTTCCTCCTAATTTTTTAAAAAAGAAAAACGGCTAAGTCAAGCCAACAAACATTTATGTATCAGAGTCTATGCTAAGTGTGCAGGGTACAAATGGATTCAGGAATGATCACCCATTATGGACCTCTTGTGTACAAACTAATTTATATGGCAAAAACTGATGTTTCCATTGTTAGCTTGGGGAAAATCCATTAGCCTTATGCACCCTGAGGAAGTTGGTTTTAAGAGGGTACAATCTGTTACTGATCATCATATATCTAGCCCAAATGAATAGTACTGATCCTGCCTAAATATCTCTACGCTGTTTTCAGTAGTCTAATTTTAGATTTTTGACCGGGTCTATACAAAATAGATATGGCAAAATTATCCAGCATTAATATTGACAAGCCTCAGTTTATTTCTGCTTCAACAGCTTTTCATTGATACTTTATCAGAATAAAAGTAGGATTTTCATGTTTCCAGACAATATATTATCTTGGGGTTTTTTAAATTTATTTTCCCTCTTCCACCCATTGAGAACATAACAAAAACAAACCCATTGTAAACGTATAAAAAAAGTGCCTCAGTATGTACTCTGAGCCCATTACCTCTTTATCTGGTGGGTACAGTGTTTCATCATGAGTCTTTTGGATTTGTGCTTGGTCATTGTATGATAAGCATTCCTAAGTCTTTCAAAGTTGTTTGACTTTATAATATTTTTATCATATTAATTGTTCTGGTACTGCTCACTTCACTTTGCATCAATTCATGCATGTCTTCCCAGGTTTTCCTAAAATCATCCCCTTTTTGATTTTTTATGACACAGTGGTGTTCTATCACATTTGTATGCCATGATTTGTTCAGCCATTCCCCAAATGATAGACACTCCCTTAATTTCCAATTCTTTGCCATCACAAAAATTGCCATTACAAATTCTGTATGTGTGTATATGTGTGTGTGTGTGTGTGTGTGTTCCATTACTCTTTCTTTGAACCAAGAAGTAATCTTTATAGGAGCCACAGAGATCTTGTAGCTCAAATTCTATTCAAGCTTTACCTTAATGTCATAAAAAAATTTTTTTTGGCCCAGAAAATTTTATTCCATTACTTGGGTTTTATAAAAACCTCTGAAGTAAATGTGCTAATAATATAGTTCCCCTAACTGCACAGTTTTGAGAAATGTGCTTTCCAGATTCAATGATGAATGAAAAGTGAATTTAAAATATCAGTTATTTAAAGCATTGATCATGGGGGAATGGGTTTTATAATGAGCCCTTGCCTTTGAAAATATCCCTTGGTGTTACAAGTTACAGTTGCTTTAACCATGGTAGAGATTTTCTTTCTCATAAATGATTGTCACTTAAATAATCTTGGCGTAAGAAACTTCGATGGTAAAATTTTGGAGGAGTGGGTCTAAGAAACTTTAAATGTGGAGGCTTTATAATATCTACTTAATTAATTTTATTCTCTTTACTTATTACCGTAGCAGCTTTGGACACCATTCTCAAATACTCTCACCTCTCCCCTCTCCACCCCAAAAACTACACTTCCTCTCTTTGAATTAATGTTCAGCTGGCCAATTATCTGTCAGAATTATGATAAGTATAACTACAGAACTGTAAAAACTGCATCTGTAATTATTATAATTTTTTCTGTGTCTGTAGATTCCTATCTCGCCTTTTCAACTTGCACTAGTCTCCATTATAGTAGTTTGCCTGATAAATCTTGCTTTTCTCAAGGGCTAAACAAGTCCTTAATTATTCTTCATTTTTATTCATGTCTATGAGAAGCAATGTCATAATGATAAAAAAGATTGCTAGGTTTGTGGTCAGAAGACTGGGTCCAAGTATGGGCTCTAATAGTTATATGACATATGATATTAAACCTTAGTGCTTCTAAGTCTTAGTTTACTCATTTATGAGATGGGAGTAATAATGCTTGTACTTCTCCATTACAGAACTACTGTGAAGGTCTTAAGACATACATTGCTTAAAATGCTTTATAAATTGTAATACCATATGTAAATGTGAAATCTTATGATTGGAAGCAAATACCGTGAGAGTCTTTGAGCCAATTGAACCTCTGTTTGTGTATCCTTTGAACTTAAAGGATATCCTCTCCCTGATATCCAACCCACACCTCAGATAGAAGTGACTTTCCCTCCCTAACCTCACATATTCCTTTTTTTATACAATCTTTTTTTAAAAAATATTTTTAGTTTTCAACGTTGATTTCCACAAGATTTTGAGTTACAAATTTTCTCCCCGTTTCTACCCTCTTCCCCCACCCTAAGATGGCATAAATTCTGATTGCCCCTTTCCTCAGTCTGCCTTCCCTTCTATCACCCCACTGCCCCCCTTATCGCCTTTCTCCTTACTTTATTGTATATCATATTTTCCAGTTGCATGTAAAAACAACTTTTTTTTTAAACATGTATTTTTAGAACTTTGAGCTCCATGTTCTCTCTTCTTCCCTCCCTACCCACCCTCCTTGAGAAGGCAAGTAATTCAACATAGGCCACACACGTATCAATATGCAAAACACTTCCACAATAGTCATGTTGTGAAAGACTATATTTCCCTCCATCATATCTTGTCCCCCTTTATTCACTTTTCTCCTTTGACCCTGTCTCTTTTCAAAAGTGTTTGCTTTTGACTACCTCCTATGCAAATCTGCCCTCCCTTATATTATCCCTACTCCCCTTATCACCTTCCCCCCTACTTGGCTGTAGGGTAAGATACCCACTTGAATGTGTATGTTATTCCCTCCTTAAAACAAATCTGATGAGAGCAAGATTCACTCATTCCCTTTCGCCTTACCCCTCTTCCCTTCCATTATAACTGCTTTTTCTTGCCACTTTTATGTGAGATAATTTACCCCATTCTATCTCTGCCTTTATCCTTCTCCCAATATATTCCTCTCTCAACCCTTAATTTTATTTTTTTTAAATATCATCTCTTCATATTCAGCTCACCCTGTGCTCTCTGTCTATATAATTGTACATTCCCTTCAACTACCCTAATACTAAGAAAGTCTCATGAATTACAAATATCATATTTCCATGTAGGAATGTAAACAAAACAGTTCAAATTTTGTAAGTCCCTTATGATTTCTCTTTCCTGTTTACCTTTTCATACTTCTCTTGATTTTTGTATTGGAAAGTCAGATTTTCCATTCAGCTCTGGGCTTTTCTTTCTTTTTCTTTTTTATTTCCACTATAATTTTTATTTTCTAAAGCATCTTTTAAAGAATAAAATTTATTAATGTCTTTTGGTTTTGCGCCACCTAAATTTGCCTCTAAATCCCTTTCCACCATGAGAACCATCTCTTTTTTTTTTAAATTTTTATTTTTAGTTTGCAGCACACGGTTCTACATAATTTTGAATTCCAGATTTTCTTCCCTCCCTCCCCCCTCCCTCCCCAAGACAGCATGGAATCCCATATAACTTCCATGTGTAACTTGGCATTGAATTAATTTACACACTAGTCAAGTTGTGGAGAAGAATTATGACCAATGGAATGAATCATGAGAAAGAAGAAACAGAACCAAAAAAAAAAACCCACAACCCAACAACAAGTACAAAAGAGAGGAAAAAAAAGGGGGGGGAAGTGTGCCTTGATCTGCATTCCTACTTTTTAGTTCTTTCTCTGGATGTAGACAGCACTCTCCATCGTGAGTCCTTTGGAACTGTCTCTGCATATTGTGTTGATGAGAAGAGCAAAGTCTGTCAGGGTTAGTTATCACAGAATCTATATATCTGTGGTTGTGTATAATGTTCTCCTGGCTCTGCTCCACTCACTCAGCATTATGTCGTGAAGGTGCTTCCAGGTTGTTATGAAGTCTGTATCATCCCTATTTCTTATAGCAGAATAGCATTCCATTACCTTCATATATCACAGCTTGTTCAGCCACTCCCCAATTGATGGGCATCCCTTTGATTTCCAATTCTTAGCTACTACAAAAAGAGCTGCTATAAATATTTTTATACATATGGGACCTTTTCCCA
>CM053627.1:143169816-143205298 GCA_028646595.1 Phalanger gymnotis | reverse complement strand
TAGGATTAAAACCAAGAATCACCTACCCAGCAAAACTGAGTATCATGCTCCAAGGCAAAATATGGACTTTCAATAAAATAGAGGACTTTCAAGCTTTCTCAGTGAAAAGACCAGAGCTGAATAGAAAATGTGACTTTCAAACACGAGAAGCATGAAAAGCCACTGATGTGGAAGCCGTCAATGTATACTTATTATCGATCCCTTATTCTGGGAGCTAGTGGACTGTGGAGATTATTGTTCATTTTCCTCCTTGGAAACAGGAAGGTAATCAAAGTGCCTATATCTTAAAATAGCTGTGTTATTCAAAAATAAATTTGTAAAGCATTTTGAAAAAAAAAAGAATATTTAGTCTGGACTTTATAACTTTATTGGTCAGCTTTCGATGGTAAAATAGAAACGGGAATGTACACTCTTAAAAAAATTGTTCTGAAGATGAAATAATGTGTACTAAAGAGCTTTGGAAAAAATAAAGTACTACCCAAAGGAAAAATAGCTATCATTTACAAATTGCAAAAATTAGACCACAAATAATTATTTTCCTTAAAAAATAATTCGTTTAATGAAAAGCGCTTGTTTACGTATTTCATCATAATTTTAAGAACAATTACGTATCTGAAAACGGTAATAATCTGCTCATTGACAGCCATTAATAAATATCTAACAAGATAAAAAAAGGATTTAACTTTATAATCTTTTATAAAAGGTTACTAGTCATCCCTAACTTGGAAGACTGTTTTACAAGATAATTCCAATTTCAACTACTACTTCCAAAACAGCAATTAAGAAAAACATTTTATGCCTTGACCAAAATAAAAATTCAAATTATTTTATTATATTCTGAATTATAAGGTATTTATATTTGCATTTCCAGATGTTTTTTAAAAAATGTTTTTTATAATATAAGCAAACAGATTCAATGAAACCAAAAGAAAAATTACAAAACAGTTACACAGTTTATAAGTATTTTCATCACAACATAGGAAAAGTTTTCTCAGCATAGAACATTAGTTAGTTAAGAAAAGTAGAGAAGATAGATTTCTAATAGCTGATATCCATATTAGATTATTGCAGAAATTATTTCAAAATTAAATAGTAGAGGAAAAAGTCTTTGAGCATTTATTCAGCTATCCTGCATTAGACACATCTATTATAATCAGAAATGATATTTAGAAAGTGAGTTTGATTCCACTGAGCTCAAATTGTCTAAAAATTATTAAGTATCTAAAATGAGCTGAACTGCATTGGTGAAAGGAGTTTCTACACTAAGAGATCCCTAAACCAATGAATCGCAGGTACTCCCAAAACAAAATACAGAAAACAGACAAAGAGAACATATAAGCTATGTGCTGGAGAAACCAAGAAGATAAATTCACTACCATCCAAGTACCTGTCATTTAACAGGTGAGAAGGACAATGCACACAAATAAGAATGACATAATAATGAAGTGATTTCCTCATCTGCAAAAACTTGTCTTACCTATTTCACAGATTTCTAGTGAAGATAAGATAAAATGGCATAACAGATGCTAAAAGTGTTACATAAAAGTCAGATTGTTATTATCAATTATTTTGCCCTCAAAAATTATCACACAAAGGAAACACAACCTCTAGGTATAAGCCGCTGGGACAAATTTGCATTCTATATAATGCTATAAAATAGAACTTAAAATAATGATTCCAAAATAAAATAATTTTACCCAAATGATAAGAGACTTTTAAAAATATTTTAAGTAGTACAATATAGGGAATTAAAATTATATATATATATGCATATATATATATATTTTTCTGCAACAACTACTTCTGCTTAGGTGGTGTTTTTTAAAAAGTCTATACGAAACTAGTATATGCAAATAAAATGTGCTTTCAGGATTCATAAGGATTCAGTTTTAAAAAAAAACACCTCATATGTATCATTTTAGAAGACAAGAATAACATCTTAAGCAGAAATTTAAAATTAACTTTTTTATTACTAAGTTTCTAAAATAATTTTTCAACAAGTAAATATACCTGGTGTCCTGCTGTTACTTGTTTCAAAACATTTTCATAACATACTTCATCCATGTTACTCAACTGTTGCACCTGGAAAGTTACCAAAAAAAAAAAAAAGAAAATGTTTAACTCTTAGCAACTCCAGTTTTTCGATCTACATGATAAAGCATTACTGTAGATCAAACATAGCACACATCTTTATCTGGTAATCCCTCTCTAACAGAGATATGAAACCACTTTCATTCATACAGGAAACATTAACAAATAAAAATACCTTAAACAGTACTAACCTTAGCAGGAACTCGAAGCTCTTCAGATATATTATTCTCAATAACATCCCACTGGATGTATGTGTTGTGTGTGTTCAAATACATATCTATATCTATCTATCTATCTATCTATCAATCTATCTATATATATATATATGTGTGTGTGTGTGTGTGTGTGTATGTATGCATATATGTGTATGTGTGTATTTATTTTGCAAAGGCCTATGACTACATCTATGTAGGGAACTTTCTCCACCAATACAGAAGAGCAAATCGTAAATAACTTAGTTTAGAGAGTTTTCTAGGCGTTAAGTCACTTGGCCCAGGGTCACACAGAAAGTTAGCTGTGAAAAGTATGACTTAATTGAGGTCTTTTGGACTCTACAGCCAGACCTCCATCTAGTAAGCCAAGATCCCTTTTAATTGCTTAGGGGAAAGGACTTTTTGATATTTTATTACTCTTAATTCTTCCATTTGCTCTGATAAAAGTCAACTACCATAGTTAGATATTTAACCATTCTATCCTACCCCGGCTTTCCAAAATTTTTTCAAAATTATAATACACTACAAACCAAAGTCAACAATATACCCAGCTTTTGGCTCTAACAATTTTTCACGTAATTCTGAGAACAGTATAATGAATTAACCATGTTTACAAGACTGGGAGAATGTCAAGTCCAAACATAGTAGACATCTCAGGAAATATACTTTTGCATTCCTTCATACTAACCTAATCTCTAATATGTAACTTGACAGGTGATTTTATTTTCCACATTAATGATAAAGAAATTGAAGAAAAGATAAAGGTCAAATAACTGCTTACAAATGATGACTTGAAATTTGTTTAATTAAGTCCAGATCTTTTTTTTTTAACATGATGTTCATTCCAAGTGAATTCAATTTTGCAAATTTTAATGAAACATCACTTATGTACAAGATAATGTACTCTCATACACTTGAAGTAAAAAAAAAATATCACTGTATTATCAAATAACACTGACTTGGATATTTGTTCTGGAAATATATAGAACTTGAAAACCATGTTACATTTTTACTGATTAATATTTTGACCCACTCTTAAGAATTTATGATAATAGATTTCTAAATTTGCTAACTGGAGGTAGTGCCAAGATGGTGGAGAAAAGGCAGAAATCAGCCTGAATTCTCCCCCAAAGCAATATTAAATAATGCCTCAAAACAAATTCTGGACTAGCGAAACCCAGAAAAGGACAGGGTGAAGCAATTTTCCAGCACAAGACAACATAAAAGGTCAGCAGAAAAAGTCTGTTGCACTGGGGTGAGAGTGGAGCACAGGCCGGGTCCCCAGAAACCAGCAGTAAGCCTTGAGGGTGACTGAATCAGGGGCAGTAGTAGTGGTGGCTCATGGTCATAAGCACTGACTTCTAAAATGTATTATTGTAGAACGTATTCTAAATTGTATTAATTTTCGCCATTAAATGATAAGAAAATTATTATAAATGTTCTTAATTTTAATTTATATGTGGTTAACACCATGATTCTCAAATGATAGTTATCAGATGATTATCATTCTAACATTTTCTTATGCAAGTGTGATTCTACTGTTACTGGTAAAAAAAAAATCATTTTTTTCAACTTAATTAGACTAATGTGATTTACCTCTTTATGTAATAAGATTTTAAAAAAGTAAAGTTAAAAAAAAGCATGAGGAGTATCCCAAATAGTGAATCATCCTACAGCTTTCTATAAAGACAGTCCACTTTCACCTAAATTAAGAAGTCTATGGTAAAAGTAAGAAACAGATCTTTTTCCTCGCTTAATGACATACTTGAAATAGATTAAATAATATAATAAAAATTAAGACACGACTGAATAGAGCCAAGAGCATATACTACTGAAAGGCACTTGAAACAATTAATGAAGGTTAAATTATACACATCTTAATAACTACCAATTGGTAAAACACCCTTTCCTGTAGACATGAAATGGCTCTCTACAATTCTAAGATACCTTTAGCTTCTGTACTGCAGATTGAATTTTTTAATGTAGGGAGAGTAATTTTTTATCTTAAATACATTTTTTATCAATTTTTTTGTGTCTCTTTTTCTATATTCTTAGTCATGAGTAAAAAACTTCAATCAAAGACAGTATTAAAATGCAATAAAGTTGAGATGGGCTTTTTTAAAAAGACTCTTCTGTGTAAATCACTTTTGGTAAATTTAGAGTAAAACCTATGATTATTATGCCAATATAATTTAGGAACATATTTCTGTTGGCTTACCTTTAAAAATTCAGCTACAGTAAAGTCTTATTAATTTTGACCCCACAAATTTGGAATTTATACTAAATTCAGGAAGGTTTGAGCTATTTGCCCTTGAATTCTTATTAAGAAATCAAGAAAAATTGGGGCAGCTAGATAGTGCAGTGAGTAGAGCACCAGCCCTGGAGTTAGGAGGACCTGAATTCAAATCCGGCCTCAGACGCTTGACACATGTACTAGCTGTGTGACCTTGGACAAGTTACTTAACCCCAATTGCCCTGCCAAAAAAAAAATCAAGAAAAATCAAGCAAGCAAGCATGAAAGCATTTATTAAACACCAACGATGTGCTGGGTATTATAAAGGACGCTACCAGCACTCTACTATACACTTAATAAGAAAGACAAGCAAATTAATAAACACAATGGCTAGGAACACATGAAATAATAGGACTTATTTTTGAAGAATCTTCAAGATATACCAAAATATTTATTTGTATGAAATGAATATTTAATGGATAAAATATTTCCTATGTATTTATTTGAGCTATAATAAGCAACTTTGTCAGACTACTTTAAGTATATATCAAATATCTATAATTTCACTGACATCAATATTGCCCCCACTAAAGCAAATTGCCCAAGTTGATCTTCAATAGTAGCTGTGGGTGAAAATTTCATGACCTTAAGGGCCAATTTGGTAATGTCCTTTTGAATTTAGCTAGGTTTGTCCTTGAATTAGAGAAATATAGACACTGGACCTCTAAGAGAAATCTTCTAGTTTTTTTAGGACCTACTATAAAGTTGATACAATGCTGACAGCCTCTGATAATCCTGGGTCATTTCCCTGCTACAACGGGGCATCATGCAGAGTAATTATTTATAACTTAGTGAGGAAAATATATATCCTAAATATATTTTAGTTCTTTTCAAAAAAATAAATTTAGCTAATCAACTCCTAATTTATTAGTTCAATGTCTTTTTTCAATTTTCAGTTTTGTTCATCTCTCCTATGCTTTTCAGGATTTCTATTTTAGTGTTTAATTGAGAGGTTGCGATTTGTTGGTTTTCTAGGGTGTATATTTCTAGTTGCACATCCAATTCACTGATATGCTCTTTATCCTTTAATGATGAAAGCTTTAAGAGATCAAAATTTTCTCATAAGTACTATGTTGATTGCATCCCACAAGTTTTAATATGTTGTCTCACTGTCATAATTATTTTTAATGAAATTATTGTTTCTATGATATGTTCTTTGACACACTTATTCTTTAAGTTAATTTCCAATTAACTTTTTGCTTCAAAGGTCCTTTAGTCTTCTTGCATTTCTTGCATCCTGTCAGTAAAAGATGTGTTTAATATTTCTGTTTTACTGCATTTGTTTGTGACGTTTTTCTGCCCTACAATACAGTCAATTTTTGTAAAAGTGCCATATACAACATAGAAATACCTATATTCTCTTCTGTTTCCATTCAATATTCTCCAAGATCACATGAGATCTTAATTTTCTAAAATTATTTCCAGGTCCTTAACTTCTTCCCTATTTATTTTTTGGCTTGATTTATCTAGCTCTGAAAGGAGTAAACTGAAGTCCTCTACTACTGTGTTTTTACTGTCTATGTCCTTCTGTAATTCATTTAACTTATTCCTTTAAAAACTTATATGCTATGCCATTCAGTGCATATATGTTTTCTACTGGTGTTAATTCACCGTCTATAGTACATTTTAGTACAGTGTAGTTTACTTGGTTATCTCTTTTAATTAGATCTATTTTTCCTTCTGCTTTGTCTGAGGTCAGGATCACTACCCCTGTCTTTTTCACTTCAGCTGAAGCATAACAGACTCTGCTCTAGCCCTTTATTTTAAGTTTATATGTATCCTTCTGTTTCAAGTATATTTCTTGTAAACAGCATATTGATGGATTCTAGCTTCTAATCCATTCTACTATCCTCTTCTGTTTTATAATGGAGTTCATCCCATTCAAAATTCAGTTATAACTGCTAACTGGGTATTTCCCCTACATCCTATTCTTTCATACTTTCTCTTTTTTCTCTGCTCCTTCAAGCATCTGTTTTGCTTCTGACTAATGTCTCCCTTAATCTACTTGCCTCTAATTTCCCCTCATTTCCTCTAAATCTTTTCTCATCTGTTTCCCTATTGCGTAAGATGTATTTCTGTACCCAATTGTGTGTGTATGTACCTGTATTCTTTCTACCTTCAACTAATTCAGAAGAGAGTAAGGTTCATGGGTAACCTCTTTCCTTTCCTCCTTTATTGTATAAACTCCTCCTTGACTACTCTATTTATGTGAGATAATGCTTCCCATTCTTCCTTCCCTCCCACCCCATGCTTTCCCAATGAGAATTTGATCTGGTGTATTTTCTAGATTATTGTGGAGAATGGACAGTGGAGAGATAGGCTCAACCGCTTTGTCTTACTCAGTCTTGACCTTCTTCCAAATATATTTTAGTGGTCTATTAGTAATCATAACACAAACTTCACTAGCTTATGTGAATCTTCTTCCTAATTATGTCGAATTTATTAAGGCCTAATTATGTCAAATTTATGAATGACACTATATATAGACTCTGAGGGAAGAATATAAACAATTCAAAAAGAATTTACAAAAGTGAGTATTAAAAACTGGCATGAGTTAGAATGTCTATTAGTGGAATTGCTCTTAAGTGTTATATAAAAGTAAATTAATAACTCTTGGGGATGCTTTAGGTAAAGCAGTAAGGCCAAAGGTTGGGAAAAATAAGATTAATAGACTAACGTAATACAATTTTAGGGATCTGATTCTTTGCTATTGAAGCAACCTGTCACCAAATATACTTTTAAAAATTAAGTTGTTCACAGTGAATATTTACCTTATTTGTTGTCTTAATTCCCAAAAACGTCTGTCCAAGAGGTACTGGCCTAAAACGGCCATCAAAGTAGAAAAGTCCAATATAAGGATTGACATGCAAAAAAGTAGCAACATCAAGGTAGTTGGGTAATGTAGCAGAAAGACCCAAAATCCTTATCATGCTCTGTGTAGATTCGACCTATATGAATAAAAAACAACACTTGATAAATGTGAAGTCTTACATTTGGGTGCTAGGTATCAACTACACAAGTATGACAGAAGAAGTGTGGTTATTTCATCTGAAAATGATAAGGGGAGGTTATATGGAATGTAACAGTGTGATATGGCCAATCAAGAAAGTTAATGTCATTTTTATGCAATATTAAGCAGTAGTAATGTCCAGGACTAGGGAAGTGACCACATAATGTTTTCTACCTTGAAGAGACCCCATTGGTAATATGTGTAGTTCAGAGCCCCCCACTTAAGGACGGATATTGAAAAACAGAAGACTATCCAAGAGATGGCAATCAGGATGATAGATGGCCAAGAGAACATGCCATAAAAGGTTTAGTTGAAGAAATGAGGAATATACAGTCTGGAGAGTAGAGAAGCAAAACCTGACAGTTTCCTTCAAGTATGTGAAAAAGAGATTAACATTATGTTCAGTTCCAAAGGGAAGAATTAGCAGCAACAGGGGCAAATTGCAAACAGTCGGATTTAGGAATAGGGAAAATCTTCCTGACACTTAGAGCTATCCAAAAGTAGAATGTACTGTACATAGGTAGAGTGGAAGGGTTGGTAGGTTTCCCCTCATTAAAGATCAGACTGCATGCTGTCTTGGGAAGGGGGGAGGAAAAAAGGAGGGAGAAAATTTAAAACTTAAAATATTATGTAAGTGAATGTCTTTTGACTAAAAAAAAATTAACTCAAGCCTAGGTATTCAGTTACAATGATAACAGACCATGCAAAGAACAGTAGCAACCAAATAACAAACACACATATTAAGTGCTTACTATGTGCCAGGCACTGTATTAAGCACTGGGCACCAAAAAACAAACACCAACAGCAACAAAAAACAACCCAGAATAGTGCCTGCTGTCATGAAGATTATGTACTAACAAAGCGGACAAAATATCATTAAATAGAAACATATAAGATGCATGTAGAGTGGATAAGAGGTAATCTGAAAGAAGAAGGAACTAGTTGCTGGAGTGAGCAAGAAAAGGTTTACTGAAGTTGGTATTTGAGCTAATTCTTCAAGTAAGTTAGGCATATTATGAAACAGAGATGATGGGAAGATCATTTCAGGCAAGGGTACAGCCAGTGCAAAGGCAGACTGATGGAAGATGGCATGTCAGGCTTGAGAATCTGTAACTGGGAGTGGGGAATAAAGTATAAGAGGAACAGAAAAGTATTAAGAAGCCACGAAGCAGTTGTGAAGAGCTTTAAATAACACAGGACTTTATAATTGAGTTTATTGAGTAAGGGATGGCATAGTCAGACCTAGCTTTAGGAAAAATCACTTTGTAGGCTGTGTGGAGGATAGATGGGGGGGGTGGGGAATAATTCAGGCAGGGAGATCAATTAGAAGGGTATTGCAAAGGTCACCAAGAAGTAAACACTTAATGAGGGAAGAACTGAGTACTAATTTTATAAATGCATTGAGAATATAAGCGAATGTGAAAAGTGTCTTTCCATTTTTCCACTCTCACAGTTAGTCTTTAATCTCAGGTATGGGCTCAGTCTCTTTCAGTCTCCAGTGTATTTCATTCTAGAAGCAATAAGGGAGCAATGGTTTGATGTTTATCGAATGACATAGTCACACCTGTGTTTCAGGAATATCACACTTTAGCATCAATGTGGAAGACAGATTGGAGTGGGAGAGACTAGAGGTAAGGAGGATAATTAAGATGACTTCAAGATTGCAAACCTGGATGGAAAGATGGAAGCACTCTAAATCAGCTGTCATACAGTATGATGTTAATGAATGATAACTTACACTATTATCCCTATGTAAGCTTAGCTTAGATCAAAGGATAAAGAGGGCAAATATGTCCTTTAAAATAACCTTCACCCTAAAGAAAAAAATCACTACTCAAACATTTTAGGAAAGAAGACAGAAAGATTTCCCTAAAGGTAAATGACTTGGCAAATTATGGCATATTAACGTAATAAAATACTCCTACATAAGAAATGATGAAATGTATGATTTCTGAGAAACCTAAGAAGACTTCTATGAAGTGATGCAAAGTGAAGTAAGAGACACTAGAACACTTTATATTAGAACAACAACATTGTAAAAATGAACAATTAAAAGAAAGTACTAATTCTGATCCATGCAATGACCAACAATGATTCCAAAGCTGTAATGATGAAGATTGTGTCAATCTCCTGACTGAAAGGTGATGGACTAAATGTGCAAAATGAGATGCACAATTTTGCATGGTTATGATCAATATGGGAATTTGTTTTGCTTGACTATATATATATATATACATATATATATACACACATATAAATATAAATACACACATATATACACATACACACACACAAATGTGTGTATATATGTGTATATATACCTATATATGTGTGTGTATATATATATGTACACATATATATATACACACACATGTATTTATTATGAGGGTTTAGTTTTTAGTTTTCTTTTTTTCTACTGGGGTGACAGGAACTGGAGAGGGAAAATAAATGCTTGTTAATTGAAAAAAATTAAGTATGAAATAATAAACAGGACAGACTGCGAACTTGTCATTATTATGGCAATTACCTGGAAGCAAAGTCTGGGTATAATGGACAATGACAAAATTCAGTATTTTTCATATTACTACTGCCTTTTCCACCTTCTTTTATTTTCCCAGTGTACAAGCTTATTTGTTGTTCTAAGGCAGGGGTGGGAAACCTGCAGCCTCAAGGCCACGTATAACCCTCTAGGTCCTCAAGTGCAGCCCTCTGACTGAATCCAAAATTCACAGAACAAATCCACTTAATAAAAGGATTTGTTCTGTAAAACCTGGACTCAGTCAAAAGGCTGCACCCAAGGACCTAGAAGGCCGAATGTGGCCTGGAGGCCGCAGGTTCCCCACCTCCATTCTAAGGGGAAAATGTATTAGTCAATTTATACTTATATGAATTTAATATTTATGTCTGTTTATTGAATATATGCCACATGTCTGGTAGGTATATAAGGCAGCACCTTGAATTATATGAAAGAACAATCAGATCTGGACACTGTCCACAAAGTACTTAAAGATAATTGGAGAGCCAAATAACTAAAGAGTCAAAATTAAAAAGCATAAAATAAGTGACCTTTTGTTCATCAGGACTTCAGGGAATACTGATACTGGGGTGAAATGCTATTAACAAATTTCTTAGAAGATGTCAGGATAAAACTGAGTGCTGAAGGATGGACACAGAAACTAGGTCTACAAAAAGCAATGAACTTTTTTTTTTAAATTCAAGAAATATACGCTAATTTAAGATGGCAAAAAGTCACAGATAATAAAAAAAGAAAAGGTTAATCCTAATATCTTTAGTTACGGTGGCCTCTTCACCAGTTTTTGCTTATAAGCTTTCTACTATCACATCAACCCTACCAGAACCACTATCACTGCTCCACAAGTTTCTTTTTTTCAGATACAGCTAATTAATTGTTTCGTTAGATGGACATAGATGTCTAAATAACACTAAACTACAGAGCAATGCAAAAATGAACATTGTGACAATGACCCAATTACAAACTTCCTGCAAAACCAAAAATCTTTAAATATGTAAGTGTATTTCTATATCTATAAAATAGAAACAAATCTCTAATGCAACAAAAAAAATTGTTAGTACCCTTTGAAAACCTGTTAAAAATCAATCACTCAAGCACTTATAAAGAACTGACTGAGGCAGGCACTGCCTTAATGACTAGAAACAAAAGTGAAACAATCCCTGCCCTCAGAAGATTATATGCTATCACATGATGCTGCCACTATGGAGTTATGCTCATTTTTATTTGAGGAAAAAAAGTAGATCATTTTAGTTCTACATTCCTGTTACTGTTGCAACTATGTAACTTTATCAAATAAAAGTTGTTATTTTAAAAATTCTTCTGATGTTAAATCTATAATATCCTGGAAGAGAAAATAGAAAATTTTCAATTAGAAATCAATTTAAATTATCTACATTTTAAAATCTGAAAAAAAGCATAACATGCCTTTCACCATGTGTCAGTATTTTTGTTACACACCTTTATTTTTGTATGTTAGTTATCCAGGCATAAATTCTTAGATGAAATGCAAAAAGACCCATATAAAATAATGACACAAAAAAATACAAATGATTGTTCTTCAGGATCCAAACACAGTGCAAAGTTTTATAAGGAATTTTAATTAGTGGGGTAAAAAAACATTTAGTCCTTTCTGAATAGACATAAAAATACAACAATCCTGAAATCAGTGCTAAAGTTGAAATTAATTTCAGTTTAAGTTAACTGATGCTTTTCCCATGTATATTATTTTAACTTCCCTGAAGTATACATAATGCTTAAAACAGATTTAAACTACAGGCCCACCACTATGCCAGGAATGCCTATAAGCTCCCTGAAAATGTTACTGTGCTGAATACAATGCTACCATCTACTGGAAATAGTTAGCATTAGATACTGATTCATTTTAATAAAAAGAATGATGGTTTTACAGAAACAGACACCACACCAAATTCTATTTTTCCATTAGTCTATTGTAAAATCAGATGTCTAAGTGCCCCACTCCCCTTTTCTCTGTTGTTTTACAATCTACAACCAACTGCATAAAGGTATCTTGCCTCCAATATGGTAAAAGTCATATGTAACAAAGAAGTATTTTAAACATATATTTGAAGGTAAATCAAAAGTATGAAAAATACTGAAAGGAAAAGTTAATAATACTTATTATTAAAATATGTAAAAATTGCAAAATGAAAATATCAAAGCTGAAATTGCCTGAATCTTACCTGTTGTGTGAAATTGCAAAAGTGAAAAAAAAAACCCACCATCCTTAATTCTTCTGTAACTTGAATACATCTCAAACCATATTAACATTTCTAATTAGACTTCCAAGGCAATAATAACTTTTGGTCTCTTTCACACTTTTCTAAGTTGTAAGCAATGACAAAGCTTCAAGTTCTAACATTTTAATGATGCTATGGTCTACATTCAGAAAGTGCTTTCTAGTCTTTCCTAGACTTGTGAGACTAGTCAAATTTTGGCTAAAATGTAAGTGACATTGGCAGAGGAACTACAACTCTGGTATTAAATCCGTCATCCAAATGTGAAGATTTTCAAACTCCATAACACTTAGTATGCAACCACATTTAAATTACTTCACTTCTCTCAGCTTCAGAAATGCGGGGGTTGGGGCTTCATAGCCTTGAAGGCCTCTTTCATCACTAAAGCTAAGAGCTTATGATCCTACGATGTTGTCCTTTCTACTTCTAACTTTATGTCCCTGATTAAAGTGAGTAATGATGAGAAAAAATTAGAAGGCAATGAAAAAAGATTTTGTTCATTCTAACACCTCAGATATTCAAGTTTATTAAATTAAATAAAATCTATCCCAAATATTCTTTTACATGGAATGTTGACAACAGAATTTCCTGTGCATGATATGTCATCATTCCCCTTCCCCATGTTACCTAAACAGAATATTACTGTGGGGCGAAGTCAGCAGTAACTTCAACCTGCCTGTGCAGCAGCCTTTAGATCAGCTTTTTCAATTCAAGAAACATTTATAATGTATCTTCTATGTGCAAAGCGCTATGATTCAAAGACAAAAATGAAATGAATCTCTAATACCTAGTCCAGCACAAAATAAAAGCTCAAATAAAAGATTGATATTAGATGGTATAGAAGAATGGTCAAGGACAACTCCAAGGTTATGAACCTTAATGAATGGAAGGATAGTGTGATGCCTTCAAAAGAAATGGGGGACAAAGGAAAGATTTTAGAGGAAAAAAGAAATTTGTTTTAAATTTGCTTAGACTGAAATGTTGTAGCAGAGCCAGATAAACTATGACTGTTGTGATATATTCTATAATGTCTAGTCTGTGGCTGCCATGGTGCTTCCTATAATTTATATGAGGCTATACCTATTATCTAGAATTTTTGTAACTAGAAGAATGATACTTTGCAAGTTAACTGACATTGCTTACAAGAAAACACAAACTACATCAACAAATTTATATACAACACCTGTTGACAGGGGAGACACCACTTGCCCACCCATCCCACCCTCTCCAAGTCATAGAATCCTTGAATATTAAAAATTTTGCTCCTTTACAGAACGCATCCCTTTATCCCTTTCCAGAAATCTAGGCTATCATTCATACAAAGAATATCGTAACAAAGTGGTAAAACACTCAGTACCAAAGTTCTCTCCTGGGAGAAGGCATTCATAAGTCATTCTCCTAGCAATGGCTAAGCAATTTAAAGATAAAGAGAACGCCTTTGGCATACTTGAGCCCACACTAATCATTATTATTATTATTCATATCTACAAAGTTTTAATTGCTTTCTACTATTGTTTCTTTATACCCCTGAATTAACTGTTAAGGGTCCCCCAAATTTGCTTTCTTGAGTTGCCCTATTTTCTAGAGATGAAGCCACACTCAAACTAATATAACAGTGATCTTTTACAAATGAACTCGATTAAACTCTCAGGGCCCTTGAAGCCAAGAAAGCTACAAGACTGCCTCTGGCCACTCTAGCCCAGACTGATAAACTGCAGCTAAGACCCTTACAGATAAGCAAAATATCCTCCTTCCATGGTCTGACATTCCCAATCCTCCTGCTTCCTCTTCCCTACTTTTCCCTTTCTCCTCCCATGCCACTCCCATTTGGGAGGGAATTGACCTTCACTACTCCCATGAGACTTCCCCTTTTTGCTGTACCCCATAAATATCCTAGGCTCTGTCTGGATCACAGGCTCCTTGGCATAATGCGTCCCCACGTGCATGTGCCTTTCTCTTGTGATGAATCAATTTACTATCCATATCTTGGCAAGTCATGACTTTTGACCAACAACTGGTAAAATGTTCCTTGTCTCTAAAAATCATGACTTCATAAGTAAGTGTAGAACTGATACATTTTCCATTTCTGTACCTTTGCCCAGAATGTTACCCAAGTCTGAAATGCTTTTCCTTCCTCACTTTGACAAAAGCACAGTGCCTGACAAGTTAGTAGGTACTTAACTACTACTTGCTGATAAGAATTCCTAGCTCCCCACCAAATTCAGGCCAAGTGCAACCTCCTGCAAGAGACATTCCTGATTCTCCCAAGTGTTACTGTATCTCCAATCCCCACTGTAATGGCAAGAGAAGTGGGACTTTTTATTTTGCTCCTTTTTCTTTTGGAGTTCTAGTTCTTCTCAGCACTAAGGTAATCAAACGCCTTTGACTGAGACTTGCCTTTCTTTGAATTAAGAGTCTTTGATGACCTGCTTAAGTCACAAGAAAGCCTAAGTCACATGTGTTCGAGTCATATAGTTGTGATGCCTTCTGTGGGCTGACCGTGAAGAAGTGTATATATGCTCTGAGGTTGAAATTTTGCTTTGGGGGCTCACTCACTGGAAGAGTGTTCCTGTGACTTGGCCAGAGGAGACTCTGGGTAGCCATTAAGGAGCCCCCCACCGCAGTCTGAAAACCCAGATGTTGATGCTTCTCTCTCTCTCTGGTAATTATGTATGTATTGCTATGGCCAGACAGAAGCCCTGTCTGCTGATTTGTGTTATTTGCTCTGTTTATATAATTTCTGCCTGTAATTTCTGTTTGTGTTTTCTCTGAAGTTAAGGGTGCTGACTTTTCCCCCTCAACTAAGTGAATGATATATGTATGTTTAATTATTTAATAAAAATGTAACTGCAAATCCCTTAAAGTTGCATTCCTTAGAAAAGCAGATCTAAGAACCTGTGCTAGCAGCCCTCCTACATTGCTAGCGTTGTTGGTCTTATACCTCCACAGTAACTGCTAGTAATATTGGTGTTACACTTACCCACAATTAAACTTTCAATCTATTTATTTGTGCAAAAACCTCACTGCCACTACTCTGGTCCATCCTCATTCCAGTATAAAGATCTTTGTATTTCCAGTGCCTGGCATCATACCTGGCATACGGTATACACTTAATACTTGTTTGTTGAAATTATTAAATAGACTTTTCTTAAGCACCAAAATTCAAGATATTCAAAACACTTAATTTTTTTCCCTTTTATGAACTTATCAGACTCCAACATTCTTTGGTATTATTATATTCCTTGTAAATGTCCCATAATTCTATTACATTATGACTTTCATGACTTAGCATGAAAAAACAACCACGACTAATAACAATGTTTCTACTGTTTAAATTGCAAATAACTAACCTAAAGACAAACTTTTAGAACAAAGCTTATTTATAAATTGAAGTCTGTGGGTGCTGTACAATTAAAAGTAGTGTAGATTTTGTCATGGTTTTCATCAGGCTTGTTGTCACTTTCTGCTAACATATTAACAATCCTTTACATGATTTCTTACTTCAAAGAGTCCGCAGCATACAACAGCTTGAGCATAACATTACAGTTATCAAGAATCATTACGCTATTTGCAAACTATTAATTTGAAGACACTGTCTAGAAAACCAGAGGCATTATCTCATGCTAAGTTACAGGTCCCCTTTTTCACATTCAATCAAATCCACATTACGTAGATTGAATAATATTAATCAATTAAGCCACTACATTTCATTTTGTTTGTGATGAGAAAAGAATGAGGGGAATGACAAATAAAGCAGAAGACCAAACTCATTTCCCAGGTACCATAACAACATATGAGTACTTTGTAACAATTTGGAAGATCCCCATCTTTATTTTTTTTTCAGATTAAATTTTTTTCAATCCACAAAAGTCTGCCCTCTCTTCCTCCCGGCTCTTTTTCCTACGCCCCTGTTAAGAAAGCAAGAAAATCTTCCACTCAATGGCAATGGAAGAAAAACAAAACCCATTACAAACTTGTACAGGTAAGCAAAATAAATTCCCGAAATGTCCACGTCCATAAAAATGTCGCAATCTGCACTGAGTGTATCACTTCTCATCATCTCTCAAAGGGGTAATATGTCTGATTACGAATCCTCTAGTATAGTGATTGGTCATTGTGTTCAGTGGAAGTTCCTAAGTCTTTCGAAGTTGCTTGTCTTTACAATATTGCTGTTACTGAATAAATTTTTCTCTGGGTTCTGTTCACTTCACTCTGCATCAGTTCATACAAGACTTCCCTGGTTTCTGTGAAACCATTCCCTTCATCATTTCTCACAGTACAGTAGTATTCCATCACATTTATATAACATAACTTGTTCAGCCACTCCCCAATTGTTTGGCATGCTCAAAATTTCACCAATGCAAAGTAAGTTCCTAGAATTATCTTTGTACATATGGGCCCTTTTCCTCATTCTTTGATTTCTTTTGTATATAGATCTATAAGTGGTATGGGTGGGTCAAAGAGTATGCACACTTTAATACCTTTTAGGGCATAATTTTAAACTCCTTTTCAGAATGACTGGAATAGTTCACAGCTCCACCAGGAACACATTAATGTGTCTGTTTTCCCACAGATTCTCTAGAATTTATTACTTACTTTTTTTGAGCAACTTTACCAATCTAAGGGAGACAAGGAGGGCCCTTGAGGTTGTTTTAATTTGCAGTTCCCTAACTGTTAGCAAGTAGGAGCATTTTTTCATACAGCTATCAATAGCTTTTTCATGTGGCTATTTATAATTTGCATTTCTTTCTCTGAAAAATGCCTATTCATATCATTTGACTGTTTATCAAATGGATATTGTCTTTTTTCCTTATAAATCTGAATAAGGGAGTCATTATTTCTTTAAAATGATATAATAAATTTCTATTTTGCCAAGTCATTGTTAAATAATTTAAATTTTGCTTTATCTGTCTTTGATACTGAAAAAATACTTAGAAAACAGATGATGAAAAATACCTAAAAAACAGGGAAAATTGGTTCAAAGATTAGCTAAATTAATAGAAAATATTCTTGCATTTCTTTATAGTAAAATAATTACTGTCCTTATAAAATGCTACATATTACTATGTTGTTCCAGTATACAGGAAGGTGTTGCCATTTGTAGTAAGGGAAGTCACATAACAGTGCAAGTAACAACAGATTCATTTCAAATAATCAAAATCATTCAATTACCAAATGAGTTTCTGAAATGAAATTACTTTCTCTTACCTGTCGTAAGGTTCGTGCAACTAGGCTTTCCAATACAGGCCCTCTATCTTCGTGCAGCAGATGCACTTCATCAAGAATCAGGAGCTTTACAAGTTGGGAAAGGGCCACATCTCCAACACTCTTTCTTGTTACTACATCCCATTTTTCAGGTGTAGTTACAAGCATCTGTAAAGTAGTGGGAAAAAAATTTAATCAAAGGGAAGAACAGTTCCCATTAACCTTAGTATTATGAGTGAATAGCATTCTGTCACCCATAATTCAGTAATACTGGCTACCTTTAAATAAAACCTAATACCTATGAGGGATAAATTCAGGTTATGTTAAAATGTTTTTAAATTCTATATTGTATATACATACATACATACACACAATATTACATATACTCATAAAATTCTAAAGGACTTCAAAACAAAAATTTATTTCTGGCCTTCATATTTACATGCAAATTTAACTTTGTAAAGAAGGTTTTCCTGTCATTAGAATATCATAACACTATAGCTTTGAGAATGTGATATCTTAATAAAGCCAAAATGCAATTTAACTACATGACTGAAAGAAAGCACAATAAGTGCCATGTTCAAAACATTTACTTGTTATCACTTTAAGCAAAACATTTGAAAAAAAGTCCAAGAATCCATTTCGAATTTTCATTAATACTTGAATAATAATGGTATATGTACAAGGAAAGGCTATACTTCAAGAAGCTAAGGTCATACTGCATGTGTGCCACCTGTTAGAATCTTATAAACAGTGTTTGTGAATTATTATAGACAAAAATCATTGCAAATATCTTCTCCAAATTTAGTTACATAACTCTTAGACAATAGAAATGAAACCTATGTTGAAGTTTGTACTGAAAGCCTTTCCAGTTTGATACAATCTGCCAGAGCTTGGATTCTACTTGGTCAAGAATACAGGTTGCCATAATGACAGTAAAACATATAGAAGGATTTTGCTGGAGTCTACTGTTACAAAAGGGACTTATCCTTAAAATTAAAAAAAAAAACCACACTGTGCATGAACTGTTATATTGTAAAACGACATGCATGTCAAAGAACCACTGATTAAATTTGTCAACTACTTCCACCAATAAGTCTGTAAAAAGGGAGAAAATGAAAAGTAAAGATATGTGTCAAAACTAAAGGATTATGATGAAATTGAACAAACTGTAGAATATGAATAGGCCTTGAAGGCATGTACTTGCCTGGTGAATTGTGCTATTTGAAAAGATTAGTGATTATTACATGGAATATAGTATACAATTTTCTCTGCCATGGGAGTTATATCACATCCGTATTCATATCAGGTCATATGCCATATGTCTATATCCATAATGAACCACAGCAGTAAGATCACAAGGGTAAAAATAAAGTCCTTTAATTAGAAAGCTGGAATTCTGCTTCAGTTACTGCAGGTGTAGAAGTATGTAACACTGGTCACATTTATATAAAAACCACATAAGATTAAAATGCTGTATCTGTTTTTCTTTTTTTCTGAAACAAATTATAATTACAAAATCATGCCTTCTATCAGAGCAGACAAATAGATGAAAATCACCTAAACATTTATTACAATGAAGATAATGAGGAAGTGGGGAGGAGGGTAGGGAAGGAGCTGATACTTATAGTAAGATCCCTGAAAAAGATAACTTCACAGAGATTTCTTAAATTAGGTTCTCCATTTAGCATTACGAAATTTAAATTAGGTCCTCCATCTAGTAGACAAAAAAGTATATCAAAATTTTTTAATACCTATGGTATCTTATCTTGCAGGGAAACTGATATAGTACACATGAGAAGAAGGAAATAAGTGAAAAAAGAAAAACATCTAAGAAGATATGAAATACTACTTAATTGGGTTGAGGCAGCAACCTTTTGTGACATTCCATTATAAAACGATTTATGCAAACAACATATCAACATATGACAGTCAGTAAATCTCCTACAAATAAACATTATATCCTATCAAGAGGCCTCTCAAATTACTATAGGATCCACTGTTGCTTGCTGGAGCAAGGACTGTTTCTAACATAGACATACCCAAGTATATCGCTACTATTAGAAAGGCAGACTGATTCTTTTTATACCAGGCAGCTAGGTGGGGTCGGGAAGACCCAAGTTCAAATTTGATCTCAGGTACTTAATAGCTATGTGACTCTAGGCACTTAACCTTAACCTTCTTCACCTATCTCAACTAAAAATGGGAATAAGAATAAGCACCTACCTCACAGCATTGTAAGGAACAAATGAGACAATATCCGTTAGACACTTAGCATGGTGCCTACCACATAGCAGATGCTTAATAAATGCTTGTTCCCCTTTCCCCTTCTTGTACTATGATGATTTTCTAATCAAGAAGACTAGTTGTGCTCAAGAGAAATATAAATGAATAAATAATACAAAGCATTTATTAAACACTTAACTATGTGAAAAGCACTGTGTTAAGCACTTGGGAAATAAATACATAAGCAAGGTGGTCCATGCTCCCAAAGAATTCACATTCTAACTGTCCAACAGACAAAACATAGAGATCTATAAGAATATAATTACATATATGTGTATGTATATTTATAATGACATGATGTTTAAGAATAACACCAAAAGAACATCTAATTTGATATGCAAAAAAGTCATTTTTGGAATGTAGTTTTCTAGGTTAAAAATGGTCATTTTGGAGTTAATGTAATTGTCACATTTAATAGCTACAATTGTAGATTAGACAGAATAGCTTTACAAACTTTTCAAAATCTAGGTTTACATTATAAGACATGCAAATTTCATTCAAACTGTAAAATCAAACAATCCTAAATACTGTAATAGAAAGATGAAATCTAAGATGTCACACAAGTTTATGAAGCTAATGTTCTCACTCATTATGGGTAAACTACTCCTTGATAAACCAGTGTCAACTCTGATGATGAAAGCTCTCTTAAACATGTCTAATAATACCCGACTCTGAATGCTATGAGAAAAAATACACACACATGTGTGTATGTGTGTGTGTATATAAATGTATGTACATATATGCACCAATGATCTCCTTCTTTGCATTTTAAAATTTTCTTTCTGCTTTTGTTTTGCATGCATGTGTGCACACAGACACACAGCATTAATATTTCTGAAGTATGATTTATTTATATTTAGGTCAAGGATGGCAGCTTTCAATTAATGATTAATAAATAAAAATTAACTGGAAAATATTCATACAAAAGTACTTTGATTTGTGAGGTTTGCTCATATATGCAACTTCATTTAGGTCAAATAGAAAGTTGGCCATTTGTTGTTCTCTCTCCCCTCTACCACATGTATGTATGTATGCATGTGTGTGTGTTTAGACATGGAAAGACATATACAAATACATGCGTACACATACACATACTCAGATATGCATATGTTTTCAATAGCATCTTTTACATTTTTCATAGTGTCTATTGTCTATTAGAAAAGCATACACAATTAAAACATCACTTATGAAATTAAGAATCGGAAAATACTAAGTGCAACCTATACTTTGAAAACGAACACTTCTTAGAAAAGACCTCTCTTAGTTAAAAGGTTTGAGAGCTAAAAATAAAAGGCATCTGTTAACAAACAGTCAAAAGTTCATTAAACTAATAGTTATTAAATTAATAAGTACTTTATAGTTATTAAGATTAATAACACATGGAATTTTAGTATTTTCAATTAATTTATAGGTTTTGTTTTTGCTACCTTCTGATTTCCTGAAGCAGAGGAGAGCATAAAAAATTCTAGATATCAACTATTAATTTTACCAGATAAAAATGATACAGAATCCTAAGCTCATTTCTATGAAATGACTGCCTGTAAGAAAATATGCATTCCAGGATTTCAACCCAAAAGGATAGTAACAAAAGAGTCAGATATGACTCAGTAATTGCTCCTCTTCTCTTTTCACACTTCAAAATGGGATTCTGGAGCATAATCTCATCCCTGGCCAGCTCTTTTGTCTACAGAAAACTGTCTTCTGTGTCACCCACATGGCAATGGTTTGGCTCATGGTAGTTTCCTGGGGTTTTCCTGGGGTTATTTAACAAACATGACACACATAAATATTTTCATTGTGCAATACCAATGCTACTCCATCACAATATTATTATCAAGATAAGCATTCTGAACATCTACACAGGTGTAATTCAAAATAATAAAAATTTCTATCCAAATGGATTCCATATTTCCAACTGCACGTAAGTAACTAACTAACTAGATCTTTCTTAATTAGAAAACAATAGAGGTGAGATGTGGTTCAATTATATAGGAACTAAGGGAAAAATATTCATAAATTTCTACTGCACAGTGAACACCAGATAATGGTGTTAGGAAAGCATGGATATAGTTTCTTTTGAAGTTATTACTTACTAATCTGATAACAGTTAGCAGTTAATATAGCACTTTAAAGTTTGCAGGAACTTTATACATTATCTCATTTGATCTTTACAACAAGTGGTAAGGTAGGTACTATTGTTATCTCAATTTTACAGTTGAAGAAACCAAGACACAAAGAGGTTAAGTGACTCGTCCAGCTTCACACGGTTTATATGTACCTGAGGCAGGATCTGAACTCGGGTTTCCTGACTAAGTCTGGCAAAATACCGTGTCACCGAGAGGCTATTTTTCTGTCTACATTTAAATGTTTTCCTTATTGATTATTAAGAAAAGTAAGCCAAGTCATGTACCTTTCAAATTATTTGTAAGTTAATAGTAGGACCTATAATGCAACTGATAAATTATTTAAATATGAAAGAATTAGTTCTTTTTATTCATTTATTTGTTGTTTTTATTTATAAGTTAATGATATTCAGGAACTTCTATTTTAAAGACAGAAATATGAATAAATTCTGCTTCTCTTTCTACAACACTGAGAGATTGAAAACTTTTAAACAGGTATATAGAAGGTTCTCCTTACCAATTAATATAGAATGGAAGTAACAAAAACATACTATTCATATCAATGATCATGCTTCCTGATAAACCTTTCTAATCTACTGTCGACTTGGGTACACTGTTCCAGAACTTCTGCAGTACTGAGTAGTGGAAAGCAGGATGAACTTGAGGTCAGAAAGATTTGAATTCTAATCTCACCTCAAATATTTACTAGCTTTTTAAACATGGATGAGTCACTAAAGCTAAGCCTCAATGTTCTCATTTTTAAAATGTGGATAATAATGCCTAGAATATCTAACTCACATGGTTGTTGTGATCAAATGAGATAGTATATGTAAAATACTCTGCTCCTATAGATCTTTTTTTTTGTTTTGTTATAGGCATCATTTTTGGACCCTTATTAAATAACAGCGGTAACAATCAATGGACATCTTTGCTTTACCCCGTCTTTAGTAGAAAATCCAATAGTGTTTTTTCCATTAGAAAGGAGAGTTCTTGGTTTTTGATATTGTTTAAAAAGGTCAATTTATTCCTTAGTTTTCTAGTGTTTTTATTTTTATTTCACTTTTAAAGACTGGGTCTCACTACTTAGCCCAGGCTTAAAGTACGTCTCCAGTTGTACTAGTGAATGGCACAGGAGCTTTGACCTTCTCTGCTTCCAACTTGGGCCAAGTTATCCTTCCTTAGGCAGCTTAGTGTCCTCTTCTCCCAGGAGCTTACTATACAGATACTGAACTCAGTGTGGATACCCAAACGGCTTAGTCCACAGAAGAAGTTCAAGTGACCTGTCAGTCCCATTCTCCTTAACAGCAAGGGTGTTAGGTGTGTGCTATCATGCCTGAACTTTCTAGTGTTTTTTTAACATGTGTCATATTTTGTCAAAAGCCTTTTCTGCACCTATTCATAAAATCAAGTGATTTTAACTATTTTTTTGTTAATATGAGCTATCATATTTATAGTTTATACAATGTTCAACCAAATCTGAATTCCTAAAATAAATATAACTTTGTCATATGGAATCTTTTGTGTATATTGCTGTAGGCTTATGATTATATATGAATTAAGTTCACAGCAAAAAAGAAAAAATTATTTAAATAAGACTCTCTATGACTATTTTATAATTGGGTTAAATATTCCAAGGCTACTAACTTACATCATCCACTCTTTCTAATTTATCTCCATAATTTCTTTGGTCTAGCCAGTAACCACACGTAATTTTGTACACAAAGACAGGCAGTACAAAAGGCAATGAAAATAATAAAAAATTGTAAGATGGGAGGGGCAGCAGTAATATTGATAGAAGAAAAATAAGTTAATAAAAAGAAACACAGGATGGTTTTTACCAAACAGGTAAAAACATGTATTTCCTTTCTGAATCTTTATTCTTTGTGAAAACAAAAACAGCATGTTGAAATGGAAAAAAAGAAGACTTGGCTTCAGAGGACAGCTCTATAATGTGCCAGTTGTGTGGCCATAATAAGTAATTTACCTGTATTGATGTTCTCTTACATTATCTTTAAAAGAATTTAGCAAAGGCCCCTTCCCTCTTCATTAGGATTCTTTTTTCCTTTTTGGACCACCTTTATGATTTAAGTTTCGTAGACAAACTTCTTCCACTAATGCACCTGAATAAAGTAGTATAATCGATCAAAAAGCATTTATTAAACACCTACAAAGTAACTGGCACCATACCGGATATTGAAGATACAAAGACAAAAATAAAACAGTCCCTATCAGGGACATGATATGTGCATATATAATTATATGCAGAACATATACGAAATAATTTCTTGACCTCTGCAGCACATTGCCTCTTGATTATTCTTCCATTTTACTCTTTTTCAGATTACTTTTGTAGACATCCATGCACATCAGGCCCATTAGTTTTATCTTGGGAGGGCATCTCTTTTCCCTCTATACCCAAAACAAAACTCATTTCTCCCCTCAAAACCTACCTCTTTATCAAACTTCCCTCCTACTATTGAGTGTACCTACCATTTGTCTAGGAAGCACTTGTCATTCAGTGCCTTGAACATGGCAGAATTCAGGGGTCAACCTGTGGTCCGTGAACTTATTTTTGTAACCGTTTAATTTTTATATTTCATTATAACTGACTTCTTTTGTAATTCTACGTATTTCACTTTATAATTTAAAAACCTTATTCTGAGACAAGGGGTTTAAAAGTTTCACCCTAGAGGTTCATTAAAAGAAACACTTACAAACCTCTTGCATTAGATCCTTAATAAACATTTGTTGATGAACTGATTGGCTGATTGATTAATGGAGATGTGATGTTGTCCAATCATTGTGGGATATGAATGGGAATTATACTATTAAAAAAGTGATTAAAAAGCTCATATACTATTTTAAGGCATATAACTCAAAGAGATTAAAGAGAAAAAAAAGCATCACACAGGCGCCAAAACATTCATAACAGCACTTTTTGTAATAGCAAAGATCTGGAAACAAAGTTTAAGGAATGGCTAAACAAACATGAATTTAATGAAATATTACTTCCAAAAAATATGAATAACAAGAATTTTGAGAAGCATGTGAAGGAAAGATTGAGATGAACAGATACAAAGTGAATTAGGAACCATGTGAAAAAATAGGCACGACAACTACAACAATGCAAATTTTAAAACAAATTTAAAACTCAAATTGATTGATATGTAATTATAACATCTGGCTATAAATGCAGAAGTAGGTAACTTAAGGTATGGATCAGTCTGTCAAACTAAATTGATGTGATTAAGAATGAGCTTTGCTGATGTACCCCTGTGACTTGGAAAACCACGTAAAATTTTTTGGCCCTCCCTTTATACCAGAGGGGAAGTCTAAATTATTATAGTATTAAAAGATAAAATATGTTGATACTATACATATATTTTATGCATTTCTGAGTTTCTAAACTTTTTCTCTGTCTACTGTTGGCCTTCATATGCTGTCTGCAGCTTCCTCAAAACTCCCCCCAAATTCCCATTTAATTTTTTATGCTGACCTGCAATATACTGAAACTGCAGTGGGAAAAGCTGCATAGTGGAAGGGATAACTGTAGTTCATATTCTCATATAACATAGGATATGATACAAAAATTCTATTTTTGGAGGTTCAAAGTACAGTGTTAAATAGGTTTGTGGATTACCAGAAACATATTTCTGAAGTTAAAAGAAAGCAGAGAAAACTCTAGATGAAAACAGAAGGATGATAATCTTATTTTGCTTATTGAATCACTGCCACAGAGGAACAACATATTAAAAAAATTTTATATATGTGATCACTTCCTGGAAAAAGTACAGCTTATTTAATATTCAGAAATCACAAAAACAAAACCATGAAGCTCTTCCTAAGTCAAATTTTAAAACTGTCATTATAATAAACATGAAGGATTTGCATGGTAAATTTATAAGGATATATAAGAAGGCATAAACTATCTTCAATAATAGTATTTTAAATTGCTTTACAATCGTATCTTAATTTATATCCATAGGAAATGACTGACACAAAATAGATAAAAAAAAAATGCTAAATAGCCTGGGAGGGATCCCTGGAAGGAGGGTACCTTAAATGATAGCAGGGCAAGGTAGCAGGTAGAAGTAAAGTAGAGGAATCCGGAGGGATAGGGAAGTAAGAGATAAATACAAACATAAAATAAAGATGAGGAATAGAATTTATTAGGGGAAAAAAAGCAGTCATGATCTCAGACAAAGTTAAAGCTAAAACAGATTTAATCAAAAGAGAAAAATAGGGAAATTACACTAAAAGTCAGCCATACTAATCAATACTGTTTTAGACCACTTAAAATAAATACAATATATGGTTGGAATATTGCTGTGCTGTAGGAAATGACAAGCTGGTGGACTTAGAAAAATATGGAAAGACTCGGACTTATGAAGGAAGAGCTTATGAAGGTTGCTACCCTCCAAGAAATAGAGGACAAATAAATTTTAGATAAATGCACGTGAATGAATATGTCCACATATAAGCAGGATTATATATATATCTTACTATATGTATGTGCATTTATATGTGTGTGTATATATATATGTTTGTGTAGATATATGTATATGTTTGTATATGTATGAATATATGGGTACACATATACATCTGCATTTAATTGTAGCCTTCTTGGGGGAGGGGAGGGAGGAAGGGGGGAAGAATAAAGCAAAAAGTACACAGTGGAGAACAAAAGAAAATTTACAAGCAAAGAGAAGATAGCTCTGAACACAATGTGTGGTATTTATTATACAGGCTTTCTTGAAATAGAAATTTACTGTCGTATACTTTGAATCCTCTCATGTTCTGCTGTGCACAGGGCAATGCTTTTTTTTTTTTCTTATTTTGAATTTTTTTTTAATATTTAAGTTTATAATGTTTCTTTTTCTGTTCTTACTGTGTATTTAAGTTTTTGTATTTAAGTTTAAAATAAAAAATATTTTGAAAAAAAATTTTAAAAATAAAATGCTAAGAAAGTCTAATAAAGAGGAAAAAAACCCTAATAGAATGGGCTTTTCTTTTTTTTTTCTTTTTTTAATGCAGCAATCCATTCAAATGAACCATCTCTCTACAGAGGAATACTACTCAGCAGGTCCAGCTGTGATTCTGAAATTTTTAGAGCTAAATCAAAGATAATTGGACTTCTGAGTATCTTTAAATTATAGTTGGGGAAAGGGTCTCACATCATTTGCATTAACAATAAAGACTGCCTTTTATGTTTTAAAATTTATGATGCCTTTTTGATACACAAGGAAATACAACAGTTATGTAGTAGTTTATGGATGTATGGATTTTCTTTGTCTATAACATTTTAAGCTATTTTACAACAGCCATTAAACCTTACAAATAAAAGAAAAAAATCAATAGCTAACACTAGAGATTCTACGATGATCAAACTATTTTCTAGCTTATTTATTAATAAAATGAGATTCCTTAAACAAGTATGATCTTATTACTTTTATTAATGACATTATGCAATGGAAGAAATTTCTCTTTTACTATGATGTAAAATAATATTTGTTTTTATTTGAGATTATTAAATATACTGGCTAAATTCATATAAATCTATCATTTTGCAAACTAACATTTTTCATTTAGCATTTCTTCAATTTTTCAAAACTTTCTAGCTTTTATTTTAGTTATTAGTTTGTATATTTTAGAAAGTTTACTTGTTTATTTGTTACATAATTATAACAGGATCCGCATTAACAAGTCTGCAGGTCTGAATATGAATGAGAATCATTAGCATGAAAATAAAATTAATTATAAAAATAATTTTCAAATATAGGAGAAAAAACCTTGTAAAATAGTATTCAAGATGTGTTCTGCTTGTTATCAAACAGTTATAGCATTAACAGAATTTTTTGATACCTGTTACCTGAGCAATCTTAGGAAAAGACATTTAGTTTCCCCATCTGAAAAATATGAGAGTTGGAAAGGATACTCTCTACAGCCCTTTATAGCTTCAAATCTATGTCCTTATAAATTCTAAAGTTAAACAACTGATAAATCAGAGAGGAGCAAGCACTAGCAATATAACAGATATAAAAAGTTAGCCTAATTTCTGTACAAAAATAGTAATTTACCAAATAGGCGGAATTATTGAATAGTTTCTTTTTTTTATTAAGGTCTAAGACATCTCTATGTTGATATGACAAACTGACTTATGAAGAAAGTATACAACATCCTTTCACATCTACTCCTTTCATCACTCACAAGAACATATGTTTCATATTTCAAATGGACTTACTGTTGCAATGGTATCCAATCTGGTCTCTCAATTTATGTTATTTTTCCCCCTCTAATCCATTCCTCAAATGAAGTGCTAAATTTCTCTACTTAGAACATGTTGCCACTACTTTCAAAGCTGCAAGAGCTCTCTATTACACAGATACTCCTGTACTAGGCACTTGAAACCTTCCATGACCTGGCTCTAAACCTCCATTTCCAAATTTGTTTCACACTAAACTGCTGCAAGAATTCTACTTTCTGATGAAGTAAAATGCTAGTTTCCTGAACTCAGAATTCTATCCCTCACTTCCATGCCTTTGCAGAGGTTATCCTCAGTAACAATAACTAATTCCCTCCAACTCTTAAAGCCAATACCTCACTTCAACGCTTGTCTTAGGTGGTACCTCAAATCAGTAATTTTCCCGACCACTCCAGTTATTAGTGCTCTGTGCTAAAATTACCTTGTATTTGTTTTTCTGTGTGTATGTGTTGTACACCCAATAGAATGTAGTTCCTTCAGGGCATGGAGTATTTCATTTTTGTCTTTTTATTTCTCAGCACCTCATTTACTAAGAGTTTTCAAGTTAACAATCATTTCACAAGAATATTAATAACTAAGGTCCTATATCCCTTTTTATCTATATGAAAAAATGAGAATATATACTGTATTTCCCCATGTGTAAGACACTCCAATGTATAAGATGCGCCCTAATTTTGGGGCCCAAAATTTGGAAAAAAAATAATGTATTACATAAAGTTATTGAACTCAAGTTTTATTCATCTGCTCATAGGTTTCAGGCGTCTTTTGGGCAAGTCTAGTGCGTGTACGCATGCTTAGTCCATTCCATTTCATGAATCTGAAGCACCAATTTTGTCTTCCTTTAAAATCAGTAACTTCTTTTTCATCACAATTCTTCTTGCCTCATGCTGAACCATCTTTGTGGACACAAGAATTCCAATTGCCCTTTGCTCTTCAATCCATATCTTCAATTCCCTCTCTAAATCAGGCCATTTTGCTGATTTGCCTTTCATGGCCTTCTTCTGCCCAGATGTCTTCAGTAGGGTTTCTTCTTCCCATAGCCAGTCTCAGATTGTTTTCTCAGTTTGAAGAGGACCAAACTTACGTTCAGCAACACGATTTCCGTTCACTTTTGCAAACAGGATCACTTTTAATTTGAATTCAGCACTGTGTAAAAATCTTTTCTGAGCCATTTTTGGGCAGAACGTGGCAAAATGTAACCTAATATACTGGTAACAAATGTGAAGCAAAGAGCACAAAGACAACAAGCACGAAAAAGCAAGAAATGCAAGTAAAAAAATCTAAACAATGAGCGCAAAAACAAATGCGAAAAAGTGGGAAATGCAAGTAAAAAAATCTACAACCACTGTATAAGAAGCACCCAGTTTTTAGAACCCAAATTTTTTGGGAAAAGGTGCGTCTTATACATGGGAAAATATGGTATGTGTATTGAGCAAATCTTTGAAGAAAAAATGAGAAAGGAACAGGAATGATTTAGCAAACTACATCCTACAGTTTTGTGTATTTTAGTCACATGACTGACTAAAAAGATGCAAAACATACATGATCCATTGTGCTTATTCTTGTTGGCATTTCATTTAGTACAACAAAAAATTGCCTTAAAAATTCTCCTGCAATAAGATGTCTCCCTTACTTAATTCTGTGAAAGATATGAGATAACTTTATTCGGCGTCAAAGTGGAAGAGGGATTTTTATACATCATGAGGTTCTTAAGATAAGGGTACTCAGTGCTAAATATAACTGGATCACTGTAAAACCTCTCAAATGATATCTACAATCTCATTTAGTTTGTCCCTTCATACATATATGAAATCAACTAGATGAAGAATGCCTATTTCCCAACCCAAGAATTTTAGTTAAAGAATCTTTAGAACCTGTGCATCAATGCACATGGATAATGATCTGGGCCAAGAATGGAACATCTTGAGAAGGGAAAGTTACCCTGATGTTGAGAAACTGTAAGTTTATAATGACAGCAGGCATCTCCCTGAAAGAAGGCCTGTCTTTTTTTAAAAAAAAACATTGTTCTTCTTGATAATACAGTATGGCTATCTTCAAAAAATTAAATTTATAAGCTAGGCCAATGCACAGGAAGAAAGTAGGCAAGAGTAGCTTGTAACATATCAACAATTTTAGAAGTCACATAAAGAGTATTTTCGGGGATAAGTATGATTGGAAAATAAAGGCAGTTGATTATGTAACAAGAGTTACATACCCATGGGCAACCTGATAAACACACAATTTGAAAAGAAATAAAGGTCCCCCAAAATGTTGGTTGCACCTCCGCAGAGAAGTAATGGTAATGTATCATCAAGAGACCTACAGAATAAGAGAGCACAGTTGGGCTATAACCCGCAGCACTGGAAGGAGTATCCACAGTAATGAAACCAAAGATACATCCAGGGGTATGATGAAACCAGCTCAAACCAGCTCATAAAAGCTAATTATTAAATTTTCAGTGTGAGCATTTATTCTTTGGGAATCAGCAGCAGTGACAAATCAAGGACTTATTTGTTGTTTTGTTGATTGTCTAAACTTAATAGTACATATGCAAATTTAAAATGTCATATGTAGATTTTTCTGCCCAGAGAGCTGGTTGTTAAAGATTTACCAGCAAATTGCTGGGTATATCAAACAATACATTATCAACACACATTTATTAACTATCTACTATGTGCCAAAGAGGCATTATTAGGCAACGGGGTTCCCAGACAAAATGAAGCAATGTCTTCTCTCTAGGAATGTATATTCCATTGAGGGAGCCATGTAGTACATATATAGGAATATAAAACACAATTTAGAGGAAGATGAGACAGAACCAGATGAAAGTACTTGATTTTGAAAATCAAGTAAGAGAGGTAGATGAAAAATTGGGAAGAGAAATGAGAGTGATGCAAGAAAATCATGAAATGACTCAACAGCTTGGTAAAGGAGACACAAAAAATATTGAAGAAAATAACACCTTTAAAAACAGAATTGGCCAAATGCAAAAGGGGTTACAGAAGCTCAGTGAAGAAAACGATTCCTTAAAAATTAGAATGGAGCCAATGTAAACTAATGACTTTACGAGAAATCAAGAAACAATAAACAAAATCAAAGGAATGAAAAGAAAATAGAAGACAATGTGAAATATCTCACTGAAAAAACGACAGACCTGGAAAACAGATTGAGGAGAGATAATTTAAAATTTATTAGACTACCTGAAAGTCATGATCAAAAAAAGGGCATAGACATCATTTTTTCAAGAAATTATCAAAGAAAACTGCCTTGATATTCTAAAACCAGAATGGAAAATAGAAATTGAATGAATCCACTGATCACATCCTGAAAGAAATCCCCAAATGAAAACTCCCAGGAATATTATGGCCAAATTCCAGAGCTCCCAGGTCAAAGAGAAAATACTGCAAGCAGCCAAAAAGAAACAATTCAAGTATCATAAAGCCACAGTCAGGATAACGCAAGAATTAGCAGCTTCTCCATTAAATGATCGCCGGGCTTGAAATATGATATTCAGGAGGGCAAAGGAGCTAATATTACAACCAAGAATCACCTACTCAGCAAAACTGAGTATAATCCTTCAGGGGGAAAAACGGAAATTCAATGAAATAGAAGGCTTTCAAGCATTCTTGATGAAATGATCAGAGCTGAATGGAAAATTATGACTTCTAAATACAAGACTCAAAGAGAAGCATAAAAAGCTAAACAGGAAGGGAAATCATAAGACACTTGATAAAGTTAAACTGTTTACATTCCTACATGGGAAGATGATACTTGTAACTCATAGGAAATTTCTCATTATTAGAGCAGAAGGAGCATATACAGAGGGTACAGGTGTGAGTTGCATGTGAAGGGATGACATCTAAAAATATAAAATGAAGAGGTGAGAGGCATATACTGAGAGAAAGAAAAAGGGAGAAGTAGAATGGGGTAAATTGTCTCACATAAAAGAGGCAAGAAAGGTTTTACAGTAGAGAGGAAGAAGGGGGAGGTGGGGAGGGCAGTGAGTGAACCTTACTCTCAACAGAATTAGCTCAAAAAGGGGATAACATACTCACTCAATTGGGTATAGAAATCTATCTTACCCTACAAGAAAGAAGGAGGGAAAAGGGATGGGGACAGGGGGAATAGAAGAGAAGGCAGATTGGGGGAAGGGAAGTCGGAAGCAAAATATTTTTGAGGAGGGACAGGGTGAAAGGAGAGAGAGAATATAATAGATGCAGGAAGGGGAAATAGGATAGAGGGAAATACATTTAGCAACAGTAACTGCTAAAAAATATTATGAAGCAAGTTTTTCTAATAAAAGTCTCATTTCTCAATCATACAGAGAACTGAGTCAAATTCATAAAAATGAGAGCCATTCTCCAAATGATAAATGATCAAATGATAGGAACAGTTTTCAGATGAAGTAATCAAAGCTATCTATGACCATATGAAAAAATGCTCTAACTCACTACTGATTGGAAAAATGCATATTAAAACAATTCTGAGGTACTACCTCATATCTATTAGAATGGCTAACAGAACAGAAAAGGCAAATGATAAATGTTGGAGGGGATATGAGGAAAGTGGGACATTAATGCATTGTTGGTGGAGTTATGAACTGATTCAACCATTCTGGACAGCAATTTGGAACTCCACTCAAAGGGCAACCAGACTGTGCATATCCTTTGATCCAATAATACCACTACTAAGTATGTACCCCAGGGATGATTAAAAAAGGGAAAATGACTCACGTGTATAAAAATATTTATAGTAGCTCTTTTTGTGGTGGCAAGAATTGGAAATTGAGGGGATGCCCGTCAACTGGAGAATGGCTTGAACAAGTTGTGGTTTATGAATGTAATGGAAAAATATTGTGCTATAAGAAATGATGAGCTGGCAGATTTCAAAAAAAACCCGGAAAGATTTACATGAGCTGATATAAAGTGAAATGTACTATGTACAAAGTAACAGCAATATAGTAAGATGATCAGTTGTGAATAACTTGGCTATTCTCAGCAATACAATGATCCAAGACAACTCTGAAGGACTTTTGATGAAAAACACTATCCATCCCCACGGAAAAAACTGATGGTGTCTGAATACAGATTGAAGCATACTTTTTTTTACTTTATTTTTCTTGAGTTTTTTTTTTCCTGGTCTGTTTTCTTTTCACAACATGCCTATTATGGAAATGTTTTGCATGACTACATATATATAACCTATATAAAATTGCTTATCTTCTCAATGGGGGTGGGAGAGGAAGAGGTAGAAGGAGGAAGGGAGAGAATTTAGAACTCAAAGTTTTAAAAATGAATGTTAAAAATTGTTTTTACATGTAACCGGGAAAAATGAAATGTTAAATAAAATTTTTAAAAGGAAGTTATTAAAATATCCTCAGCACATGTCATAATATCCTATGAACAGTAGCCACTGAACGAACGAATGAGTTGAGCTCATGAGTTGGGTAAATGTATCTTATTATGCTTGCCTTTAATTATATCTGAAGCACAACTTTTACTTTGTACATGTTCACAACATATAAAAGTATGAATATACTTTACAATAAGAAATCCTCATCATAATATTTTTAGGTAGCAACTAGTTTAAAATAATCCAAATTTGCTAACTTTTTAAATACAGAAATATTGAACATAAAATTTCTGAATAAATAATATGGTATACCTAGGATTTTCTTAAAATAATATAACTACCACTGACACAATGATAGAAAGCAATGAACTAGCTTTACACTTAATTCTTCTGGAATTCAGTTTTCTCATAGCTCAGATTTCTAAATAGGACAGGAAGATATGTGCTCCACTATCTTTCATCACTTATCCATTACAACAAACCTTTTCGTTACATTAAAAAGTCAGTATGTAATATATACATGAGCACCTAGGTGGAACAGGAAATACAGTGCCAGTCCTGGAGTCAGGAAGACATCTCTTCCTGAGTTTGAATCTAGCCTCAAACACTTATTAGCTGTATGACCTGGGCAAGTCATTTAACCCTACTCTCAAGGAGCTTATAGTCTAACGAGAAATAATAATTGAGGATGCAGAACCCACAAAATAGCAGAGGAAAGCAGGGCTCCAGCCCAGGACAGTCTGGATGGTTTCTGGGAAGGATCTATCATATGGAGCTGGGAGTGGAGCAGAGCAGAGCCCAGTGTGGACCACACCAGGACCAACCAGAGGGGGAACTGGGCGGGAACAGGCTGTAGCGCCTTGAATCTGTGAGCTGTGGCAGTTAGCATACTTCTCAACCCACAAATGCCAAAGATAACAGAGGAGGTTAGTGCAGCTCTGAGGCTGCTTCCAGAGCTACAGCTGCAGTTGCTTCAAGCCTCAGGCCCACCTGGTGGGAGGAATTAAGCCGTGGATTAGAGGAGGAGCGCAAAGACTGCTTTGCCTTGCCTAGATCTGGGCCACAATCCTGGCTGGCAGTTCTTGAGGGAGAAGGAGCGCTGGTGTGGCAGAGCTTGCTGTGTAGAAGTAGGTCTGAAAACAGCAGTGCAATCCCCTCAAGCTTGGGACAAAGTACTCTACTCTACAAGCAGTCACTCCCCAACAAAAAGCTCAAGGGTCAAGTAGTTGGCTGGGAACATGAACAGGCTGCGAAAGTGGTCTCAGATTCAGACTTGGACTTTGGAATCTTTTTTTGGTGACAAAGAAGACCAAAACATACAGTCAGAAGAAGTCAACAAAGTCAAAGAGCCTACAACAAAAGCCTCCAATAAAAACATGAACTGGCCTCAGGCCATGGAAGAGCTCAAAAAGGACTGGGAAAAGCAAGTCAGAGAAGTAGAAGAAAAATTGGGAAGAGAAATGAGAGTGATGTGAGAAAACCATGAAAAACAAGTCAATGACTGGCTAAAGGAGGCCCAAAAAATACTGAAGAAAATAACACCTTAAAAAATAGACTAACTGAAATGACAAAAGAGCTCCAAAAAGCCAATGAGGAGAAGAATGCTTTGAAAGGCAGAATTAGCCAAATGGAAAAGGAGGCCCAAAAGACCACTGAAGAAAATACTACCTTAAAAATTAGACTGGAGCAAGTGGAAGCTAGTGACTTGATGAGAAATCAAGATATTATCAAACAGAACCAAAGGAATGGAAAAAAAAAAAAGGAAGACAATGTGAAATATCTCATTGGAAAAACCACTGACGTGGAAAATAGATCCAGGAGAGATAATTTAAAAATTATTGGACTACCTGAAAGCCATGA
>CM053627.1:143127221-143169316 GCA_028646595.1 Phalanger gymnotis | reverse complement strand
GGTAAAATAGAAATGGAAAGAATCCACCAATTGCCTCCTGAAAAAGATCCCAAAAAGAAACCTCCTAGAAATATTTTCACCAAATTCCAGAGTTCCCAGATCAAGGAGAATATACTGCAAGCAGTCAGAAAGAAACAATTTGAGCACTGTGGAAACACAATCAGGATAACCTAAGATCTAGCAGCTTCTACATTAAGGGACCAAAGGGCTTGGAATATGATATTCTGCAGGTCAACGGAGCTAGGATTAAAAACAAAACTGAGCATAATGCTCCAAGGCAAAATATGGATTTTCAATAAAATAGAGGACTTTCAAGGTTTCTCAGTGAAAAGACCACAGCTGAATAGAAAATCTGACTTTCAAACACAAGAATCAAGAGAAGCATGAAAAGGTAAACAAGAAAGAGAACTCATAAGGGACTTACTAAAGTTGAACTGTTTCATTCACCTACATGGAAAGCTGATGTGTATAATTCATGAGATCTCAGTATTAGGATAGCTGAAGGGAATATACATATACATATATACATATAGACAGAGGGCACAGGGTGAGTAGAATATGAAGGGATGATATCTAAAAAGATAAAATCAAATTAGGTGATGAGAGAGGGAGAAAGGGAGAGAAAGAGTGGGAAAAATTATCTCACATAAAAATCACAAGGCTACAATGAGGAGAAACACTCCAAAGCCTATGTGTCTGTTTCTTAACCCAGACAAGGATTTTTCCTGATGCCTTGAATCAATATAATCATAATCTGCTTCCTTTGTAACTCAACAATAATCAACTTAAGCGATACCCCTCTAGCAACCTACATTTCAAGCTTTCTGATAAAACTTAGAGATTTCTATGTATTTTACAATGATCATTTCAAAGCATTCCCTTTTATTTTCTTTTTGAAAAACAATTATTTTCCCTATAGAAGTTTCTTGAGATTTACTAGCAATTCCACCTTTACTCTGACTCCCAGGTTCCCTCTCTGCTTCATAGCATTCCAGATTTAGAGCTGGCGGGGACTTTACATGCCATATAGTCCAACACCTTCATTTTACAGGTGAGAAAACCAAGGCTGAGACTGAGTAACTTACCCAAGCTCACAAAATATTTTAAACTGAGGATCTTTGACTCCTGATCAAGCACCCTTTCTACTTTAGTAGACTGCCTCTCTATAGAGCTGAAATTGTTGCAATGCATGTAATGCATGTAAGATGCATGGTAACACTGCAGCAAATCTCAACCCCTTCTCCATGGAGTGAAGCCACCTCTGTATTCTCAGTACTTTCCAGAGAAGAAGGTTACTGCTTACTTGAAGCACAATGGACTTTACTTGTTAAACTATCTTTATGGTCCCTGAATTCCTTCCTGCTCTGATTTGGGTATGGTAAGTAGAAGAGCAGAAAGTAATAATGATAACTATGATGCTGATAGCTACCATTTATATAGTGCTTTAAGGTTTACAAAGCACTTTCCAAATATTATCTCATTTTATGCTTACAACCCTATAAGTGTCATTAATAGTCCCATTTTACAGATGATGAAACTGAGACAAGCAGATTATATTGTACTGCACTGCATTGGCTAGAACTGAATTGGAGCCACCAAAGTTTCTTGAACAGAGAAGTCACATAGTTAGATCTATGCTCTTAGGAAGATCATTTTGCCAGTCAGCTGAAGATAGAGTGGAAGAGAGAGAGTCTAGATGGAATAAAACTAAATCAAGAGACCACTTAAATAGCTTAGACAGAAGTGACAAGAGCCTGAACAAGGGTTCAGTTAAACTTGATAAATGGTTCTAGCCTGTCAGGATCTTTTTGGATCCTACATCTTTCATCTGATTCATTAGCTTTTCCTCCCTGGTTTGTGTCAACTATAAATGCCACCTAAGCCCTTATCTAACTCACTGAAAGACATATTGAACAGAATAGCACCAAGGACTAATCCCTAGGGGGACACTTTCTGGGACAACATCAGAGAGACCACCCTCTGCTAATTGGGGCTTACAACTTAACTATTTTAAATTGTTAATATAGGCTACATTGAACCTTTGTTGGAAATTTTTGGTTTGGTTTTGTGCAGACAGAACAGAGTCAAGGAATCAGTGGGGGAGGAGGGGAGAAGAAGTTTCTAGAATATGATCAATGACACTAGAAGAAACTTCTAAGATCTGATTAGGAAAAAAAAACACAAGAAATGTCCTAGATTAAACAATACATGTTTGTTATAAAGGAGGATTTCTATGTTAGGGGTGGGGAGATGGAGAAGACTATATTAGTGGGGAGGAGAGGAAAACATGAATGAAACATTTTTAATTCATAGGAAAAAGTACAGAAGGGGAGACAAGGAAATAGAGCTGTTTTTGTTACTACTTTGTTAAATTTAAAGCATATATGCTTCTTTAAAAACAAGCTATACATAACAGTTCATGGTTGCTTAAATAAAACTTTGCATATTAAAAAAGAAAAAAATAATAATTGATATTATGTTAAGACACAAAAGAAAACCATTAGAGACATTCCTTTAAATCTTTTTTAAAAGGGCAAAAGACACTAAACCAACAGACAACAGGAAATCTGTTATTATTGCTTGATTTTATTTTCATTTGAATAACAGGCAAGGAAGGATTAGCAGTCTTTTGCATACACACCAAAAAACACATGTGTAAGAAGTTTAGTTCTAATTGTCTCTAGAAGACAAAATTAGGACCCATGCATGGAAGTTGCAGAGAAGCATATTAAATGTTCATATAAGCAATAACTTCCCCAAAATTAAAGTTTTACCCTTTTTTGACCTCTCTGGAGCACATAACACTGCTCACCTGCCTTTCTTCCTGGGTACTTCTAATACTAGACTTCAGAAGATTTTAAAAATTCAAATGTGATAACATTTTTACCCCAAATTTCAGTCAATAAACATTTATTAAGTGCCTACTACATGCCACAGGCACTGTGCTAAGCACAGGGAAGACAAAGAAAGGCAAAAAACAGTCTCTGACAATAAGAAGCTCACAAGTCTGGGGGTGCAGGAGAATACTGGGGAAGAGGGAAAAACAAAATGCAAAAATAAAAAACTATGTACAAACAAGATGTATAAAGGTAAAACTGGAAATAATCAACAGAGGGAAGGCACTAGAATTCAGAGAAAAGCTTCCTGTAGAAGGTGGGATTTTATTTGGGACTTCAAGAAAGTCATGGAAACCAGGAGGTGAAGACAAGGAGGGAGAGCATTAGGAGTGTCTTGTTTAAGAGATATTCAAGGAGAACACACGATCTTATCAGACTATACATTAACAAATATTTTTAATCTGTAATTTATCAAAAATAAGCAAGTGTGATGGTATTCTGGAAGTTCTGTCCTTCCAACTGTTTGTTTGATTCACCAGCAGGTGACATCCTTGGGCTTATTCAAACCACCTTAGCACAATGAACAATAAATATTTCTTTCTAGTATATTTAACTATGATCTTGATTAATGGTTTAGCTAAAGCACAATTAATTTACCTTACATAATCTATACATTAAATCTTTAGGTTTGCTTTTGAATTTATAAAATGTAAAAATGCAAACTCATGAAGCTCAAATAAACAAAAATTACCAATTTAGATAAAATTTTTGAAGTTTAATATAAGTGAAAAAGTATAATACTCAGGAAAAATAATTTTGGAGTAATCATGGGAATTACAAAATAGGTCTCAATCATTCTGTAAACTATTACCAGATTAAATCTGGTCTTTCTCATTCTGTAAACTAAACCAGACATATTGCACAAAAATTGAGATTTAGGATGAGCCATGTAGGCCAATCCATACAGAAGGAAAATGCACTATAACATTCCCAAAGAATACTCATTCAACTTCTACTTCTATACAACCAAAGAACCCACTACTATTTTAGGCAGGCCACTCCACTTATGGAACCTTCTCATTGTTAAGCTTAAATATGCCTCTTTTCAACTTCTACCAACTGCTCCAGGTTCTGCCCTGTGGGGCAAAACAGAACTCGAATCTTTCCTCCACCTAAGTCAATTTAATACTTGAAAATAGCCAATACTTGTTTCTCAGTCATCTCTTCTCCATACTAAACATACCTAGTTCTTTCAACTGGTTCCCATGTCATACACTTTAGGCTCTTAACTACACTGCTTTCATCTAGACCAGGAATTTTCAAACATTTTGGTCTCAGTATCCCTTTTATACTCTTTCTTTCAGGAGGTAACTGGCAGATTCTTTTAATTTCTATTTTGCCCTTTGATTCTGGACAGTCTTCCTTTATAACTTCTTCAAATATGATATCTAGGTTCTTTTTTTTTAGTGGCTTTCAGATAGTCCAGTGATTCTTAAATATTTTTCCTTATTCTTTTTTCCAGGTCAGTTGATTTTTCTACAAGATACTTAATATCTTCTTCTACTTTTTTCCCCCAGTCTTCTGACTTTGTTTTGTTGTTTCCTGATGTTTCATGGAGTCATCAGCTTCTTCCTGGCCAATTCTAATTTTTAAACAGTTATTTTCTTCAAGATTTGTACCAAGGTGTTAATTCTCTTTACAATTTTTTTTTTGGCATAGCTCTCATTTCTGTTCTGAATTATTCCTCTCATGATCTTATTTGAGTTTTAGAAATTTTTTGTGCTTTTTAAAAAATATTTTTCTTTAATTCTTCCAGGAATTCTTGTTGGGCTTAGGCCGAACTTGAAATTTTCCTTGAAGCTTTGCTTTTGTGTGTATATGTGTGTGTGTGTGTGAGTGTGTGTCTATATAAATATATATATATATATATATATATATGTTTTCAAGTCATCTGTCTTCTCTGTGTCCTGAGCTTCCCTTGTTGCCATAGTAATTTTTTATAGTTGGGCCCTTTTTTTGGTTGCACATTTTTCCAATCTACTTTGGACTTTATGTTAGTGTTGAGCTCTGTTTACTTCTAGGAGTGAGGAGGGGAAATGAGAGAAGAATGCCTGGCATGAGCTTCTGTCCTTTTAAGTCCTACTGATTTCATGGCTTAGTCTGAGAGTCTATTAAGTTTTCAGCGTTTCCAAAGTAGTATAATCTGGTGAGAGGTCTGTTTCTTGCTCCTTACAAAGGGAGGGTCCTTGCTCCATCTCAACCACTCCCTCCACTCTGCAACTGTGACCTAGGACTGGGTAATGGGCAACAGAGGTACCAAATGGTATCTGTTCTTGCTCCCAGTATTGATACAGGGGTCCCCAGGATCTCTTTCTGCTCAAGTGTTTCTTGCCCTACTGTTCAGCCCCCTTAAACATCTGTGGGTATTGGAATGTTCCTTCCAGCACTCACTACTGTGCCACGCTTCTGCCCAGCCCCCTTCTGCTCTCCAGTGTACACAGACTTCTCTTTCTTCCTAAGGTTCTATGACTCGGAAAATGACTCACTGGAACTTTTTTCTGGCTTTCCTGATCAGAATTCAGTCTGGTACACTTCCTATGGTACAGTTGAGGAGCTAAGGAAAAAAATACTCCAGCTTGACTCTACATCTCATTCACTGTCCCCCGTCCCATGCAATCTGTTTCAGAATAATTGTTTTAGTTGAAATATATGAAGAAAATCTGGTTTCACACTAATACATAGTTGGAAAAGAGAAGATTATTTTAATAGGCAAATAATACTTAAGTAGTATTATTAGTTTTAAGCTCATGAAGACCCTTTTGGTGATTTCCAGTGGCCTGCAGACCATATTCTGACTACTGCTAGGTAACATCATTTTACACTTGTAAAGTTGATTTTCTGTACATGTGTCTTCAGTTTATTATGATCAGGCTAATTTTTTAGCTCAAGAGGTAGCATACTGGCCTGAGGATCAAATCTTGATTTTTAAATTTTAAAATACGATAAAACTTTATTTTGAAATGTAGCCTACAAAAACGGCCTTCAGGAAGAATTTGGCCCTCAGCCATAGTTTGCCCACTCCTCCTCTACCCTGTCAAGATTCTTCTACATTGTATCACCCAAGGTATTGGTTTCTTTTTCAGCTTTATTCATCTGGACATTTGATGAACATGCCAACAATGTCTCCATCAAGTGAAAACGTCAGACAGCATAGAAATAATTACAGATTCCTCGGGTACTCTACTGAAGGCTTCTTACCACAATGACACTGAACCATTAACAACTACTCTGCATCTGGCCAGTTCTGAAAACTATCTGATTATATCATCATCTAATTAATATCTCACCATAATCTCCACAGGAATACTATGAGATTCTTTATACCCCTCTTATCACTGCTTCTTTGATGTTGCCTTAGTATTTACACATGGATTGTAACATCCAATATCTTATAAATTGGCTCATATTTATCCCCCAGTTGCTGTCGACCTGTATTTCTTGGACTCTAGAGTTAAATGTAGAAGCCAGGGGTGGGAAACCTGTAGCCTCAAGGCCACATGTGGCCCTCTAGGTCCTCAAGTGTAGTGTTCTGAATCCAAACTTCACAGAACAAATCTCCTTAATAAAAGGATTTGTTCTTTAGAACTTAGACTCAGTCAAAAGGCCATACCCAAGGACTGAGAAGATCACATGTGGCCTCAAGGCTGCAGGTTCCCCACCCCTGGCAGAAACTCTTTGAAGGGAGGTTTTATCTTCTATTTCTTCTAATACAGGTCTATTTCTCTTGAGTGAATGAAAGTATGAATCCTTGAAAATTTTTCACTATTTGTATGGATATGTTTCTATTAAGCCTATGAGAAACTATTTAAGATAAAAGTATGATCCTTTCAAAGAACTATATATTTCCTTCTTCTGATGATGATTCCTACTGGTCTCATACTAACAATTTGTTCTCTTACTATTTCAAATAAAAAAAGAAAAAGCAAACGATAATAAAAGTACAACTGGTCACTGTAGATTACAATGTGTCTTGGACACATACATTTGGAATTTGGTAATACATTCAAGGTTCAACAAAAATACAAGCTAGAATCTGCACAGATGAAGAAACAAACAGAGAGAGTTGTGTCATATAGCCAATGGAAACTACAGGAATTAAGAAATTGTTAAAGCACCGATATATTTAGGATTTACCTGATGTACTTCATAGGTACCAATTCTGACTGGCCTTTTTTTTCATCACATTTATACAACAAAAAAGTAACATTCTTTTAAAAAGATTCATATTAATTTAATATACCTGTGTTCGCAAGATTTCACCTTTGGACAACTGCATGTCACCAGTCAGCTCTTTCACTGTGATGCCCAATGGCTCCAGACGCTTGCTGAAGTAATTTGTCATTTCAGCTGCCAAAGCCTTCATCGGAGCAACATACACTATCTGTGTGAAAAGGACACCCGCTTGATAAATGAGCTAAAGCCACAACATCATTTGTTTCACAGCAACCAATACAAATCAGAATTTATTGTGAAATATGATTCTAGGCCCTTCAAGTGAAAAATCTTAATAGTGATATATGAAAAGTAGTTATCTTTGCTGGATAAGTGTACAGCTGTTTAGAGGACAATGGATTTTGTTTATACAGCCTCATCACTTTCAAAATTGGTTCTGTTTCAAAGCTAAATGTATTTTCATAGCTTTTCACATGGGTAATAAGATTTTTCAGGACACAGATAGGGACTGGTTTAATCTCAGTGACGTAAATCAAGCAGCATTGTTTCTGTGACTTCAGCAAGTACAATATCCTTGAAAACTTCTGTATTTCATAAAATGTGTATAACTGTATAATGGGTTTTATCTTACAATTTCAAAAGTTATTCTTAGGTTCATTAATTTCCTACCTTAAATTCATCCTTTCTGATAACACCCTGTTGAACATGTTGTCGAATTTCATGCAAAACTGTAAGCATGGCAATGTTAGTCTTCCCGGCTCCAGTGGGTGCGCAAATCAGCATGTTTTCATTTGTGTTGTAGGCTGTCTCGAATACTATTGACTGGATTCGGTTGAGTCTTTTCATTCCCTTAAAAGCCAGCTGGCCAATCTGAATAAAGATATACCACCCACCAAAATCAACATGATGATTTCAAGGACAGCACTAAAGTATCAGACATACACATTTAATTCCTTTTTATCAAAATAACATCACTGCTTGCTCAGTCTATCAGCATCCTACTATATTTAACTTGAGGTAGTGCACTTTGGGAACCCAGGAAAATAGTTTACAGCTATGAAACATCATTAAATACATTTATAAATTACCTTTCATTAAATTTGAAAACTCAGCAAGAGCAAATCTTGATTCCAACATGCTTGTATAAATTCTAAACACATCACTGGTGAGAAATTTAAGAAACCAACAAAAAGATTCCTTCATAAAAGTATCATTGGGTTAAAACTGAATTGCAAAGTTCTTAAAAATGTTCTTCTAAGATAGTATCTTTTTTTCTTTTTCTTCATTAAGAAGAAAAACAATCAGGTGCAGGGTACACAAATCTATCAGAACACGATTATATTTAAGGTGAAGTGGACCAGGATGTTTAGAAAGCTAGCAAAATCATTTACAAATATTACATATTTAAAATGTACTGATGAATTGCCCTTCATTAATTCTGAAAACTTTAATTTGGTCCTTTTGCGATTATATTAAATTAAAATTAAATTAAAATCCAAATTTGTGAAATTGGGACTTTGAAAGAAACTTTAAAAAACAATTACAATTCGAAGAGAATTTTTTTATACAACCAAATTCATATCATGCTATAATAAGATGTCAGGTAGTGAAATATTCATAATAATTCATGGTATCATAGAGCAAATTAATGTTAAAGATATCAGAGAAAATAATGGTGAAGCTGCTCATGATAACACCAGATATTATTTTCTCCAACAGGGTAACTTCCATAAGATCATTTATTGTGTAGAAAAGAGGTAAGGACAAAAAAAGGCATGGCATAAGGATTGGTGAGGAATATGCTGCTAGACTTATCTTCCCATTTCACCACTTTGTTCATGTCATTCTGCTTCTCAAACAACTTCAACCTTCCCCTATCATGCATAGGTTGCCAAAGTGAATAATATCACCCCCTGTGTGGCACTGGACCAATCCAGGGGGATGGCAGTAACTTCACGTACAACTAAGGGTGTTGAATAAAAATAAGGCAGCAGTGGAAGCATAAGGAAAGAAAAGAAAGTTTTGAAAAACCATTCGTAAATGTTTCATCTGTTGTGTTACAGAGTTAAAGTTGTAGTGATTACATTATTTTCCAAATAAACTCACAAAATGCAAGCTATAACCAATCAGTGGTTAAGTCCTGCTAACAGGTCTTAACAAGCAAGTGTTGGCAGGTGAGCATGTCACATATTGTTGGAAATTCCAGCATGCAGCAGCAAGAATATGTGCATGTAATGACTTGTCTACAATATGATATCTTATGGTTACATGATGGAATACTGCATCATCAAAATTTCAATGCAGGAAACCCCCCACAAATTTACAATAAATTATTAAATTTAAGATGCATCATTTTTTCAAAAAAAATGTGAATTAAAAAAAAAGTTAAAGGATTAAAGAAAGTAGATTTCAAGGAGGGGCGCTGAGTAATTTTTTTTAAAGGGGTCAGCATGCCAAGCAAGTTTGGTGTCCTATAGGATAAAATAGTAATTCCATAGACAGATATTTAAGGAACACAAAATGGACCCAATCTACCTGATGGATTAAATAACTTTCAATTAGTACACCACTAAGTATCTGAGAGGTGATATGAACCTAGGTTTCCTGACTCCAAATCCAGCATTCAATTCATTATCTCATGCTGCCTCTCATTTGTATTATAAATAATAAACAATTTTAATAATTTGAAATCTCTTTATCTTACAAAAAAACAAGTAAACTACCTTGTGCAAGTATTTTATCACCAACTACAGATGAAGAAACTCAATCCCAGAGTGGTAGAATGAGAGCCAAAGTCACACAGTTAATAAGGGTCAAAGCTAGGTGCTCTTTGCATTATACTACACACCTCTATGTAGATAATGGCATTTTTCCTTTCTTTTGTTTTAGCTAGTATTCTATAAAATTATGACTTAAAACAGCTGAATTTATGCAACATTAAAAAACAACAAGCTGAAAAATGATACGTAAAAATTACCTTCACACCCTAAATTGATACTCTTCTCATTAATCCATAACTGTGGGCATCCCAGTGTAAATCCTTTCCAATTCACATGAACTCTACAGTTGTGATCAAGTATTTCCTGGATTTATTAAATACCGCTAAGATTTTAGACCAGTTTGGTGATAAAAGCTACTCTGTCCATCTTTTCTCAGCTGCCAACTCATTCTCATCCTACTCATCAATGTTTTATTCTACTTACATGAGAGGCTAATTAAAAAGTTGTACTCCGTTTTTCTTTTTAATCTTCAGATAGCCTTGTATAATATTTATCTCCCCATGCTCTTTCTCATGCAGGTAAAGTAAAAAGAAAAGGAAATCATTTCAAGGAATCCTACTACCTCTGAGAGCACGAAAAACTCAATAATTATTTTTCTGGAACCCTAACAATCAATAAATACTTCCATGTATTTATATAAAATACCTTTTGGTTTTCTGTTTTGATGGGAAAAAGTTATTCTACCTTTAGATCATTCCACCACTCTAGACTTCATTCCTACTTCCTCCCTACTGGAAAATTGGATTTGTCCTCTTGAAGCACCCCAAGCTCTAACACATGGAGTTTTGCCTTACCTTACCAAGACAGAAGTCTTAACGTAACTTCCTAGTGATCTCTAGGCCATGCCAACGCACACATATTTCTCCATCAGTACCCTTAAGTAACCCTTTAAGAATACAAACTGCTAATCTGCATCAGAGGAAAAAGTTTCCACATAGTGAACTGTCCCCCAGTCTCCCCCAGATGTCATTTTTAGTAGGAGAGTAAAGAGTATATTACCTATCTCATTCATTCGACAAATATATGTTAAACAACTATGTGCAAAGTAAAATAAGATTACTTTAGTCTTTTATGTACTATTCAAAGAATGCCTTATGTTGTTCATAAACCATCTATCTTTGTAATCATTAATCACAACATAAAATATATATTTATGTTGCATACTTTCACAGAATACCTTCATGAAGTTAATAATATTTGTTGAACACCCTGTGCAAGCAGAGACAGACAGATAGACAGACAGATGGATAGAGTACAAAGACAATGCAGTTTCTGCCCTGAGGATTTAAAATCCAAGTCATAACAAAGACCACACACAGAGTAAGTAGTTCTCTTTCAGAGGTGTGAATATAATTTATTTTCAACAGCCAGACTATTACAAAAGTGATAATGGGCTTCCCATAGAGTAGGGGTTCTTAACTTTTGTGTCAGAGAGGTCTTTGGTAGTCTGGTAAAAATCTGTGAACCTCTTCTCAGAAAAATGTTTTTAAATACATAAAATGAAATACATATGATATTACTGATTAAAAATAAACCAATTATACTGAAATATAGCTATCAAAAAATTTATTAATAAGTTCACAGACCCTAGGTTAAGAAATTTGACATAGAAGAATAAGCTATAATGCTTTAAGGTTGAATCAGCTTGTTTAATATTTCCATGTAGATATCCTTCCCACAGTTCCTGAGCAGATCTATCATCTAAGAATTTATGTATATGGCTTTTGAACCTATCAAGTAACAAATCACAAATTCACTACCCCCAGCTTGAATAACTCCCCTTTTCAATTTTCCTAAAATTATCCCCTTTCAAGACTTAAAGGTATGCTCCAATTTTGGTATTCTAAATGGATTTAGTAAACTGATCAAAGTTTAATCAGGACATACTCTTCATGATGATATAAAGAAATATCCTCTCAGCCTTTATCCTTGTTGAACACAGTCAAGTCTTTTTTAGTTTATTCTCATATGGACACTAAATTATCTTGCTTCCTTAATCATTTTAATTTCCATTATCCAGATCATTTCCAGATTATCTATATCTTTTCAAATGTGCAGCAGACAAAATTGTATAGACTTATACAGCAGTAAAATTACACTATTTCTTTTGTTCTTACATCTCCTACCCCTCCCCAGGCAGATCATCAACTTTTATAATTAATAGTCTTAAAGAAATTCTTAGGGCACTAAGAGTTTAGATGATTTGCACCATATCACATACTATCTATTAGAAATGACTAAATCTCAGGTTTATCATGAGTCTGAGGCCAATCAAGAAGGATCTACTGAGTCATGTGTAGTACTTAAGCCAGATGACAGAGATTAGCAGACCAGGCAACTATGGTAAAGTGGAAAGAACCTAAGGGTGGAATCAGCCCAATGATGGAAGCAATAGTAATGCAGCAGAAAAACTCAAATAAAACACAAAATTACAAACAAAAAATACTACTTAGTTGAAAATAAAATTAAGAGCTAAGTTTTTTTTAAATATAAGAAGAAAAGTCATTATTAGCTAATTTGAGTTTTATTAAACAAATGAAAACTAAAACAAAAATAATCACAGAAAATTCACAACGAATGAAGTGAAAATAATGGAAATTGCTGGAAAATATTATACCCAATTACAAGCCAATAAAATGGACAATTTAAATGAAATACTTGAAAATATAAAATGATTTTTAAAAAAGTTTTTTTTTTTTAAATCTCAGAAACAAACATAATAGACATTAAATTCTCAGAGTAAAAAAGACCAGGCCCAGATGGACTTAAAAGCAAATTCTAGTAAATAGTCAAATAATTTTTTTTTTTAAATACACCTTGATCAGACTCCTTTGGGCTTGATGCCCAAATCAAGGAGGGATAATGTATATAAAGAATAGTATAAACCAGTATCATTATTTCTCAAAATATTAGTCCAAAGCTATCTATCTGTCTATGCAACAATACAGCCAAAAGATACATGCACTATGACCAGTTCAATTCATGCCATGAAAATATGGATAGTTTGATATCAGAAAAAACATAAAATATCCAAACTGAAATTTGCTGCCAATACTGCTGCCTGAATGAGAGAAAGATTACTCATTTCCCCCATGCTTATTCTAGCAAAACCCTGGAATTTGCACCAAAACAAAGTAATGATCATGATATCAATGATAAAATTATTTTAAGTCTCTTCTTCCACTCCAGAATTGCACAAAAAGTAGGCCAGAAGTCCATGTGCAGGAAAACCAACTGACTGACCACTTCACCCAAAAGATCAGCAGGGGTGGTAAGAGCCTGGCCCTAGCAAACAGCCCCAATTCAAGATCTAAAGCTAGAAAGATGAGTAAATCAAAGAAAACACTTATCAAAAAGTGATTGAAAATATAAAGACCCATCCACAAAAAGGTGATAGTAACCAAGTAACAACTGTAAGCAAAGACTCAAAAAACCCCTAGATTTTCCAGAAGGATGACACAAATGTCTAGAAGGAAGGAAGCAAGAGATAAAAATAAAATAAAAGATGTGAAGGAAAGAACCTAAAGAAAGTAAACAGCTCAGAAGAAAGTAGCAAACTTTACCTAAAAAACACACTCCCTCAAGGCTAGACAGACCAGTTAGAAATTAATGACTCCATGAGACAGGAAAATAAACACATATACAACCAAAAGACTGAAGAAAAAAAGAGAATGTAAGATATAGAATTTTTTTTAAACTGACCCAGAAAATAAGTGGAGTTATTTTTGTTAAAACTATATTTTGAACTATATTCAAGAAATTCCAAATGAAAACTGCCCAAAAATCAGGGCCAAAGTAAAGAATCCACAAACAACCTGCTTAAAGAAACTCCAAAAGGAAGCAGACCAGTAATATTATAACCAAAATCAGGAGTTTCCATTAAAAAAAAAAACAAACAAACAGATCTGGCAGTTTCTACAAGAAACAAGAGGAGCTCTTAGAACACATATTCCAAAAAGCAAATGAGATAAACATAATCTAATTGTGGGTGGGGCATGGGGGATAGAATAGACAACTTTCAAGCATTTTCAAATAAAAGAGCAAAGCTGAGTTGGATCTTTGATATACAATGTAAAGAGTCTAGAGAAATCTAGAAATGTAAATTTCTTGAGCAATTAAAAGCTATAAGATACACCAGTAAAATTCTAAAAGAAGAGAAGAAACAACTGACCCCCCATAAGATCAATGTCTTTAAACATTATTGAGGAAGAACAGTAAGAAAAAGAGGACTTGGGTTAGACTGGTCCCTTTTAAAGATTTTAGGTGGAGAAAGAAGAAAGTGTGTGTTTACATGTATGTGCATGTGTGTATATGTGTGTGTCTGTGTGTGTGTGCGTGTGTGAATGAGTGAATGAGAGTATACAGAATACATTAATGTAAAAAGGAAAAATGGGATACGTCTTGTTATTTCTCATAAGTGAGGTACGTGAAAAGAAAAGTATACAAACACAGAAGAAAAGGTGTGGGGGGGGGGGCCGCAGGAGTAGCCATGAAACTCATTCTTTGAAACAAAGGAAGAACTTAACAAATACATACAGAGTTTGGTATAGAAATACATCATACTGCACTCCCATTCTTATGGCAGGGGAAAGAGGGGAAGGAATTAGAGAGAAGATAATACCAAGAAGGGAATAGATTTAAAACAAACTTCTTAATCTGGAAGAGGAGAGATGAAGAGAGAAAATAATAAAAGAGCTAAAATATAAGGGATTACTTAGATTTCCTTGGAAAATTGGGAAACGGTAAAACATACTGTGCCATACAAATGAAATGTAATGTTGCACCATAATAAGTGACAAAAGAGAAAATTTCAGAGAATCCACAGTAATCTATGAACTCATGTAAAAGTTGAGTAGAACAAAGAAAATAATTTATACAAGGACAGCAACATTGTAAAGGAAAACAATTTTGAAAGACTTCATAATACCGATCTCTACAATGACCAACTATGTCATCAAAACACCTATGATGAAGCCTAGATCTCTATCTTCCTAACAGAGAGATGATAGCCACAGAAGTACAGAAAGTGCATAAAGACATAAATTTTTAGATATGGACACCATGTGTAGTTCAATATGTTTGATTACACTTTTAATTCACAAAGTTTTTTTTTTCTTTTTCATTCTTTTAGTTTTTAATAAAAGGGGAAAATGTCAGGGAGTAGGAAAGATGGGGAGCAACAGCAATGCCAAAAAAAGAGGGCCACTGTACAAATTTTTTTTAAATGAACAGAAGAAAACAAGTTCAGAAGGAAGTAGAAACAAGCAAAACTGTTGCTTAAAACTCCCATACTAAATTTGTTATAAATATTTTAAAATTCCAAAGCTGTAATAATAGAGAATTATCACTTCATATACAATCTTTTTTTCCCCTGTACTTCTTTGGAAATTATCATGCTTGTTGATGTTTTTCTAGTTCAGAATAATAAAGATGAAAAAATAAATTCAATATCTAGTTACCATCGAAGATAAATATAAGCACTACTTTCTACATAAAGCCTTTCTTGATCTCAGCAGTTAGTGCCTTCACTCCAAAATTACTTTGGTTTTAATATCTATATATTTATATAAACTTATATACAAATATGTTGTCTTCATAAATAAAATGAAAAGACAGAGACATCATTTCTACTTTTCAGATCCAACACTCAGCATAGACCCTGGTACATAAAATACAGTGTTCACTCAATGATATGAAATGGATCAGTTCCAACCTGAATCTACTTCTACGGCTGAATTTTTTACAACAGACTATAGCAAACTTTTTTATCTTATAGAAATAGCATGACATCCGAACAATCCTAAGGTAATTTTATATATTTAATAAACTTTTGATATTCTCTAGTTGTAATTATTAAATGCTGCCTATATCAAGATAATATTTAACTACTTAGGAAAAAATAATAAAAAATAACTCACTTGCTAAAAATCACTTTGCATATAGACTTATTTTGTCAAATCAGTTAACTAGTATTGACTTTTGAACTGACAGCTCAGAACTGCTATTAAGCAGCAAATATATTGTACATGCTCAGTAATAACAACAATAATAACAGTAGGTGGCATTTATCTTTTTAGGCTGGCAAGGCACTTAAAACATATTAACTCCTCTCTGAAATACTTACAAGTGTTAACAAGTATTTTTATCGCCATTTCATACAGGAAAGAACTAAAAACATGGAAAATGTGGAAGAATGACTTAAGAGGAAAATTAATGGTTTGGTACAAGAGTTTCAAAACACTTCCATTAAAAGAATCCCTAAAAATTAAAAATGACTCCATAAAACAATATGAAATAATTTAATATTTTAAAAAAGAATAGATAATTTATGTAGCAAAAACAAGCGTCCCAGTAAACATGCCAAGAAGGGATAATTTAAGTATTACAGGTCCTCTAAAAAGCCATGACAAAAAAGAGAGAGAGAGAGAGAGAGAGAGTGCCTTGATATTATATTTTGTAAATGAAAACAGCCCACAACTCTTAGAATCAGAGGGCAAAGTGAAAGGACAAGGAGTCTACCAGATACCTCCTGAAAGAAATCTCAAAAAAAAAAAAACAAAAAAAAACTTCCCAAAATACCAGAGACAAAATCTGGAGATTCCAGGTCAAAGAAAAATTACTTCCAGCAGCCAGAAAGAATCCAAGTACTAAGGAGTCACAGTCACAATCAAACATGATTTAGCAGCTACGACTATAAAAGAGCAGAGAACCTGAACAATGATAATCCAAAAAGCAAAAAATAAAGACTTACAACCAAGAATAATTTATTCAGCAAAACTGAGTAAACTCCTACAAGGAAAAAAAAAATGATCCTTTAATGAATCAAGGCTTCTACTTATTTCTGATAAGACCAAAGCTAAGTAGAAACTCTGAATTACAAACTTAGAATTCAAAAGGAATTTTAAAAGTGAGCAGTGAGACTTTTTAAAATATTATTTACATTATAATAGGGAAAGATAATTAAAGTATCCCTTCAGAATCCTATTATCATTAGAGTCCAAAGAGGAAGTTAAATAAAAGCAAGTGCCTTGTTAATATTGTTGGTCTTGTTAATATTTTAATGATGATCTTAACAAAAAAAAAGGAAATGGAGGGGGAAAAAGACATACACTAAGATGTATAGGGAGAAACTACAGGAACATACTATCTCAATAATGGGGATGCACAAGTAGAACAGGAGACTGTGAGATCTGAACCTACTTTCATATGAACCAGATAAAGGAGGGCAGGATACCCACAAATTGGGTACAGAAATACATTCAGCTAACAAGGAAATAGGAGGAAACAATAAGAAGGGAGAATAAGACAAAGGGTAGATTCAGGAATGGATTAGTCCTAAGCAAAACAACTCAAACTTCAAAGGATAATTGTTAAGAGAGGTGTTAAAAGGAAAGAAAATGTTGACCAGCTGAATACATTAAGCATAGAAGCAAATGAACATATACAAATCAACAGTTTATCTCAGTTCACTGAAATTCTAGAACAAACTCCACTTCACATATTCCACATTCCAGACAAACTCAATGTTTCTGAAATTCAGAATTCCATTTCTTTCCTCAGTGTAAAGGCTCTACTCCCAAGCCCTCTGCTTCTCTCCATCTCTCAGAATTCTCAGCTTCCCTCAAAGACCAGCTGAGAAACCACCTCCACCATGAAGCCTTTCCTCATCTCAGCAGTCACAAGTTTTTTCCTTTTATTATATTCACTAATACGTTGTGTCTCCAGTAAAAATCAAGCTTTTTAAAGACAATACTGCTTTGATTTTTGTTTTTCTATCCCCAGTCTCTAACAGTGCTTTGCACATACTCATTTAATAAATATTTATTGAGGAGCAAATGACAAAAGATACAAGTCTGTCAGAGTTACATGATACTTAGGTATACAACAACCATTTATTAAATCATTGATTTTATGCTATTTCTAAAACTGTATTTTCTGTTAAAAGTTAAAATCCCTTTAAGGAAAACAGAACTACTTTCTAGTTTGTATGTGTGTGTGTGTGTGTGTGTGTTGTGTATATGTGTGTGGGTGTGTATCTATATATGCTAGAGCATAAGCCTGGAAAACTAAGATATAAGACCCTACTTTATCTTGTGAAAATATAAACACTGTTTTTATAGGTAAAGGAAAATTAAAGGGTGGGAGAAAATAAGGACAACTACAACTATTCAAACTTCTAATCATCAGAATTTATCAAATTATGGCTCTGAGATAATTCAAATATCCTTTGTCAAAAGCTTTTTTGTTCTGATGATAGGATATCTATCTGATCAGTGTGGGGGTGGGGTGGGAGACTTGTTGGCAGACTTTAAGGAGCGGCATTTTATTAGATTATTTCTAACTGCTGGCAGATGTCAGAATTCCCACTGTAACTTAGCAGGTGTTTTTCTGCAGCTGGTGCCCTTTCATGGTTAGCGGTTTGCAAGTGTTCCCATTAGAATTTAAGTGCTTCAATTCTGATGTGCTTTAGCTCAGACAAATAATTACTATTTATAAAAACAAGTACATACAAGATTTTCTCTCAAATGAGATTCATTCAGTTTAACCTATTTCTACTGAGTACTCTCAACATAGAAATTTTATGGTTCATACCATAATCAATTGTTAACTAGCCTCAAATAACAATTTTTCATTTCTACATGTGAATTTATCTATTAACTAACTCAAAAGAACATAGGACAAGTACATCTACATCTACCATATGCCAATTCACAGATAAAGAGATAAGATCTGTAATTTACTTAAGGAGATAATCTCCCAGATGAGGAAACTCCTTCTAGCAATACAGGTCAGCATATTTTGCAACAATTTATAGTCTTAAGAGAGTTGCCTACTGAGAATAAATGACTTCTCCAGGGTCACATAGCATGTGTCAGAGATAGGACAATTATTATACTAGGAAAAACAAAACACTTAGCACATTTAGCCATAAGACTTCAATATCTTTTAGTGCAAGTTGGACAATTTTAAAGATGTACATTTGTCTTTCTGTTTTGTTTTTACATCATTGACATTGATCAATATGCTCTTCTCCTCTGCCCTTCCCAGAGAACCATCACTTATGATAAATTTAAAAGGGGGAAAAACAATTCACTGAAATTAAACAATACATCAAGCAAATCCAACACAATATATAGTGTTCCAAATTGATAGTCTCATCCATCGTTCCACAACCCTCCTCAATCCCCCACTCCACTACCCACTTCCTGCTCTGAGTTAAACATTACAAATTCACTGCCAATTGAACTTTCAGTATATGAAAACCCCCAGTTCCTTTCAAAAAAGCTGATGCTTCCTCTATCTTATACTTTATAAGTTAATTTCTTAGGCACCAAATAGTTGTCTATGTTATATCTTAACAGATTCGGTGCAATTTTAGCCTGTCAAAATCCTTTCAGATACTGACTTGGTTATCCACTGTGTAGCTCTTTCTCCTAGCTTTGTGACATTTACAAATTTAATGAGCATACCATATATAGCTTTGTGCAAGCCACTGATAGAAATATTAAGTAGCACAAGGTCAAACACATATCACTGGAATATTCAACTACAGACCTACTACCAAACTAACATTCAATCATCATCAACTATTCTTTGGGTCTGGCCTCCCAACCAGTTCTGAATACATCTTACTTATAATTGGTTAATCCATACTTCCTCATCTCCTCCACAAGAAGCTACTTTTAGCAAAAGCTTTGAAAAAATCTAAGTTAACTGCACCCACAGTGTTCCCCTCATCTGCTAGTTTAGTAATTTTGACATAAAAGGCTAATCTGATATAACCTGTTCTTGATCAAGCCATATTGCCTCTTTGTAATCATTATTTTTTTTTCTAGATGTTCACCAACCATACCTTTGATGATCCTTTCTAGAATTTTCCCAGGGATCAAATAAAGCTCACTAGCTTTCAGTTTGCATCTTGTTCTTTAATTCCTAATATAACATGGTTTTCAGTTACCTTACTCCTCCAGTAATATTCCTAAAATTGGAAGTTCATAATCAAACACAGTGTTCTACATGTGGTCTAATAAGCATAAAGTACAATAGTGCCAGCAAGTCTCATAGTCTAAAGACAGCTTTACTCATTCCTATTGATACATAAAATGCATACATATATACCTGTTAAGGAAAATGTTTTAAATCATTTACAATACATATCAATTTATTAACAAAAGGTTCTACTGAATACAAATTATCTTATACAAATGTTTTTTCTTACCTCATCTAAGTCTTTAATAAAAACTGGTTTTTCTTCAAATCCTATTGGCATTGGTTCACTGTGGGGAATTTTTACTTCTTCGTACATCTTATTGTTTTCCCTTTGAATTCCTTCTGGTAAAAGCATCTATTAATTTTTTTTTAAAAAAAAAAGTAAAATCAAATGGTTAAAATTAAAACATCTTAAGAACTGCTATGGTTTATATTCCAGTCTTATTTATGACACACTATCAAATAATGTATCCAGTTAAAAACCAGAAAGAAAATTTAAATAAAAAGAAGACTAAATCTCAGGAATCTATGACACACTGGACTAAAGAAGGTGGGGAAATATTTAAGGTTAACTCTACTCAATTCAGGGGTGGTAGTATATCAACTAGTGGTAAAGTTGATGAGGAAAATGAAGGAAGAAGGGAAATAACAAAAGACACAATTTATTAAGAGTTAAACTTGCTCAAAATAAGTCACAGCATGATATATTTATTAGGATATATATTAGGATATATGGAGAACCCAAATTTCTTTTTATTATTGTATCACACAACACTTGTAAGAAATATATTAGTAGACAGAATTTCTGAGACTAAAAGTACTAAGTATATCTAACGAGCAGGATACTTACCCGGTAAGTTTTCTAATATACAACAATGGAATGTGGGAGAATGAGAAATTATTGTTGACTATCAAAATTAAATACAAACTTGGAAAATGACTGAATAATTATAATTATAATTTGATCAATGAACAAAAGTCACTGGGGTGGGGGTGGAGCAGGGGAAATAGAGGGAGAATCAGTATGTTCTTTTATTAGGAGAAGATACATTACTCAAAAAAAAGTCATATATCAAACACAGACCTTTGCACCCCCAATGAATGCTGATGTTTTCATGGCTTCAGCTTGGGAATCATAAACATGTGGATAATGAATTTTTTCAATATCTACATCTCTCTGTCTGTTCAGAACTGGTACACTTCGAGCATTCAGAAGTGCTTGCTCTCTATAAAGAAAAAAAAAATGAGGCCAGGTTGGTAATTATATACATTGCAACAAAATTAACAACAAAATGACTGAGACAACTAAAATAATTACTTCGGATATTCCTGCATTCCAAAAGAAAAGAAATTAAACTTTGTAGCAGGCTAAAATTTATGAACAAACAAATATAAGACAATGATACATTTTAGATACTATTCTTAGATACCACTAATCTAATACATAAAAACAAAGTTCTTATTTGTAGTTTTGTTTTCCTCACATATAAAAATGTAAACATGCTTTTTTATGAGTGTCTATACTTTAAAAAGAAAGAATCAAAATATGCTACAATTTCTAGGTATCAATGGATTGCATGTATACTTTTTTTCTCTCCTTTACCATTATATGACAACATGGGAAACAGTATTCATTAATCTAGGGAAGAAAACAAAGCTATTAATACATTTTTTTTCCAGGCTTCATAAATCTCAGATTAATGGTAGTTTGCCTCTAAAATATCAATCTCTAGTCTATATGGATATAACCAAGATTGTAATTAAGCAGACTACTGCAGAAAATCTAAGTTTTCATGAAAAAAGAAAAATCTCATATCTGGAAAAAAAAATGTGAAGTCATAAATATTTAAAATATTAAAGGTAACTAAAAGAAAAAAAAACAATACTAGCATACACATTCATAAGCTTCCGGCATTTATTACCTTTGCATCCTCAACTCCTTAGGATCAAAGCACAATGGTCCTTCTCCTAAAACTTCTCCATCTTCTCCTGCTCTTTTTTCTCTTCTGGCAATTCGTTTTTCTTCCCGACGATACTGTTTCATTAACTGCTTTTCTTGTTCAGACTGAATAGTGACTTGACAACCATAATTAGGTTTAGCATTTTCTCCTGAAAATTTTTTACAATTGTCTACAAAGCAAATTTATAAAAGCATGAAAGGTATTTCTGAAATGTGTGTCTGACACATGTAGATACTTATTATTTATGAAAGCAATTTCTTTATCTTCCCACCCAAAAGTAGAATAAAATGTGAAGAAATATATCACTTAAATTTAGTATTAGGATTACAAATGTGACTGCTCGCTTTCAAGGAGAGCTTTTCCACATTTACGTAATAGAACCTTATTTAATGGTCACCATATGTTGACTGCCTGTATATAAAAGAGGAGCTTATAAAATGAATTATAACAGTTCGATTTTTATGCCCTTCAAAATTAAATATATTTGGGAGTCTCACTTTCAGAGATCAGGATTCTAAAATGTGTAGTCAATAATTTTACATTAAATGCCACTCAAAATATGTGTAACACATAAATACAACTTATTTAGTGTCAATAATTACATAAAAATTTTGGTGGACCTATTAAATTTAACCCTCTCCTTCTCCACTGATATTTTATAGAATCATTGTTCAAAAAATACTATGAATAAGTGAAATAAACACAGAAAAAAATAGAGAAATCACATCTGATGATGAATGGTCAATATACAAAGAGTACGAGGAAATTAAGAGGCATTATATTAGAGAGCTGTATTTGGAAATCAATGGCTATGGCTTCAAATATTGGTTCTATACTAACTTGTGGGACCTTCAGCAAGTGACTTAACTTATCTGGGCCTCAGTTTCCTCATTTGTAGAATGGAGATAATAGAACCTATCTCAGAGGACCAGTGAAGGGATCAAATGAGACTTTATACGTGTGTGTGTATGTGTGTGTGTATGTGTGTGTGTGCACACACACAGAGTACTCTGCAAACCTTTAAGTGCTACAAAAATGTAAGGTATAGAAGATATTATAATAACAGTTGCTGTTGTTACATATGTGACCTATATAAGCAAGTCATTTAACATGTCTGGGTCTTAATTTCCTTTTCTGCAAAATGAGGGATTTTCAGCTCTCTGGACCCCTTATGTCTCTTCCAGGTCTGAATTATACTATCTGGAACAAATTGTGCTTTGTTGCCTATTTTGCTTAATTATGCACAATAGTTTAATCCTAAAGGGGATGGAAAAGAAAGGTTTTTTAAAACAAAATAATCATGAAATCTCTTAAATTATTAAATTCCTCATGCCAAGAAGTGAGACTCAACAACTGTCTTAGGAGGATTAACTTTACTTTAGGGTAATATGAAGTTAATAAGGCTCTATTATGAAGGATGAGGTTATCTAAATTCTAGTATCAAATAAGGCATAGGAGAAAAATTAAGCAGAGCATTAGAATGTGGAGAATGGTTGCCTTTTTTATTTCCCTTATCATCCAGTCTCTCTCTCTCTCTCTCTCTCTCTCTCTCAACACTTTCCATGAGTCAGTATTTACACCATGAACACAATGTAATATGACCAAAGATAACAGAAGTGAATTAAATGATAAATTACTCCTCTATGTAAAATTTTATTATATTAGAAAGTTTCTACTAACATTAAACATTTCATTTACATCTGAATGAACAGTGGAATGATCTTACCTTGAAGAACTTGCAACTTATGGTCATTTGAAGAGAGAAATCTATCCACAATTATAACTCTATTTTGAAGAAGCTTCTCTATAAGTTCAAATCCCTCAGGTCCTAGCAGTTCAAATAGCTAAGAAGGAAACACACACACATAAAGACTGCTATCACTGCAACAAAATTTCAAGATCACAATACCATATGTCTTAGGAGATACTAGGTCTGAAATTCTGTCATTTAGCAGATGAAAATCAGAAACTGTATGATTAAAGATATCAAATTATTCAAGAATGACCTGCTTTAAGAAAAAACTAATATTTAAAAATTTACTTGTTTAATTAAGCAGTTTTCATTTTATAAAAACCTCACGTTTCCCTCTTAAATTTAAATTCATGCATAGGCTTTAACTTGCAAAAGAATCTGGCTTATAAAAACTTTTCAGGAACCTAACAACTACAGAAAGGGATAAAGGAAAGTAAAAAGATACCAATGTTCACATCCTGACTGCTACAGACTATGCCACCTTGGACAAATCATTAAACCCTCTGGAAAGCAGATGGAATGGGGCAGAGTAAGAGGGTACCCAAAGCCCTGGGGGCATGATGTTTGTGAAATCAAAATCAACTGGAGCAGCTGATGGAAATTCTGAGCCCTCTATAAAGGGAAGTTTCTAGAATAGTTTATTGTTCCTCGCTTCAGCCCTCCAATCAGAGGGGTTTTTGTCAAAATACTGAAATTTCTGGGACGTTTTGATAATTTGTGGGGAAAATAGGGCAGAACATATGAAACAGTGTTCTGAAATCCAGGCTGTTTGACTGTCACAAGCACATAGTTTTCCTTCACTGATTCATCAACAAAATTTTATTAAAGTTTCTATTACATGTACTAATTTTTTGCCCCAAATCCACCTTGCTTCCAAATTCATCTTTTATTGCCAAGGGCACCATTGTCCTTTACAGTGACCCAGGTTCAGAACCTTGTCATCCTCAATGCCTCACTTTCTTATCCCACATCTATCAGTTGCCAAATCTTGTCATTTCTGAGTCCACAGAATCTCTCACATACCTCTTCTTACCTCCACTCATGCAGACAATACCCTACACAATTCGAGTCCTCATTCTCTATTTTTAGATTATTTCCATTGCCTCCTGAAGCCTCCCTTTCTAAAGTTTTCCATCCCAATCCATTCTCAACACAGCAGCCAAAGTGTTTTTTCTAAAGTGTAAATCTAGCCATGTCAGTCCTTGGCACTGTAAACATCAGAAATTCATAAGATTTTATCAGTGGAAATCACATGATAAGAGAAACAGTAACAATTTTCCATCCAACATGCAACTGAAACCTTCCATGTGTGTTGTTTCACCCATTATAATGTTAAGGCTGTCTTTTCTACTTGTATCCCCAATGTATAACACAGAAGCTTCATATATTATAAGCATTTAATAAATGTGTTATTCATTTGTTCATTCAATATGAATTCCATTTGATCTAAGGAAGATCATTTAAATGAAACACAGCACCATTTTCTTTTCACTACTAAAATTCCACTTAAATGGATCCTAATTTTAAAGAATCATAAATGAAATTTATTTTCTAAACAAAAATCAGTAGTTTTTTTCTTCATGCCAATAAAAGTCAAACCTTAGAAGACATCAGCACGTTATTTCAAAGACAATCCAAACGGAACATTCTAAAAGCCTTTCAATATTCCCCTGCACTTTGTTAAAGAAGAGTAAATCATAATCACAATTCCCCTTCATTTGGTATTCTCCCATATCTGTGCTTGCCCAGATAAAGTAGACATTGGTAGTGTCTATCATGTGTGAGGCACTGCATTTGATTCAAAACAAATTGATTCTACAATACAAACAATGCACTAAAGCAATACAAGGACTGCTTGCCAGAAAATACTTATTATGTGATATAACTTTAATACAGTATTCGGCTCAAAGCCTTGACTTATCTCGACTGCCCTTTCCTCACATTTATCTTTAGACTTTTCTTGTTTGCCCAGATCAACAAAAAGCTGAACAATCCTACATAAAACTACACTTTCACAAAAAAAAAGTTTCGTCATATGCTTTCCATCTTAAAGACAGTATTACACCTTCATAGTGCTGTTCTAACCATAGGCACTGCTTTTAAAGAAATTTCCCATTTACAAAACTGAAAATATCCTTATCAAATTTTTGCAAATGATATACTTAGCTCAAAGTAAAAGAACAGACTGGTACAGAGCAATAAAAAGAAATAATTTCCCTCCAAAACCTAGATTTGAAGAAATATAAAGTGTTCCTTATACCTGAACAGCAAAAGACCAAGAAGACACTGTAAATCTACATTTACAACTAACTCCAGAAGTATTATGTAATAATCAAAAGCATGGCAAAAATGCCACTATCACAAGTGAACTGGAAAAGGAGATGGGCACACTTAGAATGCAATCTTGGAAAAAGTTTCAAGTTAATTGACACAAATCCAACTAACAGACCAACTACACCCTAACAGAGAAATTTTTTTAAACTGTGATAACTGCTATACTCATCATGAACCAATTAATTTTTCCCCACGAAACAATAATAAGGGTTGCCACTAGACTTATCAAATGTGCCTGGAAACACTCTCTAGAAACGGCATGAAAGGTAATATTATAATTCCTTGAGGGATAATGTATTATGGAATAACAAGCAGGGAAGAGTTGCAACTGAATCAGGATGGGGAAATTAAATAACTTTACAATGCCTCTTGAGTGAAGGCTTCATAATTTTAAAGCATCTTAAAATTCCAAGATTTTCACATACAGGTTTAGCCAGAAATACAAAATACTTGGTTCTTAGAAGACAAAATATTTGGCTTCAACCATTTGGGACTACTTTTAGTAGTGCAAATGAATAAAGGAATTCCTTAAAGCAGTGTCAATTAAGGAAAAATGGTTTACTGGCAATGAAAATGAGCTTTTTACTTGATACTCCTTTGTAAGTAGAGACTGCTCCACTCATTGCTTTTGTATCCCTAGTTTCTAGCACAGTGCCTGGAACATAATAAGCATTTAATAAAAACCTATTTAGTGACTGAGAAGACATTTGATCAAATGTCTACTAAAAGCAATTAAATACAACATATTTTAAAACCTGGCATAATAACTGTCTTATAATGATGAGTGGTGTCATTTTAAGATTACAGTAATGACTATAAAACCAAAAAAAGACTACTTAAAACAAAAAACTATTTCATTGATATACTCTCCTTTCTTATAGGATGATGTATAATAATCTGCGGATATGTAAAAATCTACACATTAAGAATAATTATTTTGCAAACAAGTTTTTAAAATTTATAATCTTTTCGGAGTTATATTTTATTATAATCATAAAAAGTAGAACATGTTACCTATACAATATTTATATTATTCTTAATTTGGCTTATGACACAGAATAATTTTAAATATTCACACTTTCAATATTAAATTCTTAAACAGTAAAAGAATGTGACCAAAAAACTAGGGCCACATTTATTTTCTCTTAAGAGTGATGTACTCTAGATGCCTGTTATACTGAAAAGAGCTAGATGAACTAGACTAATGATTTTTTCCAGAATAACTAATGTCTATTATTTATAGGTACTTAATCTAGCAGGCCAATTTAACAAAATTGAAACCAAGGTCACTTTAAAACTTAATTAAGACAACTTGCAATGTAAGAACTATTTATTCCCAGCATACTATAATTAATTACGTGTAAGGTTAAAACCAGGTATTCCACATGCTTAAAACCTCAGATTACAATTTCCTTTAAAATAAAAATAAATTGATAACATTCTTTATGATCAAAATCAAACTGAGTGATTTCAGTTGAAATCAGCAATTGTTACAAACTGAAACATTTTAATGGAAATTTAACAATCAGAATAAATCTCTATGGCAATGTATTAAATTATAAAGAAACAATAAAATGCCTCCTGAATGTAATGTAAAAGGGTGTACAAATAAAAATTAAAGAAAATAAGGAAAAAATCTGAATTTTAAATGGATGAATACTTGTGGCAATTTTTGAAAACTTGAAAGGTTATTATAGAATGCCAAGGCTAAAAGAGACTTTAAAGATAGGATAAATCAGCTCTCAGATCAACATTTTTACAAATGAGGAAACTACAGTCTAGAGAATTTAGGTGTCTCACCTAAGGTTGCATAGAAAGTGATGGCTGGGATTTTATCCCAAGTCACCCAAATCAAAGCCCAATTAGCCCAATTGATTCATACACATTTATTTATAAAACAGAGGCGGTTAGGTGGTGGATACAGCACTGGACCTGGAGTCAGGAAAACCTGAATTCAAATCCAGCCTCAACTAGTTGTGCTATCTTGGGCAAGTCATCTACCCTGTCTGCCTCAGTTTTCTTAGCTGTAAAATAAGGCTTATATAACACGTACTTAACAAGGTTGTTGTGAGGATCAAATGAGATAATATTTGTAAAGTGCTTCGCAAACTTTAAAGCATCATATAAATGCTAGCTGTTTTTTATTATTATTATACAATTGAAAATCCTACCATTCACTTCAAAGATATTAACAATAAATCTTTTTTGATTTGAATAATTTCTCTTAAATACTTGTTCCTTTCTCATATTATTTCATTGCTAAATATACCTCAACTAATGAACACATTCTAAAAAACACTGGGTTTAAAACCAAGTTCTTCCTTATGGTATTTAGCTCCATTTTCTAACTCTATTATATACATAGTGATAATAAAGTTAAAAGTTCAGTATTGAGAAGTGGGTTGGTAAGGAAATATTAAATGAAATTGTGTCCAAGAGGGGAGTTAGTAAGGATAAAAGGAATTAATTTTTTGTTACCAAAAAACTAAGCAACAGAATTCTGGCAGCAATTTGAAAAAGAATATGTAATTTACAGGTAGGTCGAATATGGCAGTATAAAAGTCCTCTAAAGCAAACTATATTATTGAGAAAAGTTGCATGATCATTGCTATTAGTGCTATAATCACAAACAGCAACCATCTAAAATGTTCTGTTAGCTTAAACTAACAAAATTAATTTTTTTTCCTGCCACACCATCAACGCATAAAAGACAACAGAAGAGTGTCAAAATGGCAGAGTAGCAGGAAGAAATACAGAGAGCTCCCCTCCAAAGAAACAAAAACAAAACAAAACAAAAATGGAAAAAAAAAACCCACCTACTCCAAATAGATCAAGAAATCATACCAGACCAAATCTCAATGGGTAAAGCCAAGAAAAATAATCATAGTGAGTCATTTTTCCCAACCCAGGTCAGCACAAGGAGACAGAGAAGTTGGTGGACACTGGAGGACAAGTCTGGCTAGAATCTTGGGGCTTCTTGAAGCACTCCAGTGCACTGAGGGACTGTGCACCAGGGCAAAAAGAAGTACCATACCTATACTAGGAGTGACCTCTTGAAGGGGAACAGGTACCAACTGGGCACTTTGTCACATATTTCCTGGTTCTTGCTCACAAATCTAAGGCAGAATGAGGGGAGAAATTGTGCCTATGGATAGAGTTCTGGGACAAGAGTCAATTACAGGCCCTAAGTGATGTACAAAGAAAGGAAGAAGAAGCAGGTCTTTGGCTCGGATCCCCAAAAGCAGAGCATGGTTTCAGTTAGAACTTCTAGCTCACTCTGAAGCTGCAGAGGAATAACCATGTAGGAATCTCAGACCAAAAGAAAGACTACAGTTGTACCACTTGGAACCAGAAGAGATTCCTAGATGGCAGACAGTGGCTGACAGCGTTCAGCAGCAGTCTACTGTTGTTCAGACTTAAACTCGGGCCAGGTACTTGTAGAGCTCAGATCAGGGTGGCAGTGACCACTGATCAGACTTTGCCATGGTTCAGACCATTTCAAAGGCATTAAAAGGTTGCAGGTCCTCAGAGTGAGCTGTCTCTGGGAACCTGGAATAACAAAACACTCAATATTCTAAGAGAACAACAACAGAATCAGTCCAGATCTTCCCTCAAGAAGTCAGTAGAGCCCAGCAGTACCATCAAGTCCAAAGTCAGGAAGATAATTAGAAGAATAACCAAAAAAAAACCAAACAAACCCCAAAACACCCCACAAAACAAAACAAACAGTAACAACATTGAGTTCCAGTACAAAAAGGTCTTATGGTAAGAGGGATGCTCAAGACACAAAAATGACTCAAAAAAATCAATAAGCAAAGCCTGGGCACAAATTTAAGTAAAAGGTACAATAGAGAAGAAGCAAGAAAGTTCAAAATGTTTTTATCAATGAAATAGAAGAGAGTTAGAGAAAAAACAGAAAAGAAATAAAAACTATGAAAAAATAACTGGAAAGAGAAACAAGAAATATTAAAACAAAGACAAAGGGATCCAAGATTGCAGTGTGAAAGTAGAGACTCACCTGAGCTCTGCCACAAACTCCTTCAAATACCTCTAAAAAGTGAATCTGAACAAATTCTAGAGCAGCAGAATCCAAAAAAGGGACAGAGTGTGGCAGATTTCCAGCCCAAGCCAATCTGGAAGGATGACAGGAAGGAGCTATTGCACCAAGCTGGGAAAGGATCACAGTCTAGCACACAGGGTGCACCAGCTCAGACTCAATGACAGGAAAGTCAGAGCAGACCCCAGCAGACTGAATCACTGGCGATTCCCAGGTCTCTCAGAGGAGGAGGGCGTTCTGTCAGAAATGGGTGAAGGAGAAGCTCAGTCCTGCAGATGGCCAGCAGGCAGTGGCAGCAGCTACTCTTGGTGCTATCACCCCAAAGACTGCAAGTCTTGAAAGTCACCTATTTAAACTTCTGGGAGCCAAGATGGCAGAGTAAGCAGTAAGTTGCTCTCACTCTCCTTTGTTGACCTTGAAAAACCCAGAGAATATTGTCCCAGGAAAAATCCTGGAATAGTGGTGCAAGCAGAAAGATGGAGTACAGCAGTATTTTAGCTCAGGAGGCTAGGGGGATTAATGGGAAAGATCCCTCTTGCTGTGGCTGAAGGGGAACAGTAAAGGACAGGGGGCATCCCAGCTTGCCAGCAGCAAGCCCCAACTCAGCAAACCAGCAGGAGATCCTGAGCCCCAGGGTGAAGGAGCAGGTAAGTATCAACACCAGGCACTTACAACATCCAGTTCAGCACCAGGTAAAGTACCAGACCACTACAACATGCAACTGCCAGCACCTGAGGCTCCAGAAGAGAAAACTAGTGAACCAGACCCATAGCCCCCAGCATAAGACATGTGAGACAGTGGGCCCTAGGCCCCAGAAGCAGAGATCAAATTTAAAAGCCAGAAAAAAGAAGCAAACAACATGAGCAAGAAGAATGAAAAAAAAAATGATGACCATAGAGAAACATCTTGGTGACAGGTAAGATCAAAACACAAATTCAAAAGAAGAGGACAACATGGTCAATATACCCATATCTGAAACCTCAAAGGGGAATATAAACTGGTCTCAAGTCCAAAAAGCTTTTTTGGAAGAGCTCAAGAAAGATTTTAAACTCAAATAAGAGAGGTAGAAGAAAAATTTAAAAATACAATCGACAAAATGGGAAAAGCACACTGAAGAAAACAACTCCTTAAAAAGTAGAATTGGCCAAATGGAAAAGGAGACAACAGCTAACTGAAGAAAACAATTCATTAAAAATTAGAACTGGGTAAGTGGAAGCTAATGTCTCCATAAGACATGAAGAATCAGTCAAACACAATAGAAAGAATGAAAAAATAGAGGAAAATGTGAAATACCTCATTGGAAAAACAACTGAACTGGCAGGAGAGATAATTTAAGAATTATTGGTCTACCGGAGAACCATGATGAAAAAAAAGAGCCTGGACAGCATCTTTTAAGAAATCTTCAAACAAAAGTCCCCTGAGGTCCTAAAACTAGAGGGTAAAACAGTCATCAAAAGAATCCACTTAAAATATATCCCAAATTGAAAATGCCAAGGAATAGTATAGACAAATTCCAGAATTATCAGATGAAGGAGAAAATACTGCAAGCAGATGAAACAATTCAAATATCATGGAACCATAGTCAGGATTATGCAATACCTTGCAGCTTCTACATTAAAAGATCAAAGGCTTGGAATATGATATTCCGTAAGGCAAAGGAGCTTGGATCACAACCAAAGATCAACTACCTAGCAAAATTTAGCATACTCTTTCAGGGGAGGAGATGGACATTCAATGAAATGGGAGACTTCCAGACTCTCCTGATGAAAAGACCAGAGCTTCGTGGAAAATTTGATCTTCAAATACAAGATTCAAGAGAGGCATAAAAAGGTAAACAGGAAAGGGGGATAAAAAACCATGTTATTCAATAAGGACAAACTGTTTACATCCCTACATGGGAAGATGATACAACTCTTGAGAACTGTATCTTTATTACATCACAAAGAAGGGCAATACATAGATAGAGGGAGTAGGTTAAGTTGATTTGGATGTGAAGATAAAAAACCTAATTAAGTACTAAAAAGAGATTGTAATGGGAGAAGAGAAAAGAAAGAGGCAAGAAAGGGTAAATAAGACCACATGAAGAGGCACACAGATGTATTACAGTAGAGGGAAGTGAGAGGGTGATGAGCATTGTTTGAACTTTACTCTCATTGGATTTGACTCAAGGAAGGAATAACATACTCAGGTATAGAAACCTAACTTGCCCCACAGGCAGTTGGAGCTGAAAGGGGAAAGAAAAGGGGGAGAGGGTTAAAAGGGAGTGAAGAACTAGTAAAGGAAAAGGGAAAGAAAAGGGAGGGGGGTTGATAGAAGAGAGGGCAGATTGAGGGAGGTGGCAATCAAACACAAAACTCCAGTGAGGAGAGAAAGAAAAGCATAAACAGGTGGCAGGGGGGGGGGCAGGGTTGGATGGAGAGAAAGACACAAATACTAATCATACCTGTGAATGTGAATGGGATGAACTCTACCATAAAACAGAAGTGGATAGCAGAATGGATTAAAAATCATAGCCTTACAAGAAACACATTTGAAACAGAGGGATACACACAGGGTAAAGGTAAAAGGCTGGAGTAGAATATATTATGCTTCAGCTGAAGTAAAAAAAGTAGGGCTAGCAATCCTTATCTCAAACAAAGCAAAAGCAAAAAAAGATCTAATTAAAAAGGATAAGAAAGGAAACTATATCCTGCTAAAAGGCACCATAGACAATGAAGCAAATATCATTACTAAACATATATGCACCAAGGGGTAATGGCATCCAAATTCTTAGAGGAGAAGTTAAGGGAATTACAGGAAGAAATAGCCAGCAAAACTATGCTAGCAGGGCACTTCGACCTCCCCCTCTCCAAACTAGATAAATCTAACTACAAAATAAACAAGAAAGAAGTTAAGGATGTAAATAGAATTTTAGAAAAGTTAGATATGGTAGACCTCTGGAGAAAACTGAATGGGTATATGGCACCTACACAAAAACTGATCATGTACTAGGGCATAAAAAACCTCACAATCCAAGGGAGAAAGGCAGAAATATTAAATACATCCTTTTTAGATCATGATGCAATAAAAATTGTAAGTAATGAAGGGCCATGGAAAGATAGACTAAAAATCAAAGAGAAACCTAATAATCCAACCCTAAAGAATGAGTGAGTCAACCAAAAAAATCATAGAAACAATCAATAACTTCATCCAAGAGAATGTCACTAACGACACAACACACCAAAACTTACAGAATGCAGCAAAAGTAGTTCTTAAGGGAAATTTCACATCTCTAAACACTTACATGAATAAAATAGAGAAAAGAGGAGATCAATGAATTGGGCATGCAACTAAAAAAGCTAGAAAAAGAACAAATTAAAAATCCCCAATTAAATAACAAATTACAAATACTAAAAAACCAAAGGAGAGAGTAATAAAATTGAAATTAAGAAAACTATTGAAATAATAAATAAAACTAAAAGCTGGTTTTATGAAGAAAAAAAAAATAAAACAGATAAACCTTTGGCAAAGGTGATTTAAAAAAGGAAAGAAGAAAACCAAATTACCAGTCCCAAAAATGAAAAGGGTGAATTCACTACCAACAAACAGGAAATTAATTAGGAACTATTTTGCCCAACTGTATACTCATAAATTTGACAGTCTTAGTGAAATGGATGAATATTTACAAAAATATAAATTGCCCAGATTAACAGAAGAGGAAGTAAAATACTTAAATAACCCATCTCGAAAAAAGAAATTGAACAAGCCATCAGTGAACTCCCTAGGAAAAAATCTCCAGGGCCAGGTGGATTTACAAGTGAATTCTATCAAACGTTCAAAGGTGAAGAAGGAATCCTACCAAATTCTTTTTATGACATAAACATGATACTAATTCCTAAACCAGGGAGAGGCAAAACAGAGAAAGAAAATTCTCCAATGAATATAGATGCAAAAATTTTAAATAAAATATTACCAAAAAGATTATAGCAACTTATGAGAATAATACACTATAACCAGGTAGGATTTATTCCAGAAAGGCAGAGCTGGTTCAATATTAGGAAAACTATCAGCATAACCGATCATATCAAAAACAAAACTAACAGAAACCATACGATTATCTCAACAGATGCAGAAAAAGCTTTGACAAAATACAACACCCATCCCTAATAAAAACACTATAAATGGAATCTTCTTTAAAATGAAAAGTAGCATCTACCAAAAGCCATCAGCAAGTATTATACGTAATGGGGATAAGCCAGAAGCATTTCCAATAAGATCCGGGGTAAAACAAGGATGTCCATCATCACTACAGTTATTCAATATGGTACTGGAAACATTAGCTTTAGCAATAAGAGAAGAAAAAGAAATTGAAGTAATTAGAATAGGCAAAAAAGAAAGAAAAGTATCACTCTTTGCAGATGATATGATGATATACTTAGAGAATCAAGCAAAAAACTACTTGAAATAATAAAGAACTTTAGCAAAGCTGCAGAATATAAAATAAACCCACATAAATCCTTAGCATTTCAATATTTTGCTAACAAAGCCCAACAGCAAAACATAGAAAGAGAAATTCCATTTAAAGTTACTGCAGACATTATAAAATATTTGGGAGTGTACCCGCCAAAACAAACCCAGGAACTATATGAACACAATTACAAAACACTTTTTCACACAAATAAAGTGAGATCTAAATAAATGGAAAAATATCAATTGTTCATGGGTAGGCTCAGACAATATAATAAAAATGACAATTCTACCTAAATTAATTTACTTATTCAGTGCCATGCCAATTGAACTACCAAAAAATTATTATACAGAGCTAGAAAAAATAATAACAGAACTCATCTGGAAGAACAAGGGAATTAATGAAATTAAATGATTAATTAATGAATTAATGAAAAGAAATGCTAGGAAAAGTAGGCTTGCTATACCAGATCTTAAATTGTAGCAGCAATCATGAAAACTACTTGGTACTGTCTAAGAAATAGAGTGGTAGATCAGTGGAACAGGTTACGTACCCAATGACTATAGTAATCTACTGTTTGATAAACCCAAAGACTCCAGCTTCTGGGATAAGAACTCACTATCTGACAAAAACTGCTGGGAAAAATGGAAAACAGTATGGCAGAAACTGGGCACAGACCAATATCTTATACAGTACACCAAAATAAAGTCTAAATGGGTACACATTTAGACGTAAAGCTGACAGTATAAGCAATTTGGGAGAGCAAAGAATAGTTTACCTGTCAGATTCATGGAGAATGGAAGAATTCATGACCAAACAAGAGATGGAGAACATAATGAAATGTGAAATGGATAACTTTAATTACGTTAAATTGAAAAGTTTTTGCACAAACAAAGCCAATGCAACCAAGATTAGGAGGAAAACAGAAAACTGGGGATTTTTAGAACAAGTGTCTCTAATAAAGGCCTCAATTCTAAAATATACAGAGAACTGAGTCAAATTTATAAGAATACAAGTCATTCCCCAATTGATAAATGGTCAAAGGATATGAACAGGCAGTTTTCAGAAGAAGAAATTGAAGATATCTATAGTCCTATGAAAAAATGCTCTAAATTACTATTGATTAGAGAAATGCAAATCAAAACAACTCTTAGGTACCACATCACAGCTGTCAGATTGGCTAACATGACAAAAGAGGGAAATGATAAACACTGGAGTAGATGTGGGAAAATCGGAACACTAATACATTATTGGTAGAGTTATGAACTGATCCAACCATTCTCTAGAGCAATTTGGAACTACGCCCAAAGGGCTATAAAAATGTGCATACCCTTTGACCCTGCAATACCACTTCTAAGTCTACATCTTAAAGAGATCATACAAATGGGGAAAAAATCCACATGTACAAAAATATTTATAGCAGCTCTTTTTGTGGCGGCAAAGAACTGGAAATTGAGGGGATTTCTATCAATTGGGGATGGTTGAACAAGCTGTGTGATATATGAATGTAATGGAATACTATTGTGCTATAAGAAATGATGACTGGGAGCAGCTAGATTGTGCAGTGAGTAGAGCACCGACCCTGGAGTCAGGAGGATCTGTGTTCAAATCCAGCATCAGATACTTGACACACTTACTAGCTGTGTGACCTTGGCCAAGTCACTCAACCCCAATTGCCCTGCCTTCCCCCCTCAAAAACAAATGATGACCAGGCAGACTTCAGAAAACCTGTAAAGTCTTATATGAACTGCCGAGTGAAGGGGGCAGAACCAGGAGAACGTTGTACACAGTTATAGCCACACTGTGCGATGAGTAACTTTGATAGACTCGGCTCCTCAATGCAAGATTCTCATCAGGCTCATGATGGACAACGCTATCCATATCCAGAGAAAGAACTATGGAGTCTGAATGCAGATCAAAGCATACTATTTGCTCCATTTCCTTCTTGTTTTGTTTTGTTTCATTTCTTCTTTCTTGTGGTTAATACCATTGGTTATAATTCTTCTCTGCAACATGACTAATGTGAAAATGTTTAATATAAATGTGTATGTGGAGCCTATATCAGATTGCATGCTGTCTTGGGGAAGGGGGATGGGAGAAAGAGGGAGAGAATTTGGAGCTCAAAAGCTTGTGGAACTGAATGTTGTAAAATAAAAACAAATTAATTTTAAAAAAAAGTCAAAAGACTTAAAAAAAAAAGAAGAAATTATAAGAGATCTCATAGCAAAAAAAAAAAACTGACCTGGAAAACAAATGAGGAAGAAAAATGTAACAATCCCTGCATGATTTCAAAGCCATGACCAAAAAAAGAGTATAGACATCATATTTAAAGAAATCTTAAAAGACAACTGTCCGGATTTCTTAGAACCAGAGAGCAATGTGGAAATGTGGAAATAGAATCCACTGGTGACAACCTAAAAGACACTTCTAATGAAAACTTTCAAGAACTCTATAGCTCAAATTCAAGGCTTCCCGGTCAAAAAAAAAGTTACTGCACCAGCCAGAAAGAATGAATTGAAGTTCTGAAGAGCCACAGTTAGCAACACACACAATTTAGAAGTTATCCCTATAAAGGTGTAGAAATCCTAGAACATGATATTCAAGAAGGCAAATGATATACATAGGCTTATAAGGCAAGAATAACTTACCCAGCAAAACTGAGTATAATCCTATAGGGAAAAAAATGGACCTTCAATGAAATAGAGGATTTACAAACATTCCTGATAAAAACATCAAAGTTGCATAGAAACAATGAATTCCAAACATAAGTATTAAAATATAACAGGAAGACATGAAGAAACAATAAAAACGGACTAAACAAAGACAGACTGCTTACATTCTAACATGAGAGGATACATACGTCCCCTCTGAATCCTCATCATCTAGGATCATAGAATGAGTCTCATTAGACAGAAGGCTTGGGAATGGTTCTGTACGTCTTGGTGATCTTAAGAGAAGACTATCAGGTGGAGGGTGGGAATGGGGCAAGAAGAAAGGCTAGGGGAAAGTATCTCACATAATCAAGATGTACAACTATATGTCCAGACAAATAAACAGGAATAGGCAGAATAGTTGACACTTGAACCCCATTCTCATCTGAAGGAGCCAAAGGAGGGAATGCGGATGCATGGATGCATACACACACACATACACACACACACAAACATGAAAGTTGGACAGAGTAGAGTACAGAAAGAGAGGGAAGGTTAGTCCTAAGTAAAATAAACTCTAGTTAAACAAGCACAAAATATTTGTAAGCTCTTTCGAGGTAGCAAAAGCATATCCATCAATTAGGAAATGGATAAACAAGGTACATATAAATATGATGGAATTATTATACTATAAAAAATGAAGGAAGTGATTTGAAAGAGACCTGGGAGGACTTGCATGAACTGATACAGAATGAAGTGAGCAGAAACAGGAGGATAATCTATTCAGTGACAATGTTGTACAATCTTTTGAAAGAATTAGGAACTATGATCAGTGTAAGGACCAACAGTGATTCTAGAGGACTCCTAATGAAACATACTACCCATCTCCTGATAAAAAGGTGAAAGACTCAAGAGTACAGATTATATGAGGGGCTTTATTTTTCTTTTGTTCTCAATGTGAGACTGGGAGGTGGGCTTAAATTATTAGAACATCTTGTACAACCAGGAATGGAACCACTAAAGCAGAAAATGGATGGCACTGTCCTGTCAAAAATTACAAAGTTGGCCAAGGAAGCAATGATGAGAACATTCTGCTATGCTAAAAATGATTTATCCCTTCAATATTCTGATGTCCGTCTGATGGCATTACTTTCAACTATGGTACCTGGATTTAAAGACGACAGTTACACAAATATATTTTGTTCACAAAATCACTGAATTTTAGATTTAGAAGTGACTTTTGGCCACCTACTCTTCCACTCAAAAGGCATCCCTACTATAACAAACCCCTCAAGTGTTTATCCACTTCTGTTCAAAGATCTCTAACGAAAAGAGAACCCATCAACACCCAAAATAGTCCAGTCCATTCTGGGGCATCTGTAGTAGGCTATTTTTCTAGTTATCTGACTACAATCTCTGTCCAACTTCTACCCGTTACTCCTGGTTTTGTCAGCTGGGGTCAAACAGAACAAGCTCAATTCTTCTTTCACATAACAATCCTTGAAATACCTTAAGATAGTCATTAGGCCCCATCCTCCCTCCCTCAGTCTACTTTTCTCCAACTAAACACCTCTAATTCCTTCAACAAGTCCTCCTAAGACCTAGGCTGAAAGTTCTTCAATACTCTGGCTGCTCTCTTCTAGATACTCTCCAGCTTAATAGTACCTTTCTTAAATTTATACTGTGATACCTAGCATTAAACACAATATTCCAGATGTCATTTAACCAGTGCATAACACAAGAGGAATATTATTTTCTTATTTCTGGGAGCTATGTCTCTCTATGCCCCCTGGAAGTCACGCAGATGAAGATTACACAAAGTTTTCTGGCTACCATATCACTGTTGAAAGTAGCTTGTAGTTCACTAAAGGCAGCTAGGTGGTGCAGTAAAGTGCCCAGCCTGAAATCAGGAAAATTCTTCTTCCAGAGATCAAATCTAGCCTAGACACTACTAGTTGTGTGACCCTGGGCAAGTCACTTAATCCTGTTTACCTCAGTTTCCTCTTTGGAAAAATGAGCTAGAGAAGGAAATGGCAAACCACTCCAGTATCTTAGACAAGAAAACCCCAAATTGGATAGTCATGCCTCAGGGACTTAGCTAGTATTATGCTGGAAAAACTAGCTAATAATTTTTCCAAATCTCAGTTTCTTCATTCACAAAATGAGGATAATAATAAGGAGCCACACTGCCTATCAGCTGTGTGACCCAGGCAAGTCACTTCACTTCATCTATAAAATGGGAATAATAACACCTTTGTTGGAGGATTTTGTGAGGATCAAATGAGACAATAATTTTAGTGTTGAGCACAGCGCCTCACACATAATGCCGTATAAATTTTGTTGTTACTACTATGATGACAATGACAACTATTATTAACCATTTATTCCTTTGCAGGCTGTTGTGAGGGTCAAATGAGATGATAAAGTCCTTATCACAGTACCTGGCCCATAGCAAGTGCTATATAATTATTAGCTTTTATTATATTTTTGATATCATTACTATTATTTGAAGTATCCTTGATAGTGGATGGGTTGTCAGTTCTTCCATTACTCAAGGACATGGTTCATCTAGGCCAGGTGACTTGAATTCATCAACGGCAATCGGTGATCTCTCTTGGGTATCAATTCCACAAGACAATTTTGTTCTGCTGTTTCCTGTGCCAGGGTCACTTCTATTAAGCCCCTATTATGTGTAGAGCACAGATATATATAAAATGGGTGTCTGCTATAATGGAGAGTGTTGCATTCAGCATCAGGAAAAGTGAATTCAAATCTAACATCTAATACTTACTTGGAGTGTGATTTTGGACAAGTCACATGACCTCTAAGTCTACCAAGTCATTCCTAGTTGAAATCTAAGCAAAGACTCTTGGTATATTTACAGAAAGGTGGAGCACTATGCTGGGCTCTGGAGATACAGAGACAAGAATGAAAAAGTGACATTTACCTTTAAGAAGCTTACCTTCTTCTGGGCAAAAAGGGAAAGAATTGGTTGCCAAAATGTAAACAAAAGAAACAATAGAAGTAAATGATGATGTCATCCTGAAGTGCAAAAAGTAAAGGAGGGATACCTGGAGGTAAACATATATCCTAGATTTTTAATACTCTGAGAAAGGATAGTTACAATCCCATTGTCAGTCTTAAGATTGTTGATTATGAGATATAAGATGCTCTCAAAAAGAAACTCAGTTTATAAGAATCCTGAATAATATCAGAAAAATGGAAAGGAAGGAACCATTGGATAAGCTCAAAGGTTTTTAGGGTGTAGAAAACACAAAAGTAAAGGCATGAAGCCAGAGATAACAAGAGCACTGGGAAGGCTAAGGTATAGCACAAAGTGATTCTTTCAAAAATTAAAAACAAAAAAGAACTTCTTAAAATTTATGTCTAAAAGAAGAAACAAAGAGGAAAAGATCAAATTACTGTCAGGAATCACTGCTGTCACACTATGTTATATGATGACTGAGGCATAACAACTATAGATCTGGTTTGCTTCTGTATTCTCTGGTTAAGATGAATGGTGTTAAAGTTGAAGAAAGTAGGATAAACATGATAAAGGAGGAAAGGCTGTTTAAGGTAAGAAGAAGGTAATCATTTAAAATTAACATCTTAAGTAGGAGATAAATGGCATCTCTGTTTGCTATTTCTAATGAACTTACAGATATCCTGAATCACTGTCAGTAAGTAATCTCAAATATCATTAATAAAGGTGAGGTACCACCCCAAATAGGCGAGTGCTATACGAATTTTTAAATGGAAAGGTACATCACTGGAATTACATATTAATAAGCTTAACATTGATCACAAAATCTTAAGGAATATTATCTAAAGTTTCACTAAGAATGCATGTGGAATTAACCTAATTTTATTTTCTAATTGCATCATTAGATGGATGAACCTGAGAACTTTTTTTTAAAAAATAGTACATTATGATTTCAGGAGACCATATGTATGAAAAAATCTATTATTGGACTCTGCCTTGATGACTGATTACTAGGTTTATAACTAGGCATTAAGGTGGCAGAATAGATATGGCACTGGACCTGGAGTTAGGAAGACCTGAGTTCAAATCAAACCTGAGACACTTATTAGCTGTGCGAACCTGGGCAAGTCACTTAACCCACTGTTTGCCTCATTTTCCACACCCGTAAAATGGGGATGATAATAGTATCTACTTTCCAGGGGTTGTTGTGAGGATAAAATGGGATATTTTTAGATTATCCTGCGAATCTTAAAGCACTACATAAATGCTAGTTATTAATATTATATAAGATTTGGCGTTCTCTGAATAAAGTAACCTAGTAGCTTAGAAACAATAAGGAAACGTACTGCTACTTAGAATCCCAGAAGCACAGAGTTTCAATGGATCACAGAGGTCACCTAGTTCAACCTATTCCCAAGATGGCAGCTGGAAATCAGGGACTTGCGTGAGCTCCCCGCCAGGTCCCTCCAAAAACCTATAAAAAATGGCTCTGAACAAATTCTGGAGCTGCAGAACCCACGAAATAGCAGAGGGAAGCAGGGATACAGCCTAGGACAGCCTGGATGGTCTCTGGATGAGGTCTATAGCACACGGAGTGGAAGGGAATGGAGCCCAGCACAGGTGGCAACAGGACCAACCAGACCAGGAGCAGGGCGGAACAGGTCCTAGCACCCTGAATCAGTGAGCTGTGGCAGTTACCAGACTTCTCAACCCACAAACACCAAAGACAACAGAGAAGATTAGGGGGAAAAGCTGCGGGGGACAGAGTGAAAAGAGTTCTCAGTTTGGCCAACGAAAAACTCAAGGGTCAAGTAAGTTGGCTGGGAACATGACCAGGCAGCAAAAATGCACTCAGATTCAGATTCAGACTTTGGAATCTTTCTTTGATGACAAAGAAGACCAAAACATACAGCCAGAAGAAGTCAACAAAGTCAAAGAGCCTACAACAAAAACCTCCAAGAAAAACATGAACTGGTCTTAGGCCATGGAAGAGCTCAAAAAGGATTTGGAAAAGCAAGTTAGAGAAGTAGAGGAAAAATTGGGAAGAGAAATGATAATGATGCAAGAAA
>CM053627.1:143030497-143126721 GCA_028646595.1 Phalanger gymnotis | reverse complement strand
ACTCAAAGTTTTAAAAACAGATGTTCAAAAACAAAAAAAAAAAAGTTTTTGCATGCAACTAGGAAATAAGATACACAGGCAATGGGGTGTAGAAATTTATCTTACCCTACAAGAGAAGAAGGGAAAGGGGGATGGGAGGGGATTGGGGTGACAGAAGGGAGGGCTGACTGGGGAATGGGGCAACAAGAATATACGCCATCTTGGAGTGAGTGGAAGGGTAGAAACAGGGAGAAAATTCGTAATTCAAACTCTTATGAAAATCAATGCTGAAAACTAAATATATTAAATAAATAATAAAAAAAAAAATTAGTACTACGACATACCCATGAAGTGGTCATCCAGCTTTTACCTAAAAGTCTGCTAGTGAAGTGCCTGACCTGACCCTGCTGGATAGCTTTCTCGAGCTATTGCTTTATATTATAATCAATTTGCTCCACACAACAAAACCCTGTCAGGATCATCTAAGGCATCAGATTTTATTACCGATGCTATTACTTTCACTCTCACCCCGCCCCCCCAGAGAAACATTCAGGGAAAGGAAGCTCTGCTCAAGTATCCTGTTATCAAATGTCTGTATTTGATACAATATTACTACACCTATAAGACATAGGCTTTAAGTGAACCAATAAGCATAAACAAACTCCCATTGTCTTGAGTTTGTCCAGCTGGTCACAAACTAGGCTTCATTTTGTCTAACTGGCCCTAGATTGGCCCAACTTCTCTACAGCTACGATATCACTGTGGCTAAATGGACTGAATGGTGATATCGATTAGCTCATCAAACAACCACACTATAGTGTTAATTTAAAAACTCTGTATCAACCTAGATGTTTAAAGACACTTGGACAGTCTTTAAAGAAGGGATGCAAAATATAGCTCTTTCCAAATAGTTCAAGGGCAATCATACAAGAAATGGAGTAGACTAAGTATGGATTTCTTCAAACTTTTAGTTTAGGTATCTTTTGAATGTTTATAGAATCCAGGTGTCAGAGTTGAGAACTTTGGGAGAAGGTTTCCTCTTTTGGGGGAAGTGTTAGCATTAAGGCTAAGGAATTCACACCCTGCCAACATGTTTCTACTTTAAATTGTGTAAGGATGTTCAGTTTAATAAAAACGAATATATAATGAATTAAGCACTTTAATTTCTAAAAATTTCAGTCATGGTTTTCTGAGGGGGACAGAGAGAGAGAAAGAGAGAGAGAGAGAGAGAGAGAGAGAGAGAGAGAATGAGTATGTGTGTATGTGTGTGTGTCTAGACTCAAACAGATCTGATTTCATTACTGTAGAGATAGCATGGTATATAAGCAGTGGACTTTTCCACTAAACTTTGGAGTCATGGGACCTGAATTCAAACCCAACCTCTCCCACTTACAACCTGTTTCATATGAAGCAAGTCATCGAACCTATCTGGGCATCCATCTCCTCATCCGTAAATGAGGCGATTGGATTAGATGTCTGATGACTTCCCTCAAAGCTCCAGACATAAAATTCTAGTTCTATGTTATTTCGGGGGCAAATTATAGAAATGATAAGAAGGCAGATTTTAGCTCAATGTAGGAAAGAACTTTTGAACACTTAAAGCCATCCCAACAACTAAATGAAGAATTAATCAAAAGAAATAATCAAAACATGTTAGATTGACCAACTGTTAGAGATGCTGTAGAAAGAATTATTGCATGAAGGCCTAGACAGTCTCTTTAAGGTCACTTTCAACTCTAAGATGCCTTGGTTCTAAATGCACTATGAATGAATTTGAGTCTAAAACTCACTGATGGAAGCAATCTGTTCAAACAAATGATAACTGCTTTACTTCTGAATTAAAGGAGAGGGAATCAGACTCTTTATATCCCCAGTGGTCAGCACAGGGCCTGGAACATGTAGTTGTTCAGTTGTTTCAGTCATGTCAGACTCTTCATGACCCCACTTGGGGTTTTCTTGGCAAAGATATTGGAGTTCTTTCTCCAGCTTATTTTGCAGATGAGGCAGTTAAGTGACTTGCCCAGGGTCACAAAGTTATTAAGTGTCTGAAACCACATTTGAACTTAGGAAGAACACGCTTCCTGACCTCAAGCCTGACACTGTATCGGCTGTGCCACCTAGCTGCCCAACCTGGCACATAGTAGGCAGGCACTTAATAAATGTTTACTGATTAAAAATGTTCTTGATTTATATCAGAATGTTGAGTGGAGGAAACATTATATTCATACTACTTGTAGGAATGCAGTTGACATTCCTTGTTACGAGGTTTTAAAGCTGTCATTCAATCAATAATCTCTAATGGAGATGACCAAATTAGAAATAAATTAATGTTTTCTTTTCAAATACTGAATGAATATTTACTTATCTTTTAATGGATTCACAATCACATTGGTATAAATACTTTCTCTACTGATGCAAATTGCAAACCAAATCCTGTGTGAATCTTGTCCACAATTCTTCTGGTTTCCCAGCTTTAAAACTCTGGCAACGTCATTAATTCCCTCATGTTTACTCATATCACATTTTCTATCAGTTATCAAATATTTCTATTTTTATACTGTTAAAACATGACTTGAATCTGTCCCCTTCTCACTAGTCACACAGTCACCCCTTAATTCAGGCCCCATCACTATTCACCTGGACTGCTGCAATGGCCTAATTCATCTCTCTGCCTTAAGGCTCTCCCTATTCCAATTCATCCTTTACCTAGCTGGCAAAGTGATTCTTCTTAAGCTCGTGCCATGTCAGGTCAGTCATATTCAAACACTATTGGTTCCCTACTGTCCCTAGTATCAAAAATAATTTCATCCAGCTCTTTAAAAGCCCTTCATGAGCAGGTTCCAACCTATCTTTTTAGCCTCATTATACATTACTTCCCTTCCTGAATGCTACGAGCCAGTCAGAAAGACCTTCTTGCTATTTTTTTTCTCACAAACAGCACTCAATCTCCCATCCCTATGCCTGTGCACTAGCCAAGGGATAAACTGAAAGTTGCCTCTGCCTTAAAGAATCCTTTACTTTCTTCAAAGTAGCTCAAGCACCACCTTCTCCCTGAAGCCTTTCTTGAACCCAGACCCAACAGATTGCTTCCTAACTGCTAGTGACTTCCGCTCATAAACTAACTTTTATTTATTTTGTATTTATTCTGTGTATGGTATATATGTACTTGTCTCCTACGATGGAATTTAGATGCCATTGGGCCTATCATTTTTGTCCTTGTATCCTCAGTGCCTGACAGAGTATTTAATTGAAGGCATTTAATAGATGCTGCTTGTTGGACTGTTTGCTGTATTTCCACAACTCCTTTGCAACAGATCTATGTATAATGGGCTGGAATGCTTCTTCTTGTACCTTTTCTATCTCACTGGTACAATGAAGCAATTGGCTTTTCCATTTATTATCTGATATCCCTACTACATGACTAGCCTTTTCAATCATATATATCCTCAAAATCACTTAGTGATATACTTTTAGTCCACAAGAAGTCGGCAATGGTAATGGAGGCCTAGTTATGTCAGTCATATGCTTTTCCACTGCCTTTTGCATTATCTATTATTTTTATTATTCCACGATTTGGATATTGTCTAATTTTTGCCATATGGAATCTTTAGATCATTAGTGTTAATGAGACAGCCTTTTATAGCAGCAAACAGCAGTCTGGAATTGCTAAAAGACGACTTGGATGTGATCCAGCCCAGTATCTTTGTCTTGCTAAATTTTGCTAACCATCTGCTGAGCCTATACAAGATAATTATATTGACAGATTAAGTGAACAAGTGCCCATATACCTGGGCAACACACATTTTTCATTCATTTTGTTTTTCCAGTGTAGATGGCTGGGCCAATCTTTTCTCCTGCTATAGATTTCAATGAAGAGGTTTTCTAGCATTCTGTTCTATTTTGCCAAGGCGGCCAGGTAGTACAGTGGACAGAATGCCCAGGATGGAGTCAGGAAGAAGCCAAGTTCAAGTCTGATCTCAGACTCTTACTATCTATGAAACCCTAGACAAGTCACTTAGCCCTTGTTGCCTTACTTTCCTCATTTGTAAAATGGGTATAAGAATAGCATCCATCTCCCAGGATTGTTGAGGATCAAATGAGATAATAATTATAAAGTGCTTAGCACAGTGTCATCAAGCACATAGTAAAAATTACATAAATGTTAGTTATTATTATTATCTATAAATAATAGAGAATCACATCATTAATAAGGAAACCTCCAAAAGCCAGAAGAAAACACAGAAAGCAGGATAGCTTTGAATGTTACATGTTTATTATATTAAAAAGGAAAAATAAGCTGTACAGAAGAGATTTGTAGTTCATGTAAAATTCTCTTTTTCTGTTCTACTTTGTACGTGGAAAGGCTCATTTTAGCATTTAGTTCAGAATTTTAAAAAATTAAGAAATCCTGCTTTTTTGTGGAAATCAAACAGGACATTTCTACAACACTAACAAACACCTTAGATGAGTATATTTTTTTTTTCCATTTTCTACCTCACTTTATATCAATAGTCACTAAACAAAGTTATTTCCATAGTGGTACCAGTGCCCACGGAGGCTTGTATAATTTTAAGGTTGTACTGATACATCTTGCTAAAGAAGAATCTTTGTGACTCTTTGTGTTCTAAAGAGTTAAAAAGCTTTAAAAAAAAAAAGCATAGCAAGATCTTATGTTTTCTTTACCTTTCAAACTAGTTACATGACAATAACTGTGATCTATGGTGGCAAATGATCTGAGCAAGCAGGCCTATTTTTGTATTCTGTTTTCATGATAACCAAAGTCACCTCACAAAACAGCAAAAAAGCATCTAGGAGAAAACAAATCCACAGAGGGCTTGGCTTGAAGCCAGTTAAAATAGATTTTCTTTTCAAGAACATTCAAGAAGAAATTGGAAAATGACAAACAAAAAATGCAGTCAATCCACTGTTTTTATACTAATCAGATTTCACAATTAACAACAGTGGCAACACGACAGTCGAATGCTTCTACCTTAGGACAATGAAAGTAGCAATGGCACTTAAGATCACAGTATCATAAAACTAGAGGAAGAAAAAAAACCTCAGAAGACATCTAGTAAAAGAGGAAACCAAGGCTCAGAAAGGTTAAATATCTTGCCCAAAATGATTACGTCAGAAGAGCAGTTGGACCTAATGAAATTACACATGGAAGAAAAAAAAAACTATCCAGGAGGCAATACAATTTTAAAGGAACTTAAGGATGATTTTTTTCAACATCTCTCAAACGAAAAATTCCAAAAGAACAGAAAAAAGATAAATGGTGATTTTACCAAAAGTTGACAGAGAAAACATTAGTAACTGCTGATCCGTATAACTGTTTTCTCATCTCTATAAAGATCTCTATGCATTAAGGGTAACTTTCAAGCAAACATCTTTAATACAACTTTCTAAAAACTGAAACTAAAGTGGCACTTGTCAATCAAAGAAGAGCTTAATGAATTACAGCATATGAATGTAATGGAATACTATTAAAATACAAGAATTTACAAAAGGGATCGGTATCAAACCAGAACCAGGAAAACAGTTTGTAGATAACAACAACATTTTAAAGACAACAAACTGAAAAGTTTAATAACACTAATCAATGCAATGACCAACCATGACTCTAGAGGACTGATGTTCAACTATACTACCAGTTTCCTGAAAGAGAGGGAATGACTCAGGGTGCTGAAAGAGACACACTTTGGGGGCAAGGATGATGGAAAAATTCATTTTACTTGATTATGTATATTTATTACAAGAATTTGGTTCTCTTATTTTCTTTTCAATGCCAGTTAATTAAAAATGATTTTAAGATTTATAATCTTTTCAAAAATCTTTATATTCCAGTTTTTCAAAAGATGATAGGGTCATTTTTGTCATTCAAATAGCTAATAACAAAATATCTTTCTTCAGAAAATGAAACTAATATTTTTGTACTTAGTCATATATTAACTGAGTTGGTTTGAGAAATGAACTTGAAGGATCAAGAACCATCATCTGCATAAGTCGATGCCAACAGCAAATGTCAAACTACAAATGACCAAAAAAAAAGTGTGCCATGGGCACAAAAGCAAAGTGAATCCTATCAACAAAATTCAAAATTCACCTGCCACAGAATCAGAGTTGGAAGGGATCTCAGAAGTGACCCGGTCTATAAAGCATACCTAAACAAGAACTCCTTCCCACCAATATATCACACAAGTGAACATGCAGCCTTCTATGGAAGATCTCTAATACCATAAATGGTAGCCCCCACTTCTTTTGTATACTACTAATTACTAGCAAGTTCTTCTTTACATCAAACCCAATTTGCCTTTTTGCAACTTCTATGTATTGCTCCTTGCTCTGCTCTATGGAGCTAAGCAGAATAAGTCTAATCATTCTTCTATGTTCCAGACCTTCAAATTAAAAGACAGCTATCATGTTCCCTCTAACTCTTCTCTTCTACAGGCTAAACATTCTCATATCCCTTAACAAATCCTCATATGGAATAATCTTAAGTCACTCTGCCACCCCGGTTTCATTCCTCCATACATACTACCTAGAGTTTATCAATATCCATCCTTCAAATGAGGCACCCAGAATTGAACACGATACACCACATATGGACAGATAATGGCAAAATACAGTGAGTCAATCACTTCCCTGGTCTTAGATATGATGTCTCTCTTTTAAAAATCCTCAAATTCACTAATGATTAGAGAAACGCAAATTAAAACAACTCTGAGGTGCGGCCTCACTTACCAGATTGGCTAATATGACAGAAAAGGAAAATGTTGGATGTTGGAGGGGATATGGGAAAACAGGGACACTAATGCACTGTTGGTAGAGTTATGAACTGATTTAACCACTCTGGAAAGCAATTTGGAACTCTGCCCAAAGGACTATAAAACTGTGCATACCTGCAAGACCACTGCTAGGTCTATATCCAAAGATATCCAAAAAAAAAAGGGAACAGTATCTATTTACACAAAAATATTTATAGAAGCAATTTCTGTGATGGCTAAGAATGAAAAATCGAAGAGATACCCATCAACTGGAGAATGGCTAAACAAGCTGTGGTACATGATTGTAATGGAGTATTATTGTGCTATAAGAAATGACAAGCAGGATGATTTTGGAAAAACCTGAAAAGATTTATATAAACTGATGCATTAGTGAAGCAAACAAAACCAGGGGAATGTTGTATACAGTGACAGCAATATTGTTTGATGAAGAACTGTGAATGATTTAGATATTCTCAGAAATACAATGATCAAAAGCAAGCCCGAAGGGCTAATGATGAAGCATACTGTCCACTTCCAGAGAAGCAAATGATATAGTTTGAATACAGATTAAATTATGCTACCTTTCACTCTTTTTCCTTCATTTTTTTATTCAGTCTTCTTGTACAAAATGACTAACATGGAAATGTTTTACATAATTGCACATGTATAACTTATATTTGATTGCTAACCCTCTCAGGGAGGGGATAAAGGGAAGGAAAGAGGGATAGAATTTGGAAATCAAAACTTTAAACAATATACTAAAAAATTTGAAAAAAAAAAAGTAATGGGCAAAAAAAGGACCCAGAAAAAGCATCTCAAATCTCTTCTTCCGTATGGCCCTAAAGACCTGATTTTTGACTGTGATACTTCCAATGATATTCTATTTAAATAAAAGAAATAAAGATATCTGGAATTCTGAAAAAAAAATCCTCAGTTTGCATTACATTTTTTGGTTGCCACATTAAACTGCTACTATTCTATTGGGCTTTCCAGTTCACAAACTTTCACATTCCATCTCAAATAACCTGTGGTTTGCCCATGCCGCTCCCATTTGTACCTAAAAAATTGATTTGTTTAAACTAATAAAACTTTATATTGATAACCAAAATTAAATGATCAAATTAGATAATATATGTAAAGCACTTAAATGCTAGCTATTATTATTATTCAATTTCATCTCTTGTAATTTATTCCAATGTTGGTTTGTTAGGATTTATTTTCAGATCCTGGCTATCATCCAGTATGCTAGTTGTCCCTTTTGGCTTCATATCATCTGAAATTGTGATAAGCATCTCATCTATGCCTTTATCCAAGATCAAAAAAATACTGAATAGTAGAAAGCCAAAAAAAGATCCTTGGGGACCAACACGGGATATTGCCCTCCAAGCTAATAGCAAATGATTTATGACTTCTCTCTGGGCCCTGCTATTCAACTAATCTAAAATTTACCTAATTACATTATACCTCATACAGATAATAAGATCAAAGATTTAGAGCTAGAAAAGACCTTAAAGACCATTTAGTCTAAGCCCCTCAACTCCTATCTTTTCCACGAGAAAGCAGTAATCAAAGACTTTACTAAAATATAAGTTAAACCATATCTACAGTATTTCCCTGATGTGCCAAATAAGCCTGTCCAAAAGAAAAGAAAGGAAAGAAAAATAAAGTTAGTCTGCAATAACCTGTGCTTAATAAAGCCATAGTGGTTGCTTGTGATCAACACTTCTTTTCCTAAGTTTCCATTAACCATCCTTTTAATAATTTGTTATAGAATTTGGAATCATGGTTGGTCATGACATTGATCACAGTTCCTACATCTCTAAAAGTTGTTTGTCTTTACTGTATTGTCATTGTATAAATTATTCTGTTTCTGTTCACTTCATTCTGTATCAGTTCATAGAAGTCTTCCCACACTTCTCTGAAACCACCATCCCTTTCATCATTTCTTTTTCCCTCCTGTTTTCTTGTTGAGTGAAATGCATTTCTGTAACCAAATGTCTGTGCGTGTGTGTGTGTGTGTGTGTGTGTGTGTGTGTGTGTGTGTGTGCATGTGAGGTTCAAGTATCAGTTGTACCTTCTAACCGAGGGGTGGGGGACCTGTGGCCTTGAGGCCACATGTGCCCCTCTAGGTCCTGAAGTGCAGCCCTTTAACTAAATCCAAACTTCACATACCAAATCCCTTTAATAAAAGGATTTGTCCTGTAAAACTATATATATTGTTGTATTTTTTTAACCTGGAAGCCCAGGATTCAAGCTATAATATTCCTGAAAGTTTTTCTTTTGGAATTTCTTTTTAGGTGGTGACCAATTGATTCTTTCTATTTCCACTTTGCCCTCTGATTCTAAGAGATCTGGGAAGTTTTCTTTTAGGATTTTTTGAAATAAGATGTCTAGACCCTTTTTTTCGACACAGTGTTCAGGTAGTCTAATGATTCTTAAATATTTTTTCTCTTTGATCTGTTTTCTTGGTCAGTGAAATGATGAAACATGTCACCTACCTCCGATAGAAATATAAAAGACTCAAAATGCAGAGTATTTTTTTGGATATAGTCAAAGTAGAAATATGCTTTGTTTGACTATACACATTTGTAACAAGAGTTTTGGTTTTCTTTTGTTGGTCTCTTTTATAGGTGGGTAGAAGTTGGAATGAGAAAGAAGGAGAGAAAGAAGGTAGATTTTTTCTAATTGAAAAAAATTAAACACAGTTTAAAAAAAAAAGAAGTAGGGTGAATGGTCCACTATTACACATCAAAATCATCTGCCAACAATACTACAGAACAGCAGTAGAAAATATTTTCCCTTCAATAAGCAAAAACACAAATCAAAATCTAACCTTACCATAAGATGTTTAAAAAAATTTTTAATCACTTTTAACTCAGAAAAGAACACTCCAAATTAATTATAAACTTCCACTTAATACTATCCTAGCAGGGAGATGTTCCTTGGAAGTCTCTCATTTCAATCTCATGACAATGTTGTAGATTAGCTTATTCAAAACTAAGTTAAATACACATATCCTAGGCAGCTAGTAGAGCAATGGATAGTGTTAGATTTGAAGTGAGGAAGACCTGAGTTCAAATTCAGCCTCAAACACTTCCTAGCTAAGTGACCCTGGGCAAGTCACTTGACCTCTGAGTTTCCTCATCTGTAAAATGTGATTAATAATAGCACCTACCTCCCAGGGTTATTGAGAGGATAAAATGAAATAGTATTTATAAAATTATTTGCAAAGCTTAAAGTGCTATGTAAATGCTAGCTATTATTATTGTTGTTATTATTATATTATTAGCCATGTAAAATCATATTGGTCCATTAGCAACTAGCCTGAAATAAATTAATTAAACCATAACACTCAGGATTAATAGTTATTATAACTTTTAGCATAATTAGTGACCTTTAGGAACATTCGTAATTGATGACAGATAAATCATCCCAAACATCAGCAAGTATATAAAATACAAATGAATACAAATTGTTAAGAAAGTTCCCTAAATTTTTTTCAAGGATGTTTAAAACTCAATTCAACAAAATGTAAATACCTGTGTAAAGAAGACTATGTGAGATGCTAAGGAGGATACAAAACTAAGATAAAATAATACAGTCTCTGCCTTCATGGAGCATAGATAAAGGAGATAAATATTATTTAACACAGCCAGTGTGTAGAAACTGAAGCAAAATACCAAAGAGGTTCTCTTAGTTGACCTTTGTCAAGAATTCATATTATATGAAACTTTTTCAAGATAGTGCATGTTAATAAAAAACTTCCAACAAAATAATCAACTATACCTCATTCTGAAGTTCATCACCACTTTTAACAGATGCAAGCATATCATACAAAGTACAGCAAAGATCTTCTATTCTTGGTGCTTCAGCAGTTCCCTTCAAAGTTTCATTGAAATATTTTTCAACTTCACACCATAAAAAAGAACCATTGTTTTTTTCCACAGGCTTGAAATCTGAGGTATAACTCTCCTGGAAATGTTCTAAATGATTATTTAGAAATTTCTTATAATCAAGGCTTATAATTTTCTGGGTATCAGCTTCACCATTTATTGGCAGTTCTTCAAAATGATCTAAATCATGCATGTCAAATGAAAACACTATATTTTTTCCAAATAATACTCTGTCACCATTTTGTTCTTCTGTCATTTGTACAAGTGCTGTGAGATGGTCTTCATTGAAGTGGGATGCAATTCGACAAGTGGCATTACAAGCTGCAGTAGCAGATGATGATGGAAAGGGACCAAACATCTGGTTAAGAGCCTTTGTTTCATTATGACCAACACAATCCTTCAAGTGAAATGTCTTAAAAAGAAATGCAGCTCCACTTTCAATTGCTTCCTGTCCATTGTCTGTTCCAACTATTCAAATACAAAAGAAACAAGATTGGGTCAACCCAAACATAGAAAAGAACATTTTTTACAAATATCTCGCAAAGTAAAACCACATCAATAATGAACAGATTAATGTATAAGAGGGATAAATTTGTTCGACCCAAATGCCATTATCCAAATATTAGAGAAACAAGATACGGCATTATTTTCAATAGTTAATCTATATTTAACATAAAAAATTGTCTGAAAACAATCCCATTTGCTTTTATAAGACAATTCTGGAATAATCAAAATAAAGAACTATAGTTCAAATATAATTAATATGTACCAACACACTGACTTAAGTTATAAAATTAACAGTTAAGTATATAAATGGTCATAGAATCATGTAATTTTAGAATTTGAGATCACTGGAAAATTCTGATTTAGACTGTCAACTTCTTGAGAAGATGAACCAACTGTGGGTATGTGTCTTTGGGTTTGGGAAGGTAAGGGGATGACAGGCAAGTCTCTAATAGAAGGGCAAATCAACATAAGGCTGAAACATTAGAATTCTTGTTTTTATGATAATGAAAACTTCGAAATTCCTAACCATTTTATTTGAAGCTGGCTGCTTAAACTAAGATCTTTTCCTCCCAGGGTGGAGGGAGAACACATACGCACATACACAGATACATCCATATGTATATTTTATACACATTAAAAACATATGCACATGTACAAATAGTTGTAGAGACCTGATGGCTTCATAAATATTCTATCAACTCTTATATACATATTTGTCTGGTTTATTCATCATTCATCTTTTTAAAAGAACTGAAGTCTTTTACTCTAGATTAGTGCATCTGCAAGGAGTTCTACCTTCTTCTATCCTCCTAAGTATAAAATAGTGCTAAATCTGAACCAGCTCAGGACACTCATGGGCTATAGTTGTAGGCAAGATGGGCTTCTTAGAATTATCACACACACTGTATAATCTCAAGAAATAGTAACTAACACTGAGACCTAGGAAGCAGTGAGGCAGAGAGAATACATCTTTCTCTTTTTTGTGTGTGTTTAACACAAGCTGGCTAAAAACCGTTAATAAATTGCATTTAGCGCAATTAAACACGGAATTCCTCTATTCCTTGAAATCTCAGAACGGAGTGGCAAACCACTAAATTTTTAAGTAAGGAGATCAAGAAATTATGCCCTTACTATAATACATCAAAAAAAAAAATAGTAGGAATAAGTGTTTTTGGTACATGTCAGTATTCTGACTGTGAAACAGAAAAAAAAAAATACATCTATAATATTTAACAGTTAATGAGGGAAAAAGTTTTTCATTTTAAGCTCTTTGTGACTTTGTATTCCATATTTTTAAAAACTAATTGTTTTGTTCTTGATCAATAGTTATTTTTTCCAGATTCAAAAGAAAGTTATGTGTAATAAAGATAATTCAAATAATCCTCCAAGAATACAACGTACAACTTCATATTTTAACTAACCATATTGTCACATACACACAAAATGCACATGCATAAGCACTTGTACATATAAACATGAAAAATAAGATAGTTAAATTCAACTATTGTGCTATTTTACTTTAATATGTTACGGTCAAATAAGATAGAACAATGAAAATATTAAGATGATTCAATAATTATCTTCCATACAAAATTCAATTCAATTTTAAAAATCTTTGCAAAGTTAACTCATTTGCTGAAATGCTCAATACAAAAATATTTCCTTATTTCTTATTATTTGAGGTCACCTAATTTATAATAACATAAATACAGGAATGTACACATATGCATGATCTCCTCTAAAAAGCCCATACTAAAGAAATGGCTCAAAGAATGAGAGGAAAGCATCTTTATGAGGCAAAGAATGATCTCAGATCTAAACTATAAAATGGTAGAATTTTAAAGAACCTAAAGCCCGGAGAAGGTAAGTTGCCCAAGACCATGCAGGTTCCCAGTGGCAAGCCTGTTGACACTGGGAACACACAAGCCATTTCAACTGTACAACAGTGCCTATAAAATCACAAGTTTCTAACTGAGATAAAGATTAAAAATTACAAATGAACATTTTCTTTCATTTATTGTTAGAGACACTGGTCAGTGACTGGCAAAAGAAATAACTCATCTGCTTTGACTCTGTAAAGATCAATTTGCCTTCTCCACTCTGCCTAGATGGCCCAAGTAGAGAAAACAGGAGCAAGAGGGCATCCCTGGCCTCGCTCCTGCTCAATTTTACTCCTAGCCTATTTCCTCCTTATCTCAATCCTACTGTACCCAGTTAGTTTCGGTTCTGACTTATCCATACCATTTCCCACTTAATCTTCACTTCACAAACAGAATACCCAATTTCTATTCAAAATGCTTCTTATCCTCTTTTCTTCCTAGAATTACCTTGTACCATCTTACCGTCCACTATTCACCTCTTAACCCCAATTGCTCTTCAATCAACCCTCCCTTTTATTCTAGTTATGAAGATAAAAATCAAAAATTTAATTCCAGTCCCTGGGCTTCAGTGACTAGCCATTTACTCAGCGTTCACTGTGCTCTTTGATATTTATTGATTTTCAACTAATTATAGCTCATTATGAAAACTGACAAAGTTTTACTGAATTCGAAAGTCAAATACAAAGTTATAAATAACGTTCTGCTTGTGCATAATACTTCCTTTCCACTCACAATACAGCAAAAAACAAATGTGAACATTCAAACAAAATATTAATGAGAATTTTTTTAAACAAATAAATTCTACTTCAAGGAAGTGGGAAGGGAATAAGCATTTATATAGCACTTACTATGTTTCAGGCACCGTGCTAAGCACTTTTCCAAGAATCATCATATTTGATCCTCTTAACATCTCTATGAGTTAAGTGCTATTATTATCCTCATTTTACAATTAAAGAAACTCTAAGTGACTTGACCAGGGTCACATTGCTATTAAAGTGTCTGGCTAGATTTGAACTCAAAACAAAAGAAACTGGTATGCAGTTCAAAAATATAGTTTTAAAATATCCACAAATAGCAAACTTCTTTTGATTCAGAGTTCTAAGGGCAAAGTTAACTATCACTGAAAATGACAAGTGCTCATGCAAGCACATATGACACCTCTCCCTCTTTTTACTTCCTCTAATAGAATTACAGAGAATATAATAAGCAAAGGTTTATTTGATTATTATCATATAAAAATATAATAAAGCAGCAGAAAAAATATGAGACAAATTCTGGAAACTGCAAAGAGCAGCATGTCACATAACATTGCACTAACCAACACAGCAACAACCACAACCACCTAAATTTACAGTTTATAAAGCCCTACAGTTTACAAATATTTTTCCTTGCAACGACCCAGTATATCATTAAGGCAGAATACATGACTTCAAAGATAACCATGAATATGCCTGAATGGTCCAGAATCGCAGGATATAAGGAATTCTCTAAGTAGAAGGCAGTAGAGTCAAAGCATTTATTGAAACTCAAAAGTAGCAGACCCATGGACCAGTGTCCCCAGTTCGACATCCTGGCAAGAACCTTCCAAAACCAGTATGCCCATCTCACAATAGTGACCAGGAGGCCACAGAAAAACATTATGGCAGCAAGGCAAGCCACAATGGTGCTTCCCCCCGCCAACGTCAGGGCCCTCCAGCAAGAAGACCACTCACTGGCCTCAAACCCCTGCTCAGCACTCTCTGGTCTCCACGAGGGTCAGTCCTGTCTTTTTGTAGTGCCTGCTTGCCATCACTGCCGCTTCCGCCGCAATCTCCAAGCTGTGTTCCAGCTAGCTGACTGCTTCCTCTCTCCTTCAGCTCTTAATCACTCTCACCAACTGCTTCTTAGCTCTGTTCCAACTGTTCAGCAAGCTCCTCCCACCACAGGCTTCCATTGGCTCCAGTCCTAGCCACTTCCCCCAGGACCCTGAGAGGCCCGCCCCCAAAGCCCCCTCAAATGGGCAGGGAAGATCTTCCTATTCACTGCCTTTGGTTTCCACCCCAAGATCTTTCACGTCCATTACACAGGTCAATGGGAAACTGGTGTCAATAATACCATAACAATAAAAATCTTGGGTTAAGGGGTGAAGATCTTATTTTCCATAGCTTCTTCTTGCTGAAATTGGACATAGAGCTGTCCCTGCCCCAAGAGTCCCATTCCAGAGGTCAATTCTTTAGCAAGCTGGCAGGAATTCCAGGTGCTTAGGGAGTCATCTGAAAGGATAGGGTACTTAAGCCTAAAGGAGACAGAACTAGCAACAAGGTTAACCAAAACAAAAAACAAAAGAATAGGCAAGTATGGGCTATTACACTTCAAATAAAATCATCCCCATTGTGGTTGAGACTCCAATTATACAAAAATTCGATCTCATAGCCTAACTCAAGTAGGAAATATTTCTTTTCAAAGGGAACACAATAAGGAAACTAAGCCAGAAAGGTCCCATCTTGGATGGACACTAGGATTGCCCTCCAGGCCTTTTCCCCAGATACAAACTTTAATCTGCTAATCACACAAGATCACCTTACTTCTGAATGGCTTGTGGCATTTATCAGCATCAGCTGTACTTCTGGAGTCCATGAATCTATTACTATAGCACTATTCACAGTAAAATATATGGTTCGGGAGTACGATTCGGTAATTATCTTCCCCGGAATAGACAACTATTACATTGTTGTCCTTCCCATGGGCTATGGCTTCTGCATCCTTTGTAATATCTGGCTTCTGTTTCACCCATACCTTAGCTCCCAATTTTATTCCATCATTAGAACCAAAGCCTTCCTTTCCTCTCAGTTATTTTGGAAGGAGGGTCAATTTTCACAAAGGGTATTTTTTCACAGGGGATAATAATCACTTGGACTATCCTATCATTTCTACAAAATTGTACAGGTTTTTTTACCCAAATTCTGGAGTGTCACAACAATTTCTCTTTGATAATTAGAATCTATCACTCCAGGCAATACATGTACTCCTTGAGCTGCTAATCCTGGTTTAGGTAATATCCATCTAAAATGATTCCTGGGGATTCTCATACATACCCCAGTAGAGGTTTTTCTTATCTCTTTCCTACTCAACTGAAAATTCTCTATATGATGTAAAACATATCCTACCGAACCAGGTGTTCCTGGGCATGGTGGTGGGACACCTTCCCTCACAGTCCAAAATTCAATGTTTTGGATCTCACGTGTTTCCTGTTTTCTAATCTCCAGATTTGGGGTCATCATTCTGGCTAGAGGTGCACTCCCTCCTAAGGGCCTATTATTCAAATTACGTAAGGCAATAGACAAATTGTCCTTCCAAAGTCGATATGAATTATTAGAGCTTAATTTTCTTAGCTGTTGTTTCAACAATCCATTCATTCTTTCAATTAGCCCAGATGCTTGTGGGTAATATGGAATATGGTATGTCCATTTGATATTATTCAATACACAATATCTTTTCATTTCATTACCCTTGAAATGCGACCCATTGTCACTTTGAATCTGCATCGGGGTTCCACAGCATAAAAATATCTAGCGTTTTACAGGTGTTTTTCTGAGTTGCATCCTTATAAGGACAAGCCACTAGTACATCTGAATAGGTGTCAACACATGAACATATATATTTACATCCCTTATCTTGGGGTAGTGGTCCAATATAATCTATCTGCCAAATTTGGGCTGGAACTTTTCCCCTTACTATTTCTCCAGTTACTATCCTAGGAACAGTTCGTTCTTTTACCAATTGGCATATACAACACTCCTCTGCTATTTGTTTTAAAAATGCATGAGAGATACTAATACCTCGATCCTGTGCCCATCGATGGGTGGCCTGGACCCATAAATAGCCAGCGATCTGGTGGACCCATTTTGCTAAGGCTGGGTCATCAGTTGGATGTGAAGTAGGGACAATAAGTTCAGTAGCAATCTTTGCTAGCCGATCCGCGTGTGCATTGTACTCACGTTCTGGTGTGGTCAGGGTTGCATGAGCATCAACGTGAAAAACTGACAAACTTGTAACCAGAGATACATCCCATATATCTTCCCATAACTCTTTACCCCCAAACTTGTTTGCCATCAATCTCCCAATTCTGATTCCTCCATACAGGCATCCATGTAGCTAACCCATTAGCTACTGTCCATGAGTCAGTAAATATATGACACTGTCCTTTCTCTGTTTTGATGGCCTGATGCACTGCCATCAGTTCAGCATATTGGCTACTTCCACCTATCCCAAAACTGTCCAGCGTTCGTCTAGTACAGGGGTTATAGGCTACTGCTTTCCAATGTCTCTTGTGTCCCAAATATTTTGCTGTCCCATCAACAAACCAAGCATATTTCTTCTGTTCCTCGGTTAGTCATCATGTCCATTGTTCCATTTCACCAAGGATTGCACTAACTGTTAGGTTCAGGGGGTTTTTCATTCCCCTCATTGTCAATGTTCACTACAGATTCATGTAGCACAGAAACTCCACTTTTGCCTGCTCTCGACCTATTCTGAATATACCACTTCCATTTGATTATGCTCGCCTCTTGCGCATGTCCAATTCTGTGGGAAGCTGGGGTACTCATTACCCAAGTCATAATCAGAATTCCAGGCCTTAATACTATTTCACGATCCAGAGTTAATTGCTCAGTTTCTACCAAAGCCCAATATGCAGCTAACAGCTGCTTCTCAAAAGGTGTAAATTGCATTCCACACAAAGGTAGTTTACTTGACCAAAATCCTAATGGAGCACTTCAGGTTTGTTGCTTTTGCAACAAACTCCAATTTGCATGGTCATCTTGCATAGTCACTTGTAATTCCACTGGCCCATTTTGCATAGGCCATAAATCCAGGGCTAATTATATAGTGGCATTTGCTTCCTCAAAAGCTCTACTTTGTTCAAGTCTCCAATCAAATTCTTATTTCTTCCTGGTGACTTTATACAAGGGTTTCAGAATCTGTCTCAAGTGTGGGATGTGGTATCTCTAATAACCAAATAGCCCTATGAACTTTTGGGCCTCTTTCTTATTAGCAGGTGTAGGAAAATCCTGGATTTTTTGTCAAGCTTGTGGGAGAATTTCTTGCAGTCCTTTATTCCACTGTATCCCCCAAAATTTTACAGTTTGAGCTGGCCCTTGAACCTTTGCAGGGTTAATTTCCCATCCTTTGCTTTTCATATGGTCAATTAATAGTGTCAAACTCTTCTCCACTTCTTTTATATTTTCTCCCTGTATCATGATGTCATCTATGTAGTGGATAAGCTGTACACCAGGTAACTTTAATTCATCTAAATGTTCAGCTACAATCCTGTGGCAAATAGTTGGGCTATGAAGATATCCTTGTGGCAGGAGTGTAAATGTATACTGTTGGCCTTGCCAAGTAAAAGCAAACTGGTCCCACTGCTTGGAGTCTATTGGGATCATAAAGAAGGCATTGGCCAAATCGATAACTGCATACCAAGTCCCTTCATGTTTCTGTATTCTATTAAAGTAACAGTGTCTGGAACAGCAGCATACAGGGGAGGAGTTACTTTGTTCAGCTGTCTATAATCCACTGTCATCCTCCACATTCCATCTGACTTTCAAACTGGCTAGACACGGTTGTTCCATTGAGTGGTTGTAGGGACTAACACTCCTGCTTCGACACATTACTGGCAATTTCATCTTATCTACCTGGCAAACAATATTGTCTCAAAGTAATTACTTCAGAAGGTTTGGGCAAAGTGATTGGATCCATCTTTATTTTTCCCCACTAAGACTGCATTAACACCTACTTTCCTCACAGCAAATTGGCATTTCCCTTCAGATAAATTCAAGGTCATACTGTTCAACATATCTATTCCAATGATGTATTCAGGAATCAGCACAATAACCACAGTATATTCTTTCTTGGGCAGTATCATTCACTGATTGCCTTTACACCCAGTGATGTAGGTATGGTATTTTTATCCTCATCTTACAGATGAGAGCGCCAAGGTTCAGGAAAGGGAGTATGTTCTTTTCATCTAAGTGTATTCTAAAGCTTCATACTTTACACATAGTAGACTACTTAATAAATGTTTGTTGAATTGCTGAATTTGCCCAAGATTGCAGTTAGTGAAAAGCAGAAAAAGGAAGGCAATGCAGGCTTTTTGCTCTGAATCCAGTACTCTTACCACTACCTAGTATACTCAGCAGCAGCTGCCACCACAGTAACAGCATTTAGCTAATCAACCAGTAATAATCCAAATCGCTTACTTAAATTGCTAAAGTATTAATTTCCTTGAATATCAGTCTATTTACCGTTATTATATTGCTTGGTAGACAAATATAATCAGTAATCCTATAGAACGAACTGCCCCTTCCCCCTGAAATTTTTCTTTTTGCTTAATATTTTCTTCAGAGACCCAATTAATGATGTTGGGGGAAGAACTTATATGCCAAATAAGAGAAGACTACAGAGTATATGATAGTGATCAGTGTGTGATAAAGACAGAAAGATAAACTAAAGAGAAGTTGTAAAGGGTCTTGAATAACAACAAACTTTCAGTACGTTATAAACTATAAATTGTGAATGGTGGTTGTTGCTGTGTTGGTCAAAGCAATATTACATGGCATTATGGCTCTTCTTTGCTGTTTCCAGAAAAGAGAATTATAATCAAAGTGGACCTTGAGGAAGATCAATGTGGTAAGAAGTATCAGAGTAAAGAAAAATCTCGAAGAACCAGACAGGAGGCTACTGAGATAGACCAAGCATGAGATAATAAGGGCAATTTTAAGCATTGCAAAGTTATTATAGCTATATCTGGCAATTTCCTAATCTACAAAGCTTAAATTTAAATTAAAAGAAGTTACACACTGTAACTTCTGTGTGCAAAAAGGAATAAAAAATTGTAAAAAATATGCTGAAAAATATGGTCCAGATTTCTTAATTCCTAAATATAATGGCCTTTTCTCAATCTTCATTCTTCTTTACTTCTCTGTAGGATTTTATGCTATTGGCCACCCTTCTTCCTTAATAACACTCTCCCCATTCTGGGTTTTTGTGACACTATTCACTCTTTTGCTTCTCCTGTCTGATCTCTCTTCTCATTCTCCTACATTGGATCATCAATCATATCTCACCTCCAACTGTGGATGTATTCAAAAATTTTGTCCTGGATCCTCTGCTTTCTCTCTCTATACTCTCAATGACTTCATCTGCTCCCAATAATTCAATTTTGATCTCTATGCAGAAGATTCCTAGATGTCTATACCTAGCCCTGATCTCTCTCCTGAGCTCCATTCGTGAACTACTGCCTACTTTGCATTTCCACCTGTATATCTGGTAAGTATCTCTAAACTGAACATTTCCAAAATAGAACTCATTTTTTCCCATACTCTCCTTGCTTCTCTATTTCTGTCAAAAGTATCACCAACTTCCCAGTCATCCAGATTTATAACCTCAACATCATCTCCAACACTTCAATCTCACTCACCTCACATATCCAATCAGTTGCTTACTCTTGCCATTTTTTCCTTCACAACACCTTTCTTATTTGTACCCTTTTCTCCACTCACACTGCTACCATCTTAGTTCAGGCCCTCATCGCCTTTGACTTGACTATTCTAAATGGTCTTCCAGGTCCTTCCCCACTCTAGTCCACCTTCCGTTCAGCTGCCAAAGTGATTTTCCTAAATTGTAAGTCTATCTAATCAATAAAATCCAGTAGGTTCTGTATTACCTATAGCAGGCTGTCCAAAACACGGTGGCATGCCATGCAACTTATGTGGACCACGTACAAGCATAGAAATTTACATAAACGTTTTAGTAAAGGAAGCTGAGCTACCGCAGAGCTCTCCCTAAAATGGCAAATCAAACTACGTTGTCTATTGTTTCAATAAAAACCTAAGGTTGGACAGTCCTGACCTATAGGATCAAATGTAAAATTCCCAATTTGGTATTTAACGTTCTTCATAACCTGATTTCTTCCTACCTTTGGCTTATTTAATGTTAGTAGGACAAGCCACTCCATTTCCCATCACCTTCACCTCTTATTTTACCTGGATACTCCTTCAAGACATACCTTAAATCTTACCTTCTACAAAAAGACTTTTCTGGTCCCCACAACTGCTAGTACTTTCTTTTCTAATATTACTTTCCTCCTTCTCTGTACATACCCAGCATATACCAATTATTTACATGTGTCCTCCTCCATGAGAATATAAGCCACCTAAGGACGGAAACTGTTTTTGTTTTACTTTGTATGCTCATCCTTTAACAATTTACCTAGTAGATTTTGCCTCATAAATTCTTTTTGCCTGACTGACATCTTGTGATGAGCAGTTCTTATTCTGGGTGGAGTGGATGCTTCTTGAGGAAATAAAAAGTTCAAAGATAGACAGGAGAAGTAATATCAGAAGCACAGAAGGAAGGTCCTACTACCATTATTTGTGGGAAGGGATCATTTTCCCAGGAATTCATGTTCAATCTTTTGAAAAAAAAAGGATGATTTAGGGAACTCAAACTGGAATATGTGGCCAGTTTTATTTTCTACAACTTATGGACTGAAAAAATATGAATAGAACGTGGGAGACAAGAAAACTTCTCATTCATTAAGGAAAATCAAATTCAGAATAAATACATTTATGTTAAATTTTTTAAAGTTTTAATCTTAAAAATTTTAATTTAAAGAACATTTATGGGTTAAATCTAAAATTTTAAATAAGAATGAAGTTGACTGATGATGATGATGAATGATGCCTTTCATAACATACATGACTTATCTTTCCTGCACAATTTAAATATAGAGTGAATATAAGCTGAAGATGGAATAATGAAGTTCTAAGAACCTCCACAGCAACTTCTCACATTCATTAAGTATTACAGCTGATAGCCAAATTATAAGGAGATTGTCTTCTCTTGGAGACTCTTCTCTCTAGGATGTTGTGACACAACTCTCTCCTACTTGTCTGCATACTTCTTTCTTAGGTTCCTTTGTTGGCTCTTCTACTAGAGGGCACACCCACTAACCATGGAGGCCTTGCCCTGGATCCTCTTCTTTTTTCCCTTTGTACCTCAAGGGGATTTCATCAGTTCTCACGTGATCAATCATGTCTATACAGATAATTCTCAGATCTAATTATTCAGCCTTCTCTAGTGCTCCAATTCTACATCACCAACTGCCTTTAGGCAAATTGTCCCATAGGAATTTTTTAAATAAAAATATGTTCAAAAAAGAACTCTTTTCCAATTCTTCCCCTCTTGCCAACACATCAATTATTACTTTCAATTACTATCCCCCTAGTTATACAGGCTCTCAACTTTGTTTTGTCTTCAACTCTCGTTCAGATTCACCCTACATATCTAAATCTATTGTCAAAATCTTATCATTTCTACCTTCACAACATTTCTTATATATATTTCTTTCTTTCCATTCAAACACCTAGAATACTCCTCTCACTTGGAGTATTGCAATAGTTCTTTACTTGTTCTCCCAGTTTTAAGTCTCTCTCTACACCAATCTATCCTTTACTCAGCTATCAAAGGAATTTTCATACAGCATGAGCCTGACCATACACTCCCCTAATTCAATAAACTACATTGGCTCCTTACTACCTCCATAAGCAAATATAATATTTGGCTTTTAAAGCCCATCACAACCTGGCCCCTTCGCATGTTTCCAGTTTTCTCATACTTTAATCCCCTCTAAATATTCTCCAATTCAGCAACAGGCCAATGCCTGCCTCTTGTTCTGTACATATTATACTCTATTGCCATCCACTGGCTATCTGCCATAACTGGAATGCTCTTCTTCCTCACCTTTATCTCCTGGCTTCCTTGGCTTTCTTCATATTAACTCAAATCCCACCTTCTGCAGGAAGCCATTCATTCCCAGTGCCTTCCTCTGAGATTACCTTCTATTTACACAGTACGTATATTCTAAGTACACAGTAATTTGCATGTTGTTTCCTCTATTACCATGGGAGCTCCTTAAGAGCATGGACTGTTTTTGCCTTTCTTTGTATTCTCAGTGTTTAGCAAGGTTACTATACTGAGTAAGCACTGAATAAATGCTCGTTAAGAGGGCTAGGTAGAACAATGGACAGAATGCTGGAATTAAAGTCAGAAAGGCCTGAGTTCAAATTCTACCCCACATGAGTACTAGCTGTGCGATCTGATAAAATTTCTTAACTTCTCTCAGCCTAGGTTTCCTCATCTGTAAAATGGGAGTAATAACAGCACCTACTCCTTACAGAGTTGTTGGGAAAATCAAATGAGACACTAAATGAAAACCAGTTTGAAAACCTTAAAGGGTTATATAAAAGCTATCACTGTGGTTATTATATTGCTTATTGTTGCTACCTGACTGGCTGAAACAAGCACTTTTATTGTAAAGTGAAGCTCATAAATAGAGTTTTTAAAAAAATTAAACTTTGTCTTATCCACATCCTACAAGTAACAGTACTTTTAAAATGTTTAAGTCCTTTAAACATTTAACTTTTACCTATCTGCTTTGCTGCTCGCAATATATCTTTTAAGTCTTCATTTACAATTTGTACTTCCTTCTTCTCCAGATGGTCATCCACAAATTTTACAATCTTATTCCATGTGAGTCCTAAATCTGAAATTTGTTTCTGAAGTTTGGATCGTTTCACCTGGGGGGGAAAAAGCGTAACTCAGACAAGTGTTTTCTGAAATCCATTACAAATTCTGCAACGTGCGTTATACATCAAGTCCACCCACCAAGAAATAAAATCACATAGAAGATCACAGATCTAGTGTTAGAAGAGACATCAAAAGTTATCTAGCCCAACCTCATCATTTTACAGATGATGAAACTGAGGCCCAGGGATATTAAATGACTTGTCTAAGAGCATAAGGGTAGTAAGCCTCAGAAGGATTTGAACCCAGGCCATCTTTATTCATCATATTACAATTTACAGTTGTCAAATTAGCTTTATTTAAAGCTCACATTTGGTCAGCTTCCATTGTTTTGTTCTATATGCCATAAGCTAACACAAACCTTATTACACTTTATTCCTTTTCATGTCCAGCCAAACTGGCCTTACTACTGTTCCCCATCTATGACATTCCATCTGCAAGCTTTTGTAATGGCTGTCCCAAATACAAAGAATGGACTCTCTCCTTACTTCTGCCTCTTAGAATTCCTTGGTTGTTTTCTGCCATTTCCTTCTACAGCTCATTTTGTAGATGAAGAACTGAGGCAAATGTGGTGAAATGCCTTGCCCAGGGTCACACAGCTAGCAAGTGTCTGAGGCCAGATTGAACTCAAGAAGATGAATCTTCTGACTTCAGGCCCAGCACTCTATATACTATACCATCCAACTTCTCCTTAGAATCCCTAATTTCCTTCAAAGTTTAGCTCCAGTGACTCTCCCTAAAAATTAATTTGTACCTCTATGGAATATATTTTGTACATATTTGCCTCTCCTTATAAAATATAAACCCTTTGAGGGCAGAGACTGTTTCATTTTCATTTCTGTTATCATACACCAACTGGAACATAACAGGACCTTAATAAAAAAAGTTTGGTGATTAAACGAATAAAGTGACTTTTTTTTTCAAAGACATACCTTATTACTATATATAATGACTAATTCTACTAATAAAGCTGGCCTCACAAGTTTTAAATGTCTTATTTTGATTACCTTGTTCAACAATTTAGTATCATTCATTCAACCTTTATTGTAAAAAGTAAAATCAAAGGGAATTTTACCATAAATGATGACAATAGTTAACATTTCCATAGCGGTTTAAAGTATGTGAAGCACTTTACAAGCAGGATCTCATTTGATCCCAACAACAGCCCTGTGTAACTTGCATGGAGTCACACTGCTAGGAAGTTGCTGTTGCAAGGATTCAAACCTAGGTTTGATTCCAAGTCCAGAGCTCTACATAATTCATCACACTGCTTCATAATACTATCAAAGGTGTGTTCACTATAAGAACACATATTATTGTCTTTTTTATGTTTGAGACAAAGTTGCACAATTATCCATACGTATGGTGCCTACGGAGGCAGAATTTCAAGGATAATACAATTCAACAATCCTTTATTAAGCACCTACACCTTGCAATATAACATGTACAAAAATAAGTAGATACAAGTACCACTAAAGGAATGAGAGCAAGGCTTTCTCAAGGAGGTGGTACCTCAAATGAGCCACAAATGTAACCCGACATTCTGAAATGCTAAAATGAACAGGATACAGACTTCCAAAGTTTGGAACATAATTGGTTATATTCATTACAAAAAAGCCTTTCTTGTCTGACAGAACTAAAAAAGTTTGTATTAAATACAAGAGTTAAGTAAAGAAATGACTAATATAACAAAGTATATTGATGTTTCTGGAATAAAAGATAATATTTGTCTGATCTATGAATGGAAAAGTTCATAACCAAATAAAAGATAGAAAGGATCATGGGAAATAAAATGGCTAATTTTGTTTGCATTAGATTAAAAAAGATTTTGCACAAAGAAAAGCAATGCAGCCAAAATTAGAAAGAAGGAACCAGGGGTGGAGGGAATTTGATAGCAAGTTTCTCTGACAAATATCTCACTTCTCAAATATATATATGAGGAACAGAGACAAATTTGTAATAATAAGAGCCATTCCCCAATTGATAAATGGTCAAAGGATATAAATAGGCAGTTTTCAGAAACAGAAATCAAAGCTCCCAATATGTGGAAAAATGCTCGAAATCACTAATAATTAGAGAAATGCAAATTAAAACAACTTTGAAGTAACACTTCACATTCTTCAAGCTAAGATGACAGAAAAAGAAAATGATAAACACTGAAGGAAAGCTAAAAAAAAAGGTATATTAATGTACTATTAGAGGAGCTGTGAACTAGTCCAACCATTCTGGAGAAAAATTTGGAATTATGTCCAAAGTTCTATAAAACTCTGCATTCCCTCTGACCCAACAACACCTGCAATAGGTATAAACCTCAAGGAAATTTTTTAAAAAGGGTAAAGAATCTATCCATATAGATAAAAATATTTATAGCAGTTCTTTTTGTGGTGGCAAAGAACTGGAAATTGTGTGGATGCCCATCAACTGGAGAACAGCTGAGCAAGTTGTAATATATGATTGTGACGGAATAGTAATGTGCTGTAAGAAACGATGAAGGGGATGACTTCAGAAAAACCTGGGAAGACTTATATGAATTGATGCAAAAAGAAGTGACCAGAACGAGGAGAACAATGTACATAATAACAGAAATACTGTAACAATAATCAACTCGAAGATTTAGCACCTCTGATCATTGCTATGATTCACAATAATTCCAAATGATTCACAATGAAAAATGCTATCCACTTCCTGATAGAAAACTAATGGACTCAGCACAGATTGAAGAATATTTTTTCCTTTATTTTTGTTGTTTGTTGCTTTCCCTCCACAACATGGTTAATGTAGAAATGTTTTATATGACATTGTATGTTTATAATGAGTATGATGGGGGAAGGTGTGAAGGGAGAAGAGAATTTAGAACTGAAAATTAGGGAAAGAAAAAACAGGGGAAAAAAAGGATACAGGGGGAAACATAAACATAGAAATAGCTATCCCATTCAAGGAATAGGAAATCAGCTGTAACTACCATAGTGTTAAGTCCACTGTGAATATAACATGTGAGGAAAGGCTCCACTCAACAAAGTTCTGAGGCTCTGTATACAAACTCAAGGCAGCTAAGAGGCACAGTGGATAAAGCATTAGGCTTGGAATTAGGAAGACTCATCTATCTGAGTCCCAATCCAGCTTCAGACATTTTCTAGTTATGTGACCCTGGGCAAGTCACTCAACCTTGTTCACCTCAGTTCCTCATCTGTAAATGAGCTGAAGAAGGAAATGGCAAGCCATTCCAGTATCCTTGTCAAGAAAACTCCAAATGGGGTCACAAAGAATCATTCATGACTTAAAACAACTTAACAATAACAACACCACAAACTCAAAAACAAAAACACACCACCCTATTCTATTTCCAGGTGTTACTACTGTATCTGCTTCAATCCAACAAGGTATAGTGATGATCTAAGTGAAAGACTACATTTACCTTGGATTCATCTGGCTAACATCTACTCAGCATATTACCTTATAGATGATCCTACTGAAAGAATTTTTACATGAGTACTCTTTGAAACCTAAGACAATTCAATCTTAAAGAAATGAGACTAAGTGTATATTTGAGTCTATGTGGGTATGTGAGTGAGACTAAGTGTATATTTGAGTCTATGTGGGTATGTGAGTGTTTTACAATGCCTTTCATATAAAAATTGTTACCATTAAATCAGCCGATTCTTCCTTATAATCATCTTGTTTGGTGACATTTGAAAAGGAGCGCAATGCTCCTGTAAGACGAGGTAAGTCCATATTATTCATTCAGTGATCCATAAAGAAGAAATGAAATCTTATTTCAATTCCTAAAACCTGAAACAGACAAAACAACAAGATATTTATTTGGTTGTTTTTTCTTTAGTAATCAAGTCAAATAAATTCATCTCTACAAAAAAAATTGCTGAAATAACTATCACAAATTCATAAAGAATTCGCCTTCCATCTTTTCAACACAAAGTTATTTAAATATATCTGCTATTAGTATATTTCATTTGTTATGATAAAAATATTACTAGTTTAAAATGTGTATGGCAGATTCTCAACCCTCCTCAGGGATATGTAATAGAATTCTCTCAGAATAAGGAAATGTTAAAACACTATGACAATAATAAGAGGGACGAGGGCTAAATTCATACCAATAGCCTTGCACTGAGGCAAGGCTAACTATCTTTCCTCCTCACCTTTATACATATGCCCTTTTCAAGTGGCTCTACATCCTTGTAGAGCTAAGACAGTGAATAATGGAAAGTGAACTCTGGGTAAGTCAGAAAGGATATTCTTTTGCACTTCTAAATGTACTGACATTTTTCTAAACAATACAGTATCTCTAGAACTCCTAATGCCACATTCACCAGCAGTTCTAATTAAAACTGTAGTGACTTAAGAGCATGCACACGTTGATCATGCTTTCCCGCCAGGAAAATTTTAGCATTTTATTTTTTCAAAAACAATGTTTCTTGTCTTCTGAACACAATGAAAAAATACTATTTTATATACTAGTAGTAAAAATAGAGCATCCAAAACTGTACGTCTTGAAACATTTTCATTTTCCTGTGCTATTAGTTAAAAATATTCCAACTCTTATATTGAGTTCACCTAGAAACATAGCTATTGTCCCAATACTTATCTATATCTCTACCTTAACCACCTTCATTGCTTATTTTTTTTAAAACCACAGTCTACAGTCACAAGGACTCCTGACAGTAAAAAAGGAACAATTTTTACTTTCTCTCTGAAATCTTATTAATACAACTAATCAATTTACATGAGTCTTAAGCAAGTTCAAAGAGATAGTGCCACAATATATTTTGTAATATTTGTCAAGAATTTAGAAGCAAAACAGAAAAGGGGATAAATGAATTTCCATTATTTTTATTAAATATCTATATGTGGGGCAGTTAGGTGGCGCAGTGAGTAGCTCACTGGCCCTGGAGTCAGGAGGACCTGAGATCAAATCCGGCCTGGGACACTTAACACACTTACTAGCTGTGTGACCTTGGGCAAGTCACTTAACCCCAATTGCCCTGCCCTCCCCCTGCAAGAAAAAACAAAAAAACAAAAACAAAAAAAAAATATGCATATGCAATCTTCCAACATTTATAGTCATGACATTTCAAGTATCAAAGCTTTTCCCAAGGATGCTTTATATAAGGCATATTTTATTTTGGATTCACCTACTATTCAGCAAATAATTCTATTAATTTATACTTTAGGAAAAGGGCAAATAATTTCTCAAGGATTTTTTCCTCTCTAGCAAATATTTCAAAATGTTTAAAAAAGACATAAATAAGACCTCTTGGTTTTTACAACATATATACTCTTATCTCTAATCATATATTTAATCAATTATTAAATCAAAGCAATACTGGGGTGGTATCATCTAATTTGTCTACCACAAAATTTAACACAGTATAGACATTTAATATGTTGATTGTACAGTGGAATATTCAAGTACCTTGGTTTCAAGAAAGTTTTTAAACAATGAAGATATTATTAGTCGCTTTTCTATATTATGAAACTTCCAAGAACTACTTATTTCTTTGACTCGAAAAAATAGGAAAAGGAGAAGTATTTTCCATAGATCAAAGAATATGTGAGTCAAAGAATTTCCCTACCTGTAAAATTTAAATTCATTTAAATAACTTGGAACAAGAGTTTTTTTTTTCCTTTAAGAAACCCTGCAATGTAACCAAATAAAAAAATGAACAAGCTAAAATCACAACAAAGAAATAAAAGTAATTAATAGTACCCACTCTACAATTGAAAGAAATAGATTATTTACAAAAAAATATATAATATCCAAATTAACAGACATGAAATAAAGACCTTAATTTCAAAGAGATTCAATTTTTAAAAATGAAAGTGAACAGTGTAAAAGAACTATCTACCCTGGTCCAAATGAATTTACAAATGAATTCTATCAAAATTTTAAAGAACAGATATATTACACATGAAAAAATATACTCTAGGGGGCAGCTAGATGGTGCAGTGGGTAGAGCACCAGGCCCTGGAGTCGGAAGGACCTGAATTCAAATCCAGCATCAGATACTTGGACATACTTACTACTTGTGTGATCTTGGGCAAGTCACTTAACCCCAAATGCCCTGCCCTCCCCCCTCCAAAAAAAAGAAAAAATATGCTCTATCAAAATACTTTTATGAGACAAATACAATTGTAATGGCTAAATCAGGGAAGGATAACTCAAAGAAAAATAACTACAGATCAATATTACTAATGAATACTATTGATTTAAAGCCTTGAAATACAAACCAGGCAACAAAAATATTAAAGCAACATAATCCAAAAAATTATCCACCATGACTAAATTAGATTGTACAAAATACAAAAGACAACTAATCACATTTAAAAAAAACATGTCAAACTACATAATTATATCTCAAGAGGCAGCAAAAGCCTCTAAAAAATATAAACCTTATTTATGAAAAACAAATTCTACAAAGCACAAGCACGGAAAAGCCATTTTGAATAATTAAAAAAAACTATAAAACCAAAGGATAACATTATATGTAATGCAGAACCTTTCTGAATAAATACAGTAGTAAAGCAAGAATTTCCTCTTTCTCCAATGTTATGTGACAGTCTTAAAATTTGAGAACAATTAGGAAAAGAATAGAGAGAACTACTCCTATTTGAGTCTGACATATATAATGGTTACTTTCAAAATTCCAGAAACTCAGGTAAGAAACTAATTGAGACAAAATAGCTTCTATAAAGTAGCTGGATACAAGTTGAAACTATGAATATTAACAATAATCTATATTCAGTGTTTAATAAATCCTTCCTTATACAGCAATAAAATCCAAGAGGAAATAATAAAAAGGAAAGCTTCATTCAAAACTATAAACCACAGAAAAATCTTGAGGTCAATATACCAACCAAGCTATACCCAAGATTTATATAGTTAAAATTATAACACATTTCCAAGGAATGAAGAGCCACTTAAAAAATGCAGTAACAATATCAAACCTATCTAAATTCATTGCAAATTTATTATTATCAAACTACCAAGTGGCTAGTGAGAGTCAGCCCCAAAGCAAAGATGATGAAAAGACAAAGCTGTCAGGCAGCCTATGTGAAATTAAAAGTATGCCCAGGCAAGTTCATAGAGGAAAGGCACACTCAGCAAAAATAATCACCAACAGTCTTATATAGTCTCTGCAGAAAAGAGCAGAAATAAATAGTCAAAGGATGAATCTTCTGTCAAATCAGTCGCTTCAGAATCAAGTCATATTAGAAAAATGGTATATGGAATTTTGCCCCAGATTGGCCTATGAATAAAGAAGGAACTTCAGTTTTTACTTCTTTCAATTCGACACATGTCACAAATGGTAATCTCCTAATTCCCTTACTCCTCTCAAAAAAGAGAACTCATTAAATTTCATTTTGCTAATCCACAAACTTGATAAACCCTAACAAAAATACCTGACAGTCTCACCTGCTTTCTGAAATTTAATAGCAGGGGTTAGTAATGAGGCCACATATTAGTGAGATAACATTACTTTTATGCAATATGCCACAGAACATTTTAAAAGGCTCCATGTATCTTATCAAAATAATTACAAAATAAATTATACTTGTCAAGATAATGGAGTAAAGTACATTTCTGATACATAAATTTTGATCGTTATCTTCTTCTTCTTCAAATTAACTTTCCCTAGAGCATATCTTGCTCATTAGAACACAATCGGTGTCACAATTTGAAAGGATTTTTACTAAATTCTGTGGGTCAACAAAATATATCACTAATGCTGAAGTGCAAGTTCAAAGTTGCATTTGTGTACACTTCTGTGAAGACTATTACAGAAGACTTAAAAAAAAAATAACTGCAGCTTTTAAATAACTAGCAAGAGCATGGGAAAATGTTTATATATTAGGACCTAAAGAGACTAGGTCCCTTACACACACCCCAGTAGAGCTCTAAAAATGAGACAAAAGGAACAGTGATAAAGAAAGCCAAAGAGTATCACCTACAAACTCCTCAATCTGGACAAGGGAATACACAAAATGACTGTCAGAATCTTGCAGAAGTTCTCAACAGAGATAGGCCAATGTGATGGAAGACATAGTCCATAGTAGCCCAATCCCACAAAAGGAAAACAGGCCAAGAGAAGCACACAACATAGGAAACCCTAGAAGTCTGGCAACAATTAGGCCCTGAGAAGCACTTTTTCTAATGCAATATTCAGGCAACATGGGACTGAAACCACAGCAGGAAACAAGATCAGATAATTCCTATAGAAGGTAGGGTCTTAGTCACCACACTCAGAAACGAATAGGGTCTGCCCACATTAAAGAGTACAGGGAGTTTGACACAAATACAAGCTCCTAACTGTGAAACTGAGATTGTTAAATAATACTGTTTTTTTTTTAATTAAATGAAGATATTGAATATATTTGCAAAACTTTATGCAAACTTCATATAAGAATAGGTCCTAACAGATGATCATAATGAGAACAGTAACGAAGAGTGGCATTCTGTAAACACAGATCATTTTTCATTTTTCTTCTTTCAAATTACCAATACTGCTTAAACCATTAAGTGATCAATTATATTTCATTTAGTTTTTCCTTCCTTATTGTCAGTTTCAATCAAGTAACAACTAAATCTGAGCAATACATGAAATACTCATTTTCAGAAAACTTGAGGTTATGCAATTATTAAAAATGAATGTTCTTTTTTTTTCACATCTGGGTGCCCTCAAAACATAGCTGCATTCTATATAGTAACGATGAAATTGCCCTGTTTGTACCTTTCTAAACTTCTTTGCTTTATTGTGTATTTTTAAATGTTTTATTGATACTCTTTTCTTTTCCCCCCAACTATTACTTCCCATCAATTCAACCTCCCAATCGCTAGCTTTTTCAAAGCTCAACCAGTGTCGCTTCCTACATGAGATGTTTCCTGATCCCATCCAGCTGCTAGTCCCTTCTCCTTTCCCCCAAATTTATATACTTGTGTAGTCCTGCTGTTTTTCTCCAACAGAATGAAGCTCCTTGAGGGCAAGGACTGTTTTCATTTTTGTCTTTGTACTCTATTGACCAACACAGTATCTGGGCAATGGTTTGCGAACTTTCAGACTAGGCCAGCTAGTTCACTATGTTCTGAATCCAGTTGACTTGTACATTATGCTGAACAGAGGAATTTGTATTTGATCCTAGAAGTAACTGGGAGTCTCTGTAATTTACTTAGCAGAGAAGTAACACAGCTAGAAGTGACTTTTAGGAATATCACTGGGCAGCTATATTGGGGGCAGTTTAGAAAAATAAGTGACTTTATGTAAAGAGCCCAATTAGTAGGCTCTTAAAACAGTCAAGGTAAGAGTTAATGAGTTTGAATGCTGAGCCGCTGAGTGGAGAAAAGGAACAGATTGGAGCAAGATGCTGTGAACACAGAAACAACAAAATTTGGCAACTGAATAAATATGTGGGGTAAGGGTTAATGCGGAGTCCAGAAGTCCTTGCAAATCTGGGTGACTGGTAGTATGATAGTCCTCTCAACTGAAACTGAAAAGTTAGGAAAAGGGACAGGTTTAGACAGAAATATAATAAGTTCTCTATTTTGAACATGCTGAGTTTGAGATTCCTAAGGGAAATTCTCATTCAAAATGTTTAGCAGGTAGTTGGTTTTATGGAACTTGAGCTCAGAAGAGAGACTAGTTGGATATAAAATCCAGAAGGCACCTGCTTTATAACTGAATTCATGGAAGCTGATGAGGTCACCAAAAATGAAAGTATAGAGGGGAAGTGGCAGGACACACTTGTGGGGTACACTCACAATTACAGGGTGAGATACAAATGAAGATCCAGCAAAAAATGATGAGAAAGAATGGTCTGAGAAGTAGGAGGAGAAACAGGGTAGAGGAGGGTTATGAAAAATCAGAGGAAAAATTCCAGAATGAGATCATCCTCTTTGACAGCTAACCCTCTCACTGTACTCTAGATTATGTCTCCCCTGTCTCCACCCTCTGTTAGGCCTAGACTATGGATAGTCACCCCTTCTCTAATTAAATTTGCCTAATCTTCTGTTTACAAACATATCAAGTCTTCTATCCCTCAGGCAAGTACTCTCTCCCATTCATCTCCTTCACTACCAAATTTCTAGAAACCTATACTCACTGACTCACCAGCTACCAAACCTCAGATCCTAGCAGTCTGATCGATCCATCACACTAGTGAAATTATTCTCTCCAATATCATCTTAATGATAAAATACAATGCCTTTTTCTTCAGTCCTTCACTTTATTAACCTTTCTACAGCATCAGATATTTCTGACTATCCTCTCCTCTCCTTGATATCTCTTTCCCTGGCTTGTCTAATACTCTTCTCTCCTTGTTTTCCTGTCTAACTACTCCAATATCTGCTTCCTTGTTTCACATTCTTGCCACCTACTTAAGTATGGCTATCCCCCAAAGTTCGGTCCTTAATCAGCTCTTCTCTATATACTCTTCTAAGACAATCTCATTCACTCCCATGTCTTCAATTACCACTATGTTAATGATTTCCAAATCTATATATCTAGCTCTGATTTCTCTCCTTTGAAAGGAACTACAGTACATTTCCAACTGCCTATCAAGCACCTCCATCTAATGTACAGCATCTCAAACTCAATTATATTTCTTCCATGTGCCCTAATAGCACCATCACAGATTTACAGAGGAAGAACTAAGTTCCAAAGAGGCTAAATGACTTGCCAGGGCTAGGATATATATCCAACTCTTCTTATTCCAAATCAATTAATACTTCTACATATACTGTTCAATTTTTCCCACTTACCCACGCTTGTACCTCTAAATCATCCCTCCCTTTCCCCTTCTCTCTTCACCCACACATCCAAAACTACCAAGTCTTGTCAATTCTACAGTGACGCTGTATGTCACACCGATCATTTCTTCTCCATTCATATTATTCCTACCACTTTAGTTGAGCCCTCATCATTTATACCTGTACTATTTATTGTAATGATTTCCTTGTCTCTAGTCTCTCCACTCTCCAATCCATCCTTCAGACAGCTGTCAAAATAATTTCCCAACACACAGGACTGACCACATCACTCCCTTAACTAAAACAAAAAACGAAACAAAACAAAATAACATCCTTCTATTTGTTCTCTGCTTTTATGGGACAATGTATAGAATATAATATAAATTTCCAACCCTGAAATTTAAGGTCTATTACAATCTGCCTCCAACCTGCCTATGCAGTTTTATTTCACTCAATTTTCTTAACATATACTCATCAAGACTACTATTATACCTTTTCCTCTAAATGAATGCACAATCTAGATATAAAAGGTCATACCATAAACAAATTAGAGGAGAAAGAAAGGAATTCCCTTTCAGACTGATAGACAAGGGAAGAGTTCATGACCAAATAAGGGATAAAAAGGATACCAGATTATAAAATGAACAATTTTGATTACATAAAATTGAAACTTTTTTGATAAACCAAAACCAATTAAATGAGAAAAAAAAACATCTTTATAGCAAGTTTCTCTGACAAAGGTCTCATTTCCACAATATATAAGGAATTGATTCAAAGTGATTTAGAATGAGAGCCATGCCAAGTGATAAACTGTCAAAAGATGTGAATAGGCCATTCTCAAGGGGGAAAAAATTAAGCTGTCTACAGACATGTGAAAAAAATGTTCAAAGTCACTAATATTAGATAAACAACTGAAGCAAATCTGAGGTTAAAACTCATATCTATCAGATTGACAACATTGATTTAAAAAAAGGAAAATGGCAAAAGTTAGAGGGGCTGCAGGAAAATAGGCACATTAAGCACTACTAGTAGAAGAAAATTAGTGTAGTCATTATGGAAAACAATGTGGAATTATGTTCAAAAAGTTACTAAACTGTGCACATATCCACTGCCCCTCTGAAAGGAGCTAGATGGCACTGTAGATTATAGCACCAGATTTCGAGTCAGGAAGACATGAGTTCAAATTTTGCCTCTGACACTTAAAAGCTATGTAATGATGGGCAACTTACTTAACTGGTTTGTGCCTCGGTTTCCCGATCTGTAAAACAGGTATAATAATAGTGCCCAGCTCACAGGGTCACTGTAAGTATCAAATGAGATAACATATGTAAAGCACTTTGCAAACCTTAAAGCGCCTAGTTAAAATTATTATTGTTATTACATAGAGACATCACTACTAAGTCAATACTCTAAGAACAAAGAAAAAGCAAAAGGTCCCATACGAAGCTAATTACAGAAACTCTCGTGGTAGAAAAGAACTAGAAACCAAGGGGATACACATCAACTGGCAAATGGCTGAACAAATAACTGTATATGAATGTAATGGAAAGCTACTGTGCTGTAAAAAATTATTAAGCAGACGTATATTAAAATTGTACTTTGTTTCAGTTTTCCTGATCACAACCCCTTCTAGTTAGTTTAGTAAATAAGTTCATAAGTAGCCAATATAAAGTAACAATAATAAGAATTATAAAGGGGAACCAGAAGCCCCATGGATAAAGACAGCGTTAACACTTACCTGCAAACTGCCTAAAATCATCTAAAAGTCACATCCTGAGACTGTGCTAAATCAAGGCCTTCCTGTAAGGGTCCTTTGGTCCTGCTAATTGCCCATGGTCAGTAAGCCTCAGATAAGCTCCAGACATCAGCACCAAGAGTGGTAGAACACTAAATGTTGTTGATTACTTTATGATGTGGATATGTTAATGAACTAAACCCAAAGTGGCACGACTAAGAGTCTGTTTCCCATCAAAACCCCATAAAAACAAAACCCTAAATTCCTGCCCCCCAAGCACTTTTTCATCTCCTGACTCCCTGCTGCTCGAATGCTTCCAACTCCAATCTATGATTATCTAAGTGACTCTTGGTGCTGCTCCCCCTTCTCATTCTTTTCCCCATACTGCTTGCCTTACTCTACCACCCTACCCCTGTGCCCATGAAATCTGCCTTTGTATCTCCATGGTATTTGTCCCTGTACTTTCTGTGCCACTTGCCCCTATATGCTCTGTGCCTTATTACAGTGCAATTAAAGAATTATTCCCCAATGACATCATGATCTTTCCCAGGAAGGATACAAGAAACTGGGCATGCCTGCCCCTACATGACCCAAAAGAACCTCCTTGTGGTCTTCCTTTATTTAATTAATAATTCCATAAATTAATTAGCAATTAAGGATGTGTGTTGAGAAGCAAAATGGGCTCCCTAGCACTTAGTTCAACAAGTGCCCTTGAAGAGTTTGGCTTTTATTTGCTTTGAGTGATTCAGCTATTTCATTGAATCTTGCTAAGTGCTAAGCCCCAGGCCCAAGATTTGGGTGTTCTTGGTGCCTCCTTGCCTCAGGGGAGGACTTAGTTTAGACATGAGTTTGAGTGACATTTCTGGGACAGCAGAGGCTTTTAGACCAAGTGGATTTAAGTTGCTCTTTGTGGTGATTCTAGGTCACGTGGGTGAGTCACATGTGTGGCTCACCCCTGACCCTGAAAAAGATATAAAAACCAGGAGTTGGCCTCTTCTTGCTTGGAGCTCTTTGCTGAAGCAGTGGTGGCGCGTGACTCTGGGCCAGCCCTTGTTCCGAGCTCCCAGGCTGAACCTAGATGTTGGTAACTATGAATTGTATTTGGTCTGTCTGTTTGTAATTTGTTTAAAGGCTCTTGAGATGGTATTGATGAGGAGACTCCAGGCAGCTGTAGCTAAGGAGCCCGCCAGGTTGTAAACCCAGATGCTGAGACTTTATTGAACTCTGGTAACTACGTATTGGGATTTGAATCAGACAAGGTCTGTCTGTTGATGCTTGTAATTTGCTTGTGTTTTGCTCTGAAGTTCAGGGTGCTGGCTTTTCCCCCTGAACTAAGTGAATGATATGTGTGTGATGAATTAAAGTAAGCTTGCCAACCCCTTCACCTTGCTCTCCTTATTAAGGCAGATCAAAAGAACCTGTGCTGTCTGGCAGCTTTCTGGGTGCTGGCTGTGGGTGGATCTTTCCCCACCACAGAAGCTGCTAGCCAAATTATTAAAACAGGATGGTTCTTGGGAAGACTTAGATAAACTGATACACAGAGAAGTGAGCATGTCCAGTAAAACAATTTGCATAATAACATTTTAAAAATGAACAAATTAGAAAGATTTAAGAACTCTAAACAATGGACAGGCCAACTATGATTTCAGAAGATCAGTGATGAAGAATGCTACCTACTTCCCGACAAGTGTTTTTGCACAAACAAAACCAAGGTGACCAAGATCATAAGGAAAACAGAAAGCTGGGAAACAATTTTTACAGTGTCTCTGATAAAGGCCTCATTTCTTAAATATATAGAGAACTGAACTAAATTTATAAGAATACAAGTCATTCACCAACTGATAAAGAGTCAAAGGCAGTTTTCAGAGGAAGAAATTAAAGCTATAATTATATGAAAAAATGCTCTAAATCACTGCTGATTGGAGAAATGCAAATTAAAACAACTCTGAGGTACCACCTCATACCTATCAGATTGGCTAATATAACAAAAAAGGAAAATGATAAATGTTAGAAGAGATGTGGGAAAAATGGAACAATAATGCATTGTTGGTGGAGTTGTGAACTGATCCAACCATTCTGGAGAGCAATTTGGAACTATGCCCAAAGAGCAACCAAACTGTGCATACCCTTTGATCTAAAAATACCATTACTAGGTATGTACCCCAAAGAGACCATAAAAAGGGAAAAGTACCCACATACACAAAAATATTTATAGCAGCACTTCTTGTGGTGGCAAAGAATTAAAAATTGAGGAGATACCCATCAATTGGGGAATGGCTGAACAAGTTGTGACATATTAATGTAATGAAATACTATTGTGCTATAAGAAATATAACTGAGTAGGCTGATTTCAGAAAAACCTGGACTTACATGAACTGATGCTTGGAGAAGTGAGCAGAATCAGGAGAACACTGTTCATAACAATAGCAACATTCTGCAATGATTAACTATGATAGACTTAGCTCTTCTTAGCAATACAATGATCCAAGATAATTTCAAAAGACTTGGTGATGGAAAATGCTAACCACATCCAGAGAAAGAATTATGGAGTCTGAATTCAGATCAAAGAACACTATTTTCACTTTGTTTTTTTTTTTGTTTTTTATTTTCTTTCTTGTGGTTTTCCCCTTTTGTTCTGATTCTTCTTTAATGGCATGACTAACGTGGAAACATGTTTGTTTAACATGACCATACCTACATATTACAATGCTTGCTTTCTTAGGGAGGGGGAGGGAAGAGAGAAAAATTTGGAACTCAAAAGTTTACAAAAATGAATGTTGAAAACTATGTTTAATTGGAAAAAATACTATTAAGGAAAAAAAGATTAAAAAAGGAAAAAATTCAAATCTTTTCTTAAATAGCTAAAACATCTTTGTAATTTTATAATCAATGAGTGTTTTATTAAATGAGTGCAATATTCCAAGCAATTTTCTCTTAACTTTTCTAGCTAATTACTAAAATAAATGTTAAATTCATGAACAAGAAAGTGTTACTTTCAATAAGCACATAAGTACTGTAATTAAGTTGAAGGGGCTTATGAACACAAAAATGTTTCCAAAAAAAATTAATTTCGAAGGTGCAGAACAATTCCATACTGAGTAAACCCTCAAAGCCACCAATTGATGGCAAATTCCCGTAGGAATCACTTTAAATGCAACAGGAAAATTAATGCTACCAACAATTTATGTTAGATATTGAAAACTACTTAATCAACTTGAGATTTCGTATCTAAACTGAAAGTTAAGGATTGCTGTCCTTTTTTGGTCCTCCACACTTCAGTTCATCCTCCATTCAGTTGCCAAAATGATTTCTTCAATTGTAACTATGTAACCCTGTACTCAGTAAACTTAAGTGGCTCCCCATTATTGCCAGAATCAAATATAAAATCCTCTATTTGTAATGTAAAGCTCTTCATAATGTGGTCCATTCCTACCTTTCCAGTCTTCTTATACCTTTCTCCCTACCATCTTTTCATGCACTCTACAATCCAGCTACTCTGGCCTACATGTTCTTCTTTACATCTCCCATCAATGTATCATTGCCTGAAATGCTCTCCCTTTTCACCACTGCTTTTTAGTTTCTCTAGTTTCCTTCAAGATTCAGCTGAAATCCCATCTTCTATAGGAGACCTTTTCAAGTTTCCAAGTCTTCCAGCTACCAATGCCTTCCCTTCTGAAGTACCTTCCCTCTACTCTGTACATATAACTTAGGTATCTAAATATTTAAATGGTGTCTCCCCCATGAGAATATGAGCTCCTTAAGGGCTGACCTTAAGTCCCAGGACTATGTTTTTTGCTTCTCTTGGTATCTCCAACACTTAGCACAATAAAGGCTTGGTGACTGACATCCTCCAGTGCTTTTAAACAAGTGTAAGGTGCCTCCGAAGAGGATTAAATAAATGTTAATTTAGTATTTCTTGAATTATTTTAAAGCATTATTGTGAGGAGGCCATAGGCTTCACCAGACTAACAATGAAGTCCATGACATAGAAAAGGCTCTGATCTAAAAAATAACTAACAATTATATGGTTTTGTAAGACTTTCTTTACATACAGAATCGCACTGGAGCCCTACAATATCCAAGTGAAGTATTACAGGTATTATTATTATTCCTAGTTTGCAGAGGAGGAAACCAAGGCTCAGAGGAAGTAATTGACTTGCTCATGATCACTAGATCCGACTCCAAGTCCAGTCTTTTATCACACTGTTACTCCAAAAAATAATTTTTTTCTGGTGTAGCATCACTAATATTTTCCCCAATCATAAAGCACAAGAGGGAACAATATAGTACTGAAGAGTAGAGAGAAAAAGTTATTAACAGTACAGAAGTAATTTCTGAGTATCTTTAAAATCAGAAATGTGGTTTTTATTTTCACGAAATCTGGTGGTAGTATCTTCAACTCAACATAATCTTGGAGTAAAACAAGTCACTCTTCTTTCAAGTGAAACTATGATTTCTACTGTGAAATGAACATGTGATATCCCTCATATAGCACCAGAAGCTCAGCACAGTGCCCAACAAAGAATAAGCGCTTAATTAATACTTGCTGTTTAGCTCTCATTGGAAATAAGTCGAGACAGCTTGTTAGTTTCACTTCAATGGGGAAGCCAAGAAGAAAGACGAAAACCTGGTTAAACGAGCCGTCATTAAAATGAAGTTCATTAGTTTCCCTCCTCACCACTACAAAGGCTCCATTGCGACAGTATTCCAATCACACACAACCAAACCTACACATTCTTCTTAACTTTTACGTTCCCTAGAAAGCTGTTCTTAGGTCCTGTACTTTCTTCACTAATACATTCATTACTTTGACACCTGTACCAGAAAACAGATGGTTCCGATCCAGGCACAGCCAACGTAAATAGGCACACTAGAGGAAACGAAAGTGTAACAAGTTTCTTCTTCGAACAAGAAACGCTACAGAAAACCATCCAAACACACGTTTGGAACAACTGCACAAGTCTGGGGCGGACACGCCTTGGGAGCTGACAGCCTGGTTTTCATTCGGGACTACCTTCCAGACCCACCCCCAGACCCCCTCGCCCCGTGCAGGATAATCGGTGGTGACTACTCGCAAAGGGTGCCCGGCCGGGGTCGAAAGGGGAGGAGGGGGAGGGACAACTGACAGCTCAAGCTCCGCTCAGAGCTACAAGGGCGAGCCTGGGGCTCAGAAGTGAAGGCGACACTCTGGCAAGCAGAAACTCTTCTCCCCACGTCCCTAAGGCCTGAGTCCGGCCCCTCCGGCCCCCCACCGAGCCCAACTTCCTGGTTTTGCTGACCTCCCTACGCACCTCCCGGCAGCCGGGGCTCCCACGTTTCCCATAGCTCCATCTCCTACCTTCCTCGCTTTCGTCTCTATACTTTGCCTCTCCAAGTCGATCTCCACATCTGGCGGGGAGGACAAACAGCAGTCCGACTGCCTCCGTCTGGGAGGAAGCCCACGACTCGGCCTCCTTCAGTCACTCAGGCAGACGCCAGCCGGAGGTACCACCGATGCCGACGCAGACGTACAAACTAACTGACTGACCGACCCACACAGTGAGGGGAGAGCGAGGAAAGGAGGGCGCCGGGGCCCAGGAGGAACACTCCGAAGCCGGCACGGCGTGCGCATAGACGTGTCAACGTCGGCACGTCGGCTCGCACGTTAGGTCCAAGTCGTGCTTGCGGCCTCTGGGCCCCGGTTAGTATGCGGAGGAAGTGGGAGGGGGGAAGACTGGAGGAGGAGAAAAAGTTGTCTGGAGGGTGGGGTAGGGGGTGGGGTGGGGGTGGGGGTGGGGGTGGGGGTGGGGCGAGGTGAGGTGTTTTGTAGGAGGAAGAACGCGCGCGTCCCTCGGGGGCCGCGTATGTACGCGTGCGCGCACGCCCTCAGAGCGTCGGAGCGGTTTGGGAGGGTTTTGTGGCTTGTGCGCTTGCGTGTACGTTTCTGTTCTCTTTTTCTGTCCAGGCGCCCTCTCTCCTGGCTCTCTTACATATTTCTGGTCCTTAGAAGGCTGCTGCTGTGTGGAGAGGTACGCGCTGGAGGGACTAACCCTCTGTCACTGCCCTCAAGGAGCTTCTAGTCTCCTGACTTTTTCTCCCTGACCTCCCCCACCCTAACGTTTATTAATCTTAAAGCCTTCGACATGAATTATTCTTATTAATCCTGAGGGATTCTTATACTGGTAAGAGTTGCACTAAATCAACCCTTCGACTTAAGAAAGTGGTCCTCGGGGGTCCCTGAGGTCAAAACTTTTCATAACAATACCTAGACCTTATTTTCATATTGAATTATTCCCCTTTTCCACCTATCTGTTGTGAAGCTGCATTTTCTCCATATATTTCAATCAAAATAGCAAGTAACAGTAGATTGAATGCAGAAGCAAATAGAATCCAGCTGTCTTCTACTAAAGAAAACTAAAGAGTTTTGGAAAAATATGTCAACTGATATCATTGTTCTCCCTAAATTTTTGTTTTAGAAAATATAGTTTTTATTTTTAAGTGTTATTTATGTTAACAATGTGTTTATTTTAAATGAGTTATGAAATAAAAATTTTTAACGATTTACCCATTTTAATTTCTAATCCAGTAAATAGTGTTAGGTGTCATTTACCGTAGCGCCAATACGATAGTCACAGTGCCTACTGCTTGGCTACATAGCCTTCATAGTTCTGAATCTCAAAATATAACAGACCCAAAGCATTTATTCAAATACCAGAAAGCTAAATCCATCATAGCCACAAAGAAATCTAACCACATTAGCGTTGCAGGGGGCACAGCCATCCTCAAGCCTTCCCACAAACGAACGCCCTCAAGCAAAATCTCTCCTTGGCTGTCACTCAGCTAACTGCTCTCTGACTGCCTCTTCTCTCTGAGAGCTGTAAGTCCCACCATCTCTCTCCCAGCGCTGACTGCCTTCCTCTCAACTCTATTCCACCCTTCCTTCTCCACCCCTTCTTGCTCCACCCATTAGGCAAGCTCCTGCCACCACAGGCTCATGTGACTCAGACTGCTCACATGGCCCTATTAATGGATAGGAAAATCTTCAAATTGTATTAACAATACATTTACATAAATAAAAGTTCTGTGGATGACTCAATAATTGTTAAAATCTAAGAACAAAAAGTTGGAAAATAGCTGGACTAAAATTTCTCTAGTCTCTAATTCATTTAGAGTCTTGTGGTTTACAATATGCTTTACACACAAAAAATGTTAAGAACTTATCTAACTCTACATTTTACAGATGAATAAATTAAGTTCTATAGAAGTTGAGGCACTTGCCTATATCATGGGGTGCTCCAGCCGCAGCCCTAAGATCATGTCTCTGGAAGCCTCCCAATTTCTCAGTAGGTCCCTGTCCTGTGAGAAAATTTTCTCTTGTTGCAGAATACATTCTCTTATCAGAACAGACACAGGGGTGCCAAGCCCAAGGATTTTTGTCCCTGGTTGGCCCAGTGATTCTCCCTCGAACCAGATACCCAAGGTCCATGCCTCTGACAATTTCCTTAATGTCTGGTACATGCCCTACATTTTCCCATCCATCCATAGCTCCCAAAGACACCTCCAAAGACACCTAATTATCATCTCTGGCATTCCTTTCCCATCTACCATTTCCATATAAGCCCTGGCACCATCCTCATTCTCTCACAGGTTCCTTAAGGACCCTTGCCTGCTTTTGCTAAAATGTTACAATAAGTTTTTCACCACTTAACTCAGAGAAGGCTTGAGTGTGTGAATTCATTCCAGGCAACTCTGCCTTGACATTCTCGGTGTCCTAGCACCCCCAAACTTCATCATATAGTCATATAGATAGTAAACATTAAATGAGAGATTTGAGTCTACATCCTCTGACTCCAGAGGTGGTGGCTGTTCTAGGCTTATTTGTACAGTTATACAATTACCAAGTAACAGAGCTGGAAGTTGAAGTTAGGTCATAGATTAAGAGCTATAAAGGACTCAAAGGTCCTCTGTTCTTATACCTCCCCTCCTCCCCCTTATTTTGAGCAAATGAGGAAACTCAAACCTAAAGACAAACATTTATAGCTGAAAGAGAATCTCAGAAGTCATCTATTCATCCATTTATTTTATAGATGAGGAAACAGGCCAGTGAGAATAAATAACTTCTTTAATGTTACAAAAGTAGGGAGTGGCAGACCCAGGGCTTGAAGCCAAGTTCTCTGATACCAAGCTCAGCACGCTTTTTCCATCATACTACTCTATGACTTGTTCAACATACAGATATTATGCATTTGAATCCAAGTTCTCTGACTCCATATTTCATGTGGTTTGGTTTTCTTTTTACTCCCATCCTCCCAGCCTGCTTGTCCCTTCTCAGACTCCTTCCCTCAGGCTTCAATTCATTTTGTATATCTTTTATGCAACATAAGATTATGTTATAAGATTTGAATAAAGTAAGCCTCTTTTTACCCCAATATCTGTGTGTGTGAGACACGTTTATTTTTTCAATATATAATTCCTAGGGATTATCCTTTGTCACCCTCTAGAGTATCTGTTTAAAAGACCCTTTGTTCAAAACTGCCTAGTCAGCTTCACCATAATGGTGAGCATCAGCTTATGAGAGAAAATGGTGTAGACAATGCCAATAAAGCTGACTTGTCAGTTTTGTTGCTTCCTAAAACCTGTCTGACCATGTTACTCCCCTGTTCAAAAAGCTTCAGTGAGATCCAACCATTCTGGACAGCAATTTGGAACTATGACCAAAGGGAAACCAAATTGTGCATACCCTCTGATCCAGCAATACCACTACCAGGCAGGGCATCTCCATTCATCCTGATCTATATCTGACCGCTGGACCCAGATGACTCTGGAGGAAAATGTGAGGCCGGTAACTTTTCACAGCCTTCCCTCACTAAAATCCAATTCATTTGCAAGTCAAAGAATCATCTTCCTGATGTCATGGACCTCTTTGAGCAAGAAAGGACAAACCACAACCTGTGAATAGTCTGAGCTGCCAACTAGGGACCCAACTGGCCAATTCCAGTTGGACAACACAGCTCTCCTTCTCCCTCTCCCTCTCCTCTTCTCTCTCCACATGGGGTATCATGCTCTTACCTGAGAGTGTTCTCCTCAAAGGAAGGTAAATTTTGATGTCTGAAACCTTGCACTTTACTGGCTACATTTTTTTTTTCTTAAAGACCATGCCTTAAACCCAATTTACTCTGGCTCTCATTGATTAGGCAAAAATAGATCCCTGCCCAAGCACCCTTTAATGGTTATTTTGGGGGTCCTGAGAGCTCAGAGTGAATGTAAACAGTAATTGTTTCTCTTTTGGCCAAAAACTCTGGGGATCTTCCCCTCCCAGTTTGATTTTTTTTTTTTTTAACTAAAAGGACCATCCCTTGGATCATTCTTAAAGAGCCCTAATCACTGAATGGGTGTTGCCTCGCTCCAAATGAAAACTCAGAAAAGATCTTATCTTAAAAAGGCCAAAGTCTCCTACTGCATCCTGGGCCATCTCCAGTCATCCTGATCTATATCTGGCCTCTGAACCCACATGTCTCTGGAGGAGAAAGTGAGGCTGGTAACTTTACACAATCCTCTCTCACTAAAATCCAATTCACTTGCAAGTCATGGTGTCATCTTCCTGATGTCATGGTCCTCCTGGAGACCAAAGGACAAACCACAACCACTACTAGGTCTATATCCCAAAGAGATCATAATCAAGGAAAAAGGACCCACGTGTACAAAGATATTTATAGCAGCTCTTTTTGTGATAGCAAAGAATTGGAAATTGAGGGAATGCCCATTAACTGGGGAATGGCTGAACAAGTTGTGCCATGTTGATGTAATGAAATACTATTGTGCTGTAAGAATTGATGAGTAGACTGATTTCAGAAAAACCTAGAATTACATGAAATTATGCTGAGTGAAGTGAGTAGAACCAGGAGAACATTGTACATAGTAACAGCAACACTGTGTGATGACCAACTCTGATAGACTTAGATCTTCTCAGCAATACAATGATCCAAGACAATTCCAAAAGACTCGTGATGGAAAATGCTAACCACATCCAGAAAAAGAAGTGTGGAGTCTGAATGCAGATCGCAGCATACTATTTTCACTTTATTTTTTTCTTGTCGTCTTTCCTTTTTGTTCTGATTCTTCTTTCACAACATGACTAATATGGAAGTATGTTTAACATGATTGTACATATATAACCTACATCAGATTGCTTGCTGTCTTAGAGGGGAGGGAAGGTAGGGAGGGGGGAGGGAAGGTAGGGAGGGAGAAAAAATTGGAGCTCATAATTTCACAGAAATGAATGTTGAAAATTATCTTTACAGGTAATTGGAAAAAATAAAATACTATAAAGAAAAAAAGATTAAAAAAAAGCTTCAGTGACCTATTATCTGATATAAAAAACAGGCTCTTCAATCTGACATTAAAAACTCTCTTCAACCTGGCTCCCACCTCCCTTGCCTATCATTTCATATTACTACCCTTCATGCTCCACCAATTGGCTATCCCCCAGGCCCAGCAAAATACTATGAAGACAGTAGATGCTTAATAAATACTTATTAAATTAAATTAATACTCTCCATTTTGCCTAGGAAAACCTGAGTTCATGTCCTATTTGGAATCAATGAAAAAAAAAACATGAAGCAAGGTGGCCTAGCCATACCAGATCTCACACTGTATTATAAAATAGTGATTACGAAAATAATCTAGTACTGGCTAACTGTGGTGAATCAGTGGAAGAGATTAGGTATACAATACATTGTAGTAAATGACTATAGTAATCTAGCGTCTGATAAACCCAAAGATCCAAGTTTTGAGCACAAAAACTGCTAAGAAAACTGGAAAACAGTATAGTAGTAACTAGGTATAGACCAACATTTCACACTGTAAACCAAGATAAAATCAAAATGGGTATGTGGTTTACACATAAAGGGTGATACCATAAATTAAAAGAGCACAGAATAGTTTAAATCTATGGATAAGGGAAGAATTTATGACTAAACAAGATATAGAGAAAGCATTACAAAATGTAAAAAGAATAATTTAGATTACATAAAATTTAAAGTTTTTGCACAAACAAAACTAATGCAAGAAAAATTAGAAGGAAATCAGAAAACTGAGGAAAATTTTACAAGTGTCTCTAATAAAGGCTTCATTTCTCAAATATATAGAAAACTGAGTCAAAGGATATGAACAGGCAGTTTTCACACAAAGAAATCAAAGCTATCTATAGTCACATGAAAAGATGCTCTAAACTAATATTAATTAGAGAAATGCAAATTAAAACAACTCTGAAGTACCACCTCACTTATCAGATTGGCTAATATGACAAAAAAGGAAAATGATAAATATTGGAACAGGTGTGGGAAAACTGGTACAGTAATGCACTTTTGGTGGAGTTCTGAACTGATCTAACCTTTCTGGAGAGCAGTTTGGAACTATTCCCAAAGGGCTATAAAATTACATATACTCTTTGTTCTAGCAATACCCCTGCCAGTTCTGCATTCCAAAGAGATAAAAGGTGGGGGGGGGACAGGAGGGAAAACCAGTTTGTACAAAAATATTTATAGCAGCTCTTTTTGTGGTGGCTAAGAATTGGAAATTGAGGGGATCCCCATCAATTGGGAAATGGCTGTACAAGTTGAAGTTTTATGATTGTAATATAATATTATGCTATAAGAAATGACAAGCAGGATGATTTCAGAAAAACCTAGAAAGACATGAACTAATACTTAGTCAAGTGAGCAGAACCAAGAGAACATTGTACACAGTAAAAGCAGTATTGTCTGATGAAAAACTGTGAATGACATAGCTATTCTCAGCAATACAATGATCTGAGACAATCCCAAAAGACTCATGATAAGCATGCTATCCACCTCCAGAGAAAGAACTGATGTCTGAATACAAACTGAAGCATACTATATCATTTTCTTTCTTTCTTTTTTCCTTTCTTTCTTTTTTCTCTCTTCCTTCCTTTTTCTTTCTTTTTTTGTTCAAATACTTTTGCACAAAATGACTAATATGGAAATGTTTTACATGATTGTGCATGTATAACCTACATCATATTGCTGAGGGGAGAGAAGAGAGAAGAGAGCAGGAATAGCATTTGTAACTCAAAACTTAAAAAAAAAAAACAAAAATGTCAAATGTTTAAAATTGGTTTTTTGCATGTAATTGGGAGGAAAATAAAATGTTATTTAACAGATACATTGTCATCATCAACATGCATTTATGAAGATTGTACTATATGCCAGGCACAGTGCTAAGGGCCAGGCATTCAAAGAAAGGCAAAAACAAAGTCCCTGTCCTGACTCTGTGTCCCTGGATAAATCATTTAACTTTTCTATGCTTGAGGCAGAAAATGTACCAAACTATATTGGTAGAGGAGTTTCTTCATGAGGCAGTTCCCTAAAAAGACTGAAACCACAGGTCTAGTCCCTATCCCTCATCCTATCTTCCATGCCTAACAAAATGTCTTGCATTTATTAAGTGTATACTAAGTGTCAGATTGGACTCCTGAAGCACGTTCAGGTAGAAAGAGTATTAAATCTGGAGTCCTAAGTACTGGATTTGAATCTATCTTCTCATGCTTACTCTCTGTGTGACCTTGTACAAGTCATTTAACTTCTTTGGCCCTCAGTTTCCTAATTATAAAATGAGGTGTTTGGACTAGATTAAGGTTTCTGTTAGCTCCAAATCTAATCTCTTAAAAAATAGTGGAGTTATGAAATATATATGACCCCAAAGTGAGCAAAGGACACCTCCCCACTCAAGGACACATTCTTTGTGGAACATTAAAGTAACTTAAGCTGTTGGATTGAGGTTGACTTTTTTTTGATTCACATTTATTACAAGATGTCTCCCAAACTTATGAGTTTTGGAAATTCCAAAGCGGATTTCTAACTTGAGTTACATTCTACCATTAAAAACAATGTTATACTTGATGGTAGACTAGAACCTGCCCACAGCAGAGTAAGAAGTAAAGCTGAATAAATAATGATTTCTTTAGCTGGTGAATCTCTTGGTTACAGCATGGGATTAATGAATAGCTAAAAGTCAAAGTGCAGTCTGTGGCCATTAAAAGGAGCAGCATACAATCACAGGATTCAGAAATGAAAGTGACCTTTGATATCAAATTTTCCTATCCTTCTTTTTCAACATTTTACATATGAGAAAACTATGGTTCAGGGAAGTGAGTACATAGGAATAGGTAACATTAACAATCACTGACAATGGGTACATTAAAGGATGAATTGCTATTAATTCTTTGAGGTTAAATGGCTACAAGATGTTACACATTACAGTCACAGGTACAAATTAAACAAGACTAAGTAAGATCCTATGATTCATGCATGCATTATTTATAGATAAAAAGCTGCAATTAAACCAGTGTCTGTCTTACTACTCCTGAATGAAAGCGTGAAAAATAATTTATGAAACACTTACTATATACTAAGCATTGTGCTAAGCATTGGGATAAAAATAGAGAACTGAGACAATCTCTGCTCTCAAGAGACTTATATTCTAGAGTAAATTAGGAAAACGCATAGAGGTATTGTAATAAGTTAGGCCTAACTCAGTCAGGGCTGGAATATAGTATATCAGGCTCAAAAATGGAATGAAATTATATACTTGTAGTCTATCTAACAGTTAGCAAAAATGAGGTTTGCTTAGCTATAGAATGGAAAGGACATTCAACAAGCATAGTCTTGATTCAGTTGAACTTAGTTTCCTTTCCTCTATGTGTAGTGGTAGTGTAAATTTGAAGATCTTCCCATCCATTAATAGGTCACATAGAAGCCTAAGTCACACAAAGCCTGTGGTGGGAGGAGCTTCCTGAACAGGTGGAACAGGAAAGAGTGGAGCAGGAAGGGTGGAACAGAGCTGGGAAGAAGTTGGTCAGAGCAGTTAGAGCTGAGGTAGAGAGAGGAAGCAGCTAGCTGTGCATTCTCATTTGTGGGAAGGCCTAGCAGAAGGAGGGCTTGAGAATGGTGGCGCCCCCTGCATTGTTATTGTGTATGGATTTATTTGTTGCTGTGATGGATTTGGCTTTCTGGTGTTGGGATGTGGCTTTCTGGTGTTTGAATAAATGTTTCAATTCTGTCTTCCATATAGAGAGTCTGTTATATTTTGCAATTCAGAACTACTCCAGCATATTCATAGTCACTGTTGGCACTGTGAACATTGCGTTGGTAATACATTTGGCATCATGAACAGGATCACGAAATAACAGATCTCTATTTGGAGGCAAGAAGGCTTTAGAGGAAGAAATGGATACCCCAGGATGGGAGGATTTACTTTATTCTTCCCTAGCAAGGGAATGGGCTAAAAGCAACAGACCCCTGTGAAAACTGGGAACCGAGGCTACACAAGGGAGAACCTAGAGATTTGGAAAGATGGTTGCAAGGAATACCAATAAAACCAGGGAAAGAACTGACAGGGGTGTGTAGGAGAGGCTAGATTTTGCTAACGGGTTATCGTCTTATGTGTAAAAAAAAGATACACGCCGCTGAAGGAAAAAAACTCAGATGGAAAGGGAGTTGGCTGGTTTGGTACAGCATTCAGGCTCTTCTTTAGAAGAACAGGCTGGAGGGTCTCAGGTGACAGGAGAACAAATGAGTATTTGGGAGTTGGCTGGTTTGACTCCTTTGGAAAGACATGCTGTTGTTCATTTAGCCAGGAAAAAGTGAAAAACTAAAAAAGGAATGCGCATTCAGTCCTTGTTCATGCAGAGCCTAGTTGCCCCAATCACTGCCAGGAGAATGCATGGGAGGAGAAAGAAACAATGTTAGATGAGGCCTCTCAGGCAGAAGTTCATCCAATACTAAGAAGAAGGCAGGAGAAACCAGGGAAACACAGTGTTCAAGAAGATAATTGAGGATTTTACTCAGTAGGAGGGCATGCATGTTTTGAGTCAGTTCACCCAAAGGATGAGAGAATTGTTAATATCTTGGATGGTGAGAATCAGTAATGAAGAGGCCAGAGGGATATTGATAGATAACATAGATTGTTTGAAATTCATAGGTATTAGTCAGAATTCTTTTGTACAGCAAGCTTCTAGGGATCATCATATGCTAGGAGGTAACAATACAAGCAATCTGTTATCTTCGGCTGCAAATGGATGCAACAGATAATATGTTACTGACTATGTGTGGCCTAGTGGAGATAGACCCTGGTATTCATGTAGGGATTGTATGAGAAAGTTAAAGGAGGAGGCAATGAAAACTGTAATTATGACCAGAAATGCCAAGTTTTATTATGATGTTCCCTTAGCAGTTTCTCATAGAAATATAATAGTGAAGATGGCTCTTCCTGCTTATAATCACCTAATTCTTACTCTACTGATTGTGGAGGTAGGGCACCCTCTTTCAGAGGTGCTAGATAAGATTTCACAGTTAAGTGACTTAGGGGACTGGGGAAAAGATAAATTTCCTCAATAAAGAAGAGTAAATAGCCAGCAAAGTCAAAGTCAGAACAGATTGTCAAGAATTGTCTACTGCTCTATTGAGAGCAGGGGTAGATTTTGGAAGAATAGATGGTATTTCAACTAATGAGCTATATAAGATGTACCAAGAAAAGGTACTTAATATTAGACTCAATAGAGAAGGAGGAACTGCCCCTACAGTTCCTCCTGAATCATTACATCCAAGTTTGTCACACCTTAAGGGAGAATAGGAAATTGACCAAGCCTCAGCTCAGATTAAAGAAATATATAACAGTAAGGAGGATGGGAATTAGTGCAGGTTTAGTTGGTTCATGGACTCCAGAAGCACAGCTGACCTGCTTCTGGTTGTTGTCTCCTTGTTTCTTTTTGGCTTTTCGTCTATTCTCCTTGTTTGCTAGATTTGTTTTCTGCAGGTTTGGTGTCTTCCACCTGCAGATGCCAGATCACTTAACCCAGAGAACTGAAAAGTTTATACGGCTGACTAACTCTGAGTAATACATATCAATCCAGGCTGTTATTCACTTGCCAGGAAGCAATGTAATATAATCAAATTGTAGCAAACAGAGCACACAGCAAAATAGTTCAAATTGACTCTGAGTAAAGTAAATCAAGCCTTGCTCCTGTGGCTTTTTTTTTGGTCCCTCCCTCTTAGGGAGATACCTATGTTAGATACTTAGGTACCTACCTTGTTAGGTAGACAATGTTAGGAAGAGACTTTGAGGGAAGTGACATGCCTTTTGGCTAGGTGGAAGAAGAGACAGGAAAGATCAAAGACAAAAAGACAACAATGGCTAAGTAGACAGAATCTTTTTTCATGTCTGGTCTAGTCTTGCTTATGCTTTGATACCCTACTGATGTAATCAATGATACAGAGCAGGGCTTCTAAAATTTTTTCCACTTGCTACATTTTTTTGCCCAATAAATTTTTACATGACTTGGGGTATTTAATTATATAAAATAGGTATACAAATCAAACATTTACTGATAATAAATCATAAAGAACTTTATTTTAAGACAATTCTTTAGTATACATATAATTTTACCACTTATTAAAGTGGAAAGCAAATTTGCATACTAATGAGATGTGATTATTTTTACATAAAGAATTAAATCTTGGTGGAATATTTGATACTGCAGGACATAGAGCATCTTCAGTGTTTTTCAGAGTTCATTGATATTTTGATTTTATAATTGTCCATGCTAAGAAAACCACTTCCCTTAAATATGTAGTACAAAGTAGCAGAAGTATGTTTAGGGCCATTTCAGAAATTGTTGGAAATTCTGTCCTAATCCCAAGCCAAAATTCATCTAATGATTTTTTAGAAAACTCAAGTTTTAAATATGTGTCAGTTGATAACTCAGCAAATTCTTCTTGACCCTTAATGGCAGATGACTGATTTTTTTTTTATTTCAGTGGAGTATGGTTTTGAACCGAACTTAGTTTTGTAGAATCAAAATCTGAAGGGAAGTATTTCTGAAACTGTTTCTCCAGGCACTTCAGATGACCAATTATAACTCTTACGATTAAATCTTTGAGAAGGTTATTTTCAATTACAAAATCATTCATAGCTGTAAATATTTCTAAAGAACCATCTTCCACCCTATCCCATCATATGTTAACTTTTTTTTAGTAAAACCTTCAAGTTTATCTTTTAACATAAATGTTACATTTTTTCCTCAAAGTGACATGTTTACATAATTGAGTTTTTCAAAAATATCTGAAAAATAACATAGTTTTGAAAGCCATGAATCAATACAAAAAAATGAACAAAATTAGATTTCTGCTCAGTCAAACATTTAACAACTTCATCTTTCAATTTCAATAATCTATTTAAACTTTGCCCTCTTGAGAGTCACCTTACCTCTGTATGTAGTAATAAGTTTTTGTAATCGGAGTCCATGTCTTTCCAAAGCTTTGAAAACAAATGTCTGTTAAGGGCATGACTTTTAATGAAGTTAATGATTTTGATAGTATTTCGAATCACAACATCTTACTCTGGTGGTTTTTTTTTTTTTTGGCTATGAATGCCTCCTGATGGATCATGCGGTGAGTAAAAGTGATATATTCAATGCCACCAGCTTTATCTTTTGCTACAGATCCAACATTCTCAACCATCATTGCTCCAGCACTACCCATACAGATGCCAATACAATTTTTCTATTGTTAACTTTCATTGGTGAAAAATAAGATATATATGTTCCCTTCTTATATGCCTTTCAAAAGGCTGAAAAAACAATAATTCCTTATGTATGCTTCCTTCATAAACATATCTTACATAAAATAACAACTGTGCCATGTTAGAAATATCAGTTGTTTCATCTAACTGAATTACCAATTTTGGGCTGTCCTTAAGCCTGGTAATAAGCTGCTAGAATTGGCCATTACTAATTTCAGAAATTCTTTTGGAAACAGTATGATTCAATAAAGGAATTTTATGAATTTCTTCTCAATGCTTTTTCCCATGAACTATTTCTGACATTTTAATAGCAGCAGGTAACACAAGATCTCCTATCATATAGGCTCTTTAGTTTTTATAATTAAATAAGAAGTTTCATAAGATGCAAGTAAATATTTTCCACTGATAGTAACAAATTTCTTGAAACATTGTTTTTCTTTATTTGAAAATTTTTAAAGTTGTTCAAAATATTCCTTTGGTTTATTGCAGCATGCTGCATGCTTGGTATTAAGATGTCATTTTAGTTTGGCTAGTTTCATACTCTCTGCAGCCAAAACTTCATTACTATTAAGCAAAGAGGTTCTTTCATACCATCATCATTATTAGAAGTGAATCCATATTTGTAACAACAATGTTGCTAGCAGCTGCTGTGGAGGTGAAAGACCAACACAAGACCAACAAGAAGAACACACAGGAGGGCTACTAGCACAGCTTCTTTAATCTGCTTTTCTAAGAAAATCAACTTTAAGGGGTTTACAATCTTACTTTAATTAAATGTACATATAGCATTCACTTAGTTCAGGGGGAAAAGCCAGCACCCTGAATTTCAGAGAGTATACAAACAGAAATTACAAGCATACATTATATAAACAGAGAAAATAAACACAAATCAGTAAACAAGCTTCTAACCGTCTAACTGTAGCAATACATACAGTTACCAAAGAGAGAAGCATCAACATCCGGGTTTTCAAAGCCAGCAGGGAGTGAGGAGGGGCTCAATGATGGCTGCCCAGAGTCTAGTCTGGTCAGATCACACAACACTCTTCCAGTGAGTGAGAGCCCCAAAACAAAACTCCAACCTCAGATCTTATATACCCTTCTCAGGGTCAGAGGGCATCACAACCATATGACTACTAGGCCTTCTTGTTTCTCAAGCAATTCATCAAACACTCTTGATTCAACCAAAGAAACAAAGGCACAACTCATCAAAGGCACTTGATTACCTCAATGCTGAGAAGCACTCAAACAAAAAACAGCAAAAGTCCCACTTTGCTTGCCATTACACTTGAAAGGCAAGACTCAAAGGTACTTGATCACCTTAGCATTCCAAAAGAGAAAACAGTAAAAAAAAAAAAAAGTCCCACCTTTCTTACCATTATAATATTGCAAAAATGATTCGCCATATTTACTTGTCAATTTAGGTGTACTACAACCTGGTAGCAAAGATTCTGCCACATTTTTATCTCTTCTGTCTAAATTTGACCACTTATCCATAACCAAAAAATATTTTTGTCCTAAAATATAAATAAATATTGCTAATAATTTCTCAAATAAATACTGTTTGTTGAATGAAATTACAATTTTGCTTAATTTTAAAAATTGATGTTCATACTTACATACATGTATGGCAGTGATGGAGAAATATTGTTAAAGGGATTTTGTCTTTACTTCCTGCAATTAAACACTATGTTTCTGTAAAAAAAGGAGATAACAGCAATTTTTGAAATCAAACATTCTAACACAGTACAATCCAAAGATATACTAATTTGATACTTACATGCTGAGAAATGATGGTAGGAAAATACTGAAAGTCTTTTTTTCCCATAAGCTATTATGTTTCTGTAAGAGCAGTAAAGTGCATGTATAGTAAAAACACTGCAATTCATGACATACAATAGTCTTGAATCTATGTTTCTGGCAGCATTCATTGGTGCTGTGTGCCATTATGGCACGCACAGTGAAAAGTGCACATGTTATGTGTTCAGAGCCAAGGCTATGGTGAAGTTGTGTGATGCAACACGGGCAAGCACTGCCAGAAACACGTTGGATTCATTATGCATTTAATTTTGAATCCATTTTTGGCCATTGTACATTCCATACATTGTACAACCTTTTACTGTTGCCATATTTTTTGTGATCCCCACATTCAGTTATGCAACTCCATATGGGGTCAAGACCCAAAGGTTAAGAAGGACTGACAGAGGAAAATGTAAAAGATGGGAAAAACATATATGTGTGTGTGTGTGTGTATGTGTGTGTATTATATGTATATCTACATATACATGAACATATATAAACACATATGTACATATACACACATATGTAAACACACACAGAAGTACATATGAATATACATGTATATAGGAGCAGCTAAGTGGCACAGTGGATTGAGCCCTGGGCCTGGAGTCAGGAAGACCTGAGTTCAAATCTGACCTCAGACACTTAATAGCTGGGTGACACTAGGCAAGTCACTTAACCCTGCTTGCCTTCGTTTTCTCATCTATAAAATGAGCTGGAGAAGGAAATGGCAAACCACTCCAGTATTTTTGCCAAGAAAATACCAAATGGGGTCATGAAGAGATGGGCATGACTAGAAACAACTGAACAATGAGAGAGGTGGGGGGGAGAGAGAGAAAGAGATGTAATGGAGGTGCTCATGTATGATATATGGTCCTGAGTATTGTAATAATCTATAACCTCATTCGCAAGGTTCAGATTCAATCCTAGAACAGAATGAAGCACTTACCAGTCACTAAACAGTTGAAATGAGATTTATTTTTGCTCTAACACATCAAGGATATGCAACAAGGGTATGGTGGCACTTAGTTTCTTTCAGAAACATCTGGTTAATAGGGTTAATGGTGACTTGTATGATGCTTCCTATATGGAAATTAATTTCTATTTGAGCTTCTCCTTTAACCACTTCAGCAACTTAGTAAAAGGCTCACTTACCTTCCTCCTTCCAGCAATCTTTTCCTCACTTTTCATCTCCTGTTTTCATTCTCCTATCTCATGTCTCAGATCTCAACAAAGAGGGAAGAAAAGGGAACTAGCATTTATTAAGTATCTACCATGTGTCAGGCACTGGGCTACACACATTACAAATATTACTTCATTTAATCCTCACAACAACCCTGAGAAGTAGGTGCTATTATAATGCATATTTTATAGTTAGGGAAACTGAGGCAGACAGAGGTTAAGTGACAGTGTCTGAGGCTAAATTTCAGATTTTTCTGGTTTTAGGCCCAGTGCTCTATCCACTGAGACACCTAGATGACTAGAACCTCTGGGTCAGAGACCATAGGTGGGTTCCTGGCTACTACCTGTCAATTCCCATACCCACCAAGAGAGATTTCTTCAGTTATATGGTCAACAGTTAAATTAGTTGTCCATTGGATTTTGTTACATGGTCTCTAAAAGCCAAAATCTCTGTCTCTAGTTGCAGTGTGTGGTGGTACAATTCACTTTTAGTTCTATTCTGCCAGTCCAATTTCTCTTCAGTATATTTTTCAGTATTTTTGGGGTCTTCTTTAGCAAGTCATTGACTTGTTTTTCATGGTTTTCTTACATCGTTTCATTTCTCTTCCCAATTTTTCCTCTACTTCTCTAACTTGCTTTTCCAAATCCTTTTTGAGCTCTTCCATGGCCTGAGACCAGTTCATGTTTTTTTTGGAGGCTTTTGTTGTAGGCTCTTTGACTTTATTGAGTTCTTCTGGCTGTATGTTTTGGTCTTCTTTATCACCAAAGAAAGATTCCAAAGTCTGAGACTGAATCCGGGTGCATTTTCACTGCCTGGCCATGTTCCCAGCCAACTTACCTGACACTTGAGTTTTTCAGCGGGGTATGACTGCTTGTACAGTAAAGAGTACTATTTTCCAAGCTTGAGGGTATGCACCAGCTCTGCCACACCAGCACTCCTCCTTCCCCAAGAACCCCCAACCTGGACTAGACTTAGATCTTCAGTAAGCTCTTCACTCCTGTTCTGATCCACCACTTAATTCCTCCCACCGGGTGGGCCTGGGGCCAGAAGCAACTGCAGCTCTAACTCTAGCTGCCCCACCTCCGCTTCCCCCCGGGGTGGTGGCCCAACCGGAACTCCTTCTTTCACTCTGTCCCCAGCAGCTTTTCCCACTAACCTTCTCTGTTGTCTTTGGTGTTTGTGGGTTGAGAAGTCTGGTAACTGCCACAGCTCACTGATTCAAGGTGCTAGGGCACGCTCTGCCCGGCTCCTGGTCTGGTTGGTCCATGCTGCGCCTTGCTGGGCTCTGCTCCACTCTGCTCCCAGCTCCGTGAGTGAAAGACCTCACCCAGCAGCCAGCCAGGCTGTCCTGGGCTGGAGCCCTGCTTCCCTCTGCTATTTTGTGGGTTCTGCAGTTCTAGAATTGATTCAGAGCCATTTTTTATAGATTTTTGGATGGACTTGGTGGGGAGCTCACGCTAGTCCCTACTTTCCAGCCACCATCTTGGCTCTGCCCCCCTGTCAGTCCAGTTTCTACAGGATAGTAAACAACAAGCAAGAGATACTGAGCTTGGCACTTTCTTTATACTCACCTGTGCAGCCTCCTCCAGTTCCCACTATGCTAATAGTTCTGTATAAGTGGGATCCTGCTCTCACCTCATAGAGAGGACTACCCATATATGATCAGAAGAGTTCTTGCTACTAGGAACTATGCAGTGGCTCACCAGTAGATATCCAGCTTACTATGCTCTTTTCCCAACTCAACCATGATGTGAGCCATGAGGCCATTTCATCTCTTCTCAGTTACCAACCATACCAAATTTAGGTGTGAGCCAATTGCCACCTTTGCTTCAGGTTCAATGTTGGGATCAAACCAGACACTCACAAGTCATCAAGTAGTTAAGAAAACGAAGTTTGCTTTGACCTAACATAGCAAATATATATAACAATGATAATATCACTTAAATTCTCTTTGTTTGACTTCCTTCATCCCCATATGGAAACTAATCTGGTCAACAAAGAAAGTTATGGCAACTAATGTAGTCTTCAGACATCTACCGAGTCTGAGGGGCACTAAATTCACATGAGTGGAACTTTTTTCGTCCTTAGGTGACCAGGAAGCTGTGTCAAGGGAGACATAAGCCAATCAGGTCCCAAGGCTAGCTTTGCTGACTTTGAATTCACGTTGCAGAGAAACAGGGATCTTAGTTCTATCACAGGTGGAGGTCAAAGTTTGGTGCTTGGAGAATTTTCAGATAGTTGACCAGTCACAGCAATACCAAAGCCAAAGAGCACAGTGTCAATCAGCTACTGCAGCTCCATTTCCCTAGTCTTCACTCACTGTAAGGATTTTCTCTTTGGCTTACTTTTCTTCAATAGTGTCTGTTATTAAATCTAGGGGCTAATGATGATTCTCATACATTGTCTCTTTCCTGAAGCTTCTAGAAGCCTTCCCTTTCCCTCCAGACTCTGCTGAAGAGAATGATGCAGTAGAAGGAATCATGGGAAGATGATGGAATAAGGCAGAAAATTACCTCACTCTCCCAACACCTCCCCCCACCCCAGATAATTTAAAATAGTGCCACAAAGCAAATTTTAGAGTGTCAGAAATAATTAAAAGTTGGTATAAAGCAGTTTTCTAGCCTAAGAAAATTTGGGAGGACATTAGGAAAGATCTGACATCCTGGAGTGATAGTGTGTCCTGATTGAAGTGCAGATACTTTTGGGCAGATATCACAGAGTCAATAAGCAGAAAACTCTGGAGACAGTTGCGTCCTGTGGTAGCCTCAGCTTCAGGAGCTTTTCCCTCATAGACAGTATAGGGGTTGGGTCGCTGATCAGGGAAGATCGTGGGATCCTTCCACTGGTACTAGACTTAACGCCCAGGAGGGCTGACCAGATAGGGTCCCACCCTTGGTCCCAGTCTCTGACTGCAGGCAAGGAGAAGTGAGCACACAACACCATGAGTACAGTCTCAGAAGGTTGTGGTCATTTACAGGAGAACAGAGTCCCAGGTTTCATATCCAGGGCAGAGGGGTGAGCTGAAGCATGCAGCTGCCTGAGGCTTCACAGGAAGCAAGAATGGAGGGAGTGGTGCTAGGGGCCCTGGTTATGTCTCAGGGGCAGAGAGGAGTACTTCTCTCTCACTCACAGACCAAGGTATGAGCCAGAGGAGTAGTGACCACACCTGACCTTAGATTATAGAACTTTGGAAGAACCAAGAGGTCAAAGGCCACCAGGCAGAGCTCAGAAAATAACAGGCCAAAATACCTGAAGCCTGAGATATTACCTCTCACACCACAGGAGTACAGCCTGACTCTAACTTAAACACCCAAGAAATAGACCATTTTAAAAAATGAGTAAAAAACAGAGAAAGAATCTGACCATAGATAGTTACTATGGTGATGGCAATGATCAGGGTTCAGACTTAGAAGAAGACAAAACAGCTTCTTGTAATGCTTCAAAGAAAAATGTAAAATGGCCATATGCCCAAAAAAAGTTTTTGGAAGAGTTTAGAAAGAACTTTATAATCAAATAAAAGATATTGAGGGAAAATTGGGGGAAAATCAGAGTAATGCAAGAAAAATAAGAAAATTATGAAAAGAAAGCTAATTGAAAAAGAGATCCAAAAACTTAAGAAACTAACTCCTTAAAAATTAGAATTGGGCAAGGGAAAGCTAATGTCTTCATAGGACATTAAGAAACAATAAAATAAGATCAAAAGAATGAAAAAAATGGAAGAGAATGTGAATCATGTCATTAGAAAAATAACTAACCTGGAAAACAAATCAAGGAGAGATAATGTAAGAATTGTTGGACTATCTGAAAGTTGTGATAAATAAAAGAGTCTAGAAACTTACTTCAAGAAATTATTAAGGAAAATTTCACTAAAGTTCTAGAATTAGGGGGTAAAACAGAAGTTGAAAAAATCCACCAATTCACTTGCTGAAAGAGATCCCAAAATGAATTCACAGAAACATTATAGCTAAGTTTCAAAGCTCCCAGATCAAGAAGAAAATATTACAAACAACTAAAAAGAAACAATTTAAATATTGTGGAGGTACAGTCAGGATAACACAGATTTAGCAGCTCCTACATTAAAAGACCAAAGGACATGGAATATAATATTCTGAAGAGCAAAGGAGCTAGCTTTGCAACCAAGAATAACCTACCAAGCAAAGCTGAGTAAAATCCAGCAAAGGAAAAAATAGATATTTAATGAACTAAAGGATTTTCAGGTATTCTTGAGGAAAATGACAGAACAGAACAGAAAATTTGACTTACAAGAATCAGGAAAAATAAGAAGGTAAACATGATAGACTAATTATAAAGGATTTAATAAGGTTAAACTGTTTATTTTGTTTATCAGAAAAATGATATTTGTAATTCTTAAGAATGTTATTATCACTAGAGTAGTTTGAAAGAGCATACATAGACGGAAAGCTTGAGGTTGACTTGATTATGATAGGAAGATCCTAAAATATAAAATTGGGTAGGGAGAGGTAAAATGGAGCAAATTATCTCCTACAAAAGTGGTATGAATGGAAGAACTGTTACAGTGGAGGATAGCGGAGAGTAAAAGGCAGATAGTGTGGGAACTGTATTCTCATTAGAATTGGGTTAAAGAGGGAATAACATATACATTTAATAAGGTATGAAAGTCTTATAGAGAAATAGAAGGGTAAGGGGATCGATTAAGGAAGAAATTCTTAGAAAGATGTGCACATTAAGAAATGCAAGGAGATAGGTTAAAGAAGGGACTTTTAGAAGGAGGTATGGATTATGGAGGCAGTGGTCAGAAGTAAATTACATTTCTGAGGAAGGATAAGGTAAAAAGAATGAGGAAGGATAAACAGGGAGGAAAAACAGGATGGAGGGAAATATAGAACTAATAATTATAACTTTGAATGTGGATGGGATGACCTCACCCATAAGACAGTTTGAAAGAAGGACTTGGGCTGAGCTGAATATGATGGGGTGATTCTTAAAGAATAAAACTGTGTAGGGAGAGAGAAAAATGAGTAATTATCTCTTACAAATCAGGCATAAAAGGAAAAATTGATACAGAAGAAGCTAGTGGGGGAGGAGGGCAGGTAGTGTTGGAAGTTTACTCTCATCCAGAGTGAGTTAAACAGGGAAAAACATATATATCTTGAAGGGTATAAAGGTCTTCTAAATTCAAGAGGGCAAGAGGATAGGGTGGGGGGAGAGATTCTTAGAGGGGTGGGTAGGTTAAGGGCCTGCAGGGCAAGGTAGCAGGTAGAAGTAAAGGAGACGAGGGACAGGGTAAATAGAGAGAAGGATAATGAGAAAAAAATGGGAAGGAGGAAAATACACAACAAAAAAAAACTCTAGCTTAGAATGGAATGGCATGAATTTACCCATAAAACAGAAATGGATAGCAGATTAAAAATTTGAATTCAACAATATGTTGGTTTCAGGAAACACAATAAAAATGAAAGATACACACAAAGATTAAAGGACAGGAGTAGAATTTATTATATAAAAAGCAGAGGTAGTAATCATGATCTCAGACAAAGTTAAAGCTAAAATAGATTTAATCAAAAGAGAAAAATGGGGAAGCTATGCTATGTGTCAGCAATATTATTTAATATGATTTTAGATCGTTTAAAATCACTAGGCAGTGTAAAATACCTGAGAGTTTACTGCCATAACAGGCACAGGAATTATATGAACATAAACATGGAACACTTTTAACACAAAGTCAGATCTAAATAATTGAATATTTATTGTTCATGGGTAGGTAAAGCCAATATAATAAGAAAGGATAATTTTACCTAAACGATCTACTTATTTAATTTCTCATAGGTAGTGACTTCTGAATGTTTGTTTCTGATTGCTTCCTGCCTCACCATTAATTGGTTGGGCTCAATCTGACCATGCCTTTTTGTTTTCATATCTCTATCTCACCATTTGATTGGTATTTCTGGGAAAATTCTAAAATAATAAAATAAAAAGTGCACAGCAGAGAACAAAGGAAATCTACAAGGAAGCATAGAAAAGCTAGACTTTCTTGAAATGGAATGATGAGATAGAGAAATCAGTGAGCATAAAAACAGTGAGAAAATGAAAAAATCAAGTTGATTCTATTGATTTTACTTTGTAAATTATCTGATTCTATATCTCTACCATTTTGTATAACTGCTTAAGTCATATTTCTTTGTTCCTGAGTCAAGTTCAGAAATCCAGCCTTCCTGTAAATCACTGTGCTTCGTTATGCCAACATAATCTGTTATCTCTGCACCACTAGTTGTATTTGTAGGATACAGGTAAATGCCAGAAAATCTGTTTTCTCTGTACCAATAGCCATCCTTGCAGAATGCAGATGGACACAACAAATCAGTATTTTCTAGTTACAAGGAAGAAATTCTTGTCCTTTCCACTAGTAGAAGTTAGATGGACCTGATCTTATGTCCTGCCTTAGTCTTGTTCTCTATATTTTTTAAATGTCCCTAAATGATAAGTCTTCTAAGACCCACCTCATAAGTAAGTTTTGCTTACTGAGGAGCTAAAGACCCGATTTGTTTGCAAACCGTATGCCTTTGCCAACAAATTGCTATGCTCAGTCTGAGCTTCTCAGTTCAATCATGACCATTGGTGATGCTGGCAGGGCCAAGGGGACACCCCAGCCTCTGAGACATCCTCTCCAAGGAACCCATTGAGAGCACTCTAGTGGTATTTTCACCAAGGGTCATCTTTCTGAGAAACTGCATTGAAGGTTGGATGCTTCTTCAATTCTGAATCTTTCCAAGCGAAGGTAAACCTTCTTACCTTAGCTTGGTGGGGAAGGATATCTTGGAAGTCTAAGGGACTAGGTAAGCCTCCACACTGGTGGGAAAGTAGCTAGCTAAGGTTATCCTCTATATTGGTGGGGAAGTCCGTTCAAGGGAATAAGGGTATCCTTTACACTAGTGGGGAAGTCTGAATAAGGAAAATGGGTTCCAGTAGTAGTAGTAGCCTACTGATGGATTGCTCACTAGAAAAGCTTCTTAATGTTTGGGACCAGGCGAAGCTTCCAGTTCAGCTAGGAATGACCAAGAATTGCACAGATTATGTGAATTTGGTCTAAATCTGCTAGAGATTCACCTGATTGTTTTGGCCCCAATTTGGCACCTTTGATTTTGTTTAAATTAAAAGCCTTAAGATTGCTTTTAGAAAAATTGCATGCACTAACCTTTTCAATGAAAAACTTGTCAGTTAGAGATTAAAAAAAAACTAGCTGGCAAATGCTTCTCCATGTCTGTCTTGTCATATTTTTTGTGTCTTGTAGACAAGCTTCTTCTTTTTTTTTTCTGGGACCTGCTTGACCAAAGGAGAAAGAGTGGAAACTTTTTCCTTAAAAGTCTCTTTCTCTGCCTTTCTAAAATCTGGCCAAGTTAGAAGTCACACAAGAGACACTGACAAGAAGGCATTTTTGTAACCCAGTACAGTAAAATTTATAGCCTTGTAAACTAGTGACTAAATTTATGGCTAAAATGTAGTTTTTCTAATGTGAATTTCTAAGCTGTGGTTTGAATGTTTTTCTAATTGCTTAAGTATTTCAGTGAGTTTTGGGGGTAACATTGTAGAAGTTGTTTGAAGGAAAAATAAGAACAAGACTTTGTGAAAGTTATGTGGGAACAACATTTAGACCTTTTGTCACTCTTTCCCTGGAGAGTGACAGATTGATGGTTTTAGTGGAAGGGAGGAAGGTCGTTTTACTTATTAAAAGAGTTGCGATTTGCAGTTTAAATTTATCTGGTACTTAAGAACTACCTATTGTTAATTCTTTCTCTGACCATGTGAAGAGTGAAGTTTGTTTAAATCGGGAAGCATCTAAAAAATAAAATTTAATTTAGAAAAGTGTTTTGGTGTTATTGCCATATTTTCTTCTGTAAATAACAGAACTTAATTGTTTATGTAAACTAGATGTAAAGTACTTCTAAAACCCCCAAGGCAAAAACATTTTGGTTTATTGGTATTCTGTAATAAAAATTTTTGCTAAAGTATAATAAAATATTCAATGTAGTGAAGACTAGTTCTATAAATAGTCTGGGATATGAAAGAGTAATTTCAGATGAAAATACAAAAAAAAAGAACAGGTGATGTTTTAAAGGTCTTTAATCAAAGACCACTGAGGAATATACAGAGATAGAGAAAGGAAGAGAGAAAGTAAGGATGAGAGGAAAATGGATGGGAAGTTAAAGAAGTTTGTTGTCTGTATGGACTATGAAGGGAAGTTTTGTTCTTCTTGAGCTAAGAAAGATGTGAGAAACTTGATGTGGTTATTCTTTCTGATATGGAAACTATAGTAATATATTTGCAACATGGAATTATTTGAAGATTGTATATTAAAAATCTGCTCTTGAAGGACCATTACAAGGGTATATTTTGGCAAAATTCTCATGGACTCTAAAAGAGGGAGATGAAAATACAAGATTGCCACCTTAAATCTTTGGCAGTAACCTAATGGAAAGTAGTGGACCCTCTAGTATGAAGTGCTAGAAGCAAATGGTGCCTGTGAAAATTGAGATTCTGTGTGATACCATTTGTACATATAGATTGAATTTATTCTAATCTCATTTTAAATGTGATGTGTTCTCTTAGGATAATTGTGCTATTTGACCTTTTATATGTGAATCAGGTCTTAATGGAAAGGATATTTAATATTTAGCAGGAAGGCAATACATTTACAAACTGCAAAAGTAAGTTTTGATAAAAGTATAATTGGGTCAGTATTACTTTATACTGGTGTTGAATGCAATTACTATAAAATGCAAAAGATGATAAGATGGATCATTTCTACGTAAGACAATTTGGAAATGTATTCCACAGACTCTATTTCATTTGATGGACAATAAGTTTTGTTTTAAATACATGATTTTGTATATATTATTATTGTGTTTCTCAATTTTCTTATATTGTAAATTTTGGAAAACCATGATATGAGATGCAGTTAAAAGAATGATGCAATTGTATCATTGGAAAATTTTAACCCTTTTGATTTGGATGCTGCAAAATTATCAATTAAGTTACTAGAGTCTATTGTCATAATGTTTAAAGCTATCAAACATTTACTTGGGTATATTTAAAATGGAAGAATAATAATTACTTACTTTGTGGAAAAAAATGCCTTGTAAAATCTTATGTGTGAACTCGCCAAGTTCCTTGGGACCAACTGCTTGGTCAAGGTCATAAAATTTTATCAGCCCTGTGGAAGAACTTGCTAAATGTTGTGAAATTCCAAAATAATGAGTTGGTTTACTGAGGAAATGGGATCACCTATTCTGTTATAAGCACTCTTTGCAAGGGTGGGGTGAGAGGAATGGAGAAAGAGACTTACAAATTTGCTTATAGTATAGAAGAGATTTGTGTGATGATTTGTGATTATGAAAATTATTAAATTATGTCTGAAATAGTATATATTGAAGTTATATCTTGAACCAACTTAGCTTTAATAGAATCCAGTCTTAGAGAATTATTTTTTTTCCTTAAGGGGTTCAGCCAATATTTTTCTGTTTGTTTGCTTATTTATTTACTTTTAGTAAACCATCATATATTCACTATTTGGCAGCTAGGTGGCACAGTGGAGAGAGTGCTGGGCCTGCAGTCAAGAACACTCATTTTCATGAATTCAAATCTGGTATCAAACACTTACTAGCTGTGTGACCCTGGCCAAGTCACTTAACCCTGTTTGACTCAGTTTCCTCATCTGTAAAATGAGCTAGAGAAGGTAATGGCAAACCATTTCAATATCATTGTCAAGAAAACCCCAAATGGGACCATGAAGAGTCAGACATTACTGAAAATGACTAAACAACAACAAATATGGAATTCCAAAATGGAATTATTTTCTAGATTTCTAGTGATTGATTTTTATAATAATATGAGTCTAAACTTGAGAGGAAGGAGAAAAAGAAGAAAAAAAAGGATGTTGAATAAAATTTTTAAAAACACTCGGTAAACTTTTTATTGTTCACTGTTAACTTGTTAACATGAGAGAAATGATAACTGTTTCTAGCCCTAAGCTATGATTAGTGAAACTTGCTATTGTAAATAAAAATCTTGGGCCTATAATTTGATATTGTTATGAGTTTTGAATTCAGGTACAGTTACTGTAATGATCATTGAGTCAGTAATCCACCATTTGAGAGCAATGCCACAAGTTGCTCAAAGGGAGTGTGATCTGAGTGAATATATATCCCTGGGAAAGTTGAGGGGATGACCTTGGATAGTCAAGGGTAAAATCTTCTTGACTCTTTCCCCATTGCATTATTTCTTTTTGAACAGCAATGTTTTCCACCTTGTTAATCCTGAGCCTGGCTGAGAAATCCTGTGAATAACATGGACTTTGGTTGTATGCTAGGCTTTCCCTCCAAAACAAGTTAACTATGAGTCTTACCTAAAATCAAAGAGAACTAAATATGCTTTATCTTGTTATATTGTGTTAAATCACTCTGTGCCTTTAGGCTTAAGCCTGGAGTAGCCTTGATGTTACAATCATGTCCCTCCTTCCTTTCATAGCAAATTTCTATAATCAGGGGATGTAAACTGTACAAGTCTTGTTGTTGCAATACTAAATTGATTAACACATTGATTAATACTAAAACATCTGAATTACTATAATGTCGTTCAGTTGTTTCAGTCATGTCTGACTCTTCATGACTCTATTTGTGGTTTTATTTGCAAAGAAACTCCAGTGGTTTGCCATTTCCTTCTCCAGTTCATTTTACAAATGAGGAAACGGAGTCAAAGAGGGTTAAATGATTTGCCCAGGGTCACTCAACTAGTAAGTGTCTGAGGCCAGATTTGAACTCAGGAAGATAAATCTTCCTGACTCCAAGGACACCTAGCTGCTCTGAGTTACTATAATAGAATGCAAGTAAAAAAAACCCAAGATTGACTGTTGTAGTCTTAAATTGCCACCAATTTCATATCCTAAGCAACTAAGCAAACGAAATCTTGAGTTTGCCACCTTCTTGCTACTAGTTATAATATGAGAATAATACCCTTCCAAGGGTGGAATTAATACAAAGATGCAAAATTTTGTAATTATACAAAGATATAAAAGTTTTTTTCCCTTCCCCCCAAAAAACCTTAAACACAAAAATTCCATTTAAATTCCAATATGCCCCATACAGAAAGCTGTAAAAAATGTACACCAAATTTATACAGATTTATGCAAAAATTATTTACAAAAGTTCCATGATACCCCTGTATCAGAAGCAAAGAACCTGTTAACAAAAAGAATTATAACTAGGGCTGTGATAAATTCAAAAGGATTGGATCCCTTTGAGAGAATCCAGAGCCCATTTGTTCAGATTGGATCAGGGGTTAAGGGATTTGCAAGGTCAGTGCTAAACCCTGTACATCCCAGTGGGCCAAGAATATTGTTTTAGTTTTGTCCCTTTTGGGGAAGGTAATTTTGGTCCCCTCTTTCCATCCTCTTTTCACTTCAATGGTCAACATGTCCTCGTTGCAGATGCTCTTCTCATTGGGGTTATGCTGCGTGAGAGAGATCATCATCTTTTGGTACAGGCACTATAGATCTTCTTAAGTGAGCCCCAAAGGTCATGGATAACAGGTGGATGCTGTTTTCTGTGTCTATGTTCCTGGGTGGGAAGGGGTCAGCCAAAGACATATCTTTCATTGATCAAAGTGGGGAATTGAGAAATTGGGAAATTGATTCTATTTTGTAATTAATTTCATTCTATATCTCCACCGGCATTTTGTGTAACTGCCCAAGTTGTGCTTCTTTGTCTCTGAGTTAAAAGTTCCTATGTTCAGTCTTCTTGCAAATCACTGTGCCACCTTTATGTCAAGGAAACCTGTTATCTCTACTCCTAGCTGTCTTTGCAGGTGGATGCCAGGAAATCTGTTATCTCTGTACCACTAGACATACTTGTAGGATGCAGGTATACACAACTAATCAGCATTCCCTAGTGACAAGGAGCAAATTCTCATCCTTTCCACCAATAAAAGTTACATGATTTGATATTATATCCTGCCTACATATTATTTGATTTTTTTTACATCCCCAAACTATAAGCAATCTTGTAAACCCCACCCCATGGTCTTTTTGCTTACAGAGGAGCTAAAGACCTGATTCATTTGCAAACTGCATGCCTTTGCCAGCAAATTGCTTTGCTCAGTCTTAGCTTCTCAGCTCAATGGCAACAGTAGCATTCCTAAGAGCTGGCTCTGCTTCCAATCTTCCCTTCTTCCCCTGAAATGGACACCAACCCCATTCCCTTTCCTTTCTAAAGTGGATTTGAAGTCAATAGTATCTGGGAACTGTGTGTGGTATTTCTTATTCTCCTTTGCCCTCTCCCAAGGGATATGGGCGTTGAGACTAAAATAACTGAATTCTGTCTTTCTAGAATTCCTTGGTTCAGAGATTGCTTATATACCGGTTGGGTATGGCCTGGGTCTATGAGAAGCTGCTGGTGAGCAATTAAGTGATAGAGATTATATTGTATATTATTTATTTCTTTTATTGACTCTATATGATAAAAAACAAAAACAAAAGAAAAAGAAAAAAGCAAAGAGTAGAACACTGTTTATTCTATCAAGCTATAATTATAGGCTTTTCACAAAAGGGTTCCATTTCACTATGCCAGGTCACATGAGTAAGGCTGTATTAGGGTGTCTGCCTTGGTCAACAAATTTAATATGGGGATGAATTAAAGGACTCAAAAGTCATTTGACAGTTAACAAAATCAAGTTTAATTAAACATAGCAAAGAAAGGATATTCGATAAGGATGCTCTAGCACTTACTTTAGGTATATGCAGCTCTCCCTCATTTCCATATGGAAAATATCTCATCAGTGGGTCAAAGTATGGTGACTTGTTATATATGACATATAAGTATGAAGATAGTGACTTATGTTTAACAAAATTTAAGATTTAAATGTTTTTAGCCCTAAAAATTTAGGAAGTAAATAAAGGGAAAATATTTTCTTAACATTATAATTGTTATTTGGCTGTAGAGCAAATGTAGCTCTATAAAATGATACATTTCCAAAGTCTTAATTTTCAAAGTAAGAGATCTTAGGCATATATATTATATCTCTAGCTGGCAGTCATCAAAGGGAGTCAACATTGTATTGTTTCATAGATGTAACAATTAAAACACAATATCTTAGTTTAATTGAATAGGGACTAGAAAATGTAGAATTAAATCCCATGTTCCAAGAGTATCTCAAAGCAAACTAAACATTGACATAAACAATGATTATTTGCTATATATAGCACCAATGGGATGTGTAAGTTTGTCTTACATGAATAATTTCCCATAATTGCCAGAATATTGTTTGATTATTGGAGTAGAAGAAAAAGTCAATTCCTCTACTGTAAATAAATTAGAAATATTCCAAATACAAACTAAAATTTGCTTTGAGAAATGTTTCTATAACTTAAAGTTAATAGAACAGAAAGCATTCAAATATCCTTGGAATAAAAGCCAGAAGTAAAAAAATCATTTTTCTTTCATGAATCCTCTCTTGTAAAGTTCTCATAATGCGTACAGACTGCATTGGGCTTTTTTCACACTTTCGAAACTACTATTTAGATAAATGAAGCTAAAGGAGTTCTTTCTCCATGCTAAGAGCAGAATGCTTTTCTACTTTGTTCTCTGACATATTTTAAAGAGCTATAATTAAGAATTCTACCTCTCTGGTAACTACTGTAAATATTTGGATTAATATTTAATTTGAGAAAGAGAAAACGAGACTCACTAAACAGAGCTACAAAGGAAACAAAAGGTATTTAAATTTCAAAGCAAACAACATGTTACCTAGTAGTTTGTAGTGGAGATAACATTTTAAGGTTTGCAAAGGACTTTTCAAATATCATACTCAATCCTCATAATACCTGTGTAGAGCAGGTATTAGAGGTATTATTGTCAACATTTTATAGATGGGAAAACTGAGGCTTGAATGATGTAAAGTAACTTGCCCAAGTGTCAGAGAACATTCAATTTCAGCTCTTCCCAATTCCGCATCAATGAATGAAGAATTTATTAAGCATTTTCTATATGCAAAGTACTGTGTTAAGTGCTAGAGATGCAAATAGAAAAGTAAGAGAGTGCCTGCTCTCAAGGAACTCACATTCTAATGGGGAAGACAGCATATATAGGAGGTTTCAGATGCAATTCTGATAGGAAAAGTTCTTAGGGTTTTCCTAAGGGTGCAGTGACAAAGCAGACAGCAAAGCATCTTCTTTAATGTCATTTCTGCTGATGAAAGTTACTGATTTTGAAACATTTGACAATGCCAAGAACTTAGGTGACAAGAACTTTCTGTTGTGGTGAAGGGCTTAAAAAAAGATGTGACATCTTTTGTAGAATGATTTACACTATATCATGCTGTTGTGATGATTTTAGAATTGGGGTGCCAAGTTACTGATAAATGAATGAAAAAGCTTTAATTAAGCATTTGCTATGTGCCAAGCAATGGAGATATAAACTGAATAAGAAGACAGTCCCTGCCTTCGAGGAATTCATACTTAAATTGGAGGAGACAAGACGCAACAGTAGCAATGATAAAAATAGCAAAGATTTGTCAAATTCTTTATAGATATCTCACTTGATCCTCACGACAACTATTATTATCACCACATTGCAGATGAGGATAGAGATTTATAGACTTTGTCTGAGTCACACTACTAGTAAGTGCCTGAGCAGGATTTGAATTCAGGTCTTCCTGACTCCAAGTCCAGTACTCTATCTGCCGTATGAGCTACAGATGAGGTACTATCATGAGGAGGCAGATATCCTATTTGTTAATGGGTTAAGGAGAAAAGAAGTTTGAAGTAGTCAGGATCCATAAGGAAAGTCTTTTTGATAGAATATTTTCCCCACTATTCCAACCATTCAGATTCATTTGAGTTTACAAGATATTATTTTAAAATGCAAATATTTTAATGCAGGGTTGAACTTTAGTCATTCATCTCTTAGTATGAGTTATTATAAAATGATAATCAGATTATTTCCTCTGATCTAGCACCAGGCCCATTGAGAGAATATGAGGTTGTTTTTTTTTTGTTGTTGTTGTTTTGCTTTGGTCTGATAAAAACAGAATATCTTGAAAGGAGTCAGATATGTATATAATGCTAAAGGGGTTAATTTTTGGCAGACAAGAGGACTTTTGCTGATGGAAATATCCTTCTTGGAGATGTGAAAGGGCCACAAATAAATGAGGTGGGAAGCTTTCCAGGACACCTCACTTACTTGGAAGTTTAGGAACTTAGTAGTTACCCCACTTCCACTGAAAATAATGACTTTCTATGCTATTGGGATTATAGATGCCTGCCTATCATCCAGTTTCTGTAGTCTTTGGGTCAAAACAAAAATTGTCCTTTTTATGGTCCCCAAATTTCAATCCGTTTGTGATAGGAGGTATACTAGTTTTGTGTGGATGGTAAATGGAGTGCCAAGAAGCTGTTGTAGGGATAAAGCTATCGGCATCCATGCTTATACATTGCTGGAGCTAGACTTGTTTCTCCTGTTAACACAACTGATGGCCATAGCCCCTTTTTCTTCCTCCCCTATTTGCTTCTCCTCTCTTTCCCTTTCTTTTTTTCCCTCTTCTAGGGGCCCAGTGTTTTACATACCAGGTAGTTGTTCAGGCTGGAGTTAGGCTAGGCTAATTCTTCGAAGTGACGAAGGAGTCATTTGCCTGCTTGGCTGTTTGAGGTATAAAAAGTTCTAACATAAAAAGAATGGTTTTGAGAAGTTTTATGGGACCAACTGTTTTAGGAATTTATGATGATTTCAAAAAGAAAAGAGTAACTTTGTTATATATCTTTTTTCAACTTTAGACACTTCAATTTAAAAAAAAATGTACTATAAGTGGATTTGGGTTTAGTTGCATTTGATGATCAGCGGTGTCTTATTTAACTTTTTAAGCTTCAAATCTGAATGTTGGGATTGTTTTAACAGGTTTGGCCCACAATACCATCTGAATAGAGGCTAGCTGACTATTACACTACTAACTGTATTGTATTAGTTAGATTTATTTCTCTCCCAGCACCTAGGACAATGTTCTGTAACAGTTGGACCTTACTGTTGTTGAATTGTATTGACTTAAACTTCAGATGCGGTTTGACCAGTTTCATGTTCATTCTGATGATAATGACAGAAAAGACATTAACAAGCTGGAAAGTCCACATAGGAGGCCTACCAGGATGATGAAGTGCCCCAATATTATATAAAAAAGATTATGAATGTTTAACCTGGTGAAGAAAAGCCTTAATAGGATGTGAGATCTGAATTCAAGAGTTTGAAGGTCTGCCATATGAAACAGAATTTGTCTTGTTCTTTGTCTTAGAAAGAACTGAAACAGTCGATGGAAATTGAAGAAAGGCAGATTTCAATTCAACATGAGGATACTTTTCCTAACAGTAAATGAAAAAAAGCTATCAAAAAATGAAAAGGCTACCTTGTTTAAGTAGTGCAGTCCTTTTCATTAGAGGTCTCCAGCCAAAAGCTGTATGAGCATTGCCTAGGCATATTGTAGTAGGGAATTATTCATCAATTCATCAGGTATGGGTTGGACTAGATGGCTTCTGAAGTCTCTTCCAATCCTGAGATCTTAGAATTTTTTCATGAATTGAATGGAATTAACTGCCGATATGGATACTTTGTATAATATATAAGGAAGTATAAAGCAAAGCATTCTGTCCTCAAGGAGCTTGAAAATTCTTAAATAAAAACTAAAGGCATTGTATTTGGAGATAGAAGACCTTAGTTTGAATTTTGGCTCTTATGACCTACATAATCTTGGACAATTCACTTTGTCTCTTTGAGTCCCAGTTTTTGTAACTGTAAAATGAAGCAGCTGAATGAGATAAACTCTAAAGTTCCCTCTAGCTCTAAATGCTATTCCCTTAAAAAGATTTAAATTATAGCACAAGACAGTAGAGGAGACATCACAAGGCAATATATAATTAATTACAAAATAAATTGTACAGACAGCAATTGCTATAGAAGTTTGTTTCCCTAGTAATTTTGGATATTGCTGATTAATGAATCTATTCTAATGAGGCCAAGGTCATGAGCTTGAGCTCTAAGTAGGTGGCTTAGGTTTGCTGTGTGGCTTCAGACTATACCCTTAACTGCATCAAATGTGTACCATGGTCCAAAGGTACATCAGATGGGGGAATGTGGATAAAATGATAAAAATGAATCACCTCTACTGAAAAACTAAACAAAACAAAACTAACCCAGTATGTATCTTCCTGATTATGTGTCTGCGGCATGATTTTTATATACAAAAACCATTATGTTATATTTATTACTTTAAATCCCAGTTCTCATGCCACTTCTTTCAAAAAATTCTCTTTGATTTCTCTTCTGGTTAATAAGAACCTTCCCTACTAAGCCTCATACAGATTTTTGGGATGTACAAAACATCTTAAAACATTTATTATGTTAATATAGTGTATTAGAATTATCTGTGTTTATCACTTTCTACTATAAAACTCATAGTTGTATAAAATATCTTACTGGGCTGTAAGCCCCTCATGGTTATATCTATATTTCATATCTTACTCAGTCATAGCATAGTATTCTACCTACAGTTGGCACTCAATAAATGAATAAATAACTAATGAGAAAGTATTTTTAACAATAAAATAATATGCAATATACATATAAGTATTACTTTCTTGGGTTAATAGATGTGTTACTGAACAGTTATATATAAGTAAGCATTTTGTAAATGGAATTATATTTTAAAAGAGGAGCTGTGGTGAGCAACTATATGATGAGAAGTATTTTTTAATATAAAGCACTCTTTTATTAACATAAATTTTGTATTTTTTATATTTAAGATTTTCTTAAAGTGAAGAGTATATCCCTTGGATTTCTCTGCCAAAAGTAGCTCAGAATCATTTCACATTTATCTTTATGTATATTTATTTTTCCAGAGGCACATCAAAATATAAAATTCTCTGAAATACTACTAATTTTAAATCATTACTAGTCAGAAAACATTTATAATTCAATTCATCATCTATTCTTTTTTCTTTTAAATTTGAAATTCCTAAAGTGCAAAACAAAAGAATCATAGAGATAATGAGGAAGACTGGACCAATGATTTCTTTGGTATAGGAAACTCTCAGATGAGAAAATTCTCACTATCAATGCAAGACATCAACTTCTCTGCAATTTATAGTCTCAGAAGTTTGCCTGGAGTAGGAAGAAGTTGTGATTTGTCCAGGGTCAGAAGTAGGACTTGAAACCAGATCCTTTTGTCTCTGAGGCTGCTTTATTCAGCTGCCTTTCAAAAAAAAAAAGAATAATGGTAAAAAAATTTTAAAAGTCTATCTTCTTCAGACTACACAGCCTCTTCTTAATTCTTACTTTCCTTCATTAAGGGTTATGATTTTTGGATTTCCATGATTACATATTTTGAGTTTTCTATCCTGCAATCCTATAACTATATGCAATTTCTAAAGACATTTTATTCCTTGAATGGCACTTCAAGAACTTTACTCCATTTTCCTTCTTTTTTAACTTTTCCTCCTTTCTAATTTTTCTAACCACTGTCCCCCACCATTATTCTCTTTCTTATACTATTTCTATCCATTAACTTGGTCTCCATTTTCTTAATCTGTCTCTTCAGTATTTTTCTCTCCACAATAGAATCATAAGATTTTAATATATTCAGTTCTTTTGGTCCAACAAACTCATTTTACAAAAGCAGAAAACAGAAGAAAGAAAAGTTAAGTGACTTGCCCAGTGTCTCTTAGGTTGTTAGTGGCATAAGCGGAATTAGAACACAGGTCTTCTGATTACTAGTCCTATAGATTATAATGCCTCACTATAACAGTAAACTAGTATCCAGTATTTTTGTACTCAGAATTCTCTATTCATTGACATATTACTTCAACCACATTTAGGATTATTAAATTATATGCTAATATATTTAGAGCTGTAAGTGACTTGAAAAGTTGGGATAGGAAAAATTTCTCCAAAGCAACTTCTTTCCTTCTACCCACAACATGAGGGAGCTTTATCTAAAAGAAGACACATATGCTTCTATTCCCTGATTGGCTCGAACTTCCCTAATGCAACTTCTTGGTTATCTAGAAACATAAAAAGTCCAAACCATGAAGAGTCTGAGCTTCTCAGACTCAGTGGATGCCTAAGATCATGTGAGTCACCAAACTCTAATGAAATATTGATCAGATTAATTTCTGGATGGATAAGAGGAGCTGAGTGGTGGGTAAGGTGGAGGACATTGCATCTAGAGAAGTGTCTTTGTTGTGTTAAGGCAAAGTAAAACTCTTTTGTTAAATGTTCAGTGACTTACCAGTGCCTCACTTTCTCAACATTGAGCCTGAACTAAGAGGGTTCTAGAGTTTGAATCTATGGATACTTCCCATGGATATCTATTTTAACCCCTTCATTTACAGATTTCAAGGAAACAGGTCTAGAGGGATTGTTACTTGCCCGTGGTCACACAGGTTGTAAGTGGCAGAATTTGAACACAGGTCTTCTGACTCCAAATATGGCACCTTTAAAAAAATACAGCACAATGCCATCCAAACCAATCAATTGACTAATATTTGTTGGATGCCTATTATGTACATATCACTGTGCCATAGTAAAATTAAAAAAATATTAGATAGCTTTGCATGAAAAGTGGTCAGCACCATGGCTAGCAGTTATAGTGAAGTAACACCATGGCCAGCAATTATAGTGAAGTGGAAATTAGCTGGTAGGTTTAAGGCAGAGAATAGTAATGAAACTGCTGCATATTATATTTAAGAATAAGGAAGGATAGGTATTAGTTATTGGAGCAACAGCGATTAGGCTTGATTTGTTTCTTGAACCCCTGCATAGTCTCTCCTGAGTAGAAATTTCCCTGATATGGTTGTGCCTCTTTAACTGTTCTCTGGTCTATTGACTAGTATCTGGAGACTTATATGTCCATGTGTTTTCCTCCAGGCATCTGGTGTTTTAAGTTAGCATTTATTACTGTTCCAATGAGGCAAGGGTGTCAGTGCTGCAGTTAAAGACTGAATATATGATAAGAAGGCCTTTTAGAAATAGCTCAGGCTACATTTCTGATATAAGAATTTTTCTGAATTTTGCTTTGTTACCATAAATGTTTGTTTGGAGAGACTAGACAGAATAGAGTTATTCCTTGATTACAAGCAAATAACAATCTGGTTATAAAGATAAGAGATACACCTATGAAAGGTCAAATAACAAAATAAGAAGATCCAAGAAACGTCACAAGGTTGTATATGAGCTGTGAAATGATATGATGGAATACTATGTAGAAATATGTCAATAATAGATATGGAGACCAGCTAAACTAATTAATCAAAGCATAAAGTGATGTGGGCCTGCCACCATGACAGTGAAAATAGAAAAGAAGAGAAAGATTTTAGAAGATTTTGGAAAGTATGCATTTAAAATTTGGTGTTTATTTGGATGATTGTCTGAAGGAGAAGTAAAATATGACTCCATGTATTTGACACTAGACAGTTGTGAGAATTGTACCATTGACAGAAATAGAAATGCCAGGAGGGGCAACTGATTTTGGTGGAAAGAAGATAAGTGTGATTTTGTGTACATTGAGTTTGAGGTCATGGCAGGACCATTAAAGGGAACTATGCAATAGATAGTCTATATAACTGCAAAAAGTCCATTTCAGTCAGTAAACATGCATTTGTTATATGCCAGGGATTGTGCTAAGTATTGGGGCTACAAAGTAGGGCAAAAAATCATTCCTGCCTTCAAGGAGCTTGTAGTCTAATGGGAGAGATAGCATGCAAATAACTATGTAATATATATGCATATATTATATGATTCTGTGTACATATATACATGTATATATATGGGCAGCTATAGATATACATATATACACGTACATACATATATAATATATGTAATATATTATATATACATGTACATACATATGTATGTATATATATGTACATACATACATATATACATACATATATATATATATGTACATGGGGCAGATAGGTGGTATGGTGGATAGAGCACCAAGCCTGGAGTCAGGAAGACCTTAGTTCAAGTTTGGCCTCAGACTCCTACTAACTATGTGACCTTGGATAAGTCACTTAATGCTGTTCATCTCAGTTTCCTTGTCTGTAGAATAAGACAGAGAAGGAAATGGCAAACTTCTTCAGTATCTTTGCCAAAAATACTCTAAACGGGGTCACAAAGAGTTGGACATGATTGAAATGACTGAACGACAACAAATATATGTGATAAATTGTAGATAACAAATAGAGGGGAGGCACTAATGTGAAGGAGAATTGCAAAGGCTTCCTGTACAAGGTAGGGTTTTAACTGGAACTTTCAGAAAACAAGGGAAGCCAGATGATGGAGATGAGGAGGAAGAGAGTTCTAGGCATGAGGGACAGCTGGTGAAAATGCCCAGATCCTGGAGATGGCGTGTCTTGTTTAAGGAGCTGTAAGAACTCTAGTATCGTTGAATAACAATATAAATGTGGGTGAGAATAGTGTAAGAAAACTAGAAAGGTAGAAGGGAGCCAGGTTTTAAAGGATTGTAAATGCCAAGCAGGTGAAATGGTTTCTAACAGTCTTAGTCTACAAAAAATTATTTCCCCATTAGAAGAGACCATTTAAGCTTCAAGGTGACATCACATACCTTCCTAACATTTTTTAAAGTAGGAAGTTAGATTTTTCTCCCCTTAGTTGAAAATGAAGGGAGGATTTTCAAGACTATCTGTTTCCCAAGTGGAAATTTTATCTCTCATGGAATAACAAATTCTGCAGATGCTGATGAGTTTTTAAATATCTAACAACTTCAATAATTATAAAGAACTAAAACTTTAAAAAAAACCTGAGAGAGCCTCTAGTCCAAAAACTTAAATTTATGGTGATAAAACTAAGGACCAGAGAAGCGAAATGGTTTTCAAATAGCTAGTTAGTGGTAGAGTTGGAACTACAAGTCAACTTTCTTGACTCAGTCTAGTGTGCTCCCCTCCATGACTTCATGTCAGGAACAAAAGTTAGTGAATATCTTCTCAAGGCCATCACATTCCAAAGCTGATGCTTTTCAATTATGTAGGCAAATTTCTTTTCCACAGCTTCTGAATAAATAGAAAGTTTAAACAACTGTCGGTATAATTACCTTCTTGCTGCGATTACCTCCAATTTATCCTGTCTATATCTTGTTTGTACATAGTTGTTTGAATGTTGTCTCCTCCATTAGAATATAGGGCAAAAACTGTTTTTGCCTTTCTTTGTATCCCCAGAGGTTAGGGCAGTGCCTACCATATACCAAATGCTTAATGAAGTTTTATTGATTGAATAAATGTACTGTTAAATTCTTAGTATCGGACAATTATTTAAACATTATTAATTTGTGTATAGTGTACATACATAAATATGTAAGAGGAAGTGTGGAGTGAGGTCTGGTGGACAAAGAGAAGGCCTTGGATTTAGAAAGATCTGGGTTCAAGTTCTTTCACTGACACATCATGGAGGTATGACCCTGGGCAAGTCACTTAGCCTCTCAGTGTCCTAGGAAACTCTTTAAGATAGTAAGTTGCAAAGCAGGTGCAGATATTTGTTAATAGAAGGAGTTTTCCCAATGGATATTCCCTATGTCAGTGAAATCACAAGTGCAGTCCAAAAAGCAAAGCATGAGTGAAGGTACGTGGGTATATACATGTGCGCTAGTGCACATGCATGCACACATACACACACACACATTTGAAGAGAATATTTTATTAGTCAATTCCTCAATTATTTATGAGTCAATACCTCAATTCTTGCTTCTGTAGATAAGAATTTAATGTGGAAAGTTAGTTTCATTACTTGTAAAAAACTGAGGTTATACTGTCTGATGCCTGTGATTCCAGTTGTGTGGGATGGTGATTGTATCACTTGATCCTGGGAGTTCTGAGTTGCAATGGGCTAGGCTGATAACATATCTATGTTTCACATTAAAACGGTGAGGACATGGGAGTTGGAGAGAGTGTAGGGGTGTAAACCAGGTTGCCCAAGGGTCAAATTGGCCTAGGTTTGAAAGAAAACAGTTCAAAACTTCTGTGCTGATCATTATGGGATAAGTGTGGGATTGGGCCCTTGAGTAGTCTCTGTACTTCAGCCCAGTGGAGATAGGGAGATGCAGTCTTTAGAATAAACAAGCAAATAAAAGAGTTAGTGTTAGGTCCATCTGCTCACTTAAGTTAGAGGTTTTATAACAGTTTGCTATATTTATCCAACTCAGGATTTCTAATTAAATTTTTTTCCACGTGAATTGTTATGAATTGTTACTATGAGGAACAATTTGGAAATTCAAAAATAAAATTTATTGGAGTTTTATACTGTATGCTCTAGTTCATATAATATGAACTAGAGGGATCTGTTTTCAAATGCCTTCTGTCTATACATTTGCTTTTATCTTGACTATCTTAGCAATTTATCTTTTTTCCAGGCTTTTGTGGTTACTCTTCAGTACATTTATTTCTTATAGTAGCACTCAGCTAGACATACTTAAAACTAATTGCCTGAATCTGGAGGTGAGCAGTTTCTTAATTCTATTTGTCCTTGTTCCAGTGAATGAGTATTAGGCTGTTGTTGTTTTTTATGACAGTCAGCAGTTAGTAAGTTAACATGCTTAGGATCTCCCAGATCTGTACTTTTTCCAGAACTTAAAGCAGAATGAATTTTCCAAGACAAGTGTGTTTTTTTTTTTAAAAAAGCCTAAGCAAGTTACTGAAAAACAGAAAGAAACCTAGGATTTAAAAATAATTCAAGTGATTAAATCACTACATTTAGCCTTCAACTCATTCTGGAATCCATTCTTTATCAAGTCTTTTCTAGTGTGTGCCATATTTTATACTCAGTGTGGTACTTGGAACTCAACAATTTAAATTAGACCCCCTAAGGAATAGGATAAATATTTTTAAAAGCTGAAAATAACTTTTACATCTTGTGCTATACTGTGCCAAGAAACATAAATCGAGGCAATTCAACGTTTTAGCAGAGGCAGATAACATTCTTTGTTATCCAGCATTTGTCTAATCAGAATTTACTGATAAAGGACTTCTTTATTCATTCTGTAACATTTGGGGTCAATTTGTCAAAAAATACATGTTCTCCACAGTGCAAGGCACATTAGGGATTACCAAAAATTTAGAACTCACTGTCCTTAAAAGTCTTACAATCTGAACTGGGGGATACTATATTTTGAGAGAACTTCAGTGCTCTAATGGATATATGATCTAATCAATACAGATATTTACCCCATTGCTGTAATCTTTCTTTCTGGCTTCTCTGACCTCTCTGACCTCCTATGACTATACTACAGCTCTTTCACCCAAAATGAGGGGGTCTTTTTTATTTCATTTTGATATCACAAGAACACAAGTGGAACAAATAACATTGTTTATACTTCACTTTCGCTATGCGATCAGTCTGTTGTTTTGTTCACAATTCTTTTTATGACATCCCTTACACCGGAGGTTGTCGAAATCACAGCTCTGGGCACATTTGGTTTGCAAAACTACCTAGTGGGTCAAATCAGATTACAGTGTAAGTGGGCAATGTTTAACAAACTAAATAAAATTACAATAAAACACAGATAATGTTAATTTGTGATTTTCATATTTGAGTCAACATGCCTTCAGCAGGGATTAGTTTCTATTTGAATTTGATTTGACTGCTTACACTGCTTCAGAATTCTTTTTAAGATATTTTGGCCTTTTCATGCCCACCATGTCCCTCTCCATTGTCACCTGAGTGGTCCTCATTCAACAATAATTTACTAAGAAGCTACTGTGTACAACACACCATGCAAAGCTCTTAGAATATTAAGAAAGAGATGAAAAAAGTCCCTATCTTCAAGGAACTAACATTAGACAAGATAAAAAAACAAGGGCTAGGTTATGTGGTAATAAGTACTCTAAAAGTTCTGAAAATGGAAAGATGAATGTGGGCTAGGGTAGTTCTGGGATAGTTTCATCAAAAATGTAAGACCTGGTTTGTCCTTGAAGGAAGTGTAGAATTTTGGACTAGTGGTGGGGAGATGTGTGGGAATTGTAGCAAAAGACTATAATAAAAAGTACAAGAGCATGATAGTAGAGATTAATGAGCACTGCTTGTGTGGGAGACTGTATGTTGACTAGCCTCACTGGTCTGTGTTGAGGAGTAATAGTAAATAGAGTTGGGTGGGGCCGGATTAATGTTGTGATAGTGGAAATAGAGAAGAAGTAATGACTCTTAAGAGACATTTCAAAGAACTGGAATTGTTGGCTGGTAGGGTATGGAATCAAGGAGAAAGAGGAGTCATAATAGCTCTTTGGTTTTAACCTTGGGGAAGGTATGGATAATGGTGATGCCACTGTCAACACTGGAGAATTTGGAAGTCAATATTGGGGCAAAAATTTTGTTTTATTTGAGATGTGATGAATTTGCTGTGGCTTTAGGATATGTACAAGGAAGAATCCTACAGACTGGCAGCAATGCAGGAGCTTGGAGTAGAGGAGAAAAGGCTTCTGTCAGCTTATGTGTCATCTCCTGTGGAAAGCCTTTCTTTGTCCCACTAATAGTCAATATGGTCTCCCTCCTATGAAAAACTTCTGTAATTATCTGTTTCAATGTTGTATGCTCAGAGTGTGACACTGTAAATGGAGTGCTGGAATTGGAGTCCTGAAGATTTGGGTTCAAATCCCTCCTCAGATATTTACTTGATTTTTTGTAAGTAACTTAATATCTCTGAGTCTCAGTTTTCTCATCTGTAAAATGAGGATGACCATAGCACCTACCTCAGGCTTTTTGCAGATGTAAAATGTGTATAAAGCAGTTTGTAAGCCTTACATAACTATATAAGTATGAGCTATTATTATTTTTAGCTGAAGCATTAGTAGTGTAGGGGAGGAGGAAGGAAGGAAGAAGGAGAAGGTGGAGAAGAAGAAAAAGAAGGAGGAGGAGGAGGGGAAGGAAGAGGAAGACAACTAAATCTTGAGAAATGCCTATCTTTAACAGACAGGATGATGATATCTGCTGGCCATAAATTTAACATTTTCCTATACAACAAGCAGTAGCAGCAGTGGAAAATGAGAATGATCACAACTGAGATTTGAACACATAATAAAAGAGTAAGACTAAGCTAAAATACTAACCAGAGATGAAACAAGTTACCAGTCAAATGGATGCTGATCTGTTAAAATTTAATCTCTTGTTATTATTAGAAAGTTATTTGGTACTCATCATGGTCAGTGCTTATCAATTCTTTTCTCAAAGAGAGTGTTCATGATGGAAAGGCATAAGGCTTTCTTGTAATCTACAGGTCTTTGTCTTTGTTGTTACTTTTTCTTGAACTATGTTTTTCCATATTTTTCTTTTTAGTCTCTCCTACTCCCACATTTGTATTGAAGTCATTGAATTTCAGAGTGTATATTAATTTAATTTGAAGAGTCTAATTGAGTTCTTCATAAAACTTCTCTACCTTTTCATCCCCAGAAACCAATGTTGGTGCATAAATTGCAATTATTTTCATGGTGGACTTAGAGCAAATACTTATCATCAGTACAGCAATGCAAGATAACCAGATATCCTATGAATTAATGTATATTTTAAATTTTTTTTTACATTTTCATGGTTTTTATACGTTTTGTTTTCATATTATAAACACAGAATACTCTCACTTTGTTAAAGGTCTCTTTTAACAAAGTAAAACAACAGATGTCATAATAATATAATAGATGTAATATAACAACAATAATAGTAGAGAGAGCTCACCTGAAAGTTCATGCAGTATTTCATATCTGTAACACCCCCACCTCTCTTTTTGAAAAAATTGTATTGATCTATTTTCTCTCCCACTCCATTAAAAAAGAAAAAAGAACTTGCAACAACTATAGTCAAGCAAAACAAATTCCTTCGATGGCTGTACACACACACACAAAAACACAGACACACAGACACACACACACACACACACACGAGAAATGTCTCCTTTTGTACCCTGAATCCATCACCTCACTGTAAGGAATAGCGTATTTTATCATCAGGTCTCTGGAATCAAGAATGGTCATTGTATAGATTGTAATTGTTATATCTTTCAAAATAGTTTTTTTTATCATGTTGTAGAATTGTTCTTCTTGGTCTACTCATTTTTTTTTAGTTTATTAAAGTCCTTATATAAGTCTTTCTATGTCTTCTTGAAATCATCTACTTTTTTTCATTTCTTTATAGCACAATAGTATGTGTCACACTCAATTGTCGGACATCCTCTTGGTTTCTAGTTTTTTTCTACCACAAAAAATAGTTGTTATGAATACTTTTGTACATAGCTTTTGTACATTTTTATACAGAGGGTCTTTTCTTCTTTCTTTGATTTCTTTTGGGTATAGGCCTGGGGTGGTGAAATAGTATTTAGGTGTATGATAAAATCAACCCTGCCCACTCCTTCCTTTGCTTCAAAGAGCCATCTGTCTATAAGCTACAACTTCCTCCTTTCTTCTGCTTTCATTTAGAGTAAGCATATCAAGACTGAAAAGATTCATCTCTCCCAAAATTTTATCAGTTGGGCAAAGATCTCATCATTGGAAAACCAACAGTCAAGTAAAAGTTTATAAGTGACCTAAAAACAGTTTGACATTAGTACCTCGTGGCCTCTTTTCTTCCATTGTTGCACTATCACTACAAAAATGGAAGAAAGTTACACAGACTGAGAGTCATTTTGTATTTTTCTTTGTTTCATAGATTGCCCTGGCCAAAAAATTCATCACCAAGATCAGTTTACTTACTATCAATGGGTTGGGCTAGAAAGTAGACTCAGGCTGTTGCCAGAGCCATAGTCAAAGAATGGCAGAACCTGCCAGTTTATACTCCTCTGGCAATGCCTTCAGGAATGTGGAGGCATCTCCATGACACATGAAGTATTGGAGCAAGTCTTTATGGAGGTAATATGTAAAAAGGAAGTAATGATGCCTATACCACCAACCTTACAGGGTTGATGTGAAGTTCAAATGAGATATTTATAGTGTTTTACAAACGTTAAGATACATATAAATGTCAGTTCTTATTATTGCAATATACATGCACTACTCTAATGCCTAGCCCTGTGCTTCACACAATATAACTACTAAATAAATGAGGATAACAAGAACCAAGAAAGGCAAGCAAGAAAACCAGGCATTTCAAAATGTCATTTATTCTCAAAAAGTAGTTTGTGCATTAAGCTTAAATTTTGTTAACACAAATCAGATTAGCAGCTAAAAAGATAAACCTTTTTTTTAAAAAAAAATGCACATACTTTATTAATTTAAAATGCCAAGACTACCATTAACTTCGTTGTCAAGCTATTATTTTTTCTCTTCATGTGTACCCATAGTTGTCAGGGTATATATGACATATCTATCTAAAATGGACTAACCTTTCCTTGAGTTCTATATTTCATTCTGATGTGGAGCAATTTTCAATGAATGTCTTTATATCAGAAAGAATTTCAAACTAAATTATAAAGAAAATTCTATATGAACTTCATTTCAACTGTGAAAATGGAAAATTAGCAAGTATTCCATAACCACAATTCATTTTAAAAATAAATTTTATTGGTACCTTTTGTTTTTACATTACCTAATTTTCCTCCTGTATCCCTCTTCTACTTTCTTCCCAGAAAGCCATTCACATAGCAAAGAATATTTCAGAAGAGAAAAGAAAAAATCAACAAACCCAGATTCCTTTTTATCTTTATCTTAAACATATTTTCTCAGATTTAATTCATATATTCACACATGTAATTTGGTTTTGAAATTTAAAAATTGCTATGCAATCTTCTCAAATGTAGAATTTTCTAGTGAAGTTGTACCTGTATGTTGCTACCGTAATTATTTGCTAGCTAGCATTGACCAGTCACATAAACCAGGGAGTATACACAATATTTTTGGAATCATCCCTATAAAGATGGCCTCTGAACATTGTATTTATTGTATACATGACTCCCGTTCACAAATTTTATACATCAAACTTGTCTTCTGACTGATGCTCATGCATGGCACTCCCTCTCATTTGTCAGACTCTTAGAATCCTAAGCTTCTAAACAGCCCTGCTCACCTACCTTCCTTGAAAGAACATAAACTCCTTGAAGGTAGAGGGCAGGGATGTTGTGTCATGACCAAAACATGGAAAAAAGAATAAGATTAGAAGGATTGTTTTTTAAAAAAAGTAATTTATTTTTATTTTTCACATTCACTTCCATAAGATTTTGAGTGTTGAATTTTCTCCACCATCCTCTCCCAAGATGGCATGCAATCCAATATAAGCTGTACTTATACATTCATATTAAATATATTTTCACATTAGTCAAGATGTAAAGAGGAATTAGAACTAATGGGAGGAACCACAAGAAAGAAGAAACAAAACAAAACAATAAAAGAAAAGGAGAGCAAATAGTATGCTTCCATCTGCATTCATACTCCATAACTGTTTCTCTGTATGTGGATAGCATTTTCCATCATGAGTCTTTTAGAGTTGCCTTAGATCCTTGCATTGCTGAGAAGAGCTAAGTCTATCAAGGTCAGTCATTGCACAATGTGGCTGTTACTGTGTACAATGTTCTCCTGGTTCTGCTCGTTTCACTCAGCATCAGTTCATATAAGTCTTTCCAGGTTTTTTCTGAAGCCTGCTGCTCATTGTTTCTTATATCACAGTAGTATTCCATTACATTCATATACCACAACTTGTTCAGCCATTCCCCAATTGATGAACATCCTCTCAATTTCCAATTCTTGGCCACCACAAAAAGAGCTGCTATAAATATTTTTGTACATGTGGGTCCTTTAGAAGGATTTTCTAGCCCAAAGATCAGTGATTCCAGAATCAAAAGGTATACCTTGTGAGGTATAGGACTGATAGGGTTGGGAATAAGGGAGATGGAACAGAGGGAAAGGATTGTTACCTCAGTAGACAGTAACTGAATCAGAGGGATTCTAGAGCAGGATGGTAGTGTAAGTTTTTCCTCTCTTTCTCCTCTGCCTCCTCCTGTTCTCTTCCATCCTCATTGTTCCTCTCCTCCCTCCATCCTACTTCCCTCACCCCCCAGGTCAGAGTCTTTGAACATTGCTGCCCCTCACTGTTCCTATAGTTTCCAAACGCTCCCTCACCAAACCTTCATTGGATTTGCAAAATGACTGCTTTGAACTTCACCAGAAGGTTTCCAAAGTAGTTTGTTCTCTCAGACCCCCAAGAGAGACTGGGATATCCTCAAGGAGCCATCGAATTTAACCTGATGTAACTAACCTGATGGTAATATATAGCAGTAAAAACCTCTTTATTCAAAAAAGGGAGGTTCTCCTTATAATCTAAATAAGGCTTTTGCCACTGGGGAGAAAAAAAACAACTCAATTTCTAATCAACCTATTACCCAGGATTCCTTTTCTTCCACAACACCTTCACTCATTTAAAAAAATGTATTTAATTACGAGGTCATTGCAGAAACAAAAATGAATAACAACAGTAGCAAACAAACAAAAAAAGTTCACAGAGACAAGTAGTGTGAGCTAAGCCTCTATTTGGTTTATTCCAGCAGGTTCCAGGTGGATTTTTTTTGTTCGTTTACATTTTTTAAGTGTAATAGACATGGTGTGAACCATAAATCCATTTAAATCTACTTTAATAATTGAAGTTTTAAAACACATGAAACAATTTTTAAAAAAAAGAATAAAAATTACAACTTCCTTTCAGGAACTGAAAGAAATACCTTGCAGGTAGTTAAAGCTCTGGGAAATATTTCTGAAAAACTTCCCCATGCATAGGCCAATCCTTTTATAATTCAAAACACAAAGTATGCAAAGCACAAGGCAGGGCTGAGCCTAAGGGGCTGGCTAGAGGACAGGTAGTGGTTGTAACTGCTGTAACTAGCCCTAAGAGCCTAACCAAGTTTCCTTAACAGTAGGAAAAGTAAGATGGGGCTAGGTCCCAAAGAGCTGCAAACTCCAAACAAAGGAGTTTATCATAGCTCCTAAAGGAGACCGGGAGTCACTGCAGTTTATTGAGTAGAAGGGTGACCTAATTAGACCTGCCTCACAGGAAAATCACTGTAGCTGGGCTGAAGTGTAGAGGTTGGATTGAAGTAGAGAGAGACCTGAGATAAGAAAACCCTTTAAGAGGCCATCACAATATTGTAGGCTAGAGATAATGATCACTTGCAGTTAGAGTGCTGAAAGTATATGTGAACAGGGGACAAATTTGAGAACTATTATGATAGTAGAAATGATAAGATTTGGCAACTGAATGGATATATGGGGTGACTGAAAGTCAATAGTCAAAGATGACACTGAGGTCACCTCACCTGTGACTGAAAGGATAGTCATGTCCTTCACATATAGACAAGTATGAGAAAATGATGGATACAGGGGAATGGCTAATGAATTCTGTATTGGACATTTTGAATCTGAGAAACTTATGGAACATCCAGTTTGAAATATCCATTAAGCAGCTGATAATTTGGGGACTAGAACTGGTGAGAGAAACTAGGGCTAGATATTTCCCCCTCCCTCAAGCTTTAGACATTTGATCTGATTTGTGGAACATGGTTTATCCTCATTGCATAACTAAATCAATGCAATAACCAGTTATATTACAAAGGAGTTCTAGCACACCTACTATTGATTTTATTTTGTTCTGTCTTTGTTACCTGTCAGGCAGCAAACATTTATTAAGCTACTTCTCTATAAAAACAAAAACAAAACACTATAGTGAGTGTAACATAGTGGGGCATGATATAAAAAGAATAAAGCATCTTTGCTGGGAGAGACTCATAACTGAGATTTAAAATGGACCCCTTAGTAATGGTACTATTCTATGTACATCAAAGGTCCACAATAACCCTGCATGGTGATGGTGATGATGAAGCACCTGGAGAAAGCCAATGACAAAATTCTTCATTTTCCATCTTGAACTCTAAGTGATCTCATTTAGAATCACTGTTTTCTAAAGGGGTGTGAGTATATTGTAAAGGACTGATTTAGTACCTTCTATTGAAAGCTGAAAAGTGAAATTCTCTTGACAGACTGCTTATTTTCCTTTCAAAGGGAAGACCAAAAATCATTTTTTAAAATAAACTGTTTTAAAAGATGTTTACAACAGTCAGCATAATAAAAAGCCCTTAATCTATTATTGAAGAAACCTTAAGGAGCGAGTGTAATTTTGCCATAGAACCACTTCAGACAGTCACTTCAGTATGTGTACCAAATAATGTGTAGCACCTGGGTCATTCTTCGGGTCTCCTGAAATAATTACTCCTAGTTTATGGTATTATGTGGAATCACAGCCACTGAAAACAATAGCTCATGAGTTCCTACTGATGTGTTTACTTTTTCTGTAGAGATTCAGCCAGGTGACATACCAGGTAAGGCTGAGATGGAGGGATTGGGCAGATGGTAGCCATAAAAGGAAAAGCAATAAATGGAATAGCATAGTAAGAGTCACAATAGAACATTTGACTCCATATATGAAGGACATACTTTTTGATAAATATGAAGTCCATCAGAGGGAGAGTGGTCACATGTGAGGATCACACATGTGGGACACACACATAGATGACATGAAGTGGTCAGAGTACATGTGGGGTAGAAACAGGCCTCCAATTTTTTTTAGGCCTACTATGCCTTCTAGTGTTGTCATTGCACTGCTATTATTGGCCTGGCCTCTCGCTGGGTATCACATCCCTGCTAGTTGTGCTACTTCTCTGGTCCCTGGTGTTCTTGTGGGAGTTGGGTGTGCGTGTAGTCTCTACTGGGTGTTGCTCCTTACTGTCAACTTCTGGGGTTGATTCTTTTTCAGTGCCAGCTACAAGCCATTTCAGAGCCACTTGGCTAGGGTTTAATGGCTATAACCTTTCCCTGATAAGAGTAGCCAGTCAGTTTTTAGTTATAGCCACTATGCCCAACTAACAAAGACCAAGAAGAATGCTTATAGGCTAAGATCAAGTCTTTGCTTTTAGGCCCTAATGTCCGGGGAAAATCTCAGTCTTGTCTGTTATCATTAACTAAGCTAGGGTCAACTATTTTTGAGAACTTCTCTGACTTAGCACATATATGCATTTGGATCAGAACAAAAGGTAAGCTAAAGAGGCAAGGTCATTGTTCTCCATCAACCTAACTGGCATTCCTGCATTTACTATTGGTATTTATTAGCTATAAGACCCCAGTTGTTTTCATACTGTGTTTTGGCCAATGGAAAATCTCACTGTCTCCCTATACGCATTGTTAAAAAATATCCCTTAGTCACTCCCAACCAGCCTCTGTAGAGACAATTCTGATTACAGAATTCTATTTTTGTATAGTAAAAAAATAGCAATGAAACATTGTCTCCATGAAGCTAGGGCACATTTACCCATAAATACATAAACTTTAATAACAATAGTTAACATTTATATAGTACTTATGTGCCAGGCATTGTACTAAGCATTTTAGAAATACTATGGGAAGAAGGAACACATGTAGGGAATATATGTGTCCAGGGCATGCCTGTGGAGAGAACACAGGTAGAGCTCATGTGTAAGGAAAGTGTGTGGCCGGGGTGCATAGTGCATAGTGTTGAGGGGCAAATTATAACTTCTAATGCTGCTGGGTTGCTAAGTCTCCTAGTGATGTTATAGCACTGCTCCCTATTCATCTTTACCAGATGTATGGTCTCCAGATGTGTAGATACATAGTCTCTGCAGGAGGCTGTTGCACCAGATATAACTCTGTTGGATATGTAGCCCTTACCAGATGCTGCCCTGATGTTGGACGCAACTCTGTTGAACATGTAGTCCCCAGCTGATATATAGTATCCAACAGCAGCTGCCATGTATAGCCCTACTGGGCATTCAGCTGTGAAGCTTTTTGCTTCTGGCATCAAGTGCCATCCAGTGATAATGTTTGCTCTTCATTAGAAGAGTAGATTCTGCCATAATCTTTTGGTAAATCCTAGAGGCTTTTAAAAAGAGTACTTTTAGATAAGTAATTGCCCTTGGGGCTAATAATAGTACCATGTCCTAGGATTATTGTGAGAATCAAATAAGATAATATTTTTAAAGTGCTTAGCATATAGCAAGTGCTTAATAAATGCTTGCATACATTGAACCAATGTCTTTTCAGTTTTCTTTTTTCCTTTGTGGAGTGACCTGACTGTTCTTTTCTACAATCTTGGTTGGGAATCTTTCTGTCCTCACCAAGAGATTCTTTCCTCCAGATGTCAAGCTTTTTAGGACAGAACAGGATCCTCCCTGATAGATAATACACTTTGGCTTCATCTTTTCTTTGGACTGAACTTCCTGGTTTCTGGGTTTGGGCAAATTACCTCTACCTTATCGTGTATCTATATCCTGATTTTATTCTCTGAAGGTTAGAATTTTTACTAAGTCATCATCTATGGAGAAGTCGCCTACCAAATAACTACCAGACAGTCCTGTGGTTCAGGGTTGCACAGTTTTCAACTCTAAACCCCTCTTCCAGGTAGAGGAGTAGGGAATAGGTATATGTGGGAAGGCATAAGGACATAACTAAGCTCACGGGGGCAAAATCATTGTGTCTTCCACTTGCTTAACCATTTTTATGGCCTAAAAGAAGTTTGAGTTTACCTTTACCAGCCACCCAGGTCTCATAGGGAAATGAGGTGGGAAGAGATAGCAATGGGGATGCTTTTCTCTCTTTTCTTCTATTTCCGACTCTGAAATACCAGGGCAGGAGACCAAAACTGAGTGGGAGTTAGTTGCTCTGAATTGTAGAACCTCCTATTTGCCTTACTGTGACTGAATCCAGCAGTAGTCTATGGAAACTCAACCACACACAATCCAACAGACACAAACTGAATCAGGAATTTGCAGAGCACAAACACGGAGGGTAGTAAATAGATGTTTCCCTAGATGACACTGCTTGGGAACCCCCAGCGATCCCCAGACTGATCTGTGAAAGTAACAGAAGGACAGAAACGACAGAAGGTCAGGTCAGTCACCCCCTCAACCTATAGAGGTAAGCATAGCCCAAAGTCTAAAGTAGGTTAAAAAAATGATCATAAAAAGCTACTATGGTGACAGGGAAGCTCATGATATAAACACAGAAGATAGTGACTTGAAAATATCTATAAATAGTGCTTCAAAGTAAAAAAGTGCATATTGGACAAAAGTCCAACAAGAATTCCTAGAAGAGTTAAAGAGATTAAAAAAAACAAAAAAAAAACAAAAAAAAAAAAAAAAGGAAAAGAAACATTGGGAAAAGAAATAAGAGCCAGGCAAGAAAACTTTGAAAGAGAATTAACACCTTGGTAAAAAGAGATACAAAAAGTACTGAAGAAAATAATTCCTTAAAAATCTGAATTGGCTAAATGGTAAAAGAAGCAAAAAAAAAAAATCCTCAAGAAAATGTAGTTCTACCAACAGAGCATTTGTGTTCTTGCCCCCATGTAGCCTCTATAACAATTACTGTTGTCATTCTTTGTCATCTTTCCCAATCTGATAGGTATGGGTGGAGTATCTCAGAGTTGTCTTAATCTACAGTTTTTCTTTGTTTTTCTTTTAATTAGATTTTTTAGTTTTAGTTTACAACACTTAGTTTTACACGTTCTTGAGTTTCAAATTTTCTTCCCTTCCATCCCCTCCCCCCTCCCCCCAAGATGGCATGCAGTCCAACATAGATTCTATATAAACCTTCACATTAAACTGATTTACACAATAGTAAAGTTGCAAAGAAGAATTATGACCAATGGGATGAATCATGAGAGAAAAGAAACGAAACCAAAAAAAAAAAAAGAGGAAAAAAAAAAGCAAACAATGTGCCTCAATCTGCATTCAGACTCCACAGTTGTTTCTCTGGATGTAGCTAGCTTTTTCCATCATGAGTCCTTTCGAGCTGTCTTTGAACCTTGTATTGCTGAGGAGAGCCAAGTCTATCAAAGCTAGTCATCACAGAATCAATATATCTGTGATTGTGTATAATGCTCTCCTGGTTCTGCTCCTCTCGCTCAGCATCAGATCACATAGGTCTTTCCAGGTTATTATGAAGTCCATATCTTCCCCATTTCTTATAGCACTATAGTATTCCATTACATTCATATACCAGAACTTATTCAGCCATTCCCCAATTGTAGAACATCCCCTCAATTTACAATTCTTTGTCACCACAAAAAGAGCAGCTATAAATATTTTGTACATACAGATCCCTTTCCCACTTGTGTGATCTCTTTGGGATATAGCCCTAGGAGTGGTATTGCTGGGTCAAACGCTATGCACATTTTTATAGCCCTTTGGGCATAGTTCCAAATTGCTCTCCAAAATGGCTGGATCTGTTCACAACTCCACCAACAATGTATTAATGTTCCAATTTTCCCACATCCTTTCCAGCATTTATCATTTTCTTGTTTTGTCATGTTAGCCAATCTGAGAGGAGAGATGTGGTACCTAAGAGTTGTTTTGATTTGTATTTCTCTAATCAACAGTAATTTAGAGCATTTTTTCATGTGCCTACAAATATCTTTAATTTCTGCCCCTGAAAACTGCTTGTTCACATCCTTTGACCATTTCTCAACTGGGGAATGACTTGTATTCCTATAAATTTGGCTTAGTTCCCTGTATATTTTAGATATGAGGCCTTTATCAATGTTACTAGCTGTAAAGATTTTCTTCCAATTTTCTGCTTCCCTCCTAATCTTTGTCGCATTGGCTTTGTTTATATAAAAACTTTTCAGTTTAGCATAATCAAAATTATCCATTTTGCATTTTATAATGCTCTCAATCTCTTGTTGGATCATGAATTCTTCCCTTTCCAATAAATCTGATGGGTAAACTGTTCCTTGCTCTCCCAGATTGCTTACAGTATCAGCCTTTATTCCTAAATCATGTACCCATTTTGACTTTATTTTGGTGTATGGTGTAAGATATTGGTCTATGCCCGTTTCTGCCATACTATTTTCTAATTTTCCCAGCAGTTTTTGGTGAAACAGTGAATTCTTAACCCAGAAGCTAGATTCTTTGGGTTTATCTAAGAGTAGATTGCTATAGTCAGTGACTTCTGCGTCTTGTGTACCTAACCTATTCCACTGATCCACTACTCTGTTTCTTAGCCAGTACGAGGTAGTTTTGAGGACTGCTGCTTCATAGCACATTTTGAAATCTGGTATGGCTAGGCCACCTTCCCTGGCATTTCTTTTCATCAATTCTCTTGATATCCTGGACTTTTTGTTCTTCTAGATGAATTTTGTTATTATTTTATCCACCTCTGTAACCTACGCATTTCTTATTAGTGATTTGAAGTATTTTTGAAGCATATGGTTTTTTTTTTCAATTTGACAGACATTTATTAAGCATGTGCTATTTTCAAGGAACCGTGGTAGGTCCTGGTGATTAGAGTGGGGAAAAAAGGTGAAACAATCCCTATCTTCAATGAGCTTACACTATGGGGGCAGCAGGATACGGCATTTACATAAATTAATACAATAGAATTTGTGAAGAAGAGAGAACTTAAACTGCTTTCAATTTTCCCAGCAGCTGTTATCAATAAGGAGTTTTTTTTTTCTAGTGATTTATGTTTTCTACTTTCTCAAACACTGGATTATTGAGTTCTGTTGTTTCTGATTCTCCTTTGTCTAGTTTGTTCCTTTGATTTATCTATTTTTTAAACCAATAATAGATAGTTTTGAAGACTGCTGCTTAAAAATATGGTTTTATGTCCAGAAATACTATTTCTCCTTCATTGCTATTTCTTTTTAAAAAGTGCCCATTGTTTGCAGTAATGACTGGTCCCTGTAGTCTCAGCAATGTAGTCTCAAGGATCACATGGACCTCATAAGCTCTTCATTTTAGCAATGAGGAAACTTAGGCCCAGGAAGGTCATGACTTGCCCAAGTTCTCACAAGTAATAACTGATATGTGTATACACACACATGCATGCATATTAATGTATATTTATGCATATACATCTATGAATATATACATATTTGTACACATGTATACATGTGTGCTTATATACATATGCATATTTGTGCATATATATATACACATATAACAACAAACAAAATTGTTGAACTATAAAGCATGACTCTTTTCCTAGGATACTTCTAATCTGGCTACTAAAGGCTAGCATAAACTTCTGGGTATCCTTTCCTAGTTATCTATCACTTGGACTGTTTGTCATATGGTTCTGTCATATTGCCTTTAAAGAAAATCCCAGTGTGCCCTTTCCCTAAATAAACCTATTCTCAACTCACAGTTCTTTTTATCATCCAATCTGCTTTCTGACACAAATGTCTTTTTTTTTAACACCAATATTCTTGTGGTGGTGCTAGATGACTGTGAATTGTGTCATACTACAATGTCCAAAGAAAGAAAATTGTAAGTGATCCAAAGGGCAATGGAGAAATGCATGGTGACAATAATAAGTTGTAGCATATTTCCAACAATGACCCATAAGCACAATGTATGAGAGATATCATACAGGTCACGTATGATCAGAAAAGAGAATGGGCTGGCCATTTAACAAGACTGAAGGACAGAAGGTAGATAGGCCAATTGCTATACTAGCACTCATATAATTTTAAAAGAGGGAGGCCTCTAGCATGATGGGCAGCTTCTGTATTGAGAAGAGAAAGAAATAACCCTTTATTAAGTGCTTATTATGTGCCAAGCACTGTGCTAAAGGCTTTACAAATATTATCTTATTTGATGCTCACAACCCGGTGAGGTAGGAACTACTATGATTCCCATTTTACAGTTGAGGAAAGTGAAGGAGACAGAAGGTAAGTGACTTGCTAGGATCATACATGTGTGATTTAAACTTGGATCTTCCTAATTCCAGGCCGAGGGCTCTATCTGGTGTACCACCTAGCTGTTCCCAGGAAGGATTTATGAGACAACAGGGACAAGGTTTGCAAAAGATGAGAAAGTAAGAACAAGATGAGATTTGTATTTTTGGAGGGAATAGGCACAAAGCTATTGTCCAATCATTTTAGTCATGTCTGACTCTTTGTGAGCCGTTTGAAGTTTTCTTGGCAAATATATAGGAGTAATTTAACACTTTCTGCTCTAGCTTACTTTACAGATGATGAAACAGAGACAAACAGGGTCAAGCAACTTGCCCAGGGTCACATACCTAGTAAGTGTCTGAGGACAGATTTGAACTCAGGAAGATGAGTCTTCTTTACTCCAGGCCTGGTACTGTATCCACTGTGCCACCTAGCTGCCCTAACAAGATCATCTATTTTTTTTTCTTCATTTGCCACTAACTGATTTGTTTGGTTTTGACTCCACTACCACTATCTTTACATCTCCTTCCCTCTTTCCCCACCCTCTCAGAATAAGTTCATTACTGAGTATGAGTACCAAGCTTTAATATTCACATCTCATCAGCACCCTTAGTTTCTTCTGCCCTCTGATGGGAGGACTGGAAGGCAGAGTGAAAAATCTTTCCATTGCTTTCCTTTGTAGAGGGCTCAAAATCCCAGCCATCTCTTCATTTGCCACCAGCTTCTCTGCTTGGTTTTTTTTTTTTTGTAATTTATTTTTAATATGTTTAGTTTTCAGCATTGATTTTCACGTGCGTT
>CM053627.1:142994449-143029997 GCA_028646595.1 Phalanger gymnotis | reverse complement strand
CAGTGTGGTTATTGTATAGATTGTTCTGGCTCTGCTCACTTAATTCTTTATCAGTTAGTCAGTTAACAAGCATTTATTAAATGCTTACTATGTGCCAGTCACTATGCTAAGTGCTGGGAATATAAATAGAAAGAAAGACAGTTCCAGTCCTTAGGGAGCTTACAGCCTAATAGAGGAAGAAAATAAATAAAAGGAAGATGAAAAGGGGATTGGAGAGACAAAGTACCTGGGACAGGGGTGCAGTAGAAAAAGTCCTCAGTCTTACTTGTAGAGGAATGAGACATGCCTGGTTTGGGATCCTTTCTTAAATGGAGGTTCTGGGAGGAGCCATCCAATCAGAGGGAGAGGATTATAGGTGTGGAGGTGTAATAGTAATTAAGATAGGACTTTTTGCTGTCCTTCTCTTAAGTGCCTTTAAAGATTCTGGCCTTTGTTTGAATGGGGCAGATAAAGTGGGATTTTGCCTTGGAGTGTTTATCAGAGTTAAGACAATCAAGAGTCATTGACTTGCATATGATGTGATTCTAGGGATGGGGAACTTTCATACACCCGGCCTGGGTGAGGTCAGAGCCCTCAGGGCTTTGAACAGGAAATAATTGAGGGAACCTTGGTGTTTGACTTTTGTGGGCACACTCATGGAAGGAGTGTTGAGGCTCTGGGCAAGCTGTAACTGCCCCCCACCTTTGCAACCCAGATGTTAGTTCTTCTCAGGTAGCTATGTATTGTGATTTGTATCAGACAAGATCTGTCTGTTGATGTTTGTAATTTCTGTTTGTATTTGCCTTGAAGTTCAGGGGCTGATCTTTCCCCCTGAGCTATGAATGACATTTGTATGTTGGATGAAAGTAAGATTGTTAACCCCTTAGTGTTGCTTTGCTTAGTAAAGCAGATCAAAGAAACTATGTTGGCAGCTTTCTGTGTGCTGGGTGTTGGTGGGTCTTACACCCCTACAGCAGCTGCTAGCAGATTGTTGCTACAGGAGGGTCCTTCCAGTGGTATGAATTCCAAGACAGGATTGAGGCTTCATGATGAAGATCTGAGTCATCATAGAATAAATAATTTTATAAGTCTTCAGGATTGTTTGCTTTTTATAATATTGATCTTACAGTATAAATTGTTCTCAGGTCCTGATTCCTTTACTCTGCATCAGTTCATATAAGTCTTTCCATGTCTTTTTGACATCAACTCTTTTCTCATTGTTCGCAGCAAAAGAGTACTCTGACACAGTCATATAACATGACTTATTCTTAGTTTCCAGTTTTTTTTAGAGTTGCTATAATCATTTTTGTATGTTAAAGACTTTCCTCTCTGACCACTTGTGATCTAGCTATAGCAAGTGTATAGTGTAGCAAGATCTTGCTAGATCTCTACCAAGAGATCTGGAGAGAGGCCTTTAGTACATTGGAGTGGACCTATCAGATGATGACTCGGAGCCTACTCATCTTCAATATAGTCTTAATCACAGGGACACACAGGACCAATTAGGAGTCAATGGGTCACATATGTCCCATATATGTCACATATATCTTCATGTGTGCTCTGTGGCATGGAGTCCTTTATGCAGGTTCCTAGGCTAAAGATTCAATATGTGGAGCTTAAACAACACAGTTAGAGAACAATTTCCTTTTATTTTCAATTTTGATGTAAGTTTTCTCTCTTTTATTTTTAACCCCTTCTCATCCTCTTATTGCACTGCCCCCCCCCCCCACCTAATCTTGGTTGGGGGAAAGATTTCTGCATCTTTGGGAGTTTCTCTGGTTCAAAGATTCTCATTGAGGTATATATTTCAAGTGTTTGTAAGAGCTACTGGAATAACTTCCTCAATCAGAATGGAAAGGATCTTCGTTTTGGGATATGTATTTTGTCTCTTTGCTTTACTGAAGAAACTAAGTGCTTTATGGAAGTCTAATGGTTCAGGACTTTTGGTCTGTATGAGTTAATTAAAATTCTTTGCAGTAGGTGAGGGGCTATTCCTATAAAACTGGAAAAAAACTTAACGATTTGGATAAAGAGAAAGTGGAAGAAAAAAACTACTGCTGATTCAGTAGCAAAAAATACTGAGAACAAAAATATTTCAAACAAGTGCCAAGCTATTACAGACTTATAGAACTAAGACTAAAGCTTTAAATCTCTGTATTTGTAGTCTTTTAATACTCAGATAAAATTTGAGTAGGGTTTAGTTAAGTTAGAATGTGCTAAAATCAATGTTTTATTTATCACAATGAACACTGATTTTGTATACCTATGTTTTGCTAAGCCTTGAAGAAAAGCATGATTCTTGAAAATTTGGAAGTTAGGCTAGAGAGAAAAATGATGACAGTTGGATGCTCTATGTTTCAATTTACAATCAACATCCTCTTAGTATAACAGAGGGAATGGAACTGGGTATATACTCTGGCTCTGTGGGAATAAACTCTCCTTCAGCATCAAGTAACTTGGACTCTGGAACAATATGGTAATCCTTTGTTGGTCCCCATGACTAGGGACTGAATTGAAAGTAATTTTTGGCTGAATCAGGGAGAACTTTCCCTCTCAGCAGGCTATAAAAAGAATGAGGAGAGAAGTTTTCCAGTCATTTTTGATGCTTGGCTGGTTTGGGACACATCTCTTCCTTGAATTTCTAGCCAGGGAAAAGGTTTTTCTCTCTCTTCCTCTTGTAGAGGTAATGAAGCCAGTGAACATTTTAGTAAGACTCTGTGCTTACCTGGGAGAGCCCCAGACTGATCCTCAAGTTGCTGGAGGCCTCTTCTTTTTTGTTTTTGGTTTTGTGTTTCTTTCCCTGAACCCAGGCCACATAAATAGTGATCTTAAGAGATAGATGTTTCTAGTCCATGGTAGTAATCTTGTGAATATGATAGGTTGGGGGTTTGGAGCTAGTTCTAGCTGCTGAGTGGGAGACAACTCCTAACAGTATGCCATTTCTCAGATCAGACAATAATCACCACCAGGATTCTACAACTGCAAAAACTAAGAAAAACCAAACTATGTCCCGAATGGCTAGAAGATGTAGACCTTGGGAGTTGCTTGGACAGTAAAGACCTGAAGTGAACATGATATATCTTTTCATCAGTCCTACAAAGTTTCTTCACCTCTTTAGAAGTTATAATAGATTATGGACTATCATTTTTTATTTTATTTGCTAATGAATGCTTCTGAGGGTTTTTTGATATCTTAATAATTTTTGTGGTAGAAAAAATAAATAAATAGCTGTCCTATGTCTGATGTACCTTGTATAATTAGTTTCTTTATTGAAAGTGCCCTTTTAATTCCTTTGAGGAGAACCCAGACATGAGCCATACTGCAGCAACAATTCAGCTAGCAACTGTTGTGGGGCATAAGACCCAACAAGACCAGCAACAAGAGCTGCTAGCACAGGTCCTTTTGATCTGCTTTACTAAGGAACATAAGGTTAAGGGGTTAACAATCTTAGTTTATTCCAACATACAAACATCATTCACTTAGTTCAAGAGGAAAAGCCAGCACTGTGAACTTCAGAGCAAATACAAACAAATTACAAACATACACAATATAAACAGACCAAATCACCACTCAGAGTTACCAGGAAAGCATCAACATCTGGATTCATGAGCTGGGGAGCTCTTAACAATGGTTTGCTCAGAGTCACGTGCCACTCTTCCACTGAGTGAGAGCTCCAAGGGAGAATGCCAACCCCTGGGTTTATATATCTTGTTCAGAGTCAAAGGTGAGTCACACATGTGTCTTAAACCCATGTGGTCTAGGCTTTCCCTTGAGGCAACGAGGTCATCAAAGACTCCTGATTTAATTAAAGAAACAAAGGCCCAACTGAAGGGCACCTGATTAAATAAGTGCTAAAAGAGAAAACAGTAAAAAGGTCCCACCTTAATTAATATTACATCTGCCTAAGTTTTGTTTAAGCAATTTTTCCCTAGAATGGCAAGGTGTGTGTGTGTGTGTGTGTGTGTGTGTGTGTGTGTGTGTGTGTGTGTGTAATAAGACAAAGGCTGTTTAGAAAAAAGTCTGGCTCATCCTTTTTTAGCTGTTAAGAATGCCCTGAAAATGCCTCTGTTTAGCTTAAGCACAGAGCTAGAGCCTCTTCTCTGGACAAGAGCCACCCTTATCTCTAACTCCCTGGGCCATGAATGATGGCTAGATATATAAATCTGAGAATAATCTTCATAGAGATGATAATTGAATCCATTTGATATCACCAAGTAAGACAGTATACAGAGAAAAGATAAGAGAGATCAGAAATGAGCCTTGGGTATACCCTTAGTTAATGAATCAGATATGAATGAACATCCAGCAAAGGAGATCAAGAGTGGTCATATAGGTATCAGGAGAACCAAGAGAGAGCAGTGACAAAAAAACCCCAGAGAGGACATATTATCCAGAATGAGAAGTTGATCAATAGTGCCAAATACTTCAGAGGCCAATTGGTAATCAAGGGAGTATTGCTAAATTTGGAGAGTAGTTTCAGTTGAATGTCTGGAAACCAGAATGTAGAATGTTTAGAAGAAAAATGTGGATATACTGAATGTAGACATTATTTTCAAGTTTAGCAGAGAAAGGGAAGAGAGATATAGGAGGAGAGTTAGCAGGAATAGTAGAATCTATGGATAAGTTTTTTCCTTCAAGGATAAAAGAGTGTTTATATGCATTAGAGAAAGAGCCAATAGACGAGAGATGGAAACCAAAGGATCACAGATTTAGAGCTTCCACAGACCTCAGAGGATTTCTTGCTCAACTATTTCATTTCATTGATGACTGTCTCAGGGAGACCAAATGACTTGTCCACAGTCACACAGATAGTAAGTGACAGAGGTGATATTCAAATTCAAGTCTTCTAATTCCAAAATCAGTGTTCTTTCTCTTGTACCAAACTGCTTCTTAGCCAGAAGGACCAGCTCTTTTTCAGTGACTGGGTTAATGGAGGAGAAAATAGACATTAATAGATGTTTATTTTTTATCTAGTATATTAATAAACACTTTTTGGGGGTGGGTTTCCATATTAGTTCTATATTCCATATTAATAAATGTTTCTTTTTCATCTAGTATGTTAACGAGCACTTCTTTTTACTAGAACCGTGATTTCATAGTTACACAGAGTTTATGTGAGAAACCTCCTTTACAAATGCAGATTAATACTTTCTCTGCAATTTATAGTCTTTGACAGCTCCAGTAAAGTGACTTGCCCAGGGTCACACAGCCAAGTGGATGAAAGGCGGGACATAAATGTGCATTTTATCTTCACATTTTATTTACAATACAGCATAATTTCTCCTATCCCTATCTTTCTGGATCTCAAGTTCACTAAGGCATCTCTATTTTCTCAATCAGGGCAGAGCTAAGTACCTCAGAATTGTTTATATGCTGTAGAAAGCAAGTCATCCCCTAAGAGCTGGATGTTAGCTAATATGATCAAAAGGGCTAAATGTCTTGGTTTTCTAACTCCTTCCATTTTCTTCAACTGTTTAACAAGAAAAGGACACACAGCATTTAAAATCAGTTGACAATAATTATTTTCAATTATTAGAAAGATAATAGCATCATACCATTTTGGCTAGCATAAACAGAGAATCCAGTAAATATTTTACTTTATAAAAGATATGATCTATTCACTATAGAAAGCTCTTCTTAAATCAATTCTACAATAATACTTTTCTTAATGTCTATTTCTTTTTCTAATTTCTTTGTATTATCCAGATTTTTGTTTATCCAAATGGCCTTGGTTGCAATCAATTAAGAGACAGGAACCTTTGTGGTAGTTCCTTTCTTGTGGCGTTTAACAAATTTGCTAATCCTCCCAAGTTGGGAATAGGTATTAAGCAGAGTGAGCTCCGTTTTATAAATGGAGAAAAAGAGTTGTTCAGAGGTGCTCTGATTTACCTCAGGTCACTTAATTTTCCTGTTTCCTATTTCAGTGTTCTGTTAACCAGAACTCATTGCTTAATAAAACCTACCATGTGGAGGTGGGTATGGATCTTGCAGTTAGCTGGCATATATGATGGCCATAATTTTCATTTATATTGCAATTACACTTACATTCTTTCTAAAAGAGCTCATTGTGCTTCACAACATGCTATTCTTATAAGCCTTTAGGCTCAAAATAACCTTGGGAGCTGGCTAGGTAAAACCTTTTGTTATTGAGCTTCATTGGAAGTGATAGACAAGAAAGATTTTGTCTTTACTTGGACAGCAGGAAACTTGATTATAAAAATCACTGGAGTCTAGTAGATTTGCTAGTGTTACCTACATTCTAGGCAAAGGCAACAGACATGTTTGATTCATTATTGATATCTGTTGTGATGAGAGTATCAAGAAACCAAGAAATGAAAATTCCTTTTTGAAGATACTGTCACTGTTAGAGAAACTGTGAGAAGAATCTCAGAGAGTAGTATTATGAATTGATGGGACTGCCTTATCAGAAAGTGCTTTCATTCTCCATGATTATGAAATAGTCCTAAATGACATAGAACAATATTTAAGAATTCTTATGATTACAGTGTCATAGGATCATAGATTGAGAGTTGGAAGGGACCTTAGAGATGATCCTGATTAGGCATTCTTAATAATTAAGTATTCATGGACCCTTAAGGGATCTATACATAGATTCCAAGGGGTCAGTGAACTTGAATCTTTATTTTCACTGATCTCTAACTGAAACTTAGCATTTTCTTCGGTTATGAATGTAGGCCACAAAACATTATTCTAAGAATGGCTTTTCCAGGCTGCCAAAGGAGTCCATGACAAAAACTCATTTCCCCTCCTCCCCACCTCAACCCACACCGCCCCCACACCCCTTTCTAGATTTCTTACACCTTACACTCCCAATGTACTCTTCCATCCAGTGACACTGGACTCCTTGCTGTTCCTTGCATTAGGTACTCTATCTGATCATTTTTTTTCTGGCTGTCATCTATGCCTTGAATTCACTTCTTCTTCATCTCCACCTTCTAGTTTCCTTCAAGTCACAGCTAACATCCCACTTTCTATAGGAAGCCTTTCCTGTTCCTATTTAATTCCCTTAGTGGATTATTTTAAATTTATCCTGTATATACCTTGTTTGCATGTTGTCTCCTCAATTAGATTGTGAACTCCTTTAGGGCAGGAACTTTCTTTTACTGTTCTTTGTATTGCCAGGGCTTAGCACAATACCTGACATGTAGTAGGGAGTGTTAATTAACTGACTGACAGACCTATTCAAATGATTTTACCATTGAGACAACTGATTTTCTGGAAGGTTAGTGTGCCATGTGGCAGAGCTGCGATTTGGACCTAGGTATACTGACTCCAAATATAAGTGGGTTCCTTTTATTTTAATTTATTTTTTTAGATGGGGAAAATACATCTTTATTTTCTTTTTAAAAAAAATTTAATTTTTTAATTTTTAGTTTACAACACTCAGTTCCACAGGTTTTCAGTTCTAAATTTTCTTCTCCTCCTTCCTCTGCCTCCTCCCCCCAAGATGGCATGGAATCCAATACATATTCTACATATACCTTTGCATTAAACGTATTTACGCAATAGTCAAGTCATAAAGAAGAACCATGATCAATGGAATGAATTATGAGAGAAAAGAAACAAAACCAAAAAAAAAAGGTATATGAACAAGAGAGAGAGCAGATAGTTTTCTTCAACACACATTCATACTCCATAGTTCTTTATCTGGATGTAGATAGCTCTTTCTGTCATGAGACCTTTGGGGCTGTCTTTGAACTTTATATTGCTGAGAAGAGCCAAGGCTATCTATCAAAGCTAGTCATCACAGAATCAATATATCTCTGCTTGTGTACAGTGTTCTCCTGGTTCTGCTCCTCTTACTCAGCATCATATCATGTAGGTCTTTCCAGGTTATTATGAATTCCATATCTTCCTCATTTCTTATAGCACAATAATATTCCATTATATTCATACACCATGACTTGTTTAGCCATTTCCCAATTGATGGGCATCCCCTTGATTTCCAATTCTTTGCTACCACAAAAAGAGCTGCTATAAATATTTTCGTACATACGGGTCCCTCTCCCCCTTGTGTGATCTCTTTGGGATATAGCCCTAGGAGTGGTATTGCTGGGTCAAAAGGTATGCACATTTTTATAATCTTTTGGGCATAGTTCCAAATTGCTCTCCAGAATGGCTGGATCTGTTCACAACTCCACCAACAATGTACCAATGTTTCAATTTTCCCAAGCCCTCTCCAGCATTTATCATTTTCCTGTTTTGTCATGTTAGGCAATCTGACAGGAGAGAGATGGTACCTAAGAGTTGTTTTGATTTTCCTTTCTCTGATCAATAGTGATTTAGAGCATTTTTTCATATGCCTATAGATATCTTTAATTTCTTCCTCTGAAAACTGCCTGTTCATATTCTTTGACCATTTCTCAATTGCAGAATGACTTGTATTCCTATAAATTTGGCTCAGTTGCCGGTATATTTTAGATATGAGGACTTTGTCAGAGACACTGAGTGCAAAGATTTTCTCACAATTTTCTGCTTCCCTCCTAATCTTTGTTGCAGTGGCTTTGTTTAGACAAAAACTTTTCAATTTAACATAATCAAAATAATCCATTTTGCATTTTGTAATGCTCTCTATCTCTTGTTGGGTCATGACTCCTTCCCTTTCCCATAAATCTGACAGGTAAACTATTCCTTGCTCTCTCAAATTGCTTATAGTATCAGCCTTTATTCCTAACTCATGAACCCATTTCGACTTTATTTTGGTATACGGTGTAAGATATTGGTCTATGCCCAGTTTCTGCCACTTAGCCCAGAAGCTGGATTCTTTGGGTTTATTAAAGATTAGATTGCTATAGTCATTGACTACTGCAACTTGTGTACCTAACCTATTCCACTGATCCACCACTCTGTTTCTTAGCCAGTACCAGATAGTTTTGATGACTGCTGCTTTGTAGTACACTTTAATATCAGGTATGGCTGGGCCACCTTTCCTAGCAGTTCTTTTCATTAATTCCTTTGGTATTCTGGACCTTTTGTTCTTCCAGATGAGTTTTATTATTATTTTATCCAGCTCTGTAAAATGATTTTTTGGCAGTTCCATTGGTATGGCACTGAATAAGTAAACTAGTTTAAGTAAAATTGTCATTTTTATTATATTAGCTCGGCCTAACCATGAACAACTGATGTTTTTCCATTTGTTTAGATCTGACTTTATCTGTGTGAAAAGTGTTTTGTAATTGTGTTCATGTAGGCCCTGGGTTTGTCTTGGCAGGTAGACTGCCAAATATTTTATAGTGTCTATGGTTATTATAAATGGAATTTCTCTTTCTATTTCTTGCTGTTGGATTTTGTTAGTAATACATAGGAATGCCAAAGATTTATGTGGGTTTATTTTGTATCCTGCAACTTTGCTAAAGTTTTTTATTTTATCGTGTAGTTTTTTTACTTAATTCTCTAGGATTCTCTAAGTAAATTATCATATCATCTGCAAAGAATGATAACTTAGTTTCTTTGCCTATTCTAATTCCTTCAATTTCTTTTTCTTTCCTTATTTCTAGAGTTAACATTTCTAGTACCTAATTGAATAATAGGGGTGATAATAGACATCCTTGTTTCACCCCTGATATTTAATTGGAGATTTTCAATTTTTTCTTTTTTTAGTTTTTTCAGATTCATGCCCAATTCATTGATTTCCTTTTTATCTATTTTATTCATGTAAGAATTTAGAGATATAAAACTCCCCGTAAGAACACCTTTTGCTGCATCCCATAAATTTTGGTATGTTGTCTCATTATTGTCATTCTCTTGAATGAAGTTATTGTTTCTATGATTTGTTCTTTGGCCCACTAATTCTTTAGGATTAGATTATTTAGTCTCCAATTAATTTTTAGTTTATCTTTCCATGTTCCTTTATTACAAATAATTTTTATTGCATTATAATCTGAGAAGGATGCATTCACTATTTCTGCCTTTCTGCATTGGATTGTGAGGTTTTTATGCCCTGGTACATACTCAGTTTTTTAGTATATGCCATGTACTGCTGAGAAAAAAAAGGTATATTCCTTTTTATCCCCATTTAGTTTTCTCCAGAGGTCCATCATATCTGCCTTTTCTAAAATTCTATTCACCTCCTTAACTTCTTTCTTATTTATTTTGAGGTTAGATTTATGAAGCTCAGAGAGGGGGAAGTTGAGGTACTCCACAAGAATTGTTTTGCTGTCTATTTCTTCCTGTAATTCCCTTAACTTCTCCTCTAAGAATCTGCAAGCTATACCACTTGGTGCACATATGTTAAGTAATGATATTGCCTCATTGTCTATGGTGCCTTTTAGCAGGATATAGTGTCCTTCCTTATCTCTTTTAATTAGATCTATCTTTGCTTTTGCTTTGTCTGAGATTAGGATTGCAACCCCTGCAATTTTACTTTAGCTAAAGCACAATATATTCTACTCCAGCCTTTCATGTTTACCTCATGTGTATCTCCCTGTTTCAAATGTATTTCTTGTAAACAACATATTGTAGGATTATGGTTTTTAATCCATTCAGCTATCTGCCTCCATTTTATGGGAGGCAGAAAGTTCATCCCATTCACATTCACAGTTATGACTACTATCTGTGTATTTTTCTCCATCTTATTTCCCACCCCCCATTTATGCTTTTGTTTCTCCCCTCTCCCTTCCACTCCTCACAAGAGTTTTACTTTTGACTGCTGCCTTCCTCTGTTTACCCTTTCTTTTGATTTCCCTCCCTTATCTTACCCTTTCCCCCTTGCTACTTCTTTCCTCCCTTCTGACCTTCCCCTTCTTTCCCCTTACCCTTCCTACTTCCTGTAGGACAAGTTTGATTTCTATACTTCTCAGAGTATGTTATTCCCTTCTTGAACCAAATCCAATGAGAGTAAAGCGCTTCTCTCTCCCTTCTTTCCTCCTACTATATTATGTTTTGTGCCTCTTTGTGTCATGTAATTTACCCTTTTCTACTACCTCCTTACCTCTTCTCTTAGATCCATCCCTTTACATCCTTTAGTTATTTTTTTTTATCATTATATCAGTTATTTTATACTGACACCTGTGGTCTATGTATATCCCTTTCAATTGTCATAATAACTCTCCTATTCTCAAGATGGACATATATACATATAGATGTACATATATATATATGTATGTATGTACATATACATATATATCATATATAAAACAATATAATCCAAATATGGATATAAGCAATTTGCCCTTATTGATTAACAAGTTTTTTTCTCCCTGTTTACCTTTTTATGTCTCTCTTGAGTTTTGTGTTTGAAGATCAAATTGTCCATTGAGCTCGGGCCTTTTCATCAGGAAGATCTTGAATTTTCTATTTCATTGAATGTCCATCTCCTTGCCTGAAAAATTATGCTCAATTTAGCTGGATAGTTGATCCTTGATTGTAATCTAAGCTCCTTTGCCTTTTGGAATATCATATTCCAATTTCTCCTATCTTTTAATGTAGAAGCTGAAAGATCCTGCATGATCCTGACTATACATCCATGATATTTGAGTTGTTTTTTTCTGGCTTCCTGCAGTATTTTCTCCTTGACCTGATAATTCTGGAATTTGGCTATAATATTTTTTGGAGTTTTCAATTTGGGTTCTCTTTCAGTGGATTCTTTCGATGAAGATTTTGCCCTCTGGTTCTAAGACCTTGGAAGATACTGTCCAGGCTCTTTTTTTCATCATGACATTCTGGTAGACCAATAATTCTTAGATTGTCTTTCTTGGATCTATTTTCCAGGTCAGTTGTTTTTTCCAGTTAGATATTTCACATTTTCTTCTATTTTTTTTCATTCTTTAGATTTTGTTTGACTGACTCTTGATACCTCATAGAGTCATTACCTTCTTGCTCAATTCTAATTTTTAATGAAATGTTGTCTTCATTTTGCTTCTGGGCTTCCTTTTCCAATTGTGTTTATTTTACTTTTAAGTGTGTTATTTTCTCTAACTAGATTCTAAAACTCCTTAGCCATTTCGCCAATTTTACTCTTTAAAGTTTTGTTTTCATTGGTGAATTTTTTTTCCATTTTTTCTTTTACCTCTCTAATTTGATTTTTAAAATCCTCCTTGAGTTCTTCCAGGAATGCTTTTTGGGCTTGAGACTAGTTCACATTTCCTTTTGAAGTTTCAGGTGTGGGTAAATTGTCCATGCTGTCCTCTTCTGAATTGTTATTTTTATCTTCCTTGTCTCCATAAAAAGAATCAATAGTCCTCAGTTTCCTAGAGTTCTTCATGTTGATTAACTTTTTCCTGGCTTTAAAATGGATTTCTGCTTCTTGGTTTCCGGGGGCTCTTTCCTAGGCTTCTTGTTCTGGGAACTGTGGGTGTAGTTATTGGCTTTGTATGTTATGGCCTGTGGTTTTGTGAGGTGTGGGGGAGGGGTGGTTTGGCTCCTGGAAGTCACCTCTTCCCTTAGTGCTGTGGTACAGCCTTTTTCTGCACTGATGTCTGATGTCTGCCACTTCCCTTGGCTGTGAGAAGGCACATCTGGGGTCCTGGTGTTGAAAATTGCTAGCTCTGTCCTCCTGAGGCTTGAGAACTTCCACTGTTCTTCTGAGGTGGGACCTGCTTGGACACCTCTCGTCCCACACTAGTCTCCTTCCACTACCACACTAAGGGCCCCCTCCCCAACTTCTCAAGCTAAAAGGCCACCAATGCCCCACTTCTGGCTCTTCTATTTCAAAGTTTCTCCCAAAGGTGTATGTATTGTCTGGGTTAGGGAAGGAGGGTGGGCTAAGAGCCATTTTAGCTGGCTATATGGCTCCCAGAAGTTCAAGAAGGCGTGTTTCAAACCTCTGGAGTAGTTGTTCTCTTGGCCTCAGGCACTGTGCTGCTTCTTCCTGTAGCTCTGACAGACTCCAGTCCCAGGCTGGGAGGCCTGGGGATCACCACCATTTTCACAGTCCAGCGTTCTCCCAGCCTGGATAGCTGGTCGATTTCCTCAGCTGCTTCAGCTTTGGTGTGGTCTGGTGCTGCTCTGTGCGCCTGGCGCTCTCCCAGCCTACAGATCTGTCCTGTAGACCATGAGAATTCTCCTGGCTTGGAAATTTGCCACACTCAGTCTACTAGTGGCTTCTAACTCTCAAATCTGCTCAGATTCACTTTTTTAGAGGTACCTGACAGAATTTGTGTGAGAGCTCCTGTAAGATGCTGTTTTCATGTTGGCTCTGCCCCCTCAACTGGGTTACTTTTAATCAGAATAAATTATAATCCTTAATGAAATATTTTCCTAAAATTTTCAATAGACAACCTAGGTTATCCACAACTCTTTGAAGTTGACTGTTTTTGTGATAAAGCATTGTACAGCTTTTCTTCTTACTTTTACAATCACGGTTCTTTAATCTTCTTTGCTGGTATTTTTTCCTTGCAAGGCATTTTGACTCTGCTTTTCTCCTCTACTGTAATGAATTCAGTCATTCTCATGCTTTATGAAATTCAGTCCATGTAGCATTAATGCCTTTATGTGCTTAACCCCCAATTTTGTTCTCAACACATACGAAAGAAAACTCGTCTCTCCTCCTTCCTCCTATCTGGCAAATTTTTCCTTTTCTATCAAAGTTATCACCATCCTTCAGGATTATGGGGTTTGAACCTCAGTGTTGTCCTTAACTACTTACTTCCTCACTCCATATGTTCATTCAGTTGTCAAATCTTGTTTTGATCTCCAGTACAACTCACATAGTCCCTTCTTCTTCAGCTACATAGCAAACATCCTGGTTCTGGCCCTCATCACTTCTCACCTGGGTGGTTGCAATAGTCTCTTAATTAGTAGCTCCAAATCTCTTCTCACTCTAATCCATCTTCCATATAACTGCCAGTGTGATTTTCCTAAAGTTTAGGTCTAACGATATAATTTCCCTACTCAATAAACCATAGTGTTTCCCTGAATAAAATGTAAACTCTTCTCTTTAGCTTTTAAAGCTCTTCACAACCTTGCCCCAATCTTTACCTCTCCAGCCTTGTCATATATTCTCTTCCTTGTACTCTAAGGTCTAGTCAAACTGGATTTCTAGCTATTCTTCACACACACAACACTCTATATCCCATCTGCGTGTTTGCACTGACTGTCACTCATTACTGGCATATACTCCCTCCCTCTGTCTCTTAGAGTCCCTTTCTACCTTTAAGACTCAGCTCAAGTACTACCTTTCTTTCCTTTTTTAATGTTTGAAAATTTTCTTGATCTTTCTCCCTGAGTTCTTAGTATCCTCTCTCTCCAAATTACCTATTTGTTTTTCATATATTCTGAATATACTTTTATAGAATGGAAGGAAATAAACACTTAATAAGTGCCTACTATGTACCAGGCACTGTGCTAAGGGCTTTACAAATACCTCATTTGATCTTCACAACAACCCTGGGAGGTAGGTGCTATTATTATCACCCCTATTTTATACTTAAGAAAACTGAAGCAGACTGGGGTTAAGTGACTTGTCCAGGGCCACACAGCTAGTGTCTGAGGTCAGTCTTAGTGACTCCAGGTGCAATACTCTATCTACTGCAGCATCTAGCTGCCTCTAAGTATATAAGTACTGGTTGTACTCCCCCACCCCACGCCACATAAGCTTCTTTTTTAAAAAAAAATATTTTTTATTTTTATTTTACAATATTCAGTTCCACAAGTTTTTGAGTTCCAAATTACCCCCACCCAAGATGTCATGTAATCTGATATAGGTTCTACATATACCTTCACATTAAACTTAGTTACACAATAGTCACGTTGTAAAGAAGAATTATAACCAATGGAATGATTCATGAGAAAGAAGAAACAAAACCAAAAAAGAAGAGAAAAAAGAGAGCAAATAGTTTGCCTCAATCTGCATTCAGACTCTGTAATTCTTTCTCTTGATATGTATAGTTTTTTCCATCATGAATCTTCTGGAGCTCTTTGAACCTCGTGTCACTGAGAAGAGCCAAGTCTATCAAAGTTAGTAATCACAGATACCATGTGTAATCATGTATAATGATCTCCTGGTTCTGCTCCCCTCACTCAGCATCAGATCACATAAGTTTTTCCAGGTTATTATGAAGTCCATCTGCTCCTCATTTCTTATGGCACAATAGTATTCCATGACATTCATATACCACAACTTGTTCAGCCATTTCCCAATTGATGGACATCCCCTGGTTTTCAATTCTTTGCCATTACAGAAAGAGCTGCTATAAATATTTTTGTACATATGGGTCCCTTTCCCACTTGTGTGCTCTCTTTGGGATTCAGCCCTAGAAGTGGTATTGCTGGGTCAATGGGTATGCACATTTTTACAGTCCTTCGGGCATAGTTCCAAATTGCTCTCCAGAATGGCTGGATCAGTTCACAACTCCACCAACAGTGTAATAGTGTTCCTATTTTCCCATGTCTTCTCCAGCATTTATGACTTTCCTATTTTGTCATGTTAGCCAATCTGACTGGAGAAATGTGGTACCTGAGAGTTGTTTTAATTTGCATTTCTCTAATCAATAGTTATTTAGAGGATTTTGTTTCATATGACTAGAGATATCTTTAATTTCTTCTTCTGAAAGCTGCCTTTTCATATCTTTTGACCATTTATCAATTGGGGAATGACTTGAATTCCTATAAATTGGACTCAGCTTCCTGTATATCTTAGAGATGAGGCCTTTATCTGAGACACTGGTTGTAAAAATTCTTTCCCAGTTTTCTGCTTCCCTCGTAATCTTTGTTGCACTGGCTTTGTTTATACAAAACCTTTTCAATTTCATATAATTGAATTATCCATATAGCATTTCATACCCACGTAAACATCTTAAAGGCAGGGACTATTCAATTTTTATCTTTATATCTCAAGCATCTGGCATATAATAGGGACTTAATAAATGCTTGTTGATTGGTTGTTAGTGTATCCCATGCACATGGCATAATGTAGTCACTTAATAAGTGGTTGTTAATTGATAATTATTTCCTTAACTCTGACCTATGGACCTATGCCCCAGTTTTTATATTTAGCACCCTACAACTCCATTTTAATGCTTCTCTTCTTCCTTATTGAGGTATAGTCACTGCACAATCTATATGACTCATTGGCATCCATGCAATATCAGGAGAATGAGAGCAAGGCTCTCCATCCCTTTTATGGAGCCTTTCTGGAGGATACATAAGAGGATATGCACAAAAGGTGCCTGTACTTGGAGGGTATAAAATGGCCGGTGTGTTGCATTGTTGGAAAAAGTACCCAGAATCAGAATAATGGGATCTCACACTGTTAAGATCACAAATGTGAAGATCATCTTAACTCCAACATTTCTTTTCTCTGTCAGGACCACTGCTCTAGGACGGGTTCCAATTTGGTGCATCTGGAGTCAGGGCAGTCAAAGCAGCAGTTCCTTTACTGAGAAAGGACATTTTTGGGGGGAATTCTCAAAATATACTTATTTAATATTTTATTTTCCCCAATTACATGTAAAAACAATTTTTAACATTCTTTTAAAAATTTTGATTTCCAAATTCTCTCCCATGATTACTTCCCTTTCCCCTCATTGAGAAGGCAAGCAATTTGATATAAGTTATATATGTTCATTTATGTACAACATATTTTCATAGTAGTCATACCGTGAGGAAAAAACATAGACCAAAAAGTAAAGAATAACAGAGAAAGTGAAAGTAACATTCAGACTCCATCAGTTCTTCCTCTGGAGATGGATAACATATTTCATCATAAATCCTTCAGAATTGTCTTGGATCATTGTATTGCTGAGAACAGCTATGTCATTCACAGTTGATCATCATATAATATTGTGATTACTATGTACAATGTTCTACCCATTCTGCTCATTTCACTTTGCATCAGTACATGTAAGTCTTTCCAGGTTTTTCGGAAAGCATCCTGCTCATCATTTCTTATAGCACAGTAGTATTCCATCACAATCATACACCACAGCTTGTTCAGCCATTCCTTAATAAATGGGCATCCCCTAAATTTCTAATTCTTTGCTACCACACAAAGAGTTGCTATAAATATTTTTGTATATATAGGTACTTTTCCTATTTGTTTTTTATTTCTTCGGGATACAGACCTAATTGTGGTATCGCTGGGACAAAGGGTAGGCATGGTTTTATAGTCCTTTGGGCATAGTTCCAAATTGTTCTCCAGAATGGTGGAATCAGTTCACAACTACACCAACAATGCATTAGTGCTCAATTTTCCCACATCCTCTCCAAAATTTGCCACTTTCCTTTTCTGTCATATTAGCCAATCTGATAGGTGTGGAGTGGTACCTCAGTGTTGTTTTAACTTTCATTTCTCTAATTAATAGTGAGTTAGAGCATTTTTATGTGACTATAGATAGCTTTGATTACTTCATCTGAAAACTGTCTGTTTATGAGAAGGATACAGTTTTTAAGCATGGGTACAAAGATCCATAGTGAGCATAGTTTCCTCCAGTCTTAGTTACCTATGAAAATAGGCTCAGTGAAATCCATGTGTGAGTGGACCATAACTTACCATGGTTTCATAAATTGGGTTAGGCTAGTTTTCTCCTAAAATGTGACAAAACTACTTATAAGACTTGATTGGTCTGGCATAAGGAGTAAGATTTAAGCTGCAACTCCCTTAACACAGACTCCTGGTAGCCTTTGTCCATATTGCCATAGTTTCTGTCACCTATGAGGAAAAGAACCCACTCATGTGGAGTCTTGGACCTTTAAATCTGGCTGATTTTTTAAGATGGAGTGAATCTGTTGACCAGATGTATTTGCATATGGCATCAAGGTATAGGGAAAAGTCTACATGAACTAAGAGTTGGAATATCCTTCTTGAATATACTTTGTAACTATGGCTAAGTAACCCTCCTTTTGTTAACTGTTGAATGACCTGTAAATGTCTTATTTTGTCTTAACATTGAACCTGATTTAACAGAATTACAGCCTTAGTCAGGCCCACCCCAACACCAGGTGAAAACAGCCTACATGGAGAAGCTGTTAATGGGTAAATAAAGTAGTCCTCTTAGGGAAGCTTCTCTCTATTGAATATTTAGACCCACAGAGACCTACATCTACAACTGAGGGCACACTTGTGGCAAATTCCTTACTAAATTGAATTGTTCCGCATTTATGACATACTTTAATTCACCTCCTCACCTATCACAAATTACAAACCTCTGAACCCTGGACACCACGATCTCAGCAGCCAGGATCACTAAAGAAGTAAGAGTGTAAGTAAAGCAAAGTAAGTTGTGGTGAGTTAGCTAGATATAAAATCCCCTTTGCTTACAGCCATTCCTAGTCAAAGATGGCTTCTCTTAGTTTGTTCACTGGCAGGGACATGCCCTACTTGCTCTCTTTGCCTCTGCCTACTTACAAAGCTATGTTATTTACCCCTCTATTACTGTAATTAACAGCTAGGAGATGATCCCCTTTAAGGAGCTCTATCTCTCCTGCTCCTTCTCCTTATCTGACCTCATCACTCTGCTCTCCCCACAGTTACCAATGATCTCCAAAAACCATATCTGACATCCTTTTTCAAAAGTCTTCATTTCCCCCCATTTTTCTACTGCATCTAACACTGCTGACCACACCGTCCTCCTAGATACCCTCTTTTCTTTGGGTTTTTGTGACACTACTCCCCTAATTCTTCTACTACCAGTTTCATTGTTCCTTTAGTTTCCTTTCCTGGCTCATCACCAGTATCATATCCCCTAATAGTAGGTGTTGCCTAAGGCTCAGTCCTAGGCATCCAATTTATTTTTTAGGAGTTGTTTAATTTACTTTATTTTTTAAATAACATTTTTCCCCAATTAAATTTAAAAACAATTTTTAACATTTTTTAAAAGAGTTTTAAGTTCTAAATTCTATTCCTCCCTCTCTCCCTTACCTCCCTCCTCCCTGAGATGATAAGCAATCGGATATAGGTTGTACGTACGCAACCATGTAAAACATTTCCATATTAGTCCCTTTGTGGAAAAAAAAAACTTAAAGAAAAAGGAAAGAAAGAAAGAAAATGAAAAATAGTATGCTTCAAACCATGTCCAGATGCCATCAATTCTTTCTCTGCAGCTGGATAGGATTTTCCATCACAAGTCATTTGGGATCATCTTGGGTCATTACATTGCTTAGAATAGCTAAGTTACTCACAGTTCTTCATAGAACAATGTTACTTGTACTGTAACTGTTACATTGTACTATGTACAATGTTCTACTAGTTCTGCTCATTTTTCTATCAATTCATGTAAGGTTTTCTGGGTTTTTCTGAAATCATCCTGCTCATAATTTCTTATAGGACAATAATATTCCATTATAATCATATGCCACAACTCGTTCAGCCATTCCCCAATTGATGATCATCTTCTAAATTTGTAATTCTTTGCCACCACGAAAAGAGCTGCTATAAATATTTTTGTACATGTGGGTCCTTTCCCCTTTTTTATGATCTTTGGGATATAGACCTAGTAATGGTATTGCTGGACCAAAGGATATGCACAGTTTTATAGCCCTTTGGGCATAGTTCTAAATTGCTCTCCAGAATGGTTCAGTTCACAACTCCACCAACAGTGCATTAGTGTTCCAATTTTCCACATCCTCTCATTATCATCATATATATATATATATATATATATATACATATATATATTCTCTCATTATCATTATATATATATCCATATATATATATATCATCACATTATCATTTTCCTTTTTTTGGTCATATTAGCCAATCTGATAGGTGTCAGGTGGCACCTCAGCGTTGTTTTAATTTTCATTTTTCTGATCAATAGTGATTTGGAGCAGTTTTTCACATGACTATAGATAGCTTTGATTTCTTTGTCTACCTGACACTCAACTCTCACCTGTGGCTCCGAGAAGCTACAGTATGTTCAGTAGCCACATCCTGGAAAGATGGGCTAAACCAGGTTGAGGGTAACCAATGGGCCTCAAATCTGTTGGTGAATTAGGGGCCGTCTACCCCAAGCACCTGAAGACTTCCGTGGCAGAATGGATGGGTGTGAATGATTTGTTTCAAAGACCATGAAGGCAGTTGAAGCAGGTGCTGTAGAGCACTTAGAGCTTGTCAGACATCAAAGACACCGAGGTCATGCACTGCATTGTGGGCCACTGCCGTTGTCTTGACTTTGTCTTTCCAGTGAACTTCGATGACTCTGGAAGAGAGTGTAAGGCTGAAGACTTTAAATAGCTTTACTTCACTGAATTCCACTTCATGTACAAGTCAAGACATCACCCATGATGTCTTTGGTCCTCTTAGAAAATGAAGGACAAAGAACATCTTCCACAAAATGCTCTATTTATTTCTAATATGGAGATGAATTAAATTGTCATTGTGCCAGAGTCTGCTGGGTACCAAATGTCCTAGGCAGATTTGTGGTCTGCCACAATGAAGCGTTAAGACAGGCAAGTGTAAGCAGTTGCTTTATTCAGGTAGCAGAAGGGAATAGGTATTCATATAGTACCTACTACATGCCATACATTGTGTTAAGCACTTTACAAATATTGCCTTATTTAGCTAATCTCACTTTGTTAAGAACATTAAGCTCATAAGGAGTGGTAGAAGGATTCATAGGCAACCCAACTTTGCATGGTTTTATTATTCTGTAAAAATGGGTTTAGATATTCTTAAAGGAATTGTACATTCTATCAGTTCTGAGATACCCTGCAGAAGTAAAGTGGTCTTTTTATGTTCCTGGACAGACCACTCTCTGTTAGATGTATAATGAAATGAGAGACTGCTTGAAAACTCTGGTATGTATTCCTTGCTCTCTGGAAGCTCACTCTTCTGACCTTTCAAAGCTCAGTCATAGTCCTTTCCAATACTCCTTTACCTAAGAAGAAAAAAGAGTAGACGTAACAGAGAAAGAAAGATAGCCAGGCCATGTGATCATAGCTTCATAGTGGCTTCAGTTCAGAGAGAGATAGTAGCCTCTCTCCTAACTGAAAGCCATAGCAAGCAGTTGCCCACTTGATTTACCATGCAGCAAAGAAAGAGAAGAAATTGCTTCTAAGGCAGTCTTCCATATGCATACTTGATTCTGGCTTAGTAGCCTGTCTGAAGCCTTTCCTCATCACATGGTATGTGGTAGGAAACAGTCATAAAATACTTGCACATGCTCTGACGTGGAAAACCTTTATTTTGCATGTTTGGAAGCAGCCTCTCTGATCATCCCAGAGAGGTTGGCAGCAATTAGAACACTACACATATTTGAAGGATCTGACTCCCATTGGCAGTCTCAACCTTCTCCTCCTCTCTCCTCTACTCACGGATGATTGCTCATCTTGAGACCTGCACCTGCACCTTAAGTCATCCACCTGGAGAGAGCTTATTAAAATAAGCTGTGCTTCATCTATGCCATAGCTAAAGTGGTTTCTAACCCATTTGCTATCTGGCCTTTTGGATGGACCATTCTATTGAAATTTTCTTTTCCAGAGTTACCAATGATCTGTTAATTGCCAAATAATGGCCTTTGTCATTTTTCTAACATTACTAGCTATCTGCATTACTAAGCACTGTAGATCACCTTCTCTTTCTGGTTACTCTAAATCTATCCTTTTTGTGTTTTCATGACACTGCTTTCTCTTAGTTCTCTTTCTTGTCTGACTGCTCCTTCTCAGTAACGTTTGCTGGATCTTCATAGCTAAACCTACCTCTTGATGGACCACAGCCATCATAATTATATAGGCCTTTCAGGTTAGAAATCTTGGACTAACTTTTGACTCCTCCCTTCCTTTACACCCTGTATCAAAGCCTTCACCAGATCTTGTTGATTTTTTTCTTTGAAAATCATCTCATATTCACTGTCTTGTTTTATTCTTGCTTCTAATACCAGTCATCACCTTTAGCACCTTTTGCTTGGTTTATTGCAACAACCTCTTGTTAAGTCCTCTACTTGACTTTAATCTCTCCATCTTCTGAGCTATCCCACACACCCCTGCCAGACTAATCTTCCAAAAACAGTTTCATTATATCATATCTCCATCAAGAAGCTTATATGACTCATTGCAATCAATGCAGCCTTTGAGGCTGAGATGCAACAAAGTAAGGATCAATTCTCTGCTGCTTATGCTAATTTTAGCCTACGAATTAACAGCAAGAGGAAAGAGCTTCTCTACCAGCCAGCCCCACACCATCCACATGTGAAACCACTGGTTACAGCAAATAAAGAAATTTTAAATATTGTGAATAAGTTCTCTTACCTCGGCAGTATACTTTCTAGGAAGGTACATGTAGATTATGAGAGAATATTGCCAGAGCTAGCTCAGTGTTTGGGAGGATCTGAAGGAAATGTGGGAGAGAAGAGGTGTTAGACTGCCTACCAAACTGAAAGTCCATAGAGCTGTTATGCTGATCTCATCATTGTATGCCTGTGAAATCTGCATGTCCACTGCTATGCCAGCAAGCTGAATCACTTCTATTTGAATTGTCTTAGGACGATTCTGAAGATCACCTGGCAGAATAAGTTACTGCTCAGTGAGGTCCTTTCTTGAGCTGAGCTACCAAGCATTCAAACATTACTGCAGAGTGCAACTCCAATTGACTGGCCCCATTGTTCGAATGTTAAAAGTATTTTTACCTCAAAGACTCTTTTATAGAGAACTCACATAAGGCAAGCATTCAGGTGGAGATCAGAAGTGATACAAGGACACTCTCAAGATCTCTCTGGAGAACTTTAGAATTAATTGTGATACATGGGAGGTACTAGCGTAGGACCTTCCAACATCTAAGAAGGCAATGTGCTCTATGAGCAAAGCAGAATTATAGTAGCTCAAAAGAAATGTGAGATGTGCAAATTTAGAGGTATCTCTACTCCAAATGTTCAAAGGACTATTTGTGCTTGACCTGTGGTAGAGTTTTTTGTGCTCATTATTGGTTTGATCAGCCACAGTAGGGCCCATTGTACCTTGACCCCAACCTAGTGATGTCATTTTGGTCCTCTTTGAGAATGAAGGACAACAACCAAGTATCTAGTACGGGAAGACATTGTGCCAGGCACCGGAGATTCAGTAACAACAACAGCAACAGTTATCATTTAAATATCACCTATTAGATACCATGCACCTGCTAAGTGCTTTACAAATATTCTCATTTTATCCTAACACAACTCTGGGTGGTAGGTGCTATTATTATATCGCCAATAAGGCTGTTGAAGTAAACAGTGACTTGCCCAGGTTCACAAAGATAGAAACTACCTGAGGTCATGTTTGAACTCAAGTCTTTAAAATGTAGGCCTACTACTCTATCCAGTTTGTATTTGAGCCCATGTTCTATTAGAACTGTTTTGTTTACAAATTAGTGGACACAGAAAAGACTTACATCTAAACCCCTAGAGAGTCAAAGGACTATTCCCCTTTCCCAATGAATAACTGTCTCCCAAGTTCCTGTGAATTCAGTCTACAATGAGGAGAGTCTATGATTTCTTCCTGCTGGTTCCTTCCCTTTGGCCTGTTTTGTGTTGCTTTTGTGGTGGCTCTTTCAGGCCCCACTCAATGTCATATGTACCTCAACCTCCTGTAGTTTAGCTCTTTTTCTGGCCTCTGCAGTTCTACCACTCTCCACCAGATGGTATTCATAACCTTCACTGGGGGCCAACTTTTTAGCAGTTGGATCCATACAGAGACAAATCTGAAGCCTTAAATTTTTTTTTTATTTTTGTGGATTTATCTCAGGGACAGAGTACCTCTGTTTTTTCCTTTTAACATTTTAAATTACTTTAAATACATTTTTATTGATATCTTTCACAGCACAATTATATCTGGGAAAGGAAAAAAAAAAGACTCATCCCTCCAGATGGAACTCCTATTTACAACAGAAAACAATTAAACAAAAAACTCCTAACACGAAGACTGCCTCTTGACAGGGTACCTGATATTTTGTCATAGTGATCCTCTCTGCCTCTTTGCTTTGAGGAGGGAGGTATGTTTCATTGTCTGTTCTCTGGGTTTCCTTACAGTGATCTTTCCATTTATATTATTATATACCTAGTTTCCTTTTTTCTGCTCCTCTTCATTTCTGATATTGTCCCTGTCTATTTTCTTTTTCCTCCCTCGATCAGATGAAGAGACAGCTCTTCCCTTGGCCAAAACCACCATTCTACACGCACCCTTGACACCATCCAGTCAGCCTTCTTCTCCCACAGATTATTTCCACTGTCACCTCTACTCTCTTATCTTCAATTACTTGCTATCTACTGACTCCTTCTCTCCTAACTACAAGCATACTCACGTCTCCCTATCTTTTTAAAACTCCATTCTATCCTACCATCTCTGGTAGCTATTGTCTTATATCTCTCCTCTCCATCTTAGCTAAATTCCTTGCAAAAACTTTTTACATTAGAGGCTTTCTAATCTCTCACATGTTTCTAACCCATTTGCTATCTGGCCTTTTGGATGGACCATTCTATTGAAATTTTCCTTTCCAGAGTTACCAGTGATCTGTTAATTGCCAAATAATGGCCTTTGTCATTTTTCTAACATTACTAGCTATCCGCATTACTAAGCATTGTAGATCACCTTCTCTTTCTGGTTACTCTAAGTCTATCCTCTTTGGGTTTTCATGACTGCTTTCTCTTAGTTCTCCTTCTTGTCTGACTGCTTCTTCTCAGTAACGTTTGCTGGATCTTCATCCATGCTATTGATGGTGGATATTTTCTGAGGCCCTGTCTTGGGCCCTCCTTTCTTTTCTCTGCATGCTATTTTACTTATTAATCTCATTAGCTCCTAGGGGTTCAATTATCATTTCTATGTTGATGATTTCCAGATCTATATATCTAGCCTTAGTCCATCTCCTGAGGCCCCAACCCTGAATTACCAACTATCTATTGGAATTTTCAAACTGAGCTCCATAGGAAACTCAGAGTCAACATATGTAAAATAGAACTCATTGTCTTTCCCCACAAAATCACCCATATTCATAATTTCTCTATTACTGTAGAGGGTACCACCATTTTCCCAGTCACCTAGCTGTACAACTTCGATGTAATCCTCAGATCCTTACTTTCTCTCTGTCTCTTTCTTTGTCTCTGTCTCTGTTTCTCTCTCTGTATGTATATATACATACGTATACGTATATGGATATATAAACAGTTGCCCAAACTTCTCATTTTGGCTTCTGAGATGTCTCTTGTATACTTACTGTAACATACCATCTCCTTAAGGTCTTTTTCATGTGGTGCAGTTAGTGCTGAAAAGAACCAAAAAAGTAATTTCGTATAAAGGAAAAGATTTAAATAAACTGTTAAAGGATGTCAGTCGACAAGTGTTTATTAAGTGCTTACCGTGTACCAGTCACTGTGCTGCCAACTGGGGATACAAGAAAAGGCAAAAACAAGGTCCCTGCTCTCAGCTCACCCTCGAATGGAGGTGACAGCATGCAAATAACTAAGCACATGTAAGATTTATATAGTGTAAGCAGAAAGTAATCTCAGAGGGAAGGGATTAGCTCCATGTGCATGTGTGTTTGGGGGAGGGACAATAGGAAAGGCCTGCAAAAGATGGGATTGGAGCTGAATCTTGAAGGAAGCCCAGGGAACCAAGAAGCCAAAGTGAGATCAGATAGCATTCCAGGTACGGAGAACAACCCGAGCACATGTTTTGATAGAATAGGGAGATACATTGTGTGAGAAACAGCAAGTCCATTTATCTGGATCCTAGAGTTCATGGAGGGCAACACAATGTAAGAAGATTGGAAAATTTACAAGAGGCCAGATTGGGAAGGGCTTAAAATACCACAGAAAGGATTGTATGTTTGATCCTGGAGGTAGTAGGGAGGCAATGAGGTTTACTGAGTCAGGTTGGAACATTTTGGCAGCTGAGTCTAGGCTAGATTGGACTAGGGAAAGACTTGACTGGAGGAGGGGCAGGGGCAATTAGAAGGCTGTTGTAAAAGACTGGAGTTATATGCAAGATATCTGTAAAACTAAAAAAATGACAAGATTTGATAACAGATTAGATATGTAGGGTGACTGTAAGTGAGGAGTCAAAGATGACACTGAGGTTCTGAACTTGGGTACCTGGGAGGATGGTATTATCCTTGATGGTAATAGGCAAGTTAGAAGAAAGGGAGGGTCTTTAGAGAAAGATAATTCGTTCTGTTTTGGATAAATTGAGTGTGAGGTGCCTATAGAACATCGAATTTGAGATATACAAAATAAAATTGGTGATGCAGAACTGGAGCTCAGGAGAGAGGTTATGAAATCATCTGCAAAGGGTTGCTAGTTGGACTTATCGGAGCTGATGAGAACACCAATTGAGATAATATAGAAGTATAACCCCAGGCCCAAAGTCTGTTGGTATGGGATACTCTCCTCATTTGTGGAGATAAATGCCTTGCCTTATGTGAGGACCTGGGTGTAATGAGAGTGGGAGAGCTCTAGTCTTCCTCAGCCTTCTTTGAGGCTTCTTCAGAACTTCTTTAAGCTTTAGTCATTTTAGGTACTTTTGATTCCAGTTCCCAGAAGGAAGATGAAAGCCACTTCAAGTTGCTAAAGAAAACTCAGTAGAGACTTTTAGAAGTTTTCCTTTTGGCAAGATCTGATACTTTCTCCTTAGCTTGAGCTGTTACCTTGCTCCCAATAAGAGAACTCCTCTCTGTATTTTCTGGTATGTTTTGTTCTATGTGTACTTTCTCTGATTTCTGTGTTGCTATGATTCAGATAAATGGGTTTCTTTTCTGCTCACTATGTGTTGCAGAAGTGGTGTTTGGTGGGAAAAGGGTCAAGCTTTAGATAAAAAGTTTGGGGTCTTCCTTCCCTTCAATAATGTTCAGAAGTCATATTAAACATGACCATATCCTCCAGACAAATAATATTTAAGAGAGAAAAGATATAATTCTAGTCTGATATCCCCTCTCTCTGAGGAAAGCAGAGTAGCCTCCAGCCCCAACTTTTTGCTCTTCTTTCTGGTAGGAATTAATGATTCTCTTGGAGAAAGGTTGGGGGGGACTAGAGAAGAGGCTAGACTCTGTCCATTCTGGCTACTTTTGAGCCACAAAATAACATCCCTATGCTACATGTGGAGGGACAGCCCTTGCCACACATGGAGTCTCTCTACAGAAGTAAAGGGGAAAGGCCCAGGAGAGACCCTTGGAAGACATCTGTGGTTAATGGGTATAACTTGGGTGGAAATCTGGTAAAGGAGACTAAAGAGAGATCAGTTACGCAAAATGAGAAAAGGAGAGCACTGTCATGAAAATCTAGAGAAAAGAACACCCAGGGGAAAAGGGTGATTGACAGTGTCAAAGTCTGCAAAGAGGTCATGTAAAGGAGGATTGAAGTAAGGATATTAGATTTGGCAATTAAGAGATCATTGGTTTTACACACACACACACACACACACACATACGTGTATATATATATATATATATACATATATATATACATATATATATATATATATATATATATATATATATATATATATCACCACATTTTCAAGGATGACAAAGAAGCTGGAGGACCATGTTGAATACTTAACAATTGCAGGGGATTGTGATACCTTAACTTATTTGCATAAAACTATTTTACGACTAAAGAGAGTAAAACAAAAAAATGAGAAATCCTATAACTTTTGCAAACTGAAGTATCATTAAAAGCTATCAATTTCATAGGGGAATTTTGAGGAGTTATCAATCTTTTAAGAGAAAGATGAGTCATTTAGAGCCAGGAGGCTCTTATTCAACCTGAGAGAGGAACTTGGTATGAGAAACTGATATAGGAACCTGAGGATAAGAATTGAAGACACAGTAGAAGCTGAAAATCTGCTCTGGTTGAATTGTTCAAAGCAGTCAGCTGACACAAGGCTTCAATTTAGTGGTTCCTGATTGGTGGAAGAAAAAATTGATTAATTTAATTGGCTAAGACTGTCAGTGATAGCTATCATTCTTCAGTGCCACCTAGAATTGGAGAGAGGTGAAGCTTCTCTTAAGTTCCTGTTGCTCTTTTCTGCCACTTGTGGTTTGCATTGGAAAAGCAGAGAGGAAGAGAGGCTTTGCAGTTGCTTTGTGTTCTGGTGAGCTGGCTAGATTTGTTTGCGTTGCTTTAAAAGTAAACCTGAGCTTTGCTGTTGTGAGTTCTGTACTTATTGGATGATGCAGCTTCAAGGTGGGCGAATAGGCTTATCTTTATATCTCAGAGAGAGCCAATCTGATGAGCTTTGCAATTCTCTGACTTAAGAGGAACTTTAGTAACATTAGGAAGTAACACTTTTTAAATGCCTTTTTAAAGATGACTGTAAATGGCAAGAGTTTGTAGATGCTCCGAATGTTAGAATGGAAAAGTCAGAATGTTAGAAATGTTAGAATGGAAATTTCCCAACTAAAGAGTGATGACGATAAATAGACAAGATGCAAGAAGAAAAGCAATGGTGCAGATGTTCCTGTATAAACCAACTACATCAGGCTTGAACTTTAGAACTGTGAGTTATTCCATGCACAAGAATTTTCCTTCCTCATATGCTTCCCTGCCAGGTTCCCACTCTATCCTACAGATACCAAGTACATTGATGGAAGAGTATAACTCTAGTTTATACGGAGATTGTGATTATGATATCTTATTATTTAGTCATTTGTTCTGATATATGTGTATCATTGATAGTATTTTTTGCTTTGTAATTTGATGAAAATTATTTTTAATATTTGAAATTATCATTAATAGAGGAAGCTAGTTGTATAAATTTTAAATGCACCAGTGGGGGCTCAAAGGCTAAAGCAGAGAATAGAGAGAATATATTTCTTCTCACTGTGGTTATCCTTAGGACCTTGAGAGAATTTGACTGTGGCTAGGTGGTGGTAGTCTTTCTGTTGGAACCTAGTCCTACTAGCATGAGAGTAGGTAAGAGAGATCCATAGAGTAAGTGTCCATCATGCCTAGGTAAGTGATATGAAGTCCCTACAAATTGTGGATGGCTATTCCAGATGAACCTTCCCCCCACCCAGAACAAACATAATGGCACCGTGGCATTGGTAGGATATAATTTGTAGAATAAATGAAGCTCAGGATAGCAAAGGAGGGCTTCCTTTCTCAAATGTCTATTGTATACTTACCCTGCTCTCTTCTCACATAGCCACTTCCTTGTTTCATGCCCACATCATCTTTCAATTGTGTTATTGTAATATCTTTCTAATTGGTATCTCTGTTTTAAGTTTTTCCTCCCTCAAGTCTATTCTCCACATAGTTGCCAATGTTATTTTCCTAAAGTTTAGATGTGAGCATGTCAGCCCATACTCAAACTCCTATGGTTACCTGTAATCTCTAGGATCAAAGTAATTGGTGTTTAAAGGTTTTCACAATCTATTCGTGTTATAGAATCCCTGCAACAGGGATAAGTTTTCTCTAAATGGCAACAAAGTTGTTCCTGGAACCTAATCAGCCCCTGACTCTCATGATGTAGCTTGCTGGTCACCTAAAAGCAGAAAAAAATTCTACCCATATGGATTTGGTATCTCTCCAATTTCATGGGTTTCTGGATACCAAAGGAATCCTCATTTCCAAATATTTTCAAATAGAGATAGAAAGGGTGTGTCTAGAGAAGTTAAGTGCCATTATATCCTGGTTGCACCTTCCGGCTGTATTAGGCCAAGTAAAAGTTCTTTTGTTAATTGCTCAATGACTTGTAAGTGCCTCATTTACTCCCAACATTTAACCCCAACTAGCAGGGTTCCGGTGTTAGGCAGGCTCCTTTTTACTTTTCCAGTCTTATACTTCTCACCTCTTTATGAATTCTACAATTTAGCTGTGCCATGATACTTCTTTTCTTATCTCCACGAATTTCTACTAATTGTCTCCCACGCTTGTTTAGTATAAAGGCTAGAGACGACCTCTGCTGGGACTTAAAGGATCCGAGTACCCAATCCTTCTGCCTCTGTACCCGGCTACGTCCTGTGTACGAGGTTCGTTGCTCTCGGGCTGCTTGACTCCTAGGGCTCTCCTTAGCTTGTACTTGCAGACCTTCTAGACTTGTTTATGTTCACCAGGTCAATATTAGAGGAACGGAAACACAAAAGGGGAACCAAGGTAGACAAATGAAGTCACACATCGTCTTCTTAAAAGCCTCCTCCAAGAGACATGACGACTAGAAGCTACCTCTTATTTTATTAGATAAGGCACCTTGCATCGTCAACTTTTTCGCTTAGCAACCAGTCAGGGAAACTCAACTCTTCGATGAGTCATGTTTAGCTGGAATAGGCTGAAGATACCTGCACATGTTCCAAGTCCACGTGTTTGACTGGAATGCTGAGCATATGTTAAATGGAGTACCTCCAGAAGGATTGTACCTGGAATGCTCTCTTACATTTCTACCTTTTGGGAATCCTGGCTTACTTAAAAATTCACCTTAAATGCCACCTTCTGCTTGAAGCCTTTTCTATTTCCCCAAGCTGTCAGTGCCTCTGACTCAAACGTTACTTTCCATTTCCATTGTACTGATCTTGTATGTATAGAAATATGTATACAGGTACATGTGTACATACCTATATATCCTTTCCCCTATTGGAACTGAAGATCTTTAAGGATCTTGTATCCCTAGCATTTGTGGATTCCCATTGCCTGGCACATTGTAGTTGCTTTAAAAATGCTTGTTGATTTATCGATTGCTATATGGTTCTGTGATTCTGCTTATTTTTTTTCTACAATTGATTCATAAACATCTTTCTATGTTTCTATGAATTCCTTGTACTGGTTACTTCTTACTGCTCAGTAATAGTTCACTATATTCCTATACCACAATATTTTTGGTCATTCTCCAATTAACAGGCACCCATTTTATTTTGATTTTTTTTGCATAACAAAAGATGCTGCTGTGAATATTTTTCTGTTTATTGTAACTTTGCTTTTGATTGTGACTACTTTGGGACTACTTTGGGACTGTGACTACATCTGTGGAATTACTGGGTCACAGGTTATGGAGAGTTTGGTCAATTTTGATAGAGATCCAAATTTTTAAAATTTATAACACCTTTTGTTTTTATATCACATTCAATTTTGATCATTCTCTAACGAGTTAGACTTCCTTTTAACTAAATTTAAGAAATGCAGTTCAATAAAAGCAATGTTATCTGACATCATTGGTACCTGACAGCATATGGAGCATGACACATCCTACAGTCTTTCTCTACTCCAATTAAAGGAGGGAGGTATATTTTCTTATCTCTTCTCCAGTGCTAAGCTTGGTCACTATAATTCTTTAATGTTTAGTTTCATTTTATTGTTCATTCTGACTATATTGTTGTAGTCATATTTATCAGTTTATCTCATTTTGTAACAGTTCGTATAAATTCTCCTGTGTTTCTCTGAATTCTTCAAATTGTTTATTTCTTACAGTGCAATAATATTCTATTTTCTTCATATGCAACAGTTTATTTGGCTATTCCCCAATCAAGGACATCTACTTTGTTTCTGGGGCTTTTACTACCACAAAAGTGATACTATGAATATTTTTGTGTATGTGAGACCTTTTTGTCTTTTACATCCTTAGAGTACATGCCTAGCAGTGTAATCTTTGTTCAAAGTGTGTGAGTATGTTAATCACTTCTTTTTGAAAAGGACAATTACAAATTACTTTCCAGAATGGTTGAACCAATTCACAGCTCCACTAATAGTGTGTTAATGCACCTATCTTCTCACAGCTCTTCTAATACTGACTCTCGCCTTTTTATTGTCATCTTTGCCAATGTGCAAGATGTGAGGTAGTACCTAACAGTTGTTTTAATGTACATTTTTTCCTACTGATAATACTTTAAAGCATGTTTTGCAATGATCATCTATATTTTGCAATTAAAAAATCCTTTACTCATATCTTTTAGCCATTTACCCACTGGGGAATAGATTTAGTGCTATACAATTGTGTCAAAATGCATTTTGCATATCAATGATATTTGATGCAAGTTTTTTTTTTTTGCACTAAAAAGTTTTCTCTCCTTTCTCTGTCTTGATTGATTTTGTTATTGAAAAAGTCTTAATTTTACCTAGTTGGAACATTTTTTTGGTCTTTTATGGTCTCTTCTCCCTTGTTCAGTCAAGACTTCTCCAAGTCAAAGTTATCTAGGGGGTGCCTTAAGCTTTCCTTGTTTGTTTTTCTAACTGAAATGGTCTACACATCTTCGGAATGGCAGGGAAGCTCTAAGTTCCAGTCCCTGACGCTCAAAAGGCAGTACTCTTACACTAAACCTTTTAGCCCTACATGAATCTATTGTACTCATGCAGACCCTGACTGTGTCACATTTTCCAAATTTGTGCTGACAGTTTGCTAGCTCTTGCATCAAAGAAGGATGAAATGAGAAATAAAAGCAGATGGAAGCAGCATTTCAACTGGAAAATAAAACCATTTTCTTTTTAGAAAAATTCCCAGTGGCTAATTTCAAATTGAAAATGTGTGTTGGCTTCATTATTAAGCAAATAATAACTAAATCATGAATTTTCCCACTGGCATTACCCCTTCTTTCTTTCTCTTTGTTTTTAATGAATTTGGGAACAATCTACAGAACTACATCATGAAGTTACTTCACATTTTGTTAGGTGAAAGAATCAATGACTATAATTAATAGAGCTCAGAATTCAAACCCCCTGAATCATTGCAGTCAACCTTATTAATCCACACATTGTATATTGATATATATGTCAGGAGTGTATGAAACTGTAACAGATTCAGGGCCTTACCTAATATTCCATGGTCTCCATGGTATCTTCTAGCTGTCTCTCTTCTTTCTTTCCCCCTCTTCTTCCTCCTCCATCATTATCAGTAATAATTTTTATCTCTATTGTTCTTGTCTAGACTGATGCTTCTTTCAGAGGCCTATTCACTGAATGGGTGTTGCCTCACTCAAAGTGAGAACCTGAAAAGGCCTTAGCCTGGTCTCCATGGTATCTTCTAGCTGTCTCTCTTCTTTCTTTCCCCCTCTTCTTCCTCCTCCATCATTATCAGTAATAATTTTTATCTCTATTGTTCTTGTCTAGACTGATGCTTCTTTCAGAGGCCTATTCACTGAATGGGTGTTGCCTCACTCAAAGTGAGAACCTGAAAAGGCCTTAGCCTGAAAGGGCCAGGGGTCTCCCATTGCATCCTGGGCCATCTCCAGTCATCCTGATGAATATCAGGCCACTGAACTCAGATGGTTCTGGGGGAGAAAGTGAGGCTGGTGACCTTGCATAGCCCTCCCTCATTCAAATCAAAGTCAACTGCAAGTCATGTCATTGTTTTCCTGATGTCATGGTCCTCTTTGAAAACGAAGGATGAACACAAGTACAAATTACTATAGTGATATCCTTAGGGCTGGATGATACTAGTTTCTGAACCACGAATTTTTCATAAAATATGAGGTTGTTTAGAAAGGTAGATTATTAGCATATCAATGACCAATATGAAAATGCTGTGCAGAAAAACATTAGACTTGTGTTCAAATCTTAGCTTTGCTACTTATTACGGATAAGATGCTTAATATCTCTGAGTCTCAATTCCTCACTTATAAATTATGGGGTTGGACTAAATGATTTCTAATGTACCTTACAACTTTTAATTCTGTCATTCACTGTGCCAGGAGAGAATGCCTTGCTCTAGGATCTAAATTCTGGACAGTTTACTATAGGAATAGGGATATTCATGGTGATTGTGCTGTATTTTGACAGATTTTCTTGAGCAAATAGGATACTCATTTATAATAATAGGACTTACACAGTAATCAAAAGTTGGAGCATTTGCACAGTAAAAGCGAAAAGACAACCTTAAGGAATCCTAGTATTGCTATTGTGTTTAATCATGGGTCTCAAATTTTCAGATGCCACAGGACTGTAAAGAATAGTTAATTTCATAAAGATAGAACCAAGATATATTGATTATGATAATAATTGCTCACAATCTGTAACACTTTATATTTAAGAGAATTTTTTTTTTGCAAAAATACTGTGATTTAGGTAGTACATATTTTATTATCCCCCTTAAAAAAAACAAATCAATAACAGGAACCAAAGACATTCACAGGATAGAGTGATTTGCCCATAGTCCTACAGCTGATAAACATTGGTGCTAGTGTTACATCTCAGGTTTTTGGACTCCAAGTCCCTTGTTCTTTTTACTGAATCACATTGTGTCAGGTTCAAAAAGAAAATAAGTTAAAACACTGGGATGAAATCAAGATGAAATTTAGTGGGACCAAATTCAAAGTACTTCATTTAGGTTCAAAAAATTCAATTGAACAAAATTGGGAAAATCTGGCTTGATACGAGTACTCATGGAAAAAAAAACAACTAGAGCTTTAAATTTAAAACAATAATTCGGTCTTTTACTGCCTTAACAGAAGTATGATATTTGTAGAATGGACATTTCATTCCAGATGGTCATACATCTGGAATATTGAGTTAGGTTCAAGGCTTACATTTTAAAACGGAAATTTATGAACCTGTATGCATCCAGGGAGGGGACCACGAAAATGAGAGTAAATCATATCCTAAGAGGAATCCTTGAAAGCATTGTTTAGTTGAAAGAAGAGGTCTTAGTAGGAATATGACTTTAATCAATGGATTAAGAGGTATCTTGTAAAAGTGGGAATGAGATTTTTCCAGGGTGCTTCCACATGTCATCATAGAACCCATGGGCGGAAGTTAAATAGGAAAATTTTGGTAGCTCTTCCAAATTGTAATACGATGGTTTAGAAGTTACCATGTATCTGATTCAGTGAAAGTATTTAGACAGAGCCTGGGTGGTCATCTGACAGAAATGTTGTAAAATGGATTCCTAAGTGGAAGACTGAATTTGATGACCTCTACGGTCAAGTCCCTTCCGACTACCAAGTCGTTCAACACAGTTACCAGTCCTGTCATTCATAAACCAAGGTATGGTTCAGGGTACTGACACTGTAGAAGTCAGAGACAGTATGAACTCAGGAATCAAAAAAATATAAGACTGAGATATTCTTTAAGTTGTACTTCTGGAGGAGACTAGCTTTCCCTCTGCTCCTCCCTCTGCCTTTTTTGTTCAACATATACAATACTGAAGCACTGTTGCTGTTCACTTGTTTTAGTTGTATCTGACTCTTTGTGACCCTGTTTGGGGTTTTCTTGTCAAAGATATTGGAATGGTTTGCTATTTTCTTCTCTGGCTCATTTAACAGATGGGGAAACTGAGTTAAACAGGGTTAAATGGCTTTCCCGAGGTCACACAGCTAGTAAGTGTTTGAAGCTAGATTAGAATTCAGGTTTTCCTGACTCCAGGCCTGGTACTATCCACTGCATCACCTATCTGGACAAGGTATTCTTTTTTATTTTATTTTATTTTATTTTATTTTTATTTAATATTTTTAGTTTTCAGCATTGATTTTCACAAGAATTTGAATTACAAATTTTCTCCCCTTTTCTACCCTCCCCCCATTTCAAGATGGCATATATTCTGATTGCCCTATTCCTCAGTCAGCCTTCCCTTCTGTCACTCCGCTCCCCTCCCATCCCCTTTTCCCTTCCTTTCTTGTAGGGCAAGATAAATTTCTATGCCCCATTGCCTGTGTATCTTATTTTCTAGTTGCATGCAAAAATTTTTTTTTTTGTTTTTGAACATCTGTTTTTAAAACTTTGAGTTCCAAATTCTCTCCCCTCTTCCCTTCCCACTCACCCTCCCTAAGAAGTCAAGCAATTCAACATGAGCC
>CM053627.1:142976780-142993949 GCA_028646595.1 Phalanger gymnotis | reverse complement strand
AAAAAAAAGAGAGAAAAAAAAGAAAGTCAGAGTTACCAGAATTTCAAACAGAACTAGAAGGGAACACACAAAAAAATAGAGGAAGGGTTATTTCTTGCTTGCTAATTTGCTTAGTTGTTTGTGAAGTGCTGTATGATCTTATTCCTTATGTTTACTTTTGTTAATGGTTATTAAACTTTTAAAATATATTTAAAAGAATTAAATCTTCATTTGACAGAAGTTAGTTCTGATGAATTTTCATGTTTATATGAGCTAGGAATTTCCCTGAAAACCCATATTAAATCTGGTCTCAGACACTAGCTGTGTGACTCTGGGAAAGTCACTTAATCTCTGTTTGCCTCAGTTTCCTCAACTGTAAAAGTCAGGATAATTATACCATCTACCTTGCAATGTTGTTGTTATCAAATGAGCTGATATTTGTAAAGCCCTTAGGATAGTGTCTGCCACATAGCAGGCACTATGTAAATGAGTATTCCCTTCCAAATGCTAATCAATCCTTATGAGATATCTCTTTTCTTTTGAGCAAAATTGTCTGGTTTTCCAAGAGGGTTCAATTAGCCTAGTGTCCTACGGGCCATTGCTTAATGATTCCAAGAACTTTTGCTAGGCAAGCACCAGTCTTATCCCTTGATCTCTCCTCAGAGCAATGTTTTCCATAGCTTTGATGATCTAAACAATGTTAGATGACAAAGTATCATTTGATTTGGAACAAGTTGTCAAACCAAATGAACTCTGACAGAATAGACTGATTTTTATTTAAAGTAATACTAATTATCTTTTCTTATTTGAACTTTCTGAAAAGAGGAGACACAGGGAAGATGTAACATACACATGCTTATGGGTGGACGGACTGTGGAGAGCCAAGATAGGTAGCAGTAACGGGACTCTGGAGACAAGGCTTAGGAGACTTTAGGACTGGTCATTTGACAGGGAGGCAGTTGAAAGAGAATTTCCTCTCATTAATTTTTAGAGACTTGTTTTTACCTCATAGCTTTTCATGCTTAGTCAATATGCTTTTGTGTTCGGTCTTATAGTCCCAAAGGTAACAGGGAGACTTTCCCCTCCATCTTATCTTATTGTAGAAATTCATTTTACTGATGGTCAACTATTTCAAGATATTTCTTGGTTCTCTGTAAATCTGGACTTCATGAATTAGTTCCTAGGAGCAAAGCTTTAGAGCTGAAGGAAACTTTCAAAGCCATCTATGACAATCACCTCACTTTATAGACGAGGAATTTATAAAAGAGGTTCAGAGAAGTTAAGGGTCACACAGCTAGTAAATGTCAGACAGGATTTGAGCCAAGGTCGTCCTGACACCAGGTCCAGCATTCTGCCCACTATATGTTACTATTTCTCATGATTATATTAACTTTGATATTGTAGGGCAGCTAAGTGGTTCAGTGAGTATAGCACTGGCCCTGGAGTCAGGAAGACCAGAGTTCAAAACTGGTCTCAGACACTTGACATGTGTACTAGCTGTGTGACCTTGGGCAAGTCACTTAACCCCAATTGTCCTGCCTTCCCCATTCCAAAAAAGAAAAAAAGAAAAAAAAACTTTCATATTGTAACTGTATTTTCTGTTTAATTGCATATAATTTGAACAAACAAATGCTTAAATGGCAAAAGCTCAAAAATTTCAAGTCTTATAGATTTGCTTTAGTGAGTAAGGTTTCTTGTCTAGGAATAGATAATTTCAGGTCCAGGTAGCATTGCCAAAACACTGATATCTTGCTAAAGCAGAGAAATACTGATTAATTTCCTGTCAGCTTAACTATAGAAATGGGAAACCAATTACCCCTTTTGCATTAATTACTCAAATTTGTAGTAATTTTTCAATATGAAAACAACAGGGTGTTCCCTGCAGTTCAGACAGGATATCCTTCCTTAGAGAAAATTTCATTAGATTGTAAATCATGCCATAATATTAGAGAACCTCCATTAGAGTAGAGATCATCTCCCATTTCTAATTGAAATGCATCTTTTTCATTTAAGTAGGCAATTTATTACTATGTCAACTATAATTTAGTTTGGACCACTTTAGATCTTTGTCTTTATTTTGTTTTTCTCCTAGGTCAAGAATTAGATTAAATGGCTTTTCAAAATTTATGATTATTTTATCATTTGTTACTCTTATTCTTAAGTAAGCTCATATTCAATTGCCTAATTTGTGATTTCATATTTTAACTGATGTATTTTTTCTATGATATAATCCTTTATCATCATGCTAAAGTTTCAGGGAAAATTTCTTAACACATTTTCAGAGATGATGGGAAACTATTTTGTAGCCTTGACTTGTAATTTTTTCATTTATCAGTTAAAATCTTTGTTAATTGCTGCTGATATTAATTTTTACTGGTCACTCAGTATTCGGTTCCAGTCTAGTCCTTTTTGGAAAATTCTGCTTGAGCTATCGCCTAACTAAGTTCTCATTTACATTGATTTGAAATGAAAGTGCCAATGTTTGTATTGATTTGCAAGATTAACAACTGTGCTTAACAATTTTTTATGTTTCTAGTTTTTAATCATTTGAATAGACATTTTTTTCACTGTCTATTCTATTCAAATTTGAAGCCACTGAGGGCTGAAATTTGAAATAGTTTTGTAATACTTCAAGAATTGGTCATCTTATTGGTCTAGAAGTTCTAACACACACATACATACACACACACGGACAGACACACACCAAACGTGCACCCCTCTATTAATTAGAACAGGGTTGTCCAAAATGCAGCCCACAGACCGAATGCAGCCCACGGTGTGATTTATATGGCCCACGTACAAGCTTAGAAATTTATATAAATGCTTTAGTAAACAAAGAGGAGCTACCACAGAGCTCTCACTAAAACGGCAAATCAAAATATATTGTCTATTGGTTCAATAAAAACCTAATTTTGGACAGCTCTGACTTAGCAGGAGATGATATTTGAGGATAGTTCTTACAACTCATTCATCAACCTGTAGCCAACCTATTGATGGGCCTCTCTGAAATTAGTTAGTCAATCAACAAGAATTTATTAAGCATTTATAATATTCTAGGCACTTTGCTAAGCTCTGGAGATACAAGGAAAGATGAAAGCACTTTCTGCCTTCAATGGGCTTGTGTTCTAATAGGGGAGACATCGTATACACATGCACGTATGTGTGTGTGTGTGTGTGTGTGTGTGTGTGTGTGTGTGCACAAATGCACAAGAAGAGAAGGAAGAGTAGTGAGGAAGACTCTATCAGGTAAAGGGATAAGGAAAGTCCTCTTACAAAAGGTGCCATTTGAGCTGCATCTTGGAGGAAGCCAGGATTCTACAAAATAGAAGTGAAGAGGGAAGGAATTCTAGAAATTAAGTATGGTCATTGTGAAGACATGAAGGGTACATAATGAAGGTAACATTTAGTAGGCCTGTGAAAATTGGATCCCAAAGTCATGGAAGGGGTTAAGTATAACAAGTCTGGAAAGATAAAAAGGGGCCAGGCTGTCAAGAGTGGTAAATGCCAAGCCAAGGGCTTTATATTTGATCCTGGAGAAAATTAGCTGGCTGATCTTTGGACATCAGACATGTAGCCATTCTCTGGGCCCGTTCTTAAATCTTTTCTGCTTTTCTAAGACCTTTCAGAGATTATGTTCTATTGGTACAGCCTTGAGAATACAGGTGAGGTATGCATTTTAATGAATGTATAGGACTTTAGTGGAGGAATTTTGTGTAGTTAATTGAAGAGCTATTAAATAGAGCATTTTTTCTCATGTTGAATGATTTCTTCCTATTTTTTCCTTTCCTCTGGGAACAGAGGGAACCTTAATCCCCAGTCTTCTGGACATAGTCTTTTTTTTTGACCATCTCTACCCTACTTGAAACTTGCACTTTGGCCATGACTCTTTCTTCCTTTTTCTGGCTTCGCTTTACATGCTGTCTTACACCATCAGAATGTATTCTTCTTGAGGTCAGAGATGGTCTTGCTTTCCTGTATTGCTTTTAATATCACCAAGTTAACCCTAAGCTTGGCAAATAGTAAGCACTTAAAATGCTCTGTTTATCTATCTATCTATCTATCTATCTATCTATCTATCTATCTATCTGTCTGTCTGTCTATCTCTCTAACTATCTGGCATAGAATACTTGTAAAATTAGCTGACTTGCTATGCTATCTCTGCTCAAGATTGTATAGGACACTCTATTGTGCACACTATAATTTGAACCAACCCACTATGCATATTTCTGCATCTAAACTATTTTTCATGTCTTATAGTTGAGTCTACAGGTGACTTTATTGACCTCCTTTATGACATAATGAATTATGGCCAGCCCTACCTTTCCTTTCTCCATATTGAGCTGATTCTGTGAAAAAATATTCAGATTTCCCAAGCTTACACAGTAGCAAGGTTGTATTCAAGTACAAGATTGTGTTCAGCTAACTTTTCTTTTGTGTATTATATATGTCTTCAATAATCTAGTCTGAAATAAATTCTCTATGAGCCAAATGGGGAAGTGTTTCATGTAGTCAACATCAAACATCTAAAAGTTCCTGGTAAATTCAAACTTGCTTTCTTTGAGTAGATCAATGGGACTGATTTTTACCTGTTCCTAACGAGGGAGACAATTTTGGGCAGGGAGAAAGAACACTTAAAAATGAATCAGGTTTATTTTAGTCTATTGAATTACTTCCATAATTTTTAAAAGCATTTAGTCATTTTTGATGTATATTCTATTTGTGTGGTAATGGAAATTTCTACCTTAGATCAAAGGTACTTGAATCAATTTGATTTATGATGGTCTAATTTTCTTGAACCAGTTCTTACTATAAAGGAGAAAAGTCCAGTTTAATCAACATATTTTTTTTTTCCAATTCAGAGAAAACTGTAAATTACCAAGCCATATCAATTGTGAAACCTCATTAATTCATACTTCACTAATTCAGTATTAGTGACAATTCAGAGAAAAGCTAGGTGGAAATTTTCTATTGCATTATATATGGATAGTGAGATTTTTTAAGCAAAGAAAAGAGAATAAATAGAATTACAGGGGGGGAAATATTTATCAGTTTAAGGAAGCACCATTTGCAAGCATTCATAGCATTCATCTACATGCTGACAATTGATGTGCTGACTGTAAACCATTCGTATATATTCATTACATCATGATAATCTACAATGTAACATTGTTAGTTCAAGTTATTCTTTGCCTTGAAAAGTCAACTTCATAATCACACAATTAGACTATTCCTTAATTCAGACTGTCTTCCTCTTAATTAGCCTAAAATAGTAAAGGCTTATTCTGTTGAAAAACCAATTATGAAAGTGAATATTTTAAAGCTCTTTGGTGATGCTTTCAATATATAAATTTCAATTGCCATAATATATTTTATCACTTTATACCGTCTCTCAATTTTTAGGATTAAATAAGATTTTTCCACCCTCTGCGTTCTCTCATGGGGTAGAGCAGTAGGAGCTAGCAGATTGATAAGAATAGTTAAAGAGTTGTGCACTTGATTGGTGATAGAAAAAGAGTAATTTTACACTATTTTTGAGGAACTTATTTCCTCTCCTGATGTTGTATGCACAAGAGACACCTTAGGCAACTAGGCACTGAAGCTGATAGAGTACTGGGTTTGGAGTCAGAAAGACCTGAGTTCAAATCCAGCCTCAGATCCTTATTAGCGATGTGACCTTGACCAAGTCATGACCTCCATCTGTCTCAGTTTTCCCATCTGTAAAAGAAAAAAAAAGGATAATAATAGCATCTACTTCCCCGTATTATTTTGAGGATCAAATGAGATGATATTTGCTAGTACAGTGTTAGCTCAGCACTTAGGACAATGCCTGGCACTATATAAGTACTTATTCCTTCCCTTTCTTCTCCTTATTAGATATATCCCTGGCTAAGAATTTGTAATTTATGCATCTTAAGAATCTAAATCCTTTCTTTTACACCATATTCTAAACCAGCTCTTTACTTACCGTAACTACCTTTTTCTTGTGAAGATCGCACCTCCACTTGGCTGTGATAATGATAATGATATTTGTGGTCTGAAGGCTTGCAGTTTTTTTCCCAGGACCTCATAGTAATATTTTCTAGGTTCCTTCTTTTGGTATATTTGCCTTTGTGTGACTCTCCTGAAATGAGCATTTGGTCTCAGGTATGACAAATCTTGACAGGCCCCTGAAAGACAGGGCACATTTTTTTTTGTTCATGTCAAGCTGTCACTGTAACCCTTTAGCAGGGAGTAGTAGCTAGCTACTTGCTCTTCTCTCTTCTTTCAATGGCCAACAATAAATGCCTTTTCTCCTGGATAAACCTAGGATTCCTATCAATTCTTTAAAATGAAAGTCAACCAAAAATGAAATTTTCTTCCTGATAAGATAGGAAGATTCCCGTAATTTGAAGTTTTCAGTTATTTTGTAATTGCATATCTATTTTCGTGCTGCATTCCCATATAGAACATAACCTCCTTGAGGGCGAGGGCAATGTTTCATGTTTTCCCCTCAGTTATGGATGTAATCATTTGCGGTCACATATTTTAGAATCGAATCCTGTTCAGATATTGCTGTCTTTTGTTAACATTCTTCAGTAACAGGGAAACCATAACTTCCCAAGGCAGCATATTGTACTTTTTTTGGTGGGGGAACTGCTATTTAGGAAATTTTCCTTCACATAGCATCTCAAATTTGTCTCTCCAATGCCATATCATTGCTCTGAGCGTTTTCTCTGGCTGTGCCTCATGCCCATGATATTCTTCCTTCTCAATTCCACTCACTACAGAAAACATTTCCCAATACCTCTTAATTCTGGTGCCTTTCTTCTGTTAATTATTTTCTATTTAACCTGTTTCTAGCTTTTCGTACATATTTGTTTGCTTGTTGTCTTCTCCAATTAGACTGTGAGCTCCTTGAGGATAGGAACTTTCTTTTATCAATTTTTTTTCATCTCCAGGGCTTAACACAGTGCCAGTGCTGGGAACATAGCAGGCTCCTAATGCTTATTGACTGACTGCTATAAAATTTTTAATAGCCAGATTCCAGAGGAATGATGATGTTGATGCCTATATTAGCTATTTCCTGATAGATTCCAGCTACAGAATCAGATACACTTTTGTACATATAACAAATGTGGGAATCTGTTTCACTTGATTAGGCCTAATTTTTATAAGGATTTTGTTTTTCTTTTCTTTTTTTTTTCCCAGTGGAGGAAGGAAGGAGAGAAAATAAATGCTTACTAATTTTAAATTTAAATTAATAAAAAATAAAACAGAAACAAAAAAAAAATTCAGTGGCACCCTACTGCTTTTAGGTTTATAGTATCTGACATTCAAAGTGCTCGTAATCTTCTTCCAACTTACTTTTCCAGACTTACTTTATATTATTCTCCTTAATGTACTCGTTATTTTAGCCAAATTTGACTGCTCGTTGTTCTCTCAATTAAACATCCTGCCTTCCACTTTTGTTGTTTTTCATAGGCTGGTCCCCAAGTTTGTTGTTACTATTAAGAAGCCTTAGCCTGAATGAGGATTCTGGGGATATGGCAGAATAAGGCAAGAGATTGCCTGGCTCTCCCAAATTCCCCCACAAACAATTTAAAATAATGCTTCAAGGTGAACTTTGACTGTCCGAAATAATTAAAAGTTGAAGTAAAGCAGTTGTCCACCTAAGAAAACTTGGGTGGACGTTTGGAAAGACCTGACCTCCCAAGGTGCCGGTTTGGCCTATTCGAAGTATAGATATCTCTGTGCAGATACTGCTGACTTAACAACAAATCCTGTGAACTCCTGTGTAGGTAGCAGCTTCAGCTTCAGAAACTTCAACTCCAGTGACAGCGTGAGGGTTAGACAGCTGATCAGGGCAAGATTGCGGGGTCCTCCACTTGTGTGAGATGTGGGGCCCATGTGCACTGAACAGACTGGTCCCAGGCTGTGGCTGTGGACAAGGAAGGGTGAACACATCCTGGTGAGTGCAGTTGTAGAGGCATAGCAGGGACCATACTGGCTGTGAGCACTTGCAGGAGAAAGGAGTCCTTGGTTTTGGTTCTAGGCACAGGTGAGCTGAATCTTATAGATGCTGAAGGGACCATAGGGAGTAAGAGCACAGGGAGTAATGTTGCTCAAGGCCTTGGTCCTGACTCAGGGGTGGGGAGGATTACCTGAGGTCAGGCCCCTGAATAGACCTCAGAAAACAATGGCAAAAAAAACCCTGAAGCCCAAGACATTACCCCCCCCCCCACCCCCCACACCTTGGGACTGGAGCCAACTCTAACAAGAAGTTAACAGACAAGAAATAAGCTGCTTAAAAATGAGTAAGCAAAAGAGAAAGAACCTGACCAGAGGTAACTACTAGGGTGATATAGAAATTCTGGGTTCAAACTCAGAAGAAGATAGTGAAGGCAAAACAGATACTCCTACTTCAAAGAAAAGAGCAAAATATGCACAAGCACAAAGAGCTTAAAAACCTTTAAAAATCAAATAAGAGAGGTTGAGGAAAATTAGGATAAAATAGAAAGTAATGCAAGAAAATCAAGAAAATAATGAAAGTAAAGTCAACCAATTGTAAAAAGAGATCCAAAAACTTACTCCTTAAAAACTAGAATTAGCAAGTGAAAGCTAGTGATTTCATTAGACACCAAGCAATAACGAAGCAAAATAAAAAAGATTAAAAAATGGAAGAGAATGTGAAAGAGCTCAGAAAAACAACTAAAATGGAAAGCAGATCAAAGAGAGAGAATATAAAAATTATTGGACTACTTGAAAGTTATGATCAGTAAAAGACTCTAGACTCTATACTTCAAGAAATTAAGGAAAATTGCCCTAGAATCTTAGGACTAGAGAGTAAAACAGAAATTGAAAAAATCCACTAATCACCACCTGAAAGATGAAAACTTACAGGAACATCATAGCTAAGTTTCAAAGTTGTCAAGTTAAGGAGAAAATACTATGAGCAACTAAAAAAAAAAGAAATAATTTGAATACTGTGGAGCTACAGTCAGGATAACATTACATTTAGCAGTTTCTACCTTAAAAGACCAAAGAGCATGAAATATTATATTCCAAAGAGCAAAGCTGCTGAGTTTGCAAGAATAACTTATGCAGCAAAGCTGAGTATAATCCTCCATGGAAAAAATGGATATTTAATGAAGTGAAAGACTTTCAGGTATTTGTAAAGACCAGAACTAAATGGAAAATTTGACCAGCAAGAATCAGGAGAAACATGAGATAAACATGAAAGACTAATTATAAGGGATTTAATAAGGTCAAACTGTTTACTTCTTACATGGGAAAACAATATCTGTAATTCTCAAGAATGTTATCATTACTTGGGTAGTTTGAAAGAACATACACAGATAGAAGGCTTGGAGTTGAGTTGAGTATGATGGGATGATCCTAAAAAATAAAATTCGGTAGGGAGAGGTCAAATTGAGCCATTATCCAAAAATGGAGCAATAAAAATGAGGTATGAATGGAAGAACTGTTATAGTTGAGGTAGAAGGAGGTGGTAGTGCTAGAACCTCCTTATTCTCATCCGAACTGGGTTAAAGAGGGAATAATCTAAATACCTAGAAGCGAAAAACTTCTTAACTTATGGAGAAATAAGAGGGTGAGGAGATAGGATAAAGGTGGGACTCTTAGAAGGGTGTGCAGATAAAAAATAGGAGGTAAGGGGAAATGATAAAGGAAGGATTCTTAAAAAGGACGTGGAGTAGGGAGGCAATGGTTATGAGTACATGAGATGTTTGAGGAGGGATAGGGTAAAAATGGAGAGCATTGTAAGATGTAAAATGGATAATTTTGATTACATTAAATACAAAAAAGTTTTTGTACAAACAAAACCAATGTAGGTAAGCTTAGAAGGAAAACAGAAAATAGGAAAATTTTATAGACAGTTTCTCAGATAAATGTTACACATCTCAAATATATGGAGAACTTCATCAAGTTTATGAGGATATGAGTCACTCCCCAACTGAAAAATAGTCTAAGAACATAAAAAGGCAGTTTTTCACTGAAGAAGTCAAAACTACATATAATCTCATAAAATGCTCTAAATCATTGATTAGAGAATGAAAATTAAAAAAAAAACTTTGAGATATTATCTCATACCTATCAGATTGGCTAAAATGACAGAAGGGGAACATGACAAATATTGCAGAAGATGTGGAAAAATCGGGACACTAATATACTGTTGGTGGAACTGTGAACTAATCCAACTATTTTGTAGAACAATCTGGTATTATGCCCAAAGAGTTATTAAACCTGTGTATATCTTTTGACCCAGCGATATCACTATTAGAGGTGTTTCCCAAGGCAATCAGGGAAAAAGGAAAAGACCTCTATGTTCTAAAATATTTATAGTAGCTCTCTTTATGGTGGTTAAGAACTGGAAATAGAGAGGATACCCGACAAATGAGGAATGGCTAAACAAGTTGTGGTATATGATTGTGATGGGGTGCTACTGTGCTGTAAGAAATGATAAGTTGGTTGATTTTAGAAAAACATGGAAAGTCTTGCATGAAATAATGAAGAATGAAATGAGCAGAACCTGGAGATTGCTGAATACAGTAACAGCAGTAATGTTTGAAGAATGATTGTGAACGAACAAGTTATTTTGAGTATTATAAATACTCAAATCAACTACAAATGACCTACGAAGGAAGATGCTATCCACTTCCAGAGAAAGAACTGATAAACAGAAGTATGCATAGTATAGTTTTACATATACTTCTAAATATGTGTGAAATGGTGGCCTTCTATAGTGTGGGGTAGAGAGGAAGGGTGGGGGACAGTTTGTAACTTAAAATATAATGAAAAATTAAATTAAAAAAAGAACTGGTATGATGTTGTATGTTAATTATTGTCAGAGGTCAGGAAGCAATGAAGTTACAGAAATGGGGTTAGGTGGTAGCTGTGAAAGCATACAGGCCTGAGATTCAGATGATCTAGGTTTTAGCTCTGGCTCTCCCAATAAGTACTTATATAACTTTGTAACCATGGACATTCTTTCTGAGAAGATGCCTAAGGCTAGGCCTCAGCTACTCGTATATGTGCTCTGGGACCTTTCTGTTGACCCATGTGGCCTGGACATTTTCAGGAGCCTCTTTGATAAAAGACATGCCCAATTTGATGCTTTTTCATTTGTCTCCATATGTACCACTCCCACTCTCAGCCTGGAATGAGAGAATGTAGCGAGGAGGACTGGCCACTGATTCTGGAAGAAAGGTACGTTGAATAGATTTTAAAAGAAGCAATTCCTTTAATATTCTGTCTCTTGGTCTTTGCCATGCTGGTCAGGACTCTGAGCCTTTCCCTTGGATTTCCCACGAGATGGAGAGCACAATGTACCAAAGAATAATCATGAGAGATAGACTTTATTAGTGGGTTAGCTACTTTGGGAATTCCTCGATTCTTAGCCACAAGTCCTTGAAGGAGATAACCACTAGCCTGAGAGTAGGCCATGCATTCTAGATTTGCTAGAAGATAAAGATCTTGAGTGAAGTTGATAAGACAGCAGATCTAAAGTGACAGTGAAATGATTGCTGATACTTTACATACTGTCTAATACATGCTTATGTATCTTTTGTGTTTTAAACATTTCCTTTTTCGTAAATAGATGTCCTATAATTAAAAAATAAATGAAGCCTTAGCTTTTTCAAGGCTCAGCTCTGTTGATACCTCCTATGGGAAGATATAACTTTGAGGTATCATTATATTAATTCACACTCCTAGATCCCTAGACCTTGACTATATCACCCTGTCAGAGTTTTAGGGATATCCTTAAATGAGTGATTGTCTTATACTATTGACTTAAGTCCCTTTTGGGATGGTCCTCCTCCCTTTAGATTATCAGTTGTTAATCAGTCAGCCAGCCTTATGTAGCTTTTAGAAAGGGATATTTACTATAGTGGTGCATTAAGAATGGTTGGTATCAAACATTACCCCAAAAGTCCATGACATACTCTGAAGTACAGGGAAAAGTAGGCTCCAGATTAGAAAGAATATATAGGAAAGGAGTAATGCACAGCAACTGACTGCTGGAATCTATTTATGGTTTGCTTAAGAAGCTCCCTTTAGGCATGGTATAGTCTTTGCTGGGGTTCTTATAGAGCCATGAGTACAGTCTGTCCTTGGCTCCCAATGATGCAGATACTACTACTGGCTGGTCCTGAGATGCCATTTAGACCATCGATGGAAAGATGCTAAGTCCAACATCCTCTGGAACCTTTGAGGTTGGAAGGCCCTCCATTTATTTGAGGATACAGAGGAGGATGCCATTTAGGCCACCAATGAAAAGATGGTGAGTTCAGGATCCTCTGGAAACTTTGATGCTGGAAGGTTCTTCTCTGATGAGGTCTAGAGATCTAGATGAAACTGAAATCTCTTTTTTCCCCTTAACCCCTCTCCCCCAGATAATTCTTAGGGGATTCAAATTCAGACATTACAATTTCTGGAATTACGCTCACCCCAACACCCAACTTGCTTGAAAATTTATGCACAATCCCTAGGTTTGGTCAGATTTCCTCAGCATATTCTAGCATCATTTATCATTCTAGTTCTACACAATTTCTACTTAGTCTAAGGTCTTTTATTTGATTGATTGATTGAAACTTAATGCTTAAGTGTTCTTGCTTATTTATTTTCTACTCCAGCTCTGTTCTCAAAATTTGATTTCTGCCAATCACCTAAGGCAAAGAGTCAGTGCTCTCTCCTATTGTGTATGAGCAGGTCTTTGGAAGTGATAGGACCAATCACTTCTTGATGTTTCTTTTCTCCTCTACCTGTCACAAGGGAGGTAACAACTGTTTCCTTGCACCTTCTTATTGGCAAAAACAAGGCAAATTGGCCAAGATACCAAAGTTTGGGTGAGAAAGTCAACTGTTTTCCATGGCCCAGAATAGGGCAAAGATCTTGGAGATAGGAGATCAGTGGAGTAGGAAGGAGGAAACCAAGTCAAATTTTCCAAAGAAGCCAGATGTTGCAAATTAAGAAGGCCAGCTATTTAAATGTATAGCACTAGTGAATACATTGCACATAAATGAGCTAGATCCTATGGCTGAGATTTCTCTCTGCCCTCTTTTTTACTTCCTGCCCAGGTAGGAAGTAGTCTCAAATGGGAGTTTGCAGTTGTGGGGAAAGTGGTTAAAATGACTTTAGAAAAACATAAATTGAGTAGTTGTTGTGGGTGTGGTTCTGGCACATTTAAATGAATCTTGTATCCAAATAAATTATCTTTCAGAATAATAGAAGTCCTAGATAATGAGAATATGGCATAGAAAAAGTCCTTAGCTTTTCTGGTGCAAATGTTAGTGCCCTGATGCAGAAGTTCTGACATTTTTATAAGAAAGCCTTTAGCAAACAATTATTTTAGGCTTTTTCTCATATCTAGTATAGATCATATTTTCTCATTATTTTTGTTGTGAAAATGGGGTTCCTGAAGGAGACAGAATACCAACAAAGAATGAAATGGTAACTGATTTCATTGTAAGATAATCTCTTGTGATTTTCTAGTGGAGGCAGATAGATACCATTTAGGTCGGTGACTAAGGTACATTTGAAATGACTTTTGCATATCTCCCTAGTCTATTAATCTTCCACGTTAGTCAGTTTTCTTTATATCAGTGGAAGCTATTTTGCATGCCCGCCTAAAGACAGCTGCTTGAAAAATATAATAATAATTGGTCGACAACAGACATCTTAATGAAAAAGAAACTGCTCCAGGGTCATGCAGTTTCCTCTGAAATGAACTTGGGCATAACACAGTTAAGTCAGTTTTCCCTGGAATATTATTAGGTGATTTAAAATAATTATGGCAACATTTATGGGAAACTGGTGGCATTTTAAGCTTATGAAATTGTTTTTTAAAATACAGAGAACGTAGCCCTTTTGTTCCTAGAGGCTTCGAGCACTGAATCAAAGCTAATGACAAAAATCTATCCAGTACTTCACCTGACATACTGTGATTTGCTGCGTAAATTAGCATCAGGAGAAACTTGTGGCAACTGGGTTACTTTGTGATAGAATATTTGACTGTGGCCATTTTTTATTTCATTTTTTCCTGTTTTTTAGTCCAACCAACGTGGCCTATTATGGATTGTTAGAAATGAAAATGGTTGAGTCAGAAATTATTAAATTCTTAAAAATCATATTTTTCTGGTTTCTATAATAGTCTCTACAGTTTTGGTGATCCTACATTCATATTATTTTTTTCTTTCTCTCTGGTACTTTAGCTGACATTTATATAACATGGAATGGTTTTGAGTAGGATGGAATAGTTTTGATATCTTAGTCATGTGACACTCACAAGATCATATGACCATAGATTTTGAACTGGACGGAACCTTGAAGGCCATCTGGTCCAAACTCCTCATTTCATACGTGAGGTAACTCCCTGTTCATCATGAGGTTCTCCATGTCCTCAAATTTTCAGACGATAATTCACAAATTGCCTCAGATAGGTCCCAAAGCATTAGAAGGTCTGCACATTAAAGTCTGCTTTATAGAAAAACAGACTGGTCTGTCAACACTCGAAAAATAAAACATATGAAAGAAAAGGCGTATTACATGGACTATAAAATGTGCATACCTGTTGGCCCCACAATACCACTTCTAGGGCTGTATCCCAAAGAGATCATAAAAATGGGAAAAGCACTCACATGTGCAAAAGTGTTTAGAGCAGCTCTTTTTGTGGTGGCAAAGAATTGATAATTGAGGAGATGCCCATTAACTGGGGACAAGTTGCAATATATGAATGTAATGGAATACGATTGTGCTATAAGAAACGATGAGCAGGTGGACTTCAGAAAAACCTGAAAATGCTTATATGAACTGATGTTGAATGAGGTGAGCAGAACCAGGAGAACATTATAATGGTTACAGCCACATTGAGTGATGACTGATTTTGATAGACTTAGCTCTTCTCAGCAATGCAAGGTTCTAAGACAACTCCAAAAGATCATGATGGAAAATGCTATCCATACCCAGAGAAAGAATCCAGAGAAAGAGTCTGAATGCAGATTGAAACATACAATTTGCTCTATATTTTGTGTGAGTGTTTTGTTTTGTTTCTTCTTTCTCATGATTCATCCTATTAGTTCTAATTCTTCTTTACAACACAACTAATGTGAAAATATGTTTAGTATGAATGTATATGTAGAGCTTATATCAGATTGCATACCATCTTGGGGAGCAGGGAGGGGAGAGAGGTGGAGAAAATTTAAAACTCAAAATCTTGTGGAACTGAATGTTGAAAACTAAAAATAAATTAATTTAAAAAATGAAAGGGCATATTATAAAGAGTTTGACATGCAGCTGTTAATTGAGCTAATTTATCTATTTATCCTCTCTCTCTCTCTCTCTTTCTCTCTCTCTTTTCCTTATCTGTCATCTGTCTTATAGGTGTTGTCAATAGATAATGAGCAGAACCCAGAATTGAGTAGAGTATTAGGCCAAATCGCATTTGGGAAACTGGACAATGCTTTCAAAGATCCTCAAATCATGCATTATTAGTTAAGTCCAGCTTTTCAATACCGATATTCTCCAAGTGATACTATACAACTGAGTATCATGAATGGAATGCTTTAGGAAAAATCAAAACTGCAAGTAAGACAAAAGGGAAAAATGTGAGTGTAAATAGGTAGCAGCATATTTTCAATGGTGACTTGATTCAAGAAGGTGTAAAACACAGCAATGAAGTGGAAAAGAAGGCAATCTGGTTAAGCAGCACGAATGAGAGGTGAGAAATGAAAAACCAAAATAGTACATTTACATTTCAAAAATTTTAAAAGAAACAGAAAAAGGTCTCACATGTGCTGAGTAGATCTTCTAAGGAACACTTACAGAAAAATAGTAATAGAAATTTCATAAGAGAAAGAGTGAGAGGATTTAGTCTGTAACAATAAAAAGAATAACCACTCTAATGAAAATGTGGATCCATCGAAATACCACAGAACAGTTTAAATAAGCAGTTCTTAACATGAAGTCTGTCTGTGAACTTGGATGGGAACAAAATTACATTTTTTACTTCAATACAATTGTTTTCTTTTATAATTCTATGTATTTTATTCATTTACAAATACTATAGGCTTCACCAGACTGCCATAGGAATCCATGACACTCAAAAGGTTAAAAGCTCTGCTTTAATAGAATGGCTAGATTGCCAGATGGCACACTAGCCAGTTATAGAACTGGAGTCAAGGTTGGTAAATGATCTTTCTTGGAATACTATATTCCCTTATCCTGAGTTTATGGTCATATAATAGAAAAGGGAAAATATACAATTATCTAGCACTATGACAGCACCAGGAACCATGCTAAATGCTTTACAAGTATTATTGTCTATGATCTTCATAGTAACCGAAAAGTAGGTGCTGCTATCTTCATTTTAGAGTTGAGGAAACTCAGGCAGAGATTAAGTGACTTGCCCAGGATCCCACAGCTAATAAGTGTCTGAGCCTATTTCAACTCGGGTCTTCTTGACTCTAGGCCCAGAGTTCTATCAACTCTGCTACCTAACTTCCTCAACCTAGCTGGGGTTAGGGACAGGTTTAGGTGGAAAGTGTCTATGCATTTTCTCCCTGTATGTCCATGATACATGATATACAAAGAAAAGGTTCTCATTTAGCTAAAATTTGTGGCTTTAGTCAGTTGCTTTAAAAAATAGTTATGGTGAAACTATAGTAACAAAAATCCAATATGATCATATATTGAAATTATAATAAGAGCCTACTTTAACAAATTAATAACAGTAATATTCATGTGTCTCTGTGTCTTCAACAGGTCTCTGGATGATGATGATGATTGCTAGCATTTATTTAGTGCTTTGAGATTTGCAAAACACTTTACATATGTTAATATTCTTGATCCTCTTGACAATGATCTGAGGTAGGTGTTATTATTTACTCCATTTTACAAATGAGGAAACTGAGGCACAGAGAGGTTAAGTGACTTGCTCAGGAATACTCAGTTAGAAAGTATCTATCCAAGGCACAATCAAAACTCAGGGCCTCTGGAGGACAATGTGAAATATCTCATTGGAAAAACCACTGACCTGGAAAATAGATCCAGGAGAGATAATTTAAAAGTTATTGGACTACCTGAAAGCCATGATCAAAAAAAGAGCCTAGATATCATCTTTCAAGAAATTATCAAGGAGAACTGCCCTGATATTCTAGAGCCATAGGGCAAAATAGAAATTGAAAGTATCCACAG
>CM053627.1:142959154-142976280 GCA_028646595.1 Phalanger gymnotis | reverse complement strand
GCTCGCACTCGGGTAAGCCCCGCTTCCGCAGCTTCTGGCTTCCACACCTTCCGCTGCCGCCGCTGCCGCCGCTGCCACTGAAGTTGTCTCCCGGCTCACCCCTCCTCCCAGCCGATCTTCCCTCGTTCTCAAGCCCCGCCTCAATGACCAGAGACCATTGGTTCCCGAGCTGGCCCCTCCTAAGTCACCAATCCACACTCACACAGGTTTCACACCTGACAGGGCCCTGGGCCTGGGGCTTAGCACTTAACAGCTGAAAGTACTTCCACTCAAAAGAAACAAAAGCCATGCTAATGAGACAATTTTGCTTAACAACACAGGTGTATAGTCCTGACTCTGCATACATACTCACTTAACTGTGCGCATGAATAGGACCAACCAAACTTTGTCATCACACTAGATTTTTCGCTTGTGTTGGTCCCTACAGGTAATGGTAGCCATGGTGGTAGCAAGACTAATAAATGTAAAGGCTCATAAGAAAATATAGCCAGGGATCAAAGTCTCCTTTTTCCCTCTTCAGTATTATTATTCCACAATATGTCTGTTGGAAAACCCTGAAGAACATAAATTTTTCTTTCTCTGTGTGATTTTGCTTTTTTCACATAGGAATGTTCCTTATATAACCTGAAGCCTCAGGGTGGAATTGAATTTGTTTAAAAATGTTTTTTAAACAGTAAAGATTTGAGGATCCTGCATTCACACATTTTTCCAGATTAGCATTCACGCCCCCCCCTCACTTTGTTGAATTTTTATGTATACGTGTGTGTGTGACGTAGTCTCCTGCTCAGAAATGGACATAGAAAAGGAATGTAGCCAAATTAAGTGAGATTGGCTCCATCTATATTGTGCTGGCTTGCCTTGAGAATTGTTTCTGATTTCTAGAGTAGCACTCTTCCCATCTCCAGTTAAAATAGATAATAGATTATACTCCTTATTCCCAAACTCAAAACATGCTTCCTAAATTGCTTTAGTAATGAAACAATCTATCTGATCCTGACAAATAGAAGCAGTAATAGAATATACATGATAGGAATATATCTTGGGTTTTTCCAAACAATATTCAGCGTTCTTGAAAGCTAACCCTGCTTTGGAGCAGAATTTATATGTATAGTTAACACATTTTTCCCCCTGAGATATCAGTATGAGAGAGTGGAAAGAAGTCTTTCTCTTTCTCCCCTATCCTATAACATTATTGTTAATATAAGGAAATACTTGTTATTCATAACTAGGGGTATGTGTATATATATCTATATCTATATCTATATCTATCTATCTAGCTATCTATCTATCTATCTATCTATCTATCTATCTATCTATCTATCTATCTATATATATATATATAATTTCCTTTATAGATGTATCAGGAAGGAGATTCTTATGTCTAGGCCAATAACTTTCCTCTGAACTTCCATTTAATTGGACCCATTGGATACATAAAGGAAGTATTACAGAATGGATAGAGTGCTTAGCTTAGAGAGAAGACCTACATAGCTTAAAATCTGATCCTTACTAGCTGTATGCCAAGTCATAACCTTTATGTGGTTCTGGCAACTTACTAGCACCTATTTACTAAGTAATAAATGGGCTGTATTCTGACTTGGTGGAAGGAGTGCCTGTATCAGGAGTTTCCTATGTTGACACGATAGTAGATCCTTTTCACAACCATATGTACTGGCTCGAATGAAGAATTCATTAATAAGAGTAGCAAAGTGCCAACGTATCTTCACCATTGTATTTGTCTCTCAGCTCAACTAAATTGTTAACTCCTATTTGTGAAAAATGCTCTGCAAAAACTGCCAAAGTCTGAATAAGGATCCCTGCTGTTGGGGTGTCATCATCTCCAAGTGATTTGAATTACTTCTGGTGAATGATGTTCTAAGCCTTCAAAAATAAGCAAGAATTCAGGTCACACTGAATCCACATCAGAGAACTTTGTTGAGGAGACATACTCAGGACACAGGACAGAAAAGTAGGCTACCTAATGGGAGGTGATTGTGGTTATGTGTGAGGGGCAGCTAGGAAAAAGAGGAAGCATCAGCTCCTTTTTGCCTAGATACAGCTGACTCCACAGCAATTTGTGTCCATGGAGTTTCGATGTCAGCACATTCTTTCCCTCCCCTTTCCAGATTCACTCCTCATATTGGTCTAAAATCTGTCTATCATTTACCCTACCCCCTTTCCCTCCAGCTCAAACTAATCACTTGACTCATCAGAAGGGGTCATACTGCAAAATTGCAATCTTCAATAAGATCCCAATAATATTCCTCCTTTTCCAAAAAAAAAGCTCTCTTATTAGTTGGTGTTCCCCTAATCAATGAAATAGAAAGATGAGGAGCATTCAAGCATAAATTATTTAGAATAACCTCTAAATCATCAGCGAGTATGCTTCTAAAACCCTAGCATCTTTAACATTTGGACCTGAGGAATATTTGATTACATTGTTCTCAGGGCCGTGCTCTCAACACGAACATACTTTTCTATGATTCTAATTCTAGATCGGGAAGGGAACTCAGAGGCCATCTTGTTCAACTCCCTCATTCGATAGACAAGAAAATGGAGGCCCAAGGAAGTGAGGAAGGCAGTGTACTACTCTGGGAAGAGCACAGTCTCTGGATTCGAGTGGCCTAGGTCCAAATCCTTTCTTTAGTACTATTTGGATTTGGCCAAGACATTTAAACTCCATAGGTTAACCTCATATGAAAAATGAAGGAGGGGGACTAAATGTCCACTGAGGTCCTTTCCAGCTCTAGAGCTCTGATCCTATGAAGTGAAGTTACTTGACTAAGCTCCCATAGCTCCTAAACATCAATGGCAGTATTTGAATCATAGACCCTCTTAACTATATTGCTTGTGTTCTTTTCACTGCACCATGCTGCCTTTTCCTTTTCTTTATCTTAAAACTTCAGATGACTTTTATTATATCTCACTCTATTGTTATTTGGTGGAAACAGTGAAAAAGTATCATATCCTGGACTGTACTGCTAGAATGGAATTCCATTACATGTAATTCATAAAAAAAATCAACTTGCAAGTCTAGATTTCAGGATAATGTAGTTAATTTACTTCTTTAGTTGCTTAGCTTAGAACACTTTATGCTTCTTGTTATGCCCAGTTTAAAATTTTTATTTCATCTGGTTCTTATTTTCATTGATTTTGGATTTGGAATTAGGATTAAATGGTTACAGGGTTAATGCCCTTCTGAAATATTTCTTGATGGCATCTGCTGAAGAGGCTGGATCTCTGTACCTGGCTCTTTCTTCTGTCTAAAATGACCTCCCCACCAATTTTGTCTAATTCCTATCCATCCTTCAAGTCCTTGCTCAAATGTCACTGACTCCATAAAGTTGTCTCTGATTCCCCCCAGAGAGAATTAATGTTCTACTCCTCAGAACTATGTACTGAAATACTTAAAGTACCTGGGATTTTGTCATTGTGAGGAACTACCTTATACAGGAAGGTCATCTACAGATTCAAAATGCAACCTGTCTACACTTTACAGGGCAGTGCTTGAGGCACTTACAAGTTAAGTTACTTGTCTAAAGTCACACAGCTAGCAAGTAGCAGGAAAAAAATTGGAGGTATATCTTCTTGAGAGGTAGTCCAGGAGTTTCTCTGTTTCACCAGGTTGAACTATGTAATCCTTGCTTTCTTGTCTCTCATTGACCTTTCATGTACTATCTCATATTGTAGTAACTTGGCTGTGTCATCTTCTTTACTGGTTCACAATGTTTTTAAAAGCAAGAACCAAATCTTACTCATTTTTGTATCATCATAGCACCTGGCCTTGTATCTAGCATGTGGTCATTAAAATAAATGTTGAATGATGATTTTTTTTAACTGGATCTGTGAATTTATTGGTATAGTGAGGTGTCAGTGGGAAATTCTGTTTGCCATTTGCAGAATGGCACTTTCTCTGTAGTTTCTAGTCTTAGATACTTGCCTGGGACACAGAGATTAAGTGACTTGTCCAAGGTCACATGCCCAGAGGAAGAACTTGAACTCAAGTCTTCTTGACTCTGAACCCAGATGTCTAGCCACTTCTCTGAGCTGCCTTTTTAATGAAAAATTACTTTTTCTTTTAATACTTAAGGGCTGTTTTACCTATGATACTGAAGCTTGAAATCACAATGTTTTCTGTGATTCCTCCTTTCCCTTACCTCCCATATCTAAATCTTTTTTGTTGTTGTTGTTGAAAATGAAAAGGTTTTTTTTTCTATTTTTTATTATTAATTTCACTTCATTTTACCTGTAAACATTTTATAATTCACAATGGCATGGATAAATGTTCATTGTTACTTGGTGGGTTTTTTGTGAAGCTTGTAGTGTAAACACATTGACTTTTAGAAGCAGATGACCACTTCAATGCTATTTAAATGAAAGAAGAGCTGTGGGTTCTGTATATAGTAGGCCCTTAATAAAAAGATGTTTGCTTGATTGAATTAACACTGGAATAGTACCAATCAATAAAACAGCATGAATTCTATAGCTCCCAGTAGAGAAAAGTACCTCTGAGCTTACAAGATGGCAATTAAGCTTTGTAAGCATGTCATGCCAAATTGTAGTTCTGAAACATTTTTTATGCAAAGTATGCTAAATTTATGGGTCGAAACATTTGTAAGAACTATACAAATCTAAGTCAAAATTGATTCTTTCTAGCGAATGCTTTTTAAAGCCAATCTATGATAAAAGGGGCAGTTTTTACAAAGTCAGAACTAAATATTTGCTAATATGATAAAAAGTTTGAACTATTCTGGTCAGTGACATTCGGTACTCAACAGCATCTTCCAAGGCTGCTTATATTTCTACTTTCACATGTTTACTCCTCCAAATCTAGCTATATGTATATTTCCACAGCCCTTTTCACTGTATGCCCAGAAACATTGACATAGTGGCTTGTAATGTGATAAATGGATGGTAGTATAGTAGAGCACTGGGCTTGGAATCTTCATGAGTTTAAATCTGGCCTCAGACACTTAGTAGCTGTGTGACCCTGGCAAAGTCACGTAACCCTGTTTGCCTCAGTACCTCATCTGTAAAATGATTCGGAGAAGGAAATGGTAAACCACTCCAGTATCTTTGCGAAGAAAACCCCAAATGGTGTCAGGAAGAGTCAGACACAACTGAAATGACTCCATAACAGCAACAACAAAATAGATGATTAAGTAGAAACTCCCTTTTCATTGTCTTTGATTTTTGATCAAAACTTTCCAGAGATTTTCTTCTTATTGTATTATAGGTCCAAAGGCTACACACTCCATAGGAAGGTCTGCATTACTTGGTTTGTTTTGAATTTTATGGTCATTCACAATGTTTGAAGAAATCATAGCATGGTATGGTAGATAGAGGGCCAGTCTTAGAGTAAGGACCTGGGTTCTAATGTTACTCTGATATTCCCTGGCTATAGGATTATGAGCAAGTCACTTTACTTCTCAAGCAAATCTCTAAGACTTTATGTTATGGATGTGCTGTTGTCTGTATTGGTGGAGGGAATTTCCAGGCCTGGAATTACCATCAATGATAAAATCACAGGCCCAGATGCTCTTTTCCCATGAAATCCTTCAAAGATGCCTTGTTGTAGCATAATAATACCCTTAACTTTTTGAAGGTTGTCTAGGGAAGTACTAGCTTTTTAAAATCCTAGCAGATTGAAAGGTCTTTAAGCATGGCCCCAGAGATGGGCTGTGCAAAAACTAGTTTCATTAAAAGAAGGTTGGCCATAGGGTGATGAGTTTTCTCAATTCCAGAAGACTTGTATACTAAGGCCTGTTGGGGGCTGTGATCAGGAGTACTCACACTATGAAATCATAGATCCTTTATAACTAATGCTTGAAGTAAATGCCCTTTCGATCAGGTTTTGAAAATCTTGTTTTCATACAGTGATTTTCTTTGTAAAGACAATTATTGATATAAAATTTGACTTACATTACCAAAAAAAAACATGTTCTTCAATTGCTAATCTTACCAAATATCATGTTCTCTTTATCATATTAAATCAGAAATAACCATGCATGGTAAGGACACTAATTAGGAGGACCAGTTCAACAGGAAATAGTGATCTTAAAGCCTGTGGGTCAGGCAAAAGCTTTACTTAGAGGATTTGGGTCTCTTGGTTTGTGTGAGGACTAATAGGAACAGTCAGAAGGTGATTGGAGAAAGAGAGTTGAGTTAAGCTTACTGTCCTCTGTGTATTTTTACCAAGCCTGGGGAGTGGGAGCAGAATTTCTGGCAAAAAAAAAATGGATAGATGCTCAGTTGGAGATGGTTGTTGCAAAGAGACTGATAATACTATATCAATGAGCCTCTTCAGGACAAACACAGGTGATGAATAGTCTGTGGAGACCTTTATTGTCTGTTTGGCACTAACTCCTCTGTTACTCTCTTTCTAGGCTTTTGCTCTCTTGTCAGCATTAGGTACCCCACCCCCTCTTTTGTTTGCTCTTCCATCTGTACTTCTCAGACCTTTTATCTTCTCTCTCTACATTCTTTTGGTGATTCCATCCATGGTCATAGCTTCAAGTGCCATCTATGTATTTCAGTGTCATAATTTGCAAACTGGAAATTGTGTCAGAGACCATCTGTCTAAATCCATCATTTATCCCTTAAGTTAAGTGACTACTCCAAGTAATGTGTTGAAAATCATATTTTAATCCAGATCTTTTGGCACTAGAGCCAGTGTCTTTTTAGTGTACAAGGCTGCCTTGGCCTTCTCTAACATTTTTTTATATAGCTTCAGTTCTCTGCTGGACATATTCTCCAATATGATAAGCTACCCTCTTAAACTTAACATGTCCCTTGCTACCCTTACCTTCTGAACTCAATGTATTCCTCTTGACTTTTGTTTTTGTTAATAAGAGCATTATTCTCCCAGTCACCCAGACCAGAAATGGATTTCATCTTTGATTTCTTTCTCTACATTGCCCTTCTTTCCCCTCCCCACCCAGCCCCATGCAAGTCATCAACATATCCCATCACTTCTCCTTCTATAATGTCCTTTGAACCTGATGCTTCTTTTCATGTACCCAATACCCTCCTAGTTTAGAATATTATTACCTCTTGCTTAAACTTTTTCAATAGCCTTCAACTCAGTCTCTTTAACCTCTATTACACCCTTCACAACTGATCCCAAGTTAATCTTCCCAAGACATAGTTTTCATCACATTGCTCAGCTAGGATGGCTTCCTATTGTCTATTAATCTGTTTTATGTAAATTCCTTTGCCCAGTAGTCAAGAATCTCTGCAGCTTGACTCTAATCTACCTTTCCAGACTTACCTTACACTGTCCCTCAAATTCTTGATACTTTAGTTATACTAAATTATTCATGGTACCTCAACTATATCTCCACTATCCCCCCACTGTCTTTTTGGTGCTATTCCTGCAGTTTCTTTTTTCTTCTTATTTAAGCCTCCTTCCCATTCTTCCAAAGGCCCAGTTCAATCTCTACTTTGTTCAAAAAGGCTGCCCCAACTTTTCCTGCTCTCACTGAAGTGATCTCTCCAAGCTTCCTCTAAATTTTCATAACACTTTACACATACCTTTCAAGAACTGATAGTTACATTTCGTGTTATGGTTAATTGTATACGCAATTTATTTCCTCTACTACATTGTTGGCTCTTTAAGGGTAGGACCTGGGTAAAATTTTAGTGCTAATAAATTAACACATAAATGTTAATAGCCAATAAGAGTGGATATTTAACCATTTAGATATTTTTTAGTAGTTATAAATTGCAGTGGAGGGAACTAGATAGGAGCTTTGGTTCTGAGAGAGTCCAAGCTTTGCTGTGTAGATTGCCTAATATTGTAAACATATATATGTATATATATGTATATAGAACTTAGAAAAACCTTGAAGAACTAGCAAAGTCATCTGACATTTCTCCCCACATACCAGCATCTATTTACCAAAATCTGAGTATAAAATACTTAAATTTAGGTTTCTAACCTAAATCCATGAGAAAGTTAAACTTTATTTTCATGCAATCTAATCAACTCTAGGCTACTTTTTGGGTTTGGAAGGGTATGGAGGGAAGATAGAATGCCTGTATCCTTCCATTCCAAAAATCTAGGCAACATGGGGTCATAAGACCCTAGGCTTGCTTTAAATCATCTATTGTTGAAATGTTAGCCTTCTATCACTTATTTGCATGTGTGTGTGTGTGTGTGTGTGTGTGTGTGCGCGCGCGCGCGGGCGACTGGTGAGGGGGGACCTGAGAGGATACGTGGTTGACTAGATAACATAGCACTGTATTGATCCCAAATAGCTTTGAAATACCAGGTTCTCTTAGATAAGCAAAAATTTTGGAACTAAGTATTTTTTTTTTCTTATAGGATTTACCTATGGAGCCTTCAACTGGATTTGTTAAACCCAGAGAGAGAAAAATATCCCTCTCACATTTTTTTTAAAGTGCACTGACACTTATTTTGTTGCAGTTCTGCCTAAGTGCTTCATCTTAATGACTTTACTAATAAAATTCAGTTCTCTGACAGAAGATAAATTCCTAGAGAAAGACTCATCAATCCAAATAAACACCAATGTGCTGATGCCCTATGATGCCATTTCCCAATGTACCAACTTGGTAAACAGGCAACACTTCAGGGAACTGGAATATAGGAAAACAAGGAAGTATTGCCCAAAGTTCAAATCAATGGTGTACGTGAAAACTTTGTACCTTCCGAAGTCTGGAGAGGGTTTTCCCTGTGGTTGTTTGTTTGTTACAGGGCATCTTTGTTCAGCTAAAATATGAATCATAGAACTATAAGGCATAATATGAGAAAATGCACATTAATTATCTGGCATAGCCCCAAATGTCATGACACTTTAAAGATGACTCACTGGAGAAAGAAGCAGCTAGATCTGTTGTTTGCATGAGATGTGTTGACAATAACCAATCATCTTGAATTAGCACATAGCAATAAAGCATATGTTACTCGATTGCCTGTCACAGTTATGGGGATAGATGTGTGAAATTATTCAACTTAAATTCAAAGCAAAGAGGCATGTAATGCCTACACAGATTGCTGTGTTTAGAGTCTGCAAGGTCTGGTTGCAAAGCCCACTGTGATATTTACCATTGACTGAGGACTACACCTCTATGGGCCTTAGGCAATGGCCTAGGATTTAGCTACTAAGTTGTAGATGTTGCAATTTGTTGGAGGGAGTTTTCCTTATTGGGAGTTTCCTGTGTTGCCAGAATCATATGTCCTTCCTAAATTGTGTATTTCAAAGTAAGGAGTAAATATCTAGTGAGTAAATTTGATAGAGAATATTATTGGGCTTTGTATCACTGTCATAAGATAAGCACTATGTCTCAGGTTTGAAGGATAAAAGCCACGGAGACAGTGAGTTAGAGGGCATTAGTTTCCTCGGCTCTAGTATAATATATATTGAATCATCTTAGAATAAAAACCATTTTTTTCACAACATCTTAACATGCATTGTTCAAGTTTTTTTAAAAGTAAGCTTGTTTACTTTTTATTCCCAGCACCTACTACAATGCCCAGCACAGGGTAGTTGCTCAGTAAAAGCTTGTTGATTGATTGAATTCTGTTCTAAAAGCAGGAGCCTCAATGATTAAAATGATCAGAGACCAGATTTCTTTTTTGGGAACAGTAAGTTTCTTAGAATTACATTTCTGGATTTACTTCCCTCCATGCCCTTGTATACTCCTAACTCTAGTTAAATACATTATTTAACAACAAAAAAGCATGATGTGCCATGAATAGAAACTTTAGAATAATTTAGACGCTTGCTATTATTGGTAAGTAGGTTATTGTAACATTGAAATGTATTCAATAAGATGTGTGTATGTGTATGAACACACATGTATGTTCTTAATGATAGCTGAAACTTAAACTATCTTATTAGTGACATTGTAGTTATATTCAAAGCTTTGCAGTTATGCATGTATCATAGAATAAGACTACAAAAATAGAAAAGGGCTCATTCACATTACCATCTTCCTTTAATAGGTTAATTACAAGGACTACTCTTGTCTTTATTATTATCTTAGAGAACAAAAGATCACCAACACTTCGAGGTGAGACTATTGTATCTAAGGAGAAGAAATTAATCATAATATTTAAGTGAATAAGGACCCAGAATGACTCATTCAAGTCCTTAGATACTCAAAGTGGAAGCAAAGAAAAAATGGACATTTTTTGATGTACTCTTTCCATGTAAATGGGGCAAGATTGTTCTTTACTAAAGTGAAGAGCTGTTCTCAGCTTTAGACAAGTCTGGTCCTTGCATCACTGGTCTAAGAACCAGGCTTATTGCCTTATGATGATGATTAGAGCTTAGGTTCAATCCACTGTTTCCATATTTGTATTTTGCCACCTGACTCCATTGGTCTAGAGATGATCCTTTGGAAAACGTGTGATCCCTGTGAATTGTCACATCATTACAAATACTATGACAATGAAAATCTCCAAGCACCAAGCCAATGACCATTTATTTGTTAATACAACAAACGGATCTAGATAACACATTAGAATCTGTACTTGAAACTCTTAAACATCTAGAGTGCAGAGATTCTTTTTGGAACAAGGGAGAGAGTTGTTATACTAAATTTCCAACAAGCATAATATGGGATTAGTAGAATGCTATAGGCCAAACTTTGATTTCTGCTTCCAGTAGAGCTTGCAGTGCATTTGATTAAGTGATTTTGGGATTAATTATTGGCCAACCATTTGCATCATTGATAAGGCTGGTTGTACAGAAAGATCTGAATAATTTATGAAACTGGTCAAAGAGAGTATCTAGTTGTGTTATGTCTATTTGATTTTAGGCTTCCTCAAAGACAGATATTGTAGGAACGGTTGAAAGAAGTTTGGGTTAATTAATATAATAATATTTTAAAGGATTTTCACCAGCTAGGCCTGTACCATGCTATTTTTAATCTCCAGAAAAATCAAGAAACATTGAATTTCTCATGCAACTGAGTATGCCAAAAATTAGCTGATTTTAAGATACTAATTTTGTGCCTGTATTTTATTCCATCAGTATTTTATAAACTTTTAAAATAATTAAAGGAGGAAAGTGAAAATTTAATCCTTTGGAAACTTGGTTCTAAATATAAGATTTCAATTCCAATGCTGCTTCTACCCAAGAGGTTTATTCCTATATGTAACACTTTTGGTGCTAATTGAGTAAGACTGAATTATTGAAGAATTAAACACATAATAAATATCTATTCTCTAAGGTGTGGAGACTTACCAGCTGTTGGAAACAGCCGCTTTACTCTAGCTTTTGAGTGTTACCAAGTTAAGTAGTTTTATTAAAAATGAAATCCCTTGAGGTCTCTGTAGTTGAAAGTCAATTTAGGAATCTAGTTTGTAGATTAGAGATTTGTTTTGCCCCCAAAGGGAAAGAAAGTGATGGATGTCTACTCACTATAGTATATTGATTGACCCAATACTACATTTCTTTTTGGTCACTTTAGAGAGCATTTTAGCTCTGGAGAGAGAATACAATATCATACATATAATGAGTAAAGCTGAGGTTTCTGGTATCTATGAATATGCAAGTGTCCTGGAATGGAATGAAGATCGTTCAGCACTGAAAGGAAATGTGCTGACAAGAATTTGCTTTCTAAAATTTTACAATAAAAATAGGAGATTTTGTTTTCAGTTTTCAAACTCAATAAAATTATTCATTTCAGTCTGGCATATTTATAGTTTAGTATAGATTAACCAATACATAATGAAGAAATAGTTTTCAAATATATTGTGTAATTCCCAATTTTGCCCAATTGTTTTCTCCATCCACCTCCTCTCTCTTTTTCCCTTCTCTTCTCCCTCCCCATATTTTCTTTTTTCCCTCCCTCTCACTCCCTCCCATCAACCCTGAGATTCTTGATACATCTGGATCTTGGAAACAAAGATACAAAAGGAGTTTCATTTTGTAAATTACAAAATTACAAAATTTTGTAAATTTTGTAAATACAATGTCAGATAAAGGTTTTCTTTCAAAGTCATTTCAGAAGGATTTTTGAACTATTTGAATGATTCTCTGAAATTGGAAAGAAAGAAAAATCTAAGTACATTCTCTATTATGAAGAACATATATTGAAGAAAAAGTACACAGTAGTATGTAGCATTTAGAAAACTATTTTGTGAGAGTAAACATTTCTCTACAAAGGAAATTTTATCTTTGAAATGTTCTATGAAGTTAACCTTCATGAACTCTGCAAAGACTGTTACTCTTATCCCTTAGAAATGAAAGTAAAACCACCATTTAAAAAATTAATCTGGCAACACTCTTTCTAGTTTACATGATTATGAAGTGATGGTATTAAATTCTGTTTTGTAGGCAAAAAATATTTTCAAGGGCTTCAAATTGGCTAATAGTTTTAATGTTGAAAACTATTATTGTCACATTTATGCCATTATTTGAGCCATGAAATGCTTAGTTCTTTCCTCTGTTCCAGGGAATACTTAGTCTCATATTATATGCCTAGCTGGAGAGTTTGACAACAAATCATATACCTTAAGTTGGGTCTAATACCCATTGAAACACAAACAACATCTAGGACACGTAGCTGGTTTTAGATTATCATCCCCAAGAAGTTTATTTCCTTTATAGTTTTCTCAGTTTCAGGAGCAATATAGATTTCTTGCCAGATCTAGCTCTTCTGTGATACCTTCTAAATTCAACCAGTTTCCCCAGGGAGGTGCAGTGACTTTGGTGCTGATTATCCTGATTTTGACTTTAAAGGTTGAAGTTCCTTGGTATTGAATGGGTTTCCTCTTACTACTAGTACGTTCATGACTTGTGAAAAAAAAATGAACTGACCCACAAAATGGAGCACTTCATCTTCATTTGCTAGTTTATATGTATATGTTCTGTTTCTCCATTTATTTAATGTAAAGTCAAATAAAATTCTGCACTATTAAATTTCACCAATTTTTCTATTTTCAAGACTTAAAAATAAGGTCTTATGCCTTTATTGTTATGACTGATAAAGAAAACAGATCAATGGCTATTCAAATCTGGAAAATAGTGACATTATTTGCCTTATGGGCATCATCATTCCCATCTAGTTTGATTGCATCAATTACCCAACAGCTATGGAGTGGCTAGATATATTTGCGAAATGATAATATAAGGTAAATTTATGAAATAGTATTAACCAGATAAACTCTTTTACCCTCTTTCCACCTTACTATTACTATTAGTGGCACTATCATCCTCCCCATAATTCTGCTAATCATTTAAACTCAAAAACTGGGTTCAAATCCCACCTCAGACAATTAATACCTGTTTTACCCCAGGACAAGTCAGTCAGTCAATCAATCAGTGAGCACTCCTTATGTACACGGAACTGGATATACAAAAGTGGAAAAACTCCTATTCTTAAGGAGTTTATAGTCCAGCTGCAGGAGACAACAAAAACATATGTAGGTATACACACAATATAATAATAAATATATTTTGGGGGGAAGTCGCTACTATTTAGAGGGATCAGGAAACATTTCATGTAGAAGGTAGTGCTTGAGCTGAGCCTTGAAGGAAACTAGTGATTCTAATGATATATCTCAGGCATGAGGGAATCGACAACTCAAAGGCATACAGATGGACTGTCTTGTATGAGGAATAGTAGAAATACCAGTTTGGCTGGAAAATAGAGTACAGGAGAGTAATGCATAACAAAGCTGGCAAGATAGCTTAAAGCCAGGTTGTTGAGTGCTTTCAGTGCCCCGAGGACACATGTATATTTCATTTTAAATGTAATAGAGAGTTACTGGAGTTTGAGTAGGGAGTGGGTTACATAGTCAGACATGGTGAGAATTTCAGTTTAGCAAAATCACTTTGGCAGCTATATAGAGGATACATTGAAGAGACTTGAGACAGAAAAACCAATTAGGGAACTGAGGAAATAATCCTCATGAGAGGGTAGAAATAGGATGATAGCCATGTGGAGGGAAGAAGATAGATAGGAGAGATATGTTAGAGCAATGACAAGATTGGCATCTACTTCAATATGTGTGTGAATGAGAATGAGGATTTGAAGAATACACAAGTTTGCAAACCCGGGTGACTAAGCAATTGTTGTTGTTCAGTTGTTTCAGTCATGTCTAATTCTTTGTGACTCCATTTGGGATTTTCTTGCCAAAGATACTGGAGTCATTTGCCATTTTCTTCTCATTACAGATGAGGAAACTAAGGTAAACAGGATTAAGCGACTTTCCCAGTGCAACACAGCTAGCAAGTATTTGAGGATGGATTTGAGTTCAGATCTTCCTGACTCCAGGCCCATCCACAGTACCACCATGCCCCTAAATGCTAGTACTCTGAAAGAAATATGGAGGTTAAGAAGAAAAATTGGTTTGAGAGAGAAAGATAATAAGTTATATTTTAAATGAACTGAATTTAAGATTCATATGAAACATCCTGTTTGAAGTGCCCAACAAATGATTGACTCTGATTCCTGGGGTAATTCTAGAATGATTAGTTGAAGGAGTGGTTGTTGAATATTTGGTAAACCAAGCAGTGACTTTATCAAGAACAGATGATGACCTATTTAACTTAATTCCCTTTTTTGACAGGACTACAAAACTACTAGATAAAGGGACAGCTATAAATACCTAGATTACTTAGATTTTAGCAAAGTTTTTTTCCCTTATACTATTCTTGTAGAGAAGTTGGAGAATAATGGATTAGAAAATTATACAATCCTATTGATTGAGAATTGGTTGGATGGCTTGGTTTAAAGAGTTGTTGTTAATGGTTTAGTAGCGTCAGTGTGGCAAGTCTCCACTGGGGTACACCAGAGATCAGTGCTTGGCATTTTTTTGTTTAAAAGTTTTATCAATGATTTGGATAAAGGCAGAGATGCTATGTTCATCAAATTTGTGAATGATACAAAGCCGGGAAGGAAAGGTAGCACATTGGTGGACAGTCAGGATCTAAAAGGACCTTGACAGGCTAGAGTACTGAGCTGAATTAAATAAAAAAAATAAAGCTCAATACATATAAATATAAAGTCTTGTATGTGGGGGGTGTAAAAAGTAAATTTCACGAATATAATAAATGGGAGACATGGATGGACGATAGTTTTGGGAAAGGTCTGAAGATTTTAGTGGGTTGTGAGCTACATATGAATCAGCAGTTTGATATAGCAGTCAAAAGAACTAATTTATTTTTGATATACAGTAAAAGATACATAATTGATGATTTATTGATAGTTTTTCTGTATTTTATACTTGTCAGACCTCAAGTAGATTATTTTGTCCAGTTCCAGGCACTACAATTTAAGAATTATATTGATAAGGTAGAGAGAACTCAGAGGAGGGTGACATCTGGGCTCCCCCTCAACTGTACCTGCTCTTCTTTGGTATAAGTTCAACAGTCTGTCTTCTAAATGTATTTCTGGGACTGAAAATTGGATGCTTCACAGTTTGGCAGAAACTGGGTGTAGACCAACATCTTACACTGTATAGTAAGATAAGGTAAAAATGGGTAAATGATTTACACATAAAAAGTGATACCATAAGCAAATTAGGAGAGCACGGAAAATTTTACCTGCCATATGTATGGATAAAGAAAGAACTTATGATTAAAGATAAGATAGGATCATGGGAAGTAAAAATGATAATTTCGATTACATTAAGTTAAAAAGTTTTTGCACAAACAAAATCAATGCAACCAAGATTAGAATGAAACAGGAAACATAATTTTTTTTTAATACGAGGTTTTGTGATAAAGGCCCAATTTCTCAAATATATAGGGAACTGAGTGAAATTTATAAAAATAAGAGTTTTTGCCCAGTTAATAAATGGTCAAAGGATATGCACAGGTAGTTTTTAGAATAAATCCAAGCTATCTATAGTCATATAAAATGTTCTAGGTAACCATTGACTAGAGAAATGGAAATTAAAACAACTCTGAGGTACCACTTCACACATACCAGATTGGTTAACATGACAGAAAAGGAAAATAACAAATGTTGGAGAAAAAAATTGGGTGGTTGGTGAGGTTGTAAAACTGATCCAACCATTCTTGAGAACAATTTAGAACTACACCCAAAGGGCTTTACAACTGGGCATACCCTTTGACCCAGCAAAACCACAACTTGATCTGTATCCCAAAGATATCAAAGAAAAAGGAAAAGGAACCACATGTACAAAAATATTTATAGCAGCTCTTTTTGTGGTGACAAAGAATTGGAAATTTCAGGGATACTCATAAATTAGGGAATGGCTGAACAAGTTGTGGTATATTTTGTGATGAAATACTACTGTGCTATAAGAAATGACAAGGAAGATGGTTTCAGACAAACCTGGGAAGACTTATATGAACTCATGCAAAGTGAAGTGAGCAGAATCAGGAGGATATTTTATACAGCAACAGCAATATTGTATGATGATCACCTGTGAATAACTTAGCTTTTCTGATCCATACGATGATCAAAGACAATTCCAGAGGACTTATGATGAAAAAATGCTATCCACCTCCAAAGAGAGAACTGATAGAGTCTGAGTGCAGGTTGAAGCAGCATTTTTTTACTTTTTTTCTTGCTTTTTTTTTTTTTTTGCAAAATGGATAGTGTGGAAATGCTTTGCATGATTTCATTTGTATAACTGATAAAACATTTCTTGCCTTCTCAATGGATGGGGGAAGGATAAAGAGAGGGAGAGAATTGAAAACTTGAAAGTTTAAAAAATGAATGTTAGATAAATATTTTGAGAAAAAAGATTGATTGCTTCACTGTTGGACTGTGCAATTACAAGGTGATAGAAATATTATACTTAGGACCAGAAGCAGGTCTGATTCTTTCATTCAGTCATGTTTCCTGTGTGATGTTATTTGACTTTACCCAATAATTAAAGTACTTTGTTCCTCACAAATTGATAAAGAACTTGTTTGTACTTAATTGACACTGTTGAGTGATTTAGTCTAGAAATCTAAGATTTATGTTTTTAGTTTAATTGAAGTGACTGTGTTGGTAAGCAAAATGGGCTCCTTAACACTTAGTGCCCTTGAAGAGTTTGGCTTTTGTTTGCTTTGAGTAATGCTAAGCCCCAGGCCCAAACTGCTATTAGGTGTGGAACCTATGTGGGTGTGGATTGGTGACTGGGGTGGGGCCCAAGATGGGGCTGGCTAAGGGGAGGTGCTAACTCCAGAGCC
>CM053627.1:142931500-142958654 GCA_028646595.1 Phalanger gymnotis | reverse complement strand
ACTCTGGGCAGCTGTAGCTAAGGAGCCCTCCAGCTTGTAAATCCGGATGCTGAGACTTTATTAAACTCCGGTAACTATGTATGGGGATTTGAATCAGACAAGGGTCTGTCTGTTGATGTTTGTAATTTGTTTGTATTTTGTTCTGAAGTTCAGTGTGCTGGCTTTTTCCCCTGAACTAAGTGAATGATATTTGTGTGCTGAATTAAAGTAAGCTTGCCAACCCCTTCACCTTGCTTTCCTTAATTAAACAGATAAAAAGAACCTGTGTTTTTGTGGCATGCTGGCAGCTTTCTGGGTGCTGGCTGTGGGTGGATCTTACACCCCACAGAAGCTGCTAGCCAAATTGTTGAAACAGTGACATAGGGTACTCCTTCCCTAGCCTTACAGAGATCTTCCAGCAGAAGCTGGATAACCACTTGTTGAGTATATTATAGTGAGGATTCTTTTTGTATATGGGTTTAAATAGATAATTGCTGAGGTTCCTTTCAACTCTCAATTTTTATGATTTAATGATGTCATGCTAAGCTCAAAAGAGAGACTAGGTCAGGATTTAGAAATCTGAGAGTTATCAGCAGGATGCTGATGTGGTCACTGGGAAGGAAGAAAAGAAGTCATTTAGATTGTTTCAGGTTTAGTTTCTTCTTTTGTAAAATGGGGATATAATAATATCACTTACATAGTAGGGTTATTGCAAAGGTCAGATGAGATAATATATATAAAGCACTTTCCAAAACTTAAAATAGCTTCATATAAATACAAGGTGACATTGGCAACAATGATCATCTTAGTGAGGGCTTTACTATCTTAAAAATGTGATACATCTTCTTCTGGACTCATAATCCAGACTTAGGAAAGTTAAAAAAATTCTACAGGGTGCCTGTCATGACTTAAACCTAAGAGTATTGAGAGAGTGAATTGATAGGCATGGGAAGGCCACGTGACTCACTGAATTGCTCACAGTCAAACATAGCCTACTAGTGATGCTGGAACTGATCTACTCAATGGCCCTGGGAAATGAGTTCTTTGGGAATAATAGATTTAGAGGTAGAAAGAATTCGGAGGTCACCTACTTCACTATTCTCATTTTACAGATCAGGAAAATACTTAAATGAATAGGATGATACAGATTAAGTGCGATGAGATGTCAAGACAATGGGAGTCTCATATGTTCCTAAGTGTCCACACCTTCAAGAAATTTCATCTCTTCTCAAAAGTTGGGACAAAATGGCAAGATCATTGTTCGCATTGCCCAGGGTGTAAAGGCAGAGGTGCTATGGTAATTTTCCTTCTTCCTCTCCCTTCTCTCTTGTGTACAGGTGCTGGGGCTTCACTCCATCACTACATTTTATAGAGATGAAAAAATAAGTTTTTAGTCATAATATTGACTAATTGTTTCTTGCTTAATGAGCCTCTTTAAAAGATCTATTGCAATCCAGGATGAACCCAGGCAGACCTACTTTATCTCTAATATATTGCTGATATTCAAGGTTATCTAGATCCTCAGATCAACATGTGTGTGTGTGTGTGTGTGTGTGTGTGTGTATTCAGTGACTGAAGTATTGGTGGCAGAAGCTACTTATAGGTGAAACTGCCATCCTATATTTAACTTCCTCTTTCCACTATAGTGCCACATAGAACACTGCCTTGGGAACAACATTGTGAAGTAAACCCTAATTGTATTTCAGTCATAATCTCAGGGATTTAGGCAAAACTGGACAAATCTGAGTGTCAATTAAAGGTGGCAAAAAGAGCATTAGATTTAAGCCTCAAGGCCCAGATTTATAGACCTGGCTTTGTCATTTACCAGCAATGTGACTTTTAATAATTTATTTTGATCTAGTTGGACTTTAGTTCCCTTCTATACACTTTTCTGCATTTCTGTGGCCATGTCTTAAGACTGATCATGGTGGCTGGATGCCAGTATTTATGTTTTCCATGGATGAGTCCTATATTCTCTTTTCAAAGTAGCCAATCTTTAAAATTCAGTGATGTGACAGCTAAGAAAGTTATAGTAGAAATAGTGTTAGATTTAGAGGAAGAGAGCCTAGTTCTGAATCTGGCTCTCCTATTAATTATCTGTGTAACTCTGGGTGAGCAACAATCTCTTTCGACCCTAGTTATTTAATCTGTAAAATGAGGGGTTTGGACTAGAGCCCCTCTAAGGTCCTTCTAGCTCTAAATCCTCTGCCCACTCCCTCACTCTGCACATCCATCAGTTGCCAAGTTCACTTTAACTTTTGCTGACACTACCCTATCTGAAGTCCTCATTTCATCTTTCTACAACTATTATAATAGCCTCCTACCTTGCCTCCAATGTCTCCTTTCCTCAATTCAGCTTTCATACCACTGCCAAAGTAACCTAAAAAAACAGCTAGTGAAACCCATTATTTTGGCTTTCAGAGCTTTCCTACAATCTGGTGCCATTTTCCTCGTCTATCCTCATTAGAGGCTTCTTTCTTTTATGTAATCACCCTACTTACTAACTAAATTGGCTCACTCTCAGATTTTGTCCTGACCTTTTAACTTCATGCGTTTGCTCATGTCACTATATGTCTGGAATCTAGTCAGGCAGCTAAGTGGCAAAATGGTTAGAGCACTGGATCTGAGTCAAGAAGAGATGAGTTCAAATGTGTCCTCAGACATTAAAGCTGTGTGATTTTAGGCAAGCCACTTAACCTCTGTCTGCCTCAGTTTCCTCAACTGTAAAATTAGAATAGTAATAGCACAGGGTTGTTGTGAGGATCAAATAATGTAATATTTTAAAAGTACTTAGTGCAGTACTGGGCACACAGTAGGTGCTTAATAAAGGATTATTCCCCTCTCTCCCATTTTCCTACTCTTTTCCACCCCCTTACCCCATCTTTATCTGTTGAAATTTGACTCTTCTTTCTAGGATTAGCCCATGTGCTACCTCTTCCAGGAAACCTTCCCTAATTTCCACTTCTGCCGGTGGACTTTCCTATTCCTCCAAATAGCAACAAGTAATACTTTCCTCCTGGAGCCTCTCAATCTGTATCACTCAAGCATATTGTCCTATAAATTTTATTGTATTCTAATTAATAGCATAGATATTTGTATAGTTATCTCATCTCCCTACTATGTTGTAAGTTCCCTGAGGGCAGGGCTCATCATTTATTCTGCCCCTCCCCATTTTTGCTCCTGGGCTTTAACATAGGTGCCGAATCCAGAGTTTACTTAGTAAATATGTGAATTGAAGCAATGTGAACAAGTAGCCTGGTATACTGGAAAGAATGCTGGATTTAGAGCTACAGGGCCTGGGTTCAAATTCTGTCTTTTCTGTATTAGCCATCTTACTTTGGGCAAATAATTTTACTTCTTTTACTTCTAATTGTCTCCATAAAGTGGGAAGGTTAGACTTGATGATCTCTAGGGTTTCTTCCCATTCTGGACCTATAATTTCATTCTAAATCTATAATATATGATGCGTAAAAACAAATAGGATTTTAATTGACCCTTTAAATGCACATAGCCACATTTTGCTCTTTCATTCTTTTCCAGGCTGCCCTCCTGACTCTTCAGACTTTCTCTACCATGCTGCAGAAACCTCGTTTGTCACCCTGGGATATTCATTCCATCCTGTAGCCTCTCTTCCTGATTGGCTGATTCCTCTCAGAAGCTCCATTTTAGGAAGATGCCCAGGCCATCTGTCTTTATTCTTCTCTCGGCTTTACTCCTGATTCTCAGGACTTTCTCTACTATGCCACCTCTGTGTGTACTCCCTCCTCTCCCTTTTTGCTAAACATATGTAGCAAGATGATCCCAGAGGAGTATGGACCATAAAGCTGCCACACCATCTTCTCTGAGTTCCCATCAAATAAATCAATTATCTGATACTCATTAGAAAGGAAACCTGCAAAATTGGGGTCTGGGTATCGATCTACCACAATGAGGTCATAATGAAAGCGCCATGTTGCCTTGATAGGCAACCTTCCAGATATCTCTTCCCTCATTAGAATGAAAGTTCCTTGAGGACAGGGACTCTCTTTCTTTCTGCTTACATTTATATTCCCAGCCCTTAGCATAGTGTCTGACACATAGTAAGTGCTTATTTGTTCACTTGGTATATTTATGCATTTACTGGTGATTGTCTGTGTTCAGAAACCTATTCTCTTTTCTCTCTGGAGGACTTATTCCATTACAATGGCTGTGAGTGGTGCTAGAAGTTACTGGAGCATAAGAATTTTAAACTACCACTCAGTATTTTCTATTTGATTGTTGGGACACTTGATCTGAATGTTTACTGCTATAAAAGATTCAAGTAATAGACAGGAACTAAATGAGATCAGAAATGGATGCTTGTGGATATCACTAGCAGATAGCTTGATAACATTTCTCTTTTGTTTGCATTTTTTCATCTATGTCTATTAATTGGACCCACTTGTAGGTCCAGGCGGCTGGAGTGCAGTGCCTTTTCCACAACGGTACTCTTCTAAAGTCTAGACTCCCTTAGGGTCATTTTGGGGGAACCTGACTTTTGTCTCTTCTTTACATTCCCACCCCAGAGCACTGGAAAAAATTATAGCTTGGGTAGCTACACTGAGGCCACCTCTTTTCAATTGCTTGTAGAAAGCCCCAGAGTCATATGATTCCAGCTGAAGAGTCAAAGGAAGAGAGAGCAAGAGGGCAGAATGAGCCACTCCTCCTGGCTTGGTGGTAAATCCAATCTGATGACTATGTGACATAAAGTCAACTACTCCTCCCCAACTTTGGCTTTATTGGGTGTGGGTGGAAGCAAAGGGCCACTCAAGGTTTACTGCATTGTCCTTCAGAAATGAGCATTTACTTCCCAGGAAATACAAAGGGCAATTTAGCTCCCTCTCCATGGGATGGCCCCCTTTGCCCTTGGTAGTAATTATTAACATATTTAGAGCTCCTTAAGGTTTAAAAGTGTTTGTTTCACACCCATCACTAAGTGCAAGTGGTAATTATGTCCATTTAACAGATGAGGAAACTGAACCTGAGAGAGATTAAGTGAATTACCCAAGATTACACAGGTAGCAAATGGCAAAATTGGTATTCAAAACCAAGTCTTCTTTTCTCTAAATCCTATGCTTTTCTGCTATACCGCTGTTGTTTGTTTAGTCACATCAGTTGTGTCTGACTCTTTTGTGACCTCATTTGGTTTTGGTATTTTTTTTGAAAGATTCTGGAGTGGTTTGCCATTTCCTTCTCCAGCTGATTTTACAGATAAGGAAACTGAGGCAAATTGGGTTAAGTAACTTGCCCAGGGTCACACAGCAGATAAGTGCCTGCAGCTGGATTAGAACTCAAGAAAATGAGCCTTCCTGACTCCATGACTGGCCCTTTATCCTTTGTGCCACCTAGATGTCCCTGCTTTACCATACTGCCTCCAAAAAGAAATGGAAATTCCATAAGCATTTGTCCTTTGGATAAGACATGTGATTTTTATTGTTAAAGGGAACTCCCAATGAGGAACCTCCGTTTGCCAATATAGACTGGCATCATCTGCTTTGCTAATTAGTCTTAGACAGTTTCTTGAGGGTAGTAAGAAGTTAAAGGACTTGCCCAGGGTCACATGGTCATGTGACAGTATTAGAACTTTAGTTCAGGACTTGTTGATTCTAAGACCAGCTCCCTATTTACTTGCTCCTCTATATGCTTATATCTATAGGCCAATCCCCTGAGCCAAAATCTGCTACCCTCTTCTCCAGTAGATCACTTAACATGATAAGATCTATTGCTCTATCTGTGTCTGCAAGAACAAAATTCTCCCCAAGCTTAATTGATTTATTAATACTTTACCTCTTTGTATAAACCCATCCTAAATATCTTCATGAACGTTGCCCATTCCCAACCCAACTGCTTCAACTCTTTGATATAGGTGACTGATCCTCTGCATCATGATGCTAATATTGTGGCCATAGGTCACAGGTCCAAGTGACAGAAGGGACCTCAGAGGGCATCAATGCCAACCTCATCATTTTAAAATTGAGGAGACTGAGGCCAAAGAAGTTTAAATGACTTGACCAAGGTAACAAGTAATAAGCATCAGAAGTAGAAGTTTAACCTAGATACTCTGATTCCAGAGCAAATATTCTTTCTATTGTACTTTGTTAGTCATTCCATTATACTTCTTTTACCCAGTTTTTTTAAATTAAGCAAACACAAAATGAGTATTTTCATATATACATATATGTGCATATATATGCACAAATAGATGCAGGGGCATATTATAGAGCTGAAAAGAAGGATTGCACATGAAACTAAAAGTCTATTATATACACCTTGCTTTTCTTTTAAAATATACAATAAATTCAATATATATGGTGTCCCAAAAGTTTTGTTGCATTTTAAAAGCTTTAATAAGTTCAGAAGTAACAATGCTACACACACAATTACCAAAAAAAAAATCATTTAGAAGTTTGTTTGAATTTTATTCTTATTTAGTATATTTGTGAATTTTGAATAATAAATTTTTAATTTTAAATTTAATAAGAAGAGGCAACCTATCATTATGCATTCTTTGTCAAAGTTTCTGGATGGCACTTTCTCAGACTGGGAGATCAACCTATTGATGAAGTCCTCTTGCTTGGCCATCTGAGATACCTAATCTATTTCTATTTCACTTTTTTTTGTGGAGTCACATCAAAACTGTAATGTATCCATCAAAACCACTTTCTTTGGATGATTTTAGGGCTAGGAGTAAAAATGTCATTCTATCCTGAGCAGCAGCCAATGAAAATTCTTATAAAGTTTGAAAATTAACTAGAGCAATGTATAGCACAAGACAGGGATTATATTGAATTTTAATAAGAAACATTAATATTATAAAAGTTTAAATATTTAGCCCTTCACATTTTTTGAAGTTTATATTTCTGAAATTATTAAAACTTTTAAAATGCACTAGGACTTTTGGGACACTTTGTATAACTTTCAAAACTGTTCTGCTTGTTTGTGATTCTTTCTGGCCTTTCTTCTGTTCATTAAAAATGCTTCAGTGGTCCTTTTATCTTTCCTTTCTTTTTCTTTGTTGGCAACCCTCTGTATCCTTAGTCTCCCTTATTCAAGTCTTGCTTCTCTCTGCATTTAAAAAAAAGAAAAATAAAATCCTTATAACAAATATGTGTGGTCTAGCAAAAACAAATTTTCACTGAGTCCATCTGGAGTGCATCTGGAGTCCATCTGGAGGGTAGCATGCTCTATCAGAGGTTGTCTGGAACTGCCTTATATTTCTTATAGAGAATACCTGAATGTTATTGAGAACTTGTACTTAAAGTGTCTATAAGCTACTTTTGTGGGGTGTAATGTTAATACAATTTAAAGATCTTTCCTGCCTATTAATAGGCCTCATGTGGAACCTATTAAGGGAAGTGTGATTAGGGGAGGCTTGTTTGCAGGAAGGCCCACACCTTTTGCTAGTTTCTAATTAGGCACTGGGTCACTAGGGTTGTGATGCCCTCTGGCTCTACAAAGGTTATATATACTCTGAGGTTTGCACTTTGCTTTGGGGCTCACTAATTGGAAGAATGTTTGTGTGATTTGACCAGATGAAACTCTGAGTAGCCATTAAGGAGCCTTCCAGCTTTGAAAAACCCAGATGTTGGTGATTTTCTCTCTGGTAACTATGTATGTATTGCTATGGTCAGACAGAAGCTCTGTCTGTTGGTCTTTATTTCTCTCTTCGTAATTTCTGCTTGTAATTTCTGTTTGTATTTTCTCTGAAATTCAAGGTGCTGACTTTTTAAAGTAAGATTGTTGACCCTTTTAAAGTTGCTTTCCAGGGGCAGCTAGGTAGCACAGTGAGTAGAGCACTGGCCCTCAAGTCAGGAGGATCTGAGTTCAAATCCAGCCTCAGAGACTTGACCCATGTACTAGCTGTGTGACCTTGTGCAAGTCAATTAACCCCAATTGCCCTGCCAAAAACAAAATAAAGTTGGTTTCCTTTAGAAAAGCAGACCAAAGAACCTGTGCTAGTAGTCCTGCTGTGTGCTGGTGTTATTGGTCTTACACCTCCACACCAGCTGCAAGTAGCATTGTTGTTACAGGGGGTCCCCCTCTTCCATCACAGGAATTAATGAATTCAGAGTGGCTTCTTCTAATTTGCTTATTATAAAAGTTCACCTGTATCTGATGTATCACTAAGGTTCAAGTCTATGTTTTGGAAATTAATTTACATTGTGTGAGAAAAGTCAGTGTCTGTTCTACCTGCTGCTCAGAGATACATAGATGATCTGATAGAAGGTTTGGACATCAGTAAGATTATAGCTATAACATGGAAAGATAAGGTACTGGACATTGAGGTCCTTTCTTGAGCTGAACTGCCAGGCATTCAAACTGTATTGCAGAGAGCTCAGCTATGATGGGCTGGCTGTGTTGTTTGAATGCCTAAAAGATTCTTTTACAGAAAACTCACACAAGGCAAGCTCTCATAGACATCAGAAGAAACAACACAAGGACACTCTAAAGGTCTCACTGAAGAACTTTGGAATCAGTTGTGAGGCATGGGAGACACTGGCGTTAGACTGTCCAGCATGGTGTGCCTTCATCAAAGAAGGCTCTGTGCTCTATGAGCAAAGTAGAATTACACTAGCTCAAAACAAACTTGAGATGTACAAATTTAGAGACATCTCCACTCCAAATGTTCACACAGCCTATTTGTACCTAACCTGGGGTAGAGCCTTCTGAACTTGTATTGGTCTGATTAGCCACAGTCAAATACATTGTACCTTGACCCCGACATAGTGATGTCATTTTGATCCAACTAACCAATCCCAAGTAAGCAGCCATTGTGATTCTGCTGTGGCATAGCCCTCACAATAAACCCAGCTTCCTAATTCAGATGCTTGCCAAGCCTCTCAAGCTAACCATTCCAGTGACATAGCATGAGGAGAAAGATTTATGTTGTAGTTGGAATACATGGGGCATTCAAACAACCTTTCAAGCTAAGGGGTCAGAGTCTCAATCAGGTGCAGTGTCACAGATGCAGCCCTAGACTACGCCCAGGAAGGCCTGTTTTATCATATAGTACTCTAATATTGTACAGTAATGCTAATCACTACGCTTTGGGAGAGTAGATACCAAGTATAGCCATAACATACAAGACATCCAAGAGAACAGGAAACACAGACACATAATCTTGGAATACCCTCATAGTGAAGTTGGAGACATTGACAGAGACACTCAGAGCTGTATTCTCCTAAGGGCCCCAACAATGAAGCATATCTTTCTTCAATCCTGGAGGCTTAGCTGCTTGAGATATTCTTTAAAAATTAGTAAAATTATTCTAAAGCATCACAGTGGTGACTAATCCATGAATACTTATTGATGGTAAGGTCCATTCTTCCTTTCTTTTATATCTGCCACTACATATTGTCCTCCACTATCTACTTCATAGGTCTGTTATATAGCAGGTATTTGGTTAAATTATGTATTACTACTTATCTACACGAGATGCTATTCATGAAGCTATAACTTTTTCAATATGATTTTTTATCTGAAGAATTTCATAGTGTGAAGAAAGTCAACTAATTTTGTTAATAAATTAGATGGCCATTCAGATGGATGATAATAGGCTTAAGTTGCAGGAATGAAATTGTAGGCTAAATAATATGGAAAATTTTAGAATAAGGAATAATTAGGAACCATAGAAATAGAAATAAGAAGACATACTTTTAAAAAATCACCATAATTGTTCAATACATTTCTTTTATACATGACAATTTTAGAACACAAAAATTTAATGTGTTAGAAAACTCCAGTTTAAATGAATGAATATTATTGTTTATTTTAATATTAATGTAGCATTCCTGAATACAACATTCCTGAATGCTATCTAGTGCCTATTTAGTTTTTCTCGACTATGCTTATTTATTATAGATGTTTTATTTTTCTTTCTCATTTGGAGGAAGAAGATGAGAAAGAGAAAAATAAATACTGTTAATAAAAAAGTATTGGTTCCAATAAAATAAGGGCTAAAACACAAAGTTGAAGAGGAATTATGACCTCTGTTCATAGAAGTACCTAGAAATGACAGATCATTGAAGAAAAATAACTTTTAAAAAGGTAAAGAATTTAGTGAGGATGCCAGTACCATTATACAAACATGAAGTACCTATAGTGTAGAAGGCATTTTGCTGATCACTGGGGATGCAAAGATGTATGTGTGTGTGTGTGTGTGTGTGTGTGTGTGTGTGTGTGTGTGTGTGTTTGGGCGCACGCGCGCCCCCGCCCATGTGAGTGTGTTTGAGTATGAATAATACATCAATGATCTGGGAACTCCCTCCACAGATGAAAACCACATTCCCTCTATAAATTACTATAAGGCCTAGAGACTTGCTTGACCCCCAGAGAGGTTAAGTAACTTTGCCTATGGTCACAGAGCTAGTGTCAGAGGTAGGCTTTGAATTGCTTTTTGTCCCCAGGTCAAACACTGTGACACGTCTTTCTGTGTCATGTCTGTTACCTGAAGTTGGGAGTTTCCGTGCTAAAATTCTACCCTTGAAACTTACAAGCTACATGACCATTGGCAATTAACCCCTCCGAGTTTCAGGAAACCCTCTAAGATTAATCTACTTGATGACAAATGGATCGTGATGTATTTTGAAGAAAGGAGTCCCCACATCAGTGAAATCATAGACCCTTGTGTATTGTATATATAATAACAGTAACTAACTTTTGTATAGTATTTACTATGGGCAGTTGGGTGGCACAGTGGATAGAGCACCAGACCTGGAGTCAGCAAGTGTCTCTGACACTAACTAGCGATGTGACCCTGGGCAAGTCACTTAAACCTATTTGCCTCAGTTTCTTCATCTGTAAAATGAGCTAGAGAAGGAAAACCACTCCGGCATCTTTTCCAAGAAAACCCCAAAATGGAGTCACATAGCGTTGGATACCACTGAACGGCTACTATGTGCCAGGCACTATTATCTCTTTTATCCTCCCAATGACCCTGGTAGGTAGACGCTATTGTAGAAGTTGAAGAAAATGAGTTAAACAGAGGTTATGGCTTGCCCAGGTTCACATGGCTAGTAAGTTTCTAAGGTCAGATTTGAACTTAGATCTTCCTGACTCCAGGCCCAGAGCTATATCCACTGTACCACCTAGCTGCCTGTATTTAATACTAATCTTGCCTTCAAGGGTCTTATCATCTAAAAGTTGGGAAAGTTAAAAGTGCAAATAATTATGATACAAGGTAGCATGAGATAAGTGCAAGGAAGAGGCTAGGGCAAAGTTCTGTAGGAAATTTGAGAAGATAGAGATTGCTTTCATCTTAGGAAGTCAAGGATGACGTCTCTCAATACATGGTTCTAGAGTTGGGCTTTGAAGAAAAGAAAGTACTTCAACAGATAGGATGTTGAGTAGGGCCCAATTTAGACATGAACAAAGGAACAGACATAGGAAGGAGGAGTGCAAGAAAAGGTGATGGAGAGTAATGTAGTATGTCTGGAGTATAGAATGCACAAAGGGGAGTAGTATATGATTTGAAGTTAAGCTACAGCCAAATTCTTGAGGGTCTTAAATGCCTGGATAAAGACTTGATGCTTAATTTAATAATGAATAGGAGATGACTAAAGGTTTTGAGAAGAGGGATGATGTAACTGTTATCTAAACTTTCAATTGACTACTAGCATGTGTGAAAAAATAAGGAATGTCATGAGACTAAAGCCCTGTAATTGTACAGAAGGAAAAACACTTCTCCATGGGAAAACCTTATAAGAAGAAAAGACTCAGAGTCAAAAGGGGCTTGAGAGGTCACTTAGTTCAATTCATTCCAGTGTAACGGAGCTCTAGTCACCTAATAACTGGAGGAATGTAGGTGATGGAATTAGAGAAGGGACACTCTGTTTCACTTTTTTAGTATCAGTTAACAAAGGGATGTTTATATTCATTACCTTCACTTTCTCTTCCTACTCACTACTCAACCCCTTGTAATCAGGCTTTTCCCTATATAACTCAATTTAATTATCTCTTTATTGCTAAATTAACTGGCTTTTTCTCAGTCTTTATCCTTCTTGACCTCTCTGCAGTGTTTGACATTGTTATTAGTTTCTCCTTCTGTACCCTGTCTCCTCTCTTGGTTTTCTTTTGGACAGATTCTTCTTGGTCAAGTCTGAGGGTTCTTCGTCCATGTCCCACCCTTTAGCGACTATACACAGGTTATGAGTACAAGGAGAATCAATTCACAGAATGTATATGCTTTTAGCAATAAGTAGTTGAAGGAAATTGGGGAAGTAAAAGGATAGAATAGCAAAGAAAAATTCAAATGAAAGAAAGGCAACTTGAGTGAGAGATGGCACTAATCTGGAGAGATTCTTCACAAATATTTAGAAAAGGAAAAGGTTATTATATAAAAAGATTCAAGATGTACTAGGTATTTAAGGACTAAATCAATCATTGACCAGGTAAACTGAAACATAATCATAAATAATCTCATAATAGGACAGAAATCAATATCTAAACTTCAAAATTAATGAGCCTCAAACTCCAACTAAGGTTGAATAATTAATTGACAAAAGTGCTTTCACATAAAACCTCAGTAATATTATCATGACTCACCCACTCATTTAAGCATATATGGATAATGCCAGTTGAAAAATACACATTTTGCCATGTAATATCCCCTTAGCCACAAAGGGCAATTCATTTAAAAAAAGGTAAGATTCTGTTTGCTTTGTGGCTGGTCTAATTCTGTCCTCTCAGTTCCTGGCAACAAAAAAGTTATTCATTCCTGAAAAACACTATTATCCTATTTACCTGGGGTTACTTAATGCGCTTGATATACTACATTCTTCATAGAGTGTGAAACATGTATTTCTGCAAGGAGGAAACAAAGGGCAAAGAGTAATGTTTTTTACACTTAACTCTATTCTTCACTTACTTCAAAGACAGAATTTCCTGTATCTCTGAACTATTGCGCTAAATTGGATCTTTTCTATATAGATAGGAGCCCTGTGAAGGATTACATTTGACAAATGCCAGATTGACAGGTATCTAAAAGTACAAACATTTTAATTTCTTCTCTTTAGCAATATATTAATAATTCATTCATTTAATAAAAATGGGAAAAATAACTGTACTCTAGTCTTTAAATGGATTCATTATTTCACGATGTGCATATTTCTTCCAGTGATGCAGATGGCAAACCCTATGTCTGACAACTCTCTTCCATGTCCTACATAAACCCAGCACAAAAGGTCCACTCAATACTGTTGGAGTCTTGACATTATGTGGAGCATGCAGGCTGTCCATTGGTTATTCCTTGATATCATTGTATGAATGTCTCATCTTTTTTCCTGGTCGTATATTTCTCTGATAACACCTTATACATGTCCAGAATAATTCCTTTTCTATAGTATAATAGCTTTTTTTTCTTTATGTGTGAATAATTGTTTAAATTACCAGTATTTTATGAAACAATAGGCTTAACAGTAGGCATTTTAAAGCCAGGATGGCTCTAGGTAGGCATTTGGTAGCAGTACTAATTGAGGCTTTTATGGAGGTGACCAACTCAGGCTTGCCCAGCTCTTGCTCCCAGATTACTCTTCTTTTTGTCCTTCAGTCATCAAAACTCCTATTCTCTTAATATATCCCAGGGAGATCTTAGAAAGCTAGCTAGTTCATTATAAGGACTGAATAGCTAAAATTTTCCCAAGCCTTTTCAGAGCTGTTTGACCATAAGCCCCAATGAATTTCAAACTGGCATAACTTTGAGTGGTGTGACAGTTTGTAAGGGTATTTTTGACTCATAAGTAAAGGGGAGAATTTTCCTAATTTACACTAGTCAAGCTAATTTCAGTTGTGAATGGAGAGAGGGAGAGGGAGAGGGAAAAGGAGAGGGGGAGAGAGAAAGAGAGAGAGAGAGGGGGAGAGAGAGAGAGAGAAAGAATGTTTAGTATAACCCATAACTGAATAAGAATTTTACTCAACTACAACTACAGCATCAGCCCCACTTCTACCCAATTCTGATGAGCCCCTCTTTTCCTCCAGAGATAGTCAACCTTATGGGACTACTATTTGAGAATCTTAATGGCTTTCCTGGGATTTGATAATATATTCAGGGGCTTGGGTATAATCGGAGAAGTTCCTGGATCAACCTTACAAATTTATTTTATTTTTTGGGGGGAACTTTGAATCTTTCTATGTAGGGCATTTGCATGCTCACTGACAGCCTTGAGAGAACTGGAACATGACAAGCAGCTTTTATCACTGACTTAGGACATTTTTTCCCTCTCTCTCTCCACCCCACCCCCTCCTTTCCTGAGTAGAGGTCTATGGCTAGAGAACCACGAAGAGATTTTGGTCCCTGTGGGGTGCTTGCCCATTGGCATCATTCTCCCCCTACCACTCCTGCCAAGCCCCAGGGATGGCAGCAATGAGGAAGGTGGTGCAATATTAAGTGTTCCTAGACCTAGAATACCTGACATCTGAATGTCTGGACACAATCCTTAAATGACAATGGCAGAGGCATCTATGCTTTCAACAATATGACAGCTATTGAGAAGTGGTCTGAGTGGAAGGAGTTCCTGAACCTCAGCTTTTCTGGCTATAAGAGAGGGAGAGGATGCTGGTATAAGGTTAATGGGGAATAAGATCTTCCCTACCCATCAATAGGCCTCCTGTGGGGCTCATTAAGGGAAGCTTGCTTGCTTGTGGGAAGGCTTACACACCTTTTGCTAATTTCTAATTAGGCACTGAATTAGGAGGGTTCTGGCTCTGAGCCAATTAGCTGAAAGAGTATATATTCTGAGAGGTGAGCTTTTGCTTAGGGGCTTGCTTACAAGAAGGATTTTGTGATGGCCTGGTTGAGACTCTAAGTGGCCATATATTCAGAGCTCCCCGACTGCTCAGAGGTAAAGGCTCTCTCAATTCAATGGTAAATGTAAAGTATATGTAGTAATACTGCTTTGATTCAGGCAGTAGATCTCTGTCTGTTGGTCTTTATTTCTCTGCTCTGTATTTTATGTAATTAAAGCAGATTGTTGACCCCTGAAACAGCTGTCTTTCTTAGTAAAACAGATAAAGAATCTACACTAACAACTATCTTGGGTGTGCCAGTGTGGTTGCCATTACAGCTGGGAGATAAGATCCCATAATCCCCCCTTCTGGAGAGAGAAGAGGAATTCTAGGGCAGGGTCAGCCTAGGAATTTGGGTTGCCTCCCAAGCATCTCTGAGCTGGCCAATTATGAGACTCTCCTTTCCAGAAAGAAGAGAATTTCTAGGCTGTGCCTCTTGGAGAGAGAAGGGGATTGTGCCTCTTAAGGGCAAGGAGTAGCAGGGAATTTGTAATGGTAATCAGTGCAGTGCTTTTTGCTGTTCTTCTTTTAAGTGCCTTTAATGATTCTTGCCTTTCAAATGTAATGGCAAGCAAAATGGGACTTTTCACTGTTCTTTGTTTGAATGGGGCAGGTACAGTGGGATCTTGTCTTGAAATGTTTCTCGCACTAAGACAATCAGGAGTCATTGACTCCTGTCAATATATGGTGGTACTAGGGATTAACTTTCCTGCACCCTAAAAGGGATTTTTCACTGTTCTTTATTTGAGTACTTTTCAGCACTGAGGTAATCAAGAGTCCCAGGGCCCTGAGATGAGTATATAAGATCCAAGGTTGGCATTTGACTTTTGCGGCACACTCATGGAAGGAGTGTTGAGACTCTGGGCAAGCCATAATTGCCCCCCGGCTTGTAAACCCAGATATTGATGCTTTCCTGCTAACTATGAATTGTGATTTAGTCTGTTTATATTGTGTATGTTTGTAATTTGTTTGTATTTGGTCTGAAGCTCAGGTTGCTGTCTTTTCCTCCTGAACTAAGTGAATGATATTTGTATGTTGGATTAAAGTAAGATTCTTAGCCCCTTAATGCCGCTTTCCTTAGTAAATCAGATCAAAGAACCTGTGCTGGCAGCTCTTGTTGCTGGTCTTGTTGGGTCTTACACCCCTCAACAGCTGCTAGCTGAATTGTTACAGAAGTCTAAGCTATGGCATGGGAGGAGTAAAAGACTTGGACTTTGCCTTCTTCTGTTATTGAATTATTTAGACAATTGCAGGTGCAATGGGAAAGGGAGATTGCCTCTGTATCAACTCCAAGTTCATTTTCCTTTTGAGGAGAGTCCAAGTCCTCAGGGTAGTACTATCAGGCTGGTGGATCTCTGGAATGAAAGAGAGACTCACCAGAATATTTCCAGGGCTAGTTGGGTAGTGAGAAATGTTGCCTGACAGTAATTCAACATTTGTTTCTCTTTCAAGGAATTCAGGTTACGTTCAAATTATATTCTGAGTTTTTCCACAGGGAAAAGGAGAGATATCAGACCTGGTCTAGGTAAGCCTAGAGTTTGAGGTACTTGGTTACATGTATATGAGTAAGTATAGATTCTTCTACTAAAATCCAACTTTGATGACTTCATTGTGGCATGGATATAACTGGTTTCTTGAAGGCTATGCCAGTGTAACACAAGCCCTGGCAACTCCTACTAAGCTAGAAAGACTTGAAATGTGTCTGTAATAGACTGTATCTCTCATTTGAAGAACAGCTAAGCTTGGAAAGGTTCATAATTAGAACTTTGGTTTTTAGGGGATTCTGCTGGTTTATCATAGTAACTCATGAAAACTACCTACCATGGAGAGGTTGTTATCTTTGTTGGTGCGGGATGTAGCCAAACAAAAGTATAGGTCTTTGAACTACTGAAGAAGTAAATATGCATTAGATTAACTTAGTGGTTGATTTTATTTTACTGCAAAACTAATAGACTTGGCCTTCACAGTTTGATTTTCATATAGCATAGTCATCCACTTTCAACATAAAAAAAAATGAGTACCAGTAATTATAACTACAAACTAGGAACACGAATTGGTTGCAAATTAACTGGACAAAAATATTAAATTAACTTTAAAGGTATTTTTTTTTCAAGTAGTTTCTTCATATTGATGCCCTCAGGAAAGGGTAATGGAGAAGTCTTCCCCAGGGTGATGAAATATTTTTCATTCTTTACCTATTAAACATTTTCAATGTTACATATTAAGTACTTAATAATTAAATAGTACTATATTAAAGAGCTATAATAACCCTAACTTTTGCACTTCCTGACTTTTTTTCTGTTTAAATTTTTCATTATAATAATGCTTCTTATAATTATTTTATAATTTAATAATTAAATAAAAGTTCCGTATACCAGTAACATTGTTGCACCACTTTATTTTTGTTTAATTAATTTTTCTCATTTCCTTTGGAGGACAAATAGCTGCTTCTGTGTCGGTGCTGCATTTCTGGAAGTGTGTTTGTGCTTGGAAGTCAAAGCGTTTCTCAGTTGCCCCTGAAACAGAGCAGTTGCAATGGGACCCCTGTAATAGAATAGGTAATTATGACTTAGTGTCAGTAGAATCTTTGTCCTCATCAGTATTCAAATGTAAATGGAAAGAAACATATTAAGCAAAACAGTATTAGGTATCTGCCTGTGAGAGTAAAAGGGAAGGCACTATCTATGCATTCTTTTGTTTATTGATGGGGGGGAAAACAACAGCACTTCAGAGCATGTGTAATCAGAACCTTAGGAAGGAGTGAGGAATCAGTCAAGTAGAGAGAAGAATCAACTAAACACACAAATTGCTTCTCCTTAGTGTGTCATGGATACCTTTACTGAAAGCAGCTGCTGGCACTTCCCCTCTCTCTTTCCTGCATTAATGCTAATTTGCATAGCCCAGCCCAGTGTCCCAGGAATAAGGCAGAGAATAGGGAGAAGAACAAGACAGAGTGGAGAAGTATATTGACTCAGTGGGAAAAACCCTGCCCAGAACCTGGAAGAAGTGGGAATATTTATGAAAATTAATCATAACTTATTTAGGAGTGGGAAATGGCAGCTATTTGAAGAAGCACTTTTTTATTTTTATAAAATCAGAAATATATTTATAAATACATATATTTATAAATTTATATATACATATATAAATAAACATATTTATAAAATCAGAATATAACTTGAACATAACCAGTTGTTTTTCAGTCTTGTCCAACTTGATAAAGTAAGGCTTGGTATAAAGAACAGACTTAGCTTATCTGGAAAATTGGGAGAAGCTGCTATTGGAATTTAGATTCTCTCTAAAAGAAGAGTTCCATATTATGAATCTTTCTATGTCACATATGGTGAGACTCCAAATATGTAATAGACTGGCCAATGAGACAAGTTCTTTTATTCATATGCAAGAGTGCCTCTGCTACTGTTCCCATGTGGACTTTCACACACGCACACTTATAACTGTTGCTATTTCATCTCCCCTAAACCTCACAGGGGAGGGGGGGGGGGCAATAGCCAGTTTTCCCCTAGCAGATCTCCCAAACTAGGACATATATCCAAGAAAGAGAATCTCTCTAAGGAGTCTCTGAAAACATGAAGGCTCAATTTTATACCGGACGAAGCCCCACGTATAGTAAACAATCTGGAGTGGGGTCGAGTATCTCTTCCTATCAGGGTTCTAGCAGTCACCCAGATTGGTTGGGGGCTGTCTCTTCTCTTATGCTATCACTTCAACCATCAATTTCACTGTGGTCTCCTCTCTGTTTACCACCAGAGACCAGCAGTTGAATTTAACCAGTTAACATCAATTAGCTTTTGCAAAGGGATATTTACTTAGAAGATATAGCAAAAACAAAAACATAAACATTTTCCCAGTCCTAACACTTTAGGGATCACTGTCCTTTATATCACTTCATTTTCTACACCAAGTCTATGTCCAAATATGGCACTTGTTGGATGAACCTTTGCTCAGCTACCGCTAGACTGGTTCTTGTAGATCTGTTCCTCAAGGTGTCCAAGTTGAACTGGCTGACTGTCATAACTAGCCTGGACTCCACTCCTAGATTTTTGGATAGCTTGCTCTGCAGAACCCCTAATCCTTCATCTAAAATGAAGAAAACACAGAGGCAAGGAAGCAAGGTCCATGTTGGGCCACGTGTTGGCCTCAAATAGACAGGACCAAGACCTCTTTCCTCACAGCATCATTTCTCTTCTCTCACCAGAATGACACCTGGGAAGAAGTCAGCCAAAGAGAAGAATATAGTTTGGCCCAACTAGTGCCTATTGAAAATATCTCCAGTTTGGCTACTCAGCAAAAGAAGTTTCTCTTCACCATATGGCTAGTAGACCAGAATAATTTGTGAGTGTCTGCACGTGATCCAAAGTCCACATGGGGACTGTCTCAGAGGCACTCTACATAGCTCATAAATAAAGACTGGGCTCATTGGCCAGTACCCTATTATACATGCTTTTTTGATGGGCAGGATGAAAATGGGGCATAAAAGTGAAATAGATGTCAGGGAGGGCTAATGGAAGGGTTAGATTGTCCATGTGCTCTGACTTCTTGCTAAAAAGAACATGTTCAATTCAATCCCTGTCTACAATATTTTGCATAAAAATGTTTCTCAAGTTGTCAGGAAGTTGAATTCAGTCCCTTCCCCCAATCTCTTACACTGCATGGATTTGTTCGTGCAGTTCCCTTGCTTCCTTTACCTCAGGTTCTTTGGATGAGGTCCTGATAAGTTGGAGCTCTTTATTTAATTATTTCAGCTGCCTGGGGAAACTTTTTCTTTGGCTGTGCGCAGGAGGGAGATGAATAGCGTTAGGGAAGACAGGAAAGATTTTTTTTTCCTGGAAGAAATCATTTTTATGTCAGTGAAGAGATAAATGAAAAGATGTTTTTCCCCACCGTGATGCTCTGAAGCCTCCTTTAGCATTATGATTTAGGTTTTGAAAGTTAATTATGGCTATTCGTATTTGGAGTCAGAGAGGCTGTAATTTCTCCTCTTGCATGGGAGTTCCTACTCAATTTGAAAACATCCTCTGAGTCTGTGGTTTAAATTCCCTTTCATTTACCACAGCATTCAACCATTTCAACTTGGGATCCTAATAGAAGCTTCTCCTTTTATAGAGAGACTTTATTCCTTATGCAGAATGGAGATGCCAACAGCAACTTTCCCCAATTTGCCGATACCTTTCTGTAACGGCCTCATAATGCACTGACTAATGGTACTCAGCATTTTGAGTCCCTCAGAAGAAAGGCAGCCTATAAGTTCAAAGTGCCCTGATTACCATTACTAGCAAATTGCAGTAGTTTTCTTCAAAGGCCTTTACTAAAAAGATTAAGCAATCTTGTTATCCCTGTGAGGTAGATGATCCTCACTTTATGGATGAAGGAACTGAAATTAAATGATTTGCTCAAAGGCACAGAAAATATGCATGTTAGACCTTGTACTAAAATAAGGTGTTATTCAGAGAAGGAAAAGCCGAGAGGCCTTTTCTCAGACCACTAGTCCAGATCCTCCCCCTCTTTCGTGAGAAGAGAACATTGCCTATGGCATAGATGGGCTGTCTGGGACAATCAGGCCTGATTTCAAAAAAAAAAAAAACATGTTCTTTGGTGATCAATCTTGAGACTCTTTCAAGGTAATCCAATATCCCAACAAAGTCCCAAATGATTGGTGTCAGTGTCTTTAGGAGACAAATTGCTAAAATTTCTCCCTGTTAGTCATCTAGGTGGTTGACACTACACTAAATGTCATCTCAAGGTTGGAAATTCTTGTAAATCAGTGAATGATGTTGCAACAGAGGTATTGGACAAAGAGCAAAGCTCTTACCCCCTGACATTTAAATGCTCCTCACGCTGGGTGATTCAGGTTTCCAAAAAGCATTGAAATCGTTCATTAATTAGCAAGATTGGGCACCTGCAAATAAATGATGATTCATTATTAAACTCTAGAGGAAAACCATTTTGATTTTACTGATTTATTTTGAATAATTTAGCAACATATTTATCCTTATTCTCCCCCTACTCCTTCCCCACAAGAGCCCATTGTTCAGAGAAACACTTTGCATTTTTTAGGGCCTTTTCAAAAGATTACTGTTGAAAAAGAAGAATGCAATAATTTTATGCTTCAGCTACATTAATAATCATTACTGGCACTGTTCTAACCTGGTAACTTTGACAGTTACAGTCTACAGCAAGAATCTATGTCTCAGATGATATGGTGCAAGCCTACCTCTTATACCCCTTAATGATCCTGGCATAACTAATATGCAATGACATTTAAGGAGCACTCATTTAAAACCGTTCATATTCATTTGGAAAAATATTAATCTGTGGCATATTCACCAGCAAGGTTTGCAGTTGGAAAATGATTAACCCCTTCCTAGTTAATATTTAAGAAGCATGTTAGAAAATTTGTTGCAATGACATTCAACCTATACATCTTCTAGGAAGGGAAAGTATCTATGTGAGGGCTATGTTAAATCCAAATTTTCTTCCTGATAATTGTTAGCTTTTGATGATATGTATACATTAGAATTGAAATTCATAAAAACTTTTAGTCATCTAATTAAGAGCCTCCCATAATGCATTTCCACTAATGTTTCCTTAAAATGCAATTTTGTTTCATGGAGTGTGACATTTATTTCCAAGATGCATATGAATTAAACTTTTTTGTGGTGGTATGATATCGTTATTGGGGAATGTGACCAAATCTATTACAGTATTGATTTTGGTGTTGGTTACACGTTTACCTAGAATACTTGGGATTATTTTAGGGCTTAACTGGAGAAGCATCCTTAGAAGGACTTTTGTATATGTGTATGTGTTGCTAATAACAACATATGTACATATGCTATTTTATGATTTATAAAATGCTTTCAATATATTATTAGATCTGGAGTCTCTGGTTAATGAACCTAAAATATTAGAACCATAGGCTATTTAAAGGGCCTCTCCTTAGAAGACCTTGTCTTCTATCCATTGGTTGAGTTATATTGAGTAAAATATATCCTACTGCTATAGGTTCCTCCACCCTGAAAGTGGAGAACAAACCTGTTAGAAATCTGCCCTGGGAGTAGGAGATTTGCAAAAGTAAAGATCATGAACCAAAATGACAGAATAACAAAGGGACTTGGAATTGAAAGAAACACTGGTAGAAAAGTAGTCCAAATGTACATTTGGCCAAGATGATTCTGTTGTAAGATGTGGATTTCTACAGTATTCGTATGCAAAAGTATGCCAGTTACTGATTTTAGTCACTAAATATCTTTCGCTGATTTTAAGTTACTGAATCTAAGGAGATTTTGTAGTCCACATGGCTCAAGATGGCTTAGTTGTACTTTATTACTTATTTCATCACCATTGTTTTCCTCATGAAATTCTCAATGCATATGACAGATTTGCAGTTTCATGAGCAGTTACCTATTTTATCATACTATGTTATGGAAATGCTCGTTTAATTCCATAGATTAAAAATGAGATAAATTTTAAAAATTATATGAAGCAAAGTGTACTTATACTTTGAGTTCTTGTTTATTCTTCCCTCCCTGTAATTCTTGGCAGGGGTGGGAGTATGGGGGTGAGGAGGGGATTAAGAACCTCAATTAAGTGTTCTGAGATTTTTTTCCCCTTCGAATCAAGTAAATAAATGCCTAATGTCAGGAAGACTATAAGGCTTTAGAGCCTATTCTTTCTTAGCTGTGCTACCTAGGAAATATTATAGACATAGGTCATTGGAATGTATGTGCCTTGAGAGCAGGAACTGATTTTTCTTTCTTTTTTTTGATTTATAGTATTCATTTCTTTTTTTCCCACTTAATGGTATTTTTTTTCCAATTACATGTAAAGATAGTTTTCAACATTCACTTTTATAAGATTTTGAGTTCCAAATTTTTTTCTCCCTCCTTCCCTCCTCTCCCCCCTCCATAAAATGGCAAACAGTTTGATATGGGCTATACATGTACAATCATATTACACATATTTCCACATTAGTCATGTTGTGAAAGAAGAATCAGAACAAAAGGGAAAAACACAAGAAAGGAAAAACAAAAAAACAACAGTATGCTTTGATCTGCATTCAAAATCCATAGTTCTTTCTCTAGATGTGGATACCATTTTCCATCATGAGTCTTTCGGAACTGTCTCAGATCATTGTATTGCTGAAAAGATCATTGCATAATGTTGCTGTTACTGTGTACAATTTTCTCCCTATTCTGTTTACTTCACTCAGTATTGGTTTATGTAAGCCTTTCCAGGTTTTTCTGAAATCCTCCTGCTTATCATTTCTTATAGCACAACAGTATTCCATTACATTCATATACCACCACTTGTCCAGCCATTCTCCAATTGATACGCATCTCCTCAATTTCCAGTTCTTTGCCACCACAAAAAGAGGTGATATAAATATTTTTGTACATGTGGCCCCTTCCCCTTTTTCATGATCATTTTGGGATACAGATCTAGAAGTGGTATTGCTGGGTCAAAGGGTATATACAGTTTTATAGCTCTTTGGGCAGAGGGGAACTGACTTTTCTTTTATTGCTTATTCCCAGTGCTTAGAGCAGTGCCTGGCCCATGGTAAGCACTTAATGAATGCTTGACATTTGATTCATTGTCTAAGAAAGTGTACAGAAATATGTGTGTGCTTGGGTCTCCCCACCTACAAGAGTTAAAAGTATCTTTATTCATTCCTAAAGGGTTTGCTTCCTATAAATTTGTTGGGAGAATATGTTTCAAGATGTATGTATTTGAAATAACACACTAATTCACATGATATTCTTACACAACTTAATATATTGATAGTGTATTCCACAGTAATTAGAGAAATGTCATTAGAAGAGTACAGAACCAGAATTCTCCAGATTGTATCCGAACTTTATACATAGTAGGCACTTAAATATCTGTTGAATTCACTGAGAGAAGTTGTCAGTTTGAACCAAAGAATTCACCGAGTTTGGTGCCACAATGACTTGACCTCAATACATTCGTGCCTGACCTCAATCTTCTCAACTCTAATGGCCATTTTTTTTCCAGCTCGTTTCCACCATATACCAACGTGGTCACACCTTAGATCATCCTGGGTCTCAGAATGCCACCTCCAAGGTACCGAATTTGAAATTTCATTTTATGGACACAATCTCGTATATTTTCATTCTCCCATTTTCTTACTGATGGTGAACCAGCTCTTACTTGCACCCTTACCTATTTGTAAAGCATTCTGAAATCCTAAAGCACTATATAAATGTCAGACATTATTATCATCTCTGGTAATAAAACCCACCCCTATTCTGCCAATGCATTTTCCCCTGCTCTGCCTTCGTTTCCATATCCAGTCTTGATTCTGTGGTCTGCCATTTTTAATATTGCACTAGATACAATAATAGAATATACTTTGCCCAATATTTTTCCATTCCTAATGATTTGATGAACAAGTATTTTTCTGAGAAAAAAAGCCAGATGTAATTGCTAGGTACACAGGAATAGTGAAATTACTGGACTACTCACAAAAAAATATCATCATCAGAATTTATGAGAAATTTACTTGGTGATAGTTCTGATTTCTGGGTATCCACTAACATTTGTTTTCTCTGATCTTGTCCCAGGGCCACTGAGTATTAATGAATAAAGCCATGAAGTCAAGCTGGTCCTTTCCACTACAATGCCATGGTGTGTAACCTAAGCTGTGACCTTGTTGATGCTGGCCATTCCTTCCACTCTACCTTTGTTAACTCCTTATCTCATCCCCCATAGAGATTGTTCTAAACCTTTCCTTACCTCTCACCTCAATACCATGACCATCAATATCCCCCACACCACACTCAGCCCTGCCCCCTCCCACAGCAATATAGAATTCTACTTCACAGAGAAGACAGAGACCAGCAAGTATGAATTACCTCTATTCTCTCCTCCCTCCTTTCCTTATAATTTTTCAGCATCATTATCTGCTAAGTCCTTCTTCCTTTTGGTCACAAAAGAAGAGGCATCTCTACTCCTCACTAAAGGTAAATCTTCTACTTGGGCCTTTGGTTTCACTTCCTCCTGCTTCTTTTAGAACCTTGGCCTCTCCAAGACCAGTTAACACATACATTGCTTAGAGCTCTGCCCTGGGTCTCCTTCTTCCATTCATTTCAATTCAACAAACATTTATTAAGTGCTCATGGGTACTGTACTAGGTGCTAAGGATACAAAAATATAAATGAAACTGTCCCTGGCCCCAAAAAGCTTTTATTCTCTGGAGGGGACATGACATGGAAGCAGAGCAGTATGATACAATGTAGGAAGTAAAAAGGGAGAGAAAGAGCTAAAAAGTGCTTTTGGAAAATTTGAGGCAGGAGAGAATACAAAAAACTGGGGAGATTAAAAGAAGGCCTCTCAGTGGAAACAATTCTTGAGCTTAGCATTAAAGAATAAGGACTTTGAAAGGCAGAAATGCTTTTCAGGAATGGTAGCTGAGATGGGGAGGGTAATTCTGTGGTTGGATAAAGGCCAGAAATGAAATGTGTTTTGGAGGATAGTTTGAAGTCTGGAGGGAAGTAATGTTAAATCATGTTAGAAAAGGTAAATTGATGGCTGATTTTAGAGGGTCTTAAATGTCAGACTAAGAAGTTTATATTTTATCCTAGAGCAAATATAAAGCCATTGAAGGATTTTGAGAAGATGGTCACTGGCTCACCCATCTTGTCTCTGTATAATCTCTCTTGGTGTTCTTATTCATGTCTTTGCCCATTAATTTCCACCTCTCAAATTTATACCTTCAGTATTGACTTCTCTGAGCTTCAGATATGAAGACATTTCCCATGAAAGATCTCTAGATCTCTACTTGTATGTTCATCCACCATCTCCAAATCAACATGAGCCAACTGGGTGGCATATTGGATAGAATGTTGAGAACTGGAATGGAAGATCTGGATCCAAATTCTCCCTTAGCTATTTATTAGCTGTGTGACTGTGGAAAACATTTCTTGAATTCATACTATGTAATGACTTGGACACATAAGAAAATCTAGCTCATCCACTTTCTTTCTGTCAGAATTGCTATTACTTTTCTTGTCCCAAGGGAATGACTTGGGCATTAGGGAAAGTAAAACTCAATGTTTCCATCTGAAGCTGAGCCCCTGTCTCTTGTCCAGAGACCTAAGGAGATGAATCATCTTATAAAGAAGAGGGTAAGGGCTTCCTCGATCAGAGTGCTAGCCTGTGGACTCCTCAGGTCATTTGATAATAGATTTAGAGCTTGAAGGGACAACCCCCACACCATATCATCTTGGGTTGGGGGTGCTGAATCACTGAATCATTTAATTTGTTTCAACATATTTTTGAGAGCCTACTATGTATAAGACACTATGCTTAGTATGATGGAGCTTACAAAACTGAATGAGGTACAATCCTGTCCTTCAGAGAGCTTCACTAGAGTAAGAATGACAAGAAAATCTTAGATCTGAAAGGAATTTTAGAGGCCATCTAGTACAATCTCCCTTGTTGGACTTCTTTTTACAAAATCACTAATCCTTTGGTTGCATATTTTCAGTGATGGAGAGATCAATGCTTTTCAAGACAGCTCAGTTAATTGTTATGCAGTCCTTTGCTACTTTGATGAATCTGTGGACTGTTCTAATTGCTACACAGAAGTCTTCCTTATATTGAAAGTTACCAATGATCTCTTAATTGCCTAATCTAATGACCTCTTTTTAATTCTCATCCTTCTTGATTTCTCTACGGCGTTTGACATTGCTACCCATCCTCTACTCCTGGATGCTCTCTTCTCTCTGGGTTTTTGTGGCACTGTTCACGCCTGGTTCTCTCTCCTCTTATCTTTCTGATTGTTTCTAAGATGTCTTTGTTGAATTATCATTTATGTTCTACTGGGGCATGACCTGGGAATACGCCAGGGCTCTGTCCAGGGCCCTCTTCTCTTTTTTTCCTCTATATTCTCCTGTTCATGACTTAATCAGGACTTACAGATTCAATTACCATCTCTAGATGACTTACTGCTCCATATACCCATCTCTAATCTTTTTCAGGAGTTTCTGTACCATATCACCAACTACCACCGTACATTTCTAACAAAATATCCTTTAGGTATCTCAGACTCAATACAGAATGTTTCAAAAAGCAACTCATTCTCTCTCTTCCCTCCTCCCCAATTCTTTTCTCTTCAGCACTTCCCTTTTACTTTTAAGGAAAACACTATTCTCCCTGTCAATTGATTCACAATTTCACTGTTATTCTTGATTTTCTGTTCTTTTTCACTCCACATATCCAATCATCTGCCAAGTCTTGTTTCTGTCTCCACATTTCCCCCGTATATTCTCCTTTTATACAGTCTCTACGCTAGGTGAGATCCTCATCACCTCTCACCTGGACTACTCTTACTTGT
>CM053627.1:142912365-142931000 GCA_028646595.1 Phalanger gymnotis | reverse complement strand
TTTATTACTCTTACCATATGTTTAACCTAAGGCGTTGAGGCTATACCAGTTAAACTGGTTTTCATCAGCTTACAGGAGGTGATGGTCTCCCTGTACTCTGCCCTTGTCAGACCTTATATGAAATGTTGTGTTCAGTTCTGGAGAACATAGTTTAAGAAAAACATTAGTAAACTAGACTGTCCAGAGAACAAGCACTAGTATGGTGAAGGGTCTTGCACCTATGGCATACGAGAATCAAATTAGCCCAGAGAAAAGAAGCCTCGGGGGGGGGGGGGAAGGGGGAGACATGATAGTTGTCTTAAGTATTTGAAGGCCTGTCATGTGGATGGTGGATTAATCTTGTTCTTTTTGGCCCTAGAGGGCAGAACAAGAAGCAATGAGTGGAAATTGCAAAGAGGCAAATTCAAGCTTCTTATCAAGAAAAACTTTACAACACATAGAGCTGTTCGAAAGTAGGATGGGCTGCCTAGAGAGATGGTGCATTCCCCCTCTTTGTAGATCTTCAAGCAGAAACTAGATGGACAATTATTACATTACATTAGGGATTCCCTTTGTGTATAGTTGGACTAGCGGGACACCAATGTCCATTCCAACTCTAAGATTCTGTGATTTGTCTAAGGTCGCACTGTTAGTAAGCATCTAAACCAAGATTCAAATTTGGGTCTTTCTGACTCCAAATCCAGAAGCAAATGAACTGATTTGACTGGAAATAATCATAATATTTTGTTAAAATAGTGTGCCAAGGTTTGTAAAGTGTTTTACATACATTCTTCATCCAGGCCTTCTAGAATATTACCCTTTATTGCCTCTTTTCTTCTAAGTGGCAGGAAAAGAAGTTTCAAGGTTTTGCTCTGACTTCCTTCTTCTCTTCCTTTTTGGTGGCCTAGAGAATGACAGTCCCTTCACAGCATTCTAGGACTCTTCTATTCTGGATGGCGAAGAGGGAGTTTCATTGCCTGACCATAATTTCTATCCCCATGCTGCAGTCACCTGGAGTTGGGTTGAGCTGAACAATGGAGACCTGGTTAAATAGTTTTCCTGCTCTTTGTCTCTTTCCTATGAGTTGGGAAGTCCACATGGATTTGAATCCAGGTATGCCAACTGAGTGCAACCTAGCAATCCTCTTTCCAGCAATTATTATGTACCTTATGTTTTTAAGGTTATTACTATGGATTCTAATGATGATATAAGAACCCTTTTGGGTAGAGTTATAAGTTATACAATTAACTAAAATCATTTTATGCAATGTTTATGTTTCTACTTAGCTAGAAAGTTTCATGAATAGCCTGTGTTGGTAAATCTCTTTGAATACCTTTCTTTCTTGAGTGAAAGTATTTATTTATTTTGTAGTGTTCAGCTTCCAAGGTGATTTATGTCCAAGAGTACCTCTAATTTTTAAGAACCCTACTCTCCAAGAGATACGGGGTACATCAAACTCAATAGAAACTGATGGAAGTTGGAGTTTGCCCCTCTTCTATTAGGCTTGCTAACACAGGACAGAACCTACACAGAGATGCCATCTCTCACTCTTCTGAACCTTTGTGGCACACATGCTTAGGGTATTTAGCACATGCTGTCATGTATTGTAATTATTTTCATACATGTTCAATTATTTTCTCCAGCAGCTTGTAAATTTCTTTAAGGCAAAGGCAATGCTCTATATATCTTGGTATTTCTTGCCACTCCTCTTTAAGTGCTTCACACATGGCTTCAGACATACCAGGCCCTCAATAAATATTTATTGAATAAATGAAGACAGAGTGAATAAGAATATGATGGAAGTCAAGAAGCATATAGGAGGAATTGGGAGGCTATATTTCCAGTATAACTCAATGATAAATAAGCATTTGATAAGATGTCTGTTTACAATCAAGGATTTAAGTAAGCAGGTAGAACTCAAAATAGGTGTAGGGAATTAGGGGGTGGAGAGAAGATTAAAATTATTGGAAGTGGGTTGAAACAGGTTCTTTGAGAAATGGTACAGGCATTGGAGTTATTTAGCCTAGAAAAGAAAAGGTGCAAATGGGGAAAGTTGGAGGAGCGGAAAGTAACATATTTGATTACATAATATTGGTTAGCCCTTCTCTACTTTCACAAGATGGAAATGGCTTTCACAGGTTTAGTTAACAAATTAGGAGGGAAAGAACTCTATGTGTGAGAGACACTGGAACAAAGTTAGGCCTAGGATCTCCATTTCCTTGAGATTTACAAGTAAGAGTTTGAGTTCAGATGGTTTCCTATGGTTTAAGGTTATGAATCTCTATCGTACCTTAACTCAACATATTATATTTGTACAGTGTTCTACAGTTTACAAAGTACTTTCTTTTGATCTTATTTGATATCCACAAGGATCTCATGAGGTAGGGCAGTTATTCTCATTTTAGAGATAAGGCAGCTGAGGCTTACAGAGCATGTGTAATTGTTTTAAGTCACACAGTTGGTGAAGTGGTAGGTCCAGGACTTAAACCCAGGTTCTTTCACTATATCTATCACATTCCTTGGAAACAGATTGATAAATTAGTTTGCTTCTTAAGGTAACTTTCAATCTCGTAACTACTGGTGATATACAGATATATAGATATAATACACACACACACACACACACACACACACACATATGGAACTGAAGTTGGAATCAGAAACTCTGGGTTAATGGCCCGCCTTAGACACTTACTAGATATTTCATCCTGGGCAAGTCATTTAACTTTTCTGTGCTTCAGTTTCATTACCTGTAAAGTGATAAGACTGGATTTGATGGCCTCTAAGGTCACTCACAGCTCTAATCCTAGGATCTTATTTTTTTAGGAAAAAAAATCAAAGGTATCTTTTATAAGCAATTAAAAAGTACTGGCTTATCAGCAATTTAAAAATCTCACAATAATTCAGTACTGTACATTTACGAAATGCCTTGGAAGGCCAAAATTTGGGTAACCACTTAGTTTTAATCTAATTGTTGAGAGATTCTGTGGTTTTAATTCTGAAAGCAAAGACTGATAGTATATATTTCCAGGATTACAGATTTATTCCCCAACCCAGTCCTTAACTGCCTTAAAACCCCCCAAGAAATGACCCTAACTTCCCTGGTGTGTTTCCTCACTTCAAAAGAAGTGGCAAAGAGGAGCATTGAGTTAGGTGGCCTAGCTGCACAGCATGAGTTGTCCAATCTCTCTGGCAGCAGCTGCCTGGGCAGAAAGGAAAGTAAGAATTTCAGTTGCTACCAAGAGACTAAAAATGGGATTAATAAGAAACAGATAAAAACTATAGACTTTAATTATGTTCTTTCAAAGGGATCTCTAGCTGACTTTCCCCTAAGGTTGCCATCAAAAGAGAAGTTGCCTTCTATTTAAGTCTATGGGTAAAAGTATAATTTTCTTTCCAGCATACGATCTTTGGCCATTTTGCTTAAAAGAAGAAAGGAAAGATGTGTAAGACTGTATTAATCTTGAAAAACGTCTCATTTTTCTGACCTAGATTTTCTCCATCCATCAAGCTGTCTACACTCTTCCTCCGGTTTCATACCCTTCCTTTTCTATCCTGACTCTCCTTTCCCCAGTTCTGTAGGCAGTAAGGTGGTATAGTGGATAGAATGCTGGTCTTGGAGTCAGGGAGTTCTGAGTTAGAATCCTCTTTGAGACTTATACTATCTGTGTGATCCTGGGCATATCACTTAACATCCCCCCCCACCTCAGTTTCCTCATCTGTAAAGTGTGGATAATAAAAGTTCCTACATCACAGTGTCTTTATTAAATAACATGTCAAATGCTATATAAATGTTGGCTATTATTATTATTATTCTTTTCCTAGATGCTCTCAGGATAGGTTTATTGTCACTTCATTGTCTGTGACTACTTGGTTGGAAAATCAACTAGACGAACCTAAGCAAAAGCCCTGTTTCTTATAGGTTTTTGTGGCCTTTTGTTTTGTTTCCTGAGCTACCCTAATCCCATGGCTGCCCTAATTCTAGAGCTATCATAAACTGACCTTGGGCAGGGATTTAAGGTAGACTCAGGTCACCTAGTGTCATCTTAGTGTAATAATATGCCAGGTTCTGGAAGCAGTTTCTCATAAGACTATTTTGGACTCCATCTTGCCATTGCCTGAAGACCTCTTGAATAAATCTCATCCCTGGTCCTTTCTGTACTCTGGTCTTCTTAGACTGGCTTTGGAGGGGTTAGTTCTAGACTCAATGCAGGGGTAAAGTGGTTGGGAGGTTTTAAGGGAGAGGTTGGCAGGTTGTCCTAGTACCCTTCACCTGTTACCTGTTTCCCCCTGAGAGAAATTATTATATTGCTATATTAATAACTAATAATTAATTTGTGATCCAGGCTTTTCTCCTATTTTCTTACTGAGGCCCAGCTCTTGTTAAAGTCAATCTCCAAATGACTTGACTAATTGATGTGATTACTTCTAGCCCTCAAGGAACCTGCTCATCAATCTTGGGATGGATTCCATCCAAGAGGAGACCTAATTTATGTTTACTGTATAAAGAGAATCTAGTCTGAAAGAGCCCTTACCCTGAGGGAATGAACCCCTGACCTTGTTCCCCTCCATTAGAGCTTAGGGTGATCTAGCTCGTAAAGGGGAAAACTAACCAGAGAGGTCCAGATGGAAAAAGCTTCCCCTGTCCAGACTGCTGAGTCTCATGGTCAAGCCACTTTCTTAGAAGGATGAGCTGAAAACTTTTAGCCCACCTCCTCATTAAATGTCCACAGATCAGGGTTGATTTTCACCTGTCAAGGGAATTCACTTTAGAAGGGTTATTTAAGGTTTTCAGGGTCTCCACTGGGGGTCTTTGGTTACGGAGAGAAATTACTGACCATTAATTTATTGATTGGTGGCTAGCATAATTAATACATTGATTATTAATTACACAGAAACAGTATCTTGGGGTTTTTCATTCATCTCATCCCTCTGTACTCCCTTGGGTGTTTTCTATTAAGTCATATCATCTCCTCTTAAATATACTGACCAAAAAGGACTATCGATTTCATTATTATTAACTCTCCAGTCTAATTCTTCTGCAAAAGCTCTTTGGTCTCAGCATTGGTTCCTAACAACTAACCTCCTCTTCCCTGAAGTAAATTATTTTCATGGTTGACAACTAAAAAGAAACCAACCACCTGAGGTGGTTTTAAGTACTCAAAGACTAGCTTCTTTTGAAGGGTTTCTTCCACCCCCATTCCAGGGATGAAAAAATCTTGAGAGAGTATTTGTCCATGATTACTCATACTCTGGGGGAGCCTCTTGAATTTAATCATAGAAGATGAGATAAATTGCAACCGGGTTTCTTATCAGTTAGATGCAGCAAGTAAGGATATGTCATTGAGCTCACTTTTAGGGAGAATTTTCCATTAAAAAAAACCACATGAATTACATAACTTCCCTTTCTCCCCACAATGTTTTCCACTCCAGTCTGAGAAGAAGGAGGAAAAAAGAGGAGGATAATTATGCAAAAATGTGACACTGATCTTTGAAATTCTCATTCCCATTTACTAGAGAACAGTGACTCATTTCAAAGTCATCCAATGACAAAGTTAATTCGTCTCTGGTTCTTCTAACTAGAGCTTGTTGTCTTTTGGGGCAGCTAAGTGGTGAAATGGATAGAGTGCCAAGCCTGGAGTCAGAAAGACCTGAGTTCAAATCTGGCCTCAGACACCTATTAGCTGTGTGACCCGGGCAAGTCACTTAACTTTGTTTGCCTCTGTTTCCTCATCTGTAAAAAAAGATCCAAAGAAGGAAATGGCAAACCTCACCAGCATCTTTGCCAAGAAAACCCCAAATGTGGTAATAAAGAGTCAGACACAACTGAAATGACTGAACAACAAAAAGACAACAGTGACAACAAAGTTTATTTTGTAATCCCAAGCATTGTTTTTTCCCATGCTGTCTTCCTCTCTCGTGCCTTTTCAGTTCAAGTTTCGGTTATAGTTTCAAATTACTTTTCAGAATGACTGGACCAATTAACAGCTCTACCATTAGTGTACCTGTATTTCCTACAGGCTCTCCAATACTTGTCATTTTCCTATCTTATTATCTTTCTAAGTCTGGTGAATATGAGGTAGTATTTCAAAATTGCTTTAATTTTCATTTGTCTGATTAGATTGTAAACTCCTTGAGAGCAGGAGCTATTTCTGGCCTCTTTGTGTATCTCCAATGCTTAACATAGTATTTGGTATATAGTAGATACTTAATAATATTAATTGATTTATTATTTGCAATTTAGAGCATTTCTTATATGGTTGTTGATTAAATTTGATTTCTTCATTTGAAAATTGCCTATTTATACTTAGAAACGAACCAAAAACAATGGAAGTGAAAAAAAAACCTTAAAGACACCCAAAGTTGCTTTATCATCTCAAGATACTTCATAGATGAAAGCAAAGGCAAGGCAAGTTAACAAACATTTCATAAGCATTCACTATGTGTCAGGCACTTGCTAAGCATTGAGGATACAAATACAAACAAAAATAAAGCCCTTGTTGTCAAGGATGCATTCTAAAAGAAAAATAAAAGGGATCTTAAAAGTGGAGGTGAGGATGAAGTACCCACCTGAGAGTATGATGGTGAATTCCAGAGAGCTGGAAGCAGAACAAGGAAGAAAATGAAAGATAGCTGGCCTGGGCCCCTTCCCAAAATAGATACAGTGGGAAGACACGAGAGAAGGGGATCAGTATGGTGGAAGGATGCTCCAGAGTGAAAAGATCCCACCTGCTGAGGAAAGTTCCAAGGTGAGAAGGCAACTGTCATGGGGATAGCAAATAGATATATAAAATGGAACCTATTTTCAGTAACTCTATAATCTGTTTCCAGCATCAGTGAGAGAGGAGCTACCATATTTGTATTCTTAGCATCTCAGTCCCTGACATGCTATCCAAGAAGTAGAAATGGTCCTTAGGAAGATGAAGTCAAGAAGAGCTGCTGGAACTAGACCAAGTACAAACCAAGGAAGTTTATGCTGGTGATGACACAATTTTTAAAGCACTGAGGAGTTGCATTATAAGATATCTCTGGGCAGGAAGATACTGACAGAACAGAGACATATTCGTAGAGAATATTAATACCCAAAAGAGTAATTGAAAGAATTAAGGGTCATCTACATACTTTTTCATCTTCATAAAATGTTAATGATGAGGATGATGATGATCTACATACTGAGAGTATCCATGATGAAGATATGAGAACAGAACATGTAGACCTTTGCCAACTCTAAAGCAGACAACATCTTTAAAGTCATGAAATTGTCTGAAAAGTAGAGAGGATATCAAAATCCTACTTTATGTTTTTTTGAGTCCAAAAAAAGCACTTGATTCAGTAGAGTGAAATGCAGCCTTAAACATTCCTTGAAGTGGTTTCTCATGCACTTTTACACCATATAAAATTTTGTGAAAAATGCAAGCAAAGAGATAACCTTGTTTCATGTTTTTTTGATGATCAGCATCAAGGGAGGCATGAAATAGTGACATTGACCAAGATGATTTGCCACTGTCATGAAAGGTGGTTTCTATGGGGTCCAAAATAGACAGAGGATTCCCTGGAGTGGGATTATATTTGTGGATGATATCATTCTGAATGTACATTGTAAAAATTCTTGCTGATTAATTGAATGAATTAAATGCTAAGCATTAATGATCTAAATAAGAACTACAGTCATTTATGAGATTAATCTAATAAGCCATACATGGGGGAAAAAGTAAATAGCAGAAATGTACTTATAGTCTCTATAATCTCTATGACATGCAGTTGGGATAACCAACTCATTGGGTTATTTCAATAGTATGTATATTTGGAACAGGTACTTAACATTGTCAATGAGTTGGACCCAGAAGTGAATAGAAAGAGGTGCTTGGGGGGTACATGTGGCCCAATGGAAGGAGGACTGGATTTGAGGTCAGAGTACTTAGATTCAAATTCTGCCTTTGACATATATTAGCTATGTGACCATGAGCAAGTAGTTCAATCTCTTAGTTTCCTTATCTGTAAAATGAAGGGGTAAGGTTGGACTAGATAGCCTCTGAGGTCCCTTCTAGGTCTAGACCTATCATCCTATGCTCTGCATTAAAATCTTGTCAATATTACTTATTACCTATGTTACCTTAGGCAAGTTACTTCAACCCCTTTCTGTTTTTGTTTCTTCACCTGGAAATTCAGTTGAATTAAATAATCTCTAATGTCTTTTCCAGAACCAAATCTATTACCTTCTGATCTTAGTTTTCATTTCAGAAATAATATAGTACCTTTTAATGACCCTGATGTTTTCCCTAGTGACCAATCTTTGCAACACATTTTTTTGTTGATACTTTTCAATTGTGAATCATGAAACACCAAAATCACTAATCTTTAAATTAAATTTGCAGGAGACCACAAAGGCAATACCTGGTGGGAGTATATAAACTTCAGTGCATTTCCAATAATGACATATACTCAAAAGCTGGTATAAGAATGAGTGACTGGAAAAGGAGGTGGGCAAGGCATTTGTCTTAAGTAGCAGATAACAGATGAAAAGCCTATGTGCTCCACTGTCCCCCATGAAATGTAGAAAATGTGTGCAAATTAAAACAACTCTTAGGTACCACCTATCCAATTGGCTAATATGACCAAAAAGGAAACTAATAAATGTTGGAAAATATGCAGGAAAATTAGAAAATTAATGCATTATTTGTGAAGTTGTGAACTGATCCAACCATTCTGGTGAGCAATTTGGAACTATGTCCAAAGGGCTGTAAAACTGTGCAGACCCTTTAATCCAGCAATACCAACTAGATCTGTATCCTAAAGAGATCATAAAAAAGGAAAAGGTCCCAAATGTACAAAATTATTTGTAGCAGCTCTTTCTGTGATGGCAAAGAATTGGAAATTGAGGGGATGCCCTTCAATTGAGGAATGGCTGAACAAGTTGTGGCATATGAATGTAATGGAATGTTATCATTCCATAAGAAATGATGAGCAGGTGGATTTCAGAAAAACATGGAAAGACTTATATGAACTGATGCTGAGTGAAGTGAGCAGAACCAGGAGAAAATTGTGTTATGATTAACTATGACTTAGCTCTTCTCAGCAATACAATTGTCAAAACAATTCCAAAAGACTTGTGATGGAAAATGCTATTCACATCCAGAGAAAGGACTATGGAGGCCGAATGCAGATCAAAGTGCACTATTTTTTCTCTCTCTCTCTCTCTTTTCTTTTTCATGGTTTTCCCATTTTGTTCCAGTTTTTCTTTCACAACATGATTAATGTGGAGGTATGTTTAATACAATTGCACATGTATAGCCTATATCAAATTGCTTGTCATTTGGGGGAGGAAGGAGGGGAGAGAGGAAAAAATAAATTTGGAACTCAAAATCTTATAAAATTGAATCTCGAAAACTATCTTTACATGTATTTGGAAAAAATTAAATATTATTAAGCAGAAAAAAAGGAAATGTAAAAAATGTGGAGAAAGACCTCTATTGCAGTGGGTAGATTTTCTGTGGAGGCTCTATGGAAGAAGGTGGGTAAGAATTGCAGGGATGTCTTGTGATCCACTTGAGTTCTGATAGGAGCACCCCGATTAATCAAATCACAGATTAGTTGAAGTAAATAAATGGGCTCATGCAATAAATATGATATAAAAAACATGAATTGTAAAAGACCCTTGCAGAGATGGGCTGAAGAACTCCAAGGGACAAATAGTGATCCCTAGGCAACTGAGCTAAGGACTAGAAACTTAAAAAAAAGAGACGCCCCCCCTTATTTCTCAAAGAAAATAGGACTGATAGACAAATGTGGAGATAAGATGTGGTAAATTCTTATATTTCTTGACTTTTTCTTAGTTTAATATACTGCACTTTGAACATTTTCTTTCTCCATATTCAATCAGGAAGTATTTATCAAGTACCTACTATGTTCCAAGCACTATGCTAAGCCCTGGAGATACAAAGAAAAACAAAAATAGTCTCTGTTCTCAAAGAGCTCATGATATATTCCTTGCTTTTGGTTTTGTATGGTAAAGGGACAGCTAGAGGCTCTAAGATAAAAGCAGAATACAAGCCCTCCCCTCTCCATCTTGACCACTAAATAAAGAGGAAGTTAATCTTGCCTCCAGCTTCTATCTCATAATCACTGGGTTCTCATTGGCCAGTCTCCAGTTAAAAATTATGTTATAATTACTCATTCTCTTGACAGTAGAAACCTGGATTTCCTTGAGAATTTGATAGGAGGAGTCTTTTATATATTCCCATTGCCTCTGGACAGCTAGGTGGCACACTTGATAGAGTGCCAGGCCTGGAGTCAGGAAGACTTTTATCTTCTTGAGTTCAAATCTGGCATCAGACACTCACTAGTTGTGTGACCCTTGGCAAAACACCTACCTGGCAGGGTTGTTGTGAGGATCAAATGCAATTTGTAAAAAGCTTAGCACAGTGTCTGGCACTATATGTATATATATCTATATCTAGATAGATAGATATAGAGATATAGATATATATATATACAGATATATGTATGTGTATATATGTGTGTATGCATGTGTGTATGTATGTATACACACATGCATACACACATATATACATACATATATGTATGTTTATTCCCTTCCCCCTTTCTATTCCCCAAATTCAAAAGATCTGTCAGCTGTAGCAGCCCTGGTAGCAGGAATTATAGGTGTCTACCACCATTAATAGCTTAAACTATTATTTTTGAAATATCTTCTTTGATAGTATCATAAATGATTGTGATTGAGAATAGGCTGGATAAACCATATAGTATGAGATTGCAGAAGTCTGGATCAAACATTGCTCTTAGATTTAGTAAGCCCGGATTTCCATCCCCCCTTCAATGCTGAATTGTTGGATGAACTTGTGAGAGAAAAGTTTGTGAGGTTTTGAAGAAGTTTGAAGGAAATAGCTTTTAGGACGAAGCTATTGCTTTCAATAAACCACAGGACAAAATAAAAGGGGGCATAAGGGTTTGGAAACATAAAGTTTTCTAAGCCATTTTGGCTGTTAGCACCTATGCCTACACAGACACTCGGACTTTGGATGCTTCCACCCCTGCTCTGGTCTGGACATGTGGAAATGTGTTTGTGAATCATTGCCAAGGAAAGGAAAGAAAAGGGAACCATCTGGTGTGGGAGGTGCCTGCTGCTTTACTTGTTTGGGAAGCAGGTGGTTTAGCTGCAGGAGGTTACAAGGCTGAGAAGAGAGTGAGAAAGCACAGAATTCATAGGCTTGATGGACATAGAAGCATTGAGGAATGAGAAGGGAAGCTAAATGGAAAAGGAAACACAATTGCTGGGGGAGGACTTCCGTCTCTTGGCACCACTTCATAGAAAAAGCTGCAAATAGCATTCATTCCTGGAAGGAAATGAGGTGAAATTTATGAAAGAGAAGGAAAGCTTGAGTTCTGTGTAAGATCAATTCATATGATATAAATAGTTTACATTTAAATAGCATTTTGCTGTCCACAAGGTGTTTTACACATATCACCTTGTTTGATATTCGTTACAATCTTATGAGATGTAATTTAAATTCTCATAGAATGTATGCATCTTGAGGAAAAGTATTATTTAATTTTTATCTTTGCATCCATAGAACTCAGAACTCAAATTCTTGTTGAGAGTTGAGATAGGTGATGCAAACATTGTAATCCCAGTTTTACTGATAAGAAAATTGAGTCTCAAAGATTTCATAGGATTATAGACTAAGAGTTGGGACCTAAGATGTCATCTAGTCCAACCCTGAAATTTTACTGAAGCCAAGAGAGATTAACTGACTGGTTCATGATCACAAGGTATTAAGTAGCAGAGTCAGGATTCAAACTCAGGCCATTTGACTTCCACCAATGGGATGTGACTTAGCCCCATATCACATGGTTTAGTAATAAGCCACAGAACTAAGCCTCCTTTAGCCCTTCAGTGTCTCCTCTTGCCACAACATCATGTTCCAAATCAGAGTAATGTATATTTAAGTCTTCCATGAACATAACACTGTCATAAACACATTTATAATTGTACTGCTACCTGTCTTTTAGAGAGTAGACAGCCTAAAGTATGCAAAACAAGCCAAACACATATATCTAGTAGATAAAACAAAAAACATTGGGGTAACGGTTCAGAGTCTTTGCCAGCTTTCTGCCAAATCTATAGTCCTTATATTTCCTTTCATTTCTCTGTTATATCTGTCTGTTTCTCTCTCTGTCTCCCTTCCTTTCTGTTTATCTCTCTCTCTCAAGCCTCCTCCCCTTTTTCTTAAAAAAACCAAACTATAATTTACACTTCTACATTCATATAAGAGAGATGAGAAAGAATGAAAGATGAATAGAAAAAAGGTTACAAATGACAATCCTGGAATATTGAGATCTAGAACAAACCATAGAATTCTTGTAGTCTGACTCCATTTTTAAGATGAGAAAATGGAAGCCCAGAAAGACTTAGTGAATTGTCTAACAACATACTTCTACTTAATGAAAAAATGAAATTAGAATCCCAATCCAATACTTTCTCTCTTATTATATACTAACAAATATCAGAAAATAAATATTGGGGGGGCAGGGAATAAGAGGAAAGTATCCCATTTCATGTATTCTTTGATTCACTCAGTGGCTCCACCCTAGTATATAACATCTAGAGCTATAAGGGGTCTAGCTCAAGGATTTTAATTTGTTTTAATTTTAAACTTAAATACCAAATGAGAAAAGAAAAAAATTGCCATGTGCGCAACAGACCATAAGAGAGGAAAGATCCAATATAAAACAATAAATTACTATTTTAAGAAAACCAAATAATAAATACTATAGATTGTTTTCAAGCTTCCCAGCTTTTCTTTGTTTCCTTGTTGATTTTCTTTTGTTCCCTGCTGTGCACTTTTTACTTTATCTCTAGCCCATTAAGAAGATTGCCCATTAAGAAGAATTAGATGTGGAAATATGTACATATACATAAATATCTATAAACATATGCGTATATACTCATACACATATAGGTAAGACTGTACTATGCTTATTTCCACCTTTCATCTGTTTCTCTGAAGGTGGATAGCATCTTCTTTCATAAGTCCAAGTCTTTCCATGTTTTTCTTTTTGGTAGCAAATGTGCTCTATTTAGTATCTTATTTTCCCCCAGTTACAGATAAAAACAATTTTTAACATTTGATTTGAAAAGTTTGCATTCTGAATTCTCTCCTTTCCTCCCTCTCCATCCCACCTCATTGAGAAAGCAAGCAGTTTGATACAGTTTATACCTGTGTAGTCACGCAAAACATATCCATAATAGTTATGTTGTGAAAGAAAACAGACAAGGGAAGAAAAACTCAAGAAAAATAAATAAATAAAAAAGTATGCTTCAATCTCTATTCAGACACCATCAGTTCTTTCTCTGGGGATGGATAGCATTTTTCATCATAAGTCCTTCAGAGATATCTTGGGTCATTGTATTGCTGAGAACAGCTAAGTCATTTACAGTTGATCATCTTACAATATTGCTGTTACTTTCTACACAGTACATTTCACTTTTATTCAGCCCGTGCAAGTCTTTCCAGGGTTTTCTGAGAGCATCCTGCTCATCACTTCTTATAGTACAATAGTGTTCTATCATAATCACATACCACAACTTGTTTAGCCATTCCCCAATTGATGGGCATCCCCTCAGTTTCTAATTCTTTACCAGCCAAAAAGAGGGGCTATATGTTTTGTACATATTGGTCCTTTTCCTTTTTGTTTTTTATCTGTTTTTGGATACAGACCTAGTAGTGGTATTGTTAGGTCAAAGGGTATGCATGGTTTTACTGCCCTTTGGGCATATTTCCAAATTGCTCTACATAATGGTTGAATAAGTTCACAACTCCCCCAACAGTGCATTAAAGTCTCATTTTTCTCATATCCCCTCCAAGATTTGTCATTTACCTTTTCTGTTCTATTAGCCAATCTAATAGATATGAAGTAGTACCTCAGAACTTAAGTTGCATTTCTCCAATCAATACTGAGTTAGGGTTTTTTTTTCTTATGGCTCTAGATAGCTTTTATTACTTTACTTGAAAACTGATCGTATCTTTTGATCATTTATCAATAGGGGAATGGCTCTTATTTTTTTTTATAAATTTGACTTAGTTCTCTTATGTTAAAGAAATGAGGCCTTTATCAGAGATACTTGCTTCAAAATTTTTTTCAGTTACTATTGCTAACTGTATTTCCCTCCATCCTCCTCCCCCCACCACACTTATTTTATTCTCTCTCTCCTTTTACCCTGTCCCTCCTCAAAAGTGTTTTGCTTCTGACTACCCCCCTCCCCCAATCTGCCCTCTCTTCTATCACCATCTCCCCCTTTTTGTCCCCTTCCTCTCCTACTTTCCTGTAGGGAAAGATAAATTTCTATACCCAAATGAGTGTGCATGTTATTCCTTCTTTGAGCCAATTCTGATGAGAGTAAAGTTCACTCACTCTCCCTCTTTCCCTCCATTGTAAAAGCTTTTTTCTTGTCTCTTTTATGTGAGGTAACTTATCCCATTCTACCACTCCTGTTCTCCTTCTCCCAGTACATTACTCTTTCATCCCTTAATTTTATTTTTTAGATATCATCCCTTCATATTCAACTCATACCTGTGCCCTCTGTCTATACATACTTTTTGTGTCTGTGGGCTGAGAGGTCTGGAAACTGCCACCACTGCCAGTAATTCAGTTGCCTATAGACCTGCTTCAGATTTTCTGGGCCTAGTCTGTGCTGACCTGCTCTGGCACTGTGCTTCTCTCTCACCCTGTTGCAACAGATCTTTCCTGCCTACCTTCCAAGTTGTCTTGGGCTGAAAATTTGTTTCGCTCCATCTTTTTGTGAGTTCTGAGACTCTAGAATTTGTTTAGAGTCATTTTTAAAGGTATGTAGAGGGGTTTAGGGGTTCAGATGAGTCCCTGCCTTTACTCCCCCATCTTGGGTCCACCTTTATCAGCACTTCTTAAACTGTGGACTGAGACCCCATATGGGGTCATGAAGAATTTGGCAAAAGTAAAAGGTTCCTGAATGTGCAACAACCAAAATTTAATTCAAAATCAAACGTAATGAATCTGAGGTGTTTCTGGCAGCTCAACTTCACTGCAGCCTTGGTTGCAAACACAAAACATGTGCACTTTCCACTGCACAAGCCTTCGCACCAGGCAACACCAACAAAGGCTGCCCAAGTGTGCAAAGGGGGAGCTAATGGAAAAAATTTAAGAAGCACTGATCTTAGCTCAATGCCCTCATTTTTCTGATGAGAAATGGTGACCCAAAGGGTTGAAGTGATTTGCTCAAGTTCATATAGACCAGTGATATTAAACTCAAATAGAAATAAGGCCCAGTAAATTGTACACAATGATCCCTGTCTGCCACATATTAACTTATAATACTACATGTTAATATTATCTATGTTTTATTGTTTTTATTTATTTTATTAAATATTTTCCTGTTATATTTTTATATAGTTTAGGCCACATTCAGGAGTGTTGCAGAGTGCACATGAGGCCTGTATGTGAATGTAGGACACCTCTGACCTAAATTGTAAGTGTCAGGTCTGGAATTTGGACCCATGTCCTCTGATTCCAAAACCAGTGTTTTATCTACTAGTTCTCCTGTACTTGACATCAACTTATACTTTTAATTCAAAATCAGTCAAGATTCTGTCAGAAAATTTAACTCTGAAGTTCTGCTGAATGATACTTCTACCTGAATCTAACCTTTGATTTTATCTGGTGTTGGAATACTAAGGTCATAACAATTTAATGTAAAAAAGTATTTCATGGTGGACTGTCCTTGTGCAATATCTCCCTCTCCAAGAGAGATATTTCTTTTCCTGCTTGGAGGGGAACAGGAGCTTGAGGCCACAAGGCTGATCTGCTCTTCTCAGTGAGGGGTTACCAAACTCAATTTATATACTATCTGTCTATCTATCTATCTATCTATCTATCTATCTATCTATCTATCTATCTATCATCCAATTTATCTTCCATATATATACATACACACATGTATATAGATAGATATATACATGCACATATATACATATATATACACACATATATGTGCATATATATAAAAGTATATATATTTCTCAGTAGTGCTACTGCTAGTTTAGTATAAATGTTTATGGCCAAGCCACTTTTCATGTTTGCTATCCCCTAATAGGGAAGAAGTGCCACAAGCTATATCTGAAAGCTTGAATCTTTTTCTAATAAATGGTAGTTAAACAAAGTTAACTACCATTAAATATTAGTTAATGTAGTTAAATATTACAAATATTTAAAAATGAACAAACTTATTCATCCAAGATAATAGCAAACAAAAATCAAAGAAGCTACGCAGATTAGAATACAGAAAAAGACATCAAAGTAAATGAATTCTCTCACTGGAAATGGGATAGCTCATTGGAAACAATGGAGAGAAAGGAGGGTGGGGGGAGATCTCACCCAAGGGGGAAATTCTCCAAAGCCTCTAGTGTAATAAGCTGGAAATAAGGGCATACTTGATGCACCAAGTCCTTTACATGTCAGATTCTTCCTATCTTTCTCTTCCAGAGTCTGAAGACAGTATGAGACTTCCAGTATCCTCTTAGTACCCTGTCTAGAAGCTAGAAAAAGAATCTCTCCTCTCTCAAGGTCTCAGAAACTCTGCCCCTCCCATAGGCAAAATATCATTTTTTGTCCAATGAGAGAATCCTTTGTACATATGCCCACTCTTTTTACATTTCTCCCCTGAATGAAAACTTTTTGTAGTCCCATTTTCTTTTTCTTTTTTTTTCCCTTTTGACAGACTTACTAGACTGAGAAATCAGGGAAATGTTGTGGATGTCATGTACATAGATTTTTATGACAACATTTGATCCAATATCTTGTGTGATTCTTGTGGAAAATACAGAAGCATGTAGGTTAGATGGTATTACAGCATTTGTAACTTGTTAAATAATTGGAACTGAATGGTAGTTCATTGTCTTCAGTGGACTGACCTAGAGATCTGTGCTTGATCCTATGCTGTTTTAATTTTTAAATGAAAAGCATTTAAATGAAAAGGCATAAGCTTTGTGCTTATCAAATATTCAGATAATCACAAATTTGAGAAGAATTAATCAACAGGATGACAAAGATGATAGAAAAATATTTGGAAAGGCTATAACACTTGGCCAAAATCAAATAAGATGAAATTTAATAGGATTAAATGTAAAATCTTACACTTGGGCTAAAATATAATCTTCACAAGAACAAGATGGGGTCATATGGCTGGATAGCAATTCATCTGAAAAAAATGTGGAGATTTTAGTAGATTTCAGTCTCACCATGAGTCAATAGTGGGATAAGATAGCAGAGAAATTTGGTAGCATGTTAGACTCCACTAAGAGAGAGAAAACCTTTAGGAACAAGGAAGTGAATTATTCTGCTGCTCTAGTAAGACCACATAAGAAATACTGTACTCAATTCTAGTTGCCACTTTTTTTAAGAAGGAAATTGATATAAAACAACTGAAAGCATTGGGAATGTTTAATATGAGGAATAGAAGAATCAGGGAGTATATTATAGCCGTTTTGAAATATTTGAAGGGCAGTAATAATTAAGAGGGCATAGAATTATTCTGTTTGGTGACAGAGGTAAGAACTAGGATCTATTGGTAGAAGTTAAATAGAGAGAAATTTAAGCTCTCTATTAGGAATAACTTTTAAGTAATAGTAACAATAATAGGTGACAGTATTTTAAAGGTTGTAAAATATTTTACAAATCTCAGTTAAGTCTCACAACAACCTTGGGAGGTAGGCACAAAAGGTAACAATAATTAGAGTACTTGTAGGTTCTCCTTAGAAAGGAAAACAAAGGAGGTGGCAAAGTTTATTCCATTGTATGGCCAAAGGCAATAAGAAATTCAATTTCATGATGTAATTAGTTATCTTTCCTTTTAGTGCTTATGCAGTGAGCACAGACAAAAAGATCACCATTTGTTGAAGAATCGAGAGGGAGAGAAATTCAACAAAGATTAGGGTAAGAATCTCCATAACCAAATCATCATATACTTAAATACTTTATGGCAATAGTGCAAAATTAAGCAAATGGGAGGATAGAGAAAATCCATTGGAAAATAGGATCGAGATTGAGAAACAAAGATGCCAAATGAGCTGGATCAGTCCAAGAGCACTGATAGTTAAAGCTAAAAATTTATTAATTTGTTGATATTTTTATATTGCTCGTAATTATCAATGACAGAATCACATGTTCAAACTCTAATGCTCTAGTCGTAAAGAACTATACAAAGTAGAAATGGTGCTTACAAAGACAAAGTTGAAAAAGTCAGCTACACTAGACCAAGTGCCTACACACAGAATAACTCTGCAGAGATTTGCTGCAGAGGAAGTACTACACTCCTAAAAGTAGTGAAGGATTGCTTTAGTAAATAATTCAGGGCAGAAAAAATAATGGAAAAATTAAGTGATATTAATAACCAGAAAGAGGTGATTAAGAGATCAACAACCACTAATCACTATGCCTACTTTCACATCTTTATAAAAATCCTTATATGTATTTCCATACATAGCAAAATTATTCTTGATAAAAATACGAGAAGTGGATAGTCAGGCTTTTAGCCAAATGGTACAGTGGATTGAATTCTGGGCCTGGAGTCAGGAAAACCTGAGTTCAAATCCAGTCTCAGACAT
>CM053627.1:142851422-142911865 GCA_028646595.1 Phalanger gymnotis | reverse complement strand
ATTCTCTCTTTTGACCCTGTACCTCCTCAAAAGTGTTTGCTTCTGATTATCCCCTCCCCCAATTTGCCCCTCCTATCATCCCCCCTCTCTTATCCCCTTCCCCCCTACTTTCCTGTAGGGTAAGACAGATTTCCATACCCAACTGAGTGTGTATGTTATTCCCTCCTTAAGTGAAATCTGATGAGAGAAAGGTTCACTCATTCTTTCTCACCTTCTCCCCTCTTCCCTTCCATGGTAAGAACTTTTTCTTGCCTCTTTTAAGTGAGATAATTTACCCCATTCTATCTCTCCCTTTCTCCCTCTATCAGTATATTCCTCTCTTACCCCCAATTTTAGTTTTTTTGATATCATCCCTTCATATTCAACTTGCCTGGGAGCTTTCTCTCTCTCTCTCTCTCTCTCTCTCTCTCTCTCTCTCTCTCTCTCTCTCTCTCTCTCTCTTTCTCTCTCTCCATATATATATACATATATATTTATATACACACATATATACATATACACACATACACACACACACACACACATATACATATATATAAGTTTATGTGTGTGTGTATATATACACATACATACATACATATATACCCTCCAACTACCCTAATACTGAGAAAGGTCTCATGAGTTACAAATATCATTTATTTTTCCATGTAGGAATGTAAACAGTTCAACTTCAATTAATCCCTTATGATTTCTCTTTCCTGTTTACCTTTTCATGCTTCTCTTGAGTCTTGTATTTGAAAGTCAAATTTTCGATTCAGCTCTGATCTTTTGATCAAGAATGCTTGAGAGTCCTCTATTTCATTGAATGTCCATTTTTCCCCCTCAGTTTGTCTGGGTAGGTGATTCTTGGTTTTAATCCTACCTCCTTTGACCTCTGGAATATCATATTCTAAGCCCTCTGATCCCTTAATGTAGAAGCTGATAAATCTTGTCCTCGCTAAATCTTATCCTGGTTTTGTTTCCAAAATACTTGAATTATTTCTTTCTGGCTGCTTGAAATATTTTCTCCTTGACCTGTGAACTCCAGAATTCAACTTTACTATTCCTAGGAGGTTTCCTTTTGGGATTTTTTTCATGAGGTGATAGGTAAATTCTTTCAATTTCTATTCCCCTCCTGCACTGCCCCCCCTGCCCCCATTCTAGACTATCAGGGCAGTTTTCCTTGATAATCTCTTGAAAAATGTCTAGGCTCTTTTTTTGATCATGGCTTTTAGGTAATCTGATAATTTTAAAATTATCTCTCCTGAATCTATTTTCCAGGTCAGTTATTTTTCCAATGAGATATTTCACATTGTCTTCTATTTTTTTCATTCTTTTGGTTTTGTTTTATAATTTCTTGATTTCTCATAGAGTCATTAGCTTCCATTTGCTCCATTCTAATTTTTAAGGAAATATTTTCTTCAGTGAGCTTTTGGACCTCCTTTTCTATTTGGCCAGTGCTGCTTTTCAAGGCATTCTTCTTCTCCTTGGCTTTTTGAACCTTTTTTGCCATTTGGGTTAGTCTATTTTTTAAGATGTTATTTTCTTCAGTATTTTTTGGGTCTCCTTTAGCAAATTGTTGACTCGGTTTTTCATGATTTTCTTGCATCACTCTCATTTCTCTTCCCAATTTTCCCTGTATTTCTCTTACTTGATTTTCCAAATCTTTTTTGAGCTCTTCCATGACTGGAGACCAATTCATATTTTTCTTGGAGGCTTTGGATGTTGGAGCTTTGACTTTGTTGACTTCTTCCAGTTGTATGTTTTGAATTTTTCACTGAAGTAAGATTGTATAGTCTGAGGTTTTTTCCCTGCTGTTTGGTCATTTCCCTAGCCAATTACTTGTCTACTTAACTTTTTGTTAAGATAGGGTTCTGCTTCCAGTATGGAGGGTGTACTGTCCCAAGCTTCAGGGGTTTTGTGCAGCTGTTTTCATAGATACTTCTGGGGACCTATAAATTTTCAGTTCTTCCAGGGTGGGATGATCAAAGTAAAAGTGTACTCCTCTCCTGGCCTGACCTCTGGTTTGTGACTGACCACAAGGACTCTTTTCTGCCTTGGAACTGTGAGGAGGATTTCCTCTCTACAGCAGCCACAAGTTCTGCCACACCAGTGGTCCTCCTTGCCCCAGGACTGCAACCCAGGTCCAAGCATGGACGAAACAAGAGAATCTTGCCTCAGTACCAGCAAAGAGATCATTGAAATCCCCTTCTGATCAGCTGCTTTATCTCTCCCCCGCCACCACTCTCTGTGGGCAGAGAGTTCCAGAAGTAGCTGGGGCCCCTATCACTGCTCCCACTGCCACTGTTGCCCCAGGGCTGGGACTGGACTACCCTTCTCTTTCAACTAGGTCCAACAGACCTTTCCTGCTGACTTTGTAAGTTGTCTTTGGCATTTGTGGATTGAGAAGTGTGGAAACTGCCACAGCTTCCAGTGATTCACTCCCCTGAGGCCTGCTCTGGGTTTGTCCACACTGGACTGGGCTCTTTCCCAGTCCTGCGCAACAGACCTTTCCTGTGGACCTTCCAGGTTGTCTTGGCCTGGAAATTTGTTTCATTCTTTCATTTTGTGGGTTCTGCTGCTCTAGAATTAGTTCAGAGTCATTTTTTACAAGTATTTGGAGGGGTTTGGGGGAGGGCTCAAGCAACTCTCTGCTTTTACTCTGCCATCTTGTCTCCACCCCCTAAAAGGGTTTTTTAAGGGGCAAAATGAGACAGAATAAGAGAGGGAGAAATAGAGAGAAAGAAGGAAGTAAGAAAGGAAGGAAGGGAGGTAGGAGAAAATAAAAGGAGGAGGGGAAAGAATGAAGAAAGAAAAGCAGAAAAGGAAGGAAGGAAGGAAGAAACTTTTTGATACTTTTGTCTTTTGTTTATATTTGTATGTATGTGTTTGTGTGTAGTAAGGTTAAAGGTGGGAGGAGAGTTAGTCAAGAAACTTCTGATTACCTAATTTCTTCTCCCCTCTCCCCTACTCCCAGGCTAGTTGAAGAAATCAAAGAAAGGGAAGGCAAAAGAGATAACAAGATGTTAATGTATTAAATAAAGCTCAAAGATATGTCAATACTCTGTCATCTCTTTATGAAGTGGAAAGAAATTCTCATGGAATTAGAGAACAACTACCTATTAGATAACTAAGGAGGGTCTTGTACCTGTGTGATGAGGAAGAATCTCTTATTTGGCTACTGAGATGGAAGAGCTGATGACTCAAGGTGAACTTTTAAAAGGGTATATAGCTTCAGGTTAACTTGTCCACAGCTTTCTAGGTGACAAGATATGGGTTCATTGAGGGGTAAAGAAGTCTAGTTCTTTATTCCAATATCATGGTGACTCCACTATTAGTCACTATTAACCCAGCTTATGCTGGGGGTCCTTTACAAACTATACCCTTTCGTATTTTATATTTGTTCTCCAATGATAGATGACTATCCTGGGACAGACATGCTCCAAGGACCATGTGACTTTGGAAAATCTAGAGGTCCTTCCAGATTGATAGAGATTGATGTTTGTAGCTGAACAAAACAATGTACCTACCAGAAGTTCAGGAACTGATGGCAGAGGAAATACTTTCGTTGGAGAGAGTAAGAGCAAAAAAAGCAGTTTTAGCAAAAAAGATCAAGCCGGGTTGTTGCTTGGACAGTATCTAATGCTGGAGTAAAATGTAAAATGCCTGAATAGCAATATTGTCAGAATACTATTTGGTTTGGTCTCAACTGATCATAATGGTAGTTATAAAATAAGTTATTGGATGCTATTTTAATTCTGTTAATGAGCACTTTGATCTTTATACTTATAATTTTACTCTGTTTGAATAAACTACTTGGATAATACCCAAGACATGTTTGTACATTGAGAACCTGCACTCTTTTTCCTTCTTTCAGAGGAGGCCTTAGATTTGAACAAAAAATATCATGAAATTTTCGTGTGCCAATGAGCATGAGAGTGGGTAGCCTAATACTGTTTCCCTGAACTGTACTTTATATAGGACCACATGTCAAGGAATAGAACAGGGAGGAATGGGTACTCCAGCTCCTGTACTCCCAGCAGTAGTGCCTCTATGTTAGATATTCCACAGCTTTTGGCAACTTAATGTCTCTCAATCTGGCATTGGTATTCTAAGATTTCACAGAACCTGGAAAATAGAAAAGTTTCCTGGTAATATAAAGGCATAGCATCCCTGAATATGTAGCAAGACCTCAGATAATTCACCTTGGGGGAGAAGGGAACTTTAAAGAAAATCATAAATGTTTATTCATTTGTCAAATATTTATTGAACTTATGTGTCAAACATTTACTATCGCCAGGTACTATGTTAGGTCCTGTATTTAGTATAATATTTAGCTTGGAGCAGATAATTTTTGACAATTGCCTTAATAAAAGTTCAAATATATAAACCTTTAAAGATGGTGTTTCCAGTCTGTAAGAGGAGAATAATTTTATATATAGACACTACTTATTATGTAGATAAAATTCCTTACATCAGATTTATATTTTTTTTCCTTTATGGATTTTTTTATGAAATGTCTTTGGTTTTGAGATTCACATCCTATTCAGCTATTTGGGAAAATATTTTGTAGCTAACTCATCCTGGCAGGTCCATCAGGATGCAGTTTTCTTTCAAATTAGATGTTCCAGGGAGGCCATGCTAAGGTTCTTTTATGGTCAAAGCAGCCAATTGGTAACACCTGCCCTGATCATTTTTCAAGCCAAAATTGTTTCTTCCATGCTTTATGGCACAGAGTTCCACGGTTTCAACTGAGTACTAGTTGAAGTGCTTGAGCAGATTCTAAAGCTCCTTTTGGAGAACAATTTTGGCCCTATGGTGGGGGCCCGCCTCCCCACAGAAGTGAGATGGCCCTCCATCTGGGCGAGAATACAAGTCAGCCTCCTAAATTTTCACAACAGAATGTCAACTCTGCCTCCCACATGTCTGGTATCTAAAGCATATGGATTCGACTTTAATCAACAACACAGAATATCAGCTCCTCAAGCACTCATCAGAGACTTTAGCCAAGAATTGGCCATGCTCCAGCACTTGCTGAAAGCTTGCTTGAGACGTCTGATGTTTGAAAGAGGCCGCCTAATGGGTGTGATTACTATCCTTCCTCTATATTCTGTAAAGTCTATCTCCATATTAATTTAGATAATTGGAAACTATATACCTGGACCATGTTGTCTTAGCTCCCTAAAGATGTATCTTCCCTAAGTTATTTAATATTATGCAAGAAGACTTTATATGGAGTCAATATAATAAACATTCATTTGAAGAATGTTTCTCTACTTTTGGCAGGGGCTGAGTTAGAGACATTGTCTAATATGTTACCCAAAGTCCCTCTTACGAGGATCTGCACAATAAATTTTTCTTGGAATTCAGTGCCAGGAAAGTTTATCCCTCCAGAACTCATATCAGACAATAAGAATTACATAGCCGAACATGTTTCCATTTATATCCTAGTTGCCAGGAAGCTAAGAGCTAAATGCAGCATTCAACTACAGTTGCTAATTCATCCTAAGTGCTTGGTTTGATGATTTCTGTGTTCTGTTTGACATTTTTTTATTCTGTCTTCATTTTGAATATTTTTATTTTCTGTTTTATGTGTGTAGCTTTGGAAGCCACCTCTGAAGTTCTTGGGGACAAGGTAAGGTACTACTCTTACTTCAGAACTTTGGCATAATCCATTAATTTGTGGAGGTGGGGAATTGTCTCCAGTAAAGGTCGCAACCCTTTCTATGTCTTAGAAGAGAGTCTTTTCAATTGTTGTAGCCAAAGGAATTCATCCATTGGTGGCCAAACCTCTGGGGGTGAGGGTCTCTCAACTGAGACTGGTCTTCCAGATCATATAGGTAGGACCTGGACCTGAAGCCTGTCTTGCTTCGTTGGAAAGACTTCAAGTCTAGGGCACGCATTCTGACATCATGGTAGCATAGTAGGAATAAATTTAAAGTAGCCAAATAAGATTTATTTTTTAAAGCACACTTGGAATTTTATCTACCTAGGGAACTCCTAGTGAGGAAACTCCCCTCAGCCTTATACCTACTTTGCAACTTAAAATCTTAAAGAATTGTCTGGAGCATTTAGTGACTAAATGACTTGCCCTGGGTGCCATAGCCAGCATGAGACACAGGAGTCTCTTGGACCTGGGTCTTTCTAACTCTGAAGGCAGCTGTTTATCCATGATGCCACATGCTCTCTCTCTCATAATGAGATTTAATTTTCAACTCAAATTCACTCACAATAAATTTTTTAAAATTCAATTTTATTTAAAAATTTTTAATACTCTCCCTTCTGCTTCCACCCCCCCACTCATCGATAAAAAAAGAAAAACAAATATGTACGTAAATAAGTCTAGTCAAATGAAATAAATTATTTCCTTAACCATGTTCAAAATACATGCTTCATGCTTGGATCCATCACCTCTTTACCTGGAGTTGGATAACATGCTTCATCGAGAGTCCACTGGGACCATTGGTTCCACTGGACTCATATAATTTTGACGACTGTTTTTCCAATTCAGCTCAAACTAACAAACATTCATTAAGTACCTACTATGTTCCAGGCATTATGCTAGGTATACAAACATGAGATAGTCCTTGCCTTCAAGGAGCTTACATTCTCCTTGAATTGAATACACAGTAATTTAATACAAAGTAATTTCAGAGCAAGGAAGTCAATAATAATTGGTAGATTAAAGAAAGGTTGTCATGAGGAATGTACCTGAGCTGGTTTAGAGAACAGGAAATTTGTTTTGGAGATTGGGAAATTCTACAGATTTATAAAACACAGTGCTGTGCTGTTTAAAACACATTTTACTAACTAAGCTTATGTAAGGGTATCCTTATTTCATCTATTGCATAAGCTTGCTGGTGGGTCTGCCTGCCTCAAGTCTCTCCCTACTCTCATCTATCCTCCATTCAGCCACCAAAGTCAAAGTGATTTTCCTAAAGCAGAAGTCCAACCATGTAACCCCTTAACCCAGTAAACTCTAATGGCTCCCTATTGCACCAGGATCAAATACAAAATCCTCTGTTTGGTGTTCCATGACGTTTATAATCTAGCCCCCTCCTCCCATTCCAGTCTTGTAATACCATACTTCCTGACATGTACTTTTTGATCTATTGACACTAGTCTCCATGTTATTTCCAGCACAAGATACTCCATCTCTTGTTTCTGATCATTTTCTCTAGCTATCCTCCATGCCTGGAATGTTCTTTCTACTCATCTCTACCTAATAGCTTCCCTGGCTTTCATTACATTCCAATTAAAATGCCATATTTTACAGGAAGCCTTTCCCAATTGTTTTAAATTCTAGTGCTCTCCCTTTTTTATTTATTTCCTATTTATTCTTTATATAGTTTGTACATATTTGTTCGCTTATTGTCTCTCCAATTAGATTGTGAGTTCTTTGAGGGCAGGGATTGCCTTTTGTCACTTTTTTGTATCCCCAGTTCTTAGCACAATGCCTGGAACACAGGAGAAGTTTAACAAATGTTTACTCACTGATTCTTCTTAACTGCAATTCTATGACCAATGGTACAGAGCAGGGGCGGGGAACCTTAGGCCTCGAGGCTGAAGGTTCCCCACTCCTGGCATAGAGTCAAGATACACAAGGAGGTTATCACCTAGATAACTTGACGGAACAATAATAATGTCCTTAGTAATGAAAGAAAGTAGATTCAGATTAGTCATAATGTATCCACTTAAGTAATTTACTATAAGGAAAAGGAAGAAAATTCCCTTGGTTGTAGAGCAATGTTGAGTAAAATGCATTTGAGGTTAGTATTAGATTTATTTTGAGTTCATTTATTTTATTTTTCCCACTTGAGTTTTTTGCTCAGTGACCAATAAGGAAATTTATTATCAGCAATGATGTGAGAGGCTTAATATTAGGTGAAATTTTTGATACCGTAATAATTGAGTTCTCTCCAGGGATAGCTCAACACAGAGTTCTCATACCCTGGGTAGCTATGTTTTGACTTTCACATCAGTTGCATATAAGAAATCCTGCCCTGCACTCATGCCAACACTGACCTTGGAAAACCTCCTTCTACTAACTCTTTTCTGATTCCTGGAATTCCACTGTTAGAGGTTAATTCTTTAAGAAACTATCTTTTATTAAAATGCAAATACTTCTAGAAGGGGTAACATATATGGTAATAACTCACATTTACATAGCTATTTATATATTGCTTTCAGATTTACAAAGTGTTTAATTAAAAACACCCCTGTCAGTTACGGGTGGGTCTTATGGTATAGAAGTTGCCTTGTTAGCAAACCAAGTTCAAGAGTTTGAAAATTCAGCCTTCCAGAGAGAGAAATCAAGAAAAGCCCAGAAGCATTTTTATCATGCGCCAAGTACTGCATGCTAGAGACTGTGCTAAATTCTGGGGATACAAAGAAAAGCAAAAATAAAACAAAACAGTCCCTTCGCTCCAGGAGCTTACAGTCTAATGAGGAAGAAAATATGCAAATGTCTTTGTATAAGCAAGACATAGGCATGATAAATCAGAGAGAAATGAAAGGGGGAGGCGCTAGCACTGTGGAAGATTGAGAAGGGCTTCTTGTGGAAGACAGAAAGAAGTAAATGAGCATTTAAAACCTATCCTGTGCCTGGCCACGTTCTAAGCATTTCACAAATGCTTCATTTGATCCTCACAATAATTTGTATAGATACTATTATTAATGCCTATTTTTACAACTGAGGAAATTGGAGTGAACAGACCTTAAGTTAACTTGCCTCAAACCACATAGCTAGTAAGTTTTTGAGGCCAGATTTTAACTCGGATCTTCCTGACTCCAGGCCCAGTGCTCTACTCTTTGTGTCACTTAACTGCCTGACATTTTAGTTGGGACTTGACAGAAATTAGAGAAGCCAGGTGATGGAGATGAAAAGGGAGATAATTTCAAGGCATTGGGGATAGCCAGTGAAAATGCCCGGAGTTGGGAGAAGGACTAACTTGCATAAGGAACAGCAAGGAGGTCAGTGTTACCGGCCTGCAGTGTACATGGAAGGGAGTAAAGTGTAAGAAGACTGAAAAGGTAAAAATTGTCAGGTAATAAAGGGCTTAAAACTGAGGATTTGATCCTGGAGGTGTTAGGGAGTCATTGGAGTTTACTGTATAGAGAAATGACATGGACAGATTCGTGCTTTAGGAAGATCACCTTGGTAGCTGAGTGGAAGATGGATTGAAGTGGGCAAAGAATTTCTAGTAATTCTAAATTCATTTCCTTTTAGGAGGGTAAGACTCAGTATACAGGAGAGAAGATTGTGCCAACTATCTATGGGCTCTGAGGCATCCTTTGTTTTCTGCCTTTGTTTTACTTATGGTGAAAAAAAGTCTGCCCTATATCTATAACCACATCTATATCTGTATCTACATCTACATCTATATCTAGTTACCTTGAATACATGGGTATCTGGGAACTCTAAGTCTCATCTTTGTAGACACAAAAATAAGCTATCTCCTGTTGTTTCCAGAATAAATTTCTAGGTGGAGCGGTTTGAGGCACAAAAGTGAATTGAAATACTACTGCAAGACTGAACCCAGTCAATGTAAGCCCAGAACTTAAGGAACTGATCCACATATGGATTAGGAAAACCAAGGCTAAGAGGAATTAGGTGTCCAACACCTTTCTGTGAATTGGTGAAGATGTGATCCAGTGATAAATATTAATTTATAAGAATATTTGTTCCCTGCCTATACTTTCATCAAGGATGAACTCAATTTGTGGTTACCTAATTCTCAAAATGGCAAACTCTTCCAGTTTAGTTGTCAAGAAAACCCTAAATGGGGTCACTAAGAGTTGGACATGACTGATAAATGACTGAACAATAACAAACCTTTCATAAGGATATTTTATAGATGGGGGATTGGTTATACAAATCAGAAAGTGTTGTACTATTGGTCACTTTTTCTGGATTTAATAGACTTTATATCTTGCCTCTTTCAGATATCTTGTATATTAATCCCCTAAGACCCTCATAATTGTGTCATCTCAAGGACATATTTCATCTAATCTGGCTGATTTTCCTGTTTATATTTTCTTTAGTGCCATTACTACTTTCTTTTCTCTAATAGTATTTTATTTTTTCTGATTACATGTAAAGTTAGTTTTCAACATTTACTTCCAAATTTAGTTCCAAATTTATTTCTCTCTCTTTCCTCTTACCCCTCTCCAAGATGGCAAGCAATCTGATGTAGACTATACATGTGTGATAATATTAAACATATTTCCACATTCGTCAGGTTGTGAAAGAAGACTCAGAACCAAAAGGATAAAAACCAAGAGAAAGAGAAAAACAAACAAACCAGAGAAAGTAGCTTGCTTTTATCTGCATTCAGATGCCATAGTTCTTTCTGTGGTTGTAGATAGCATTTTCCATTGTGAGTCTTTTGGAATTGTCTTAGATGATTGTATTTCTGAGAAGAGCTAAATCTATCAAAGTTGATCACTGCACAATGTTACTGTTACTACATACAATGTTCTCCTGGTTCTGCTCACTTCACTCAGCATCAGTTTATGTAAGTCTTTCCTCGTTTTTCTGACATCAGCCCACTCATAATTTCTTATAGTATAATAGTATTCCACTACATTAATATACTAGAACTTGTTCAGCCATTCCTCAATTGATGGATACCACCTCAGTTTTCATTTCTTCACCATCACGAAAAGCTGCTATAAACATTTTTGTACCTGTGGGCCTTTTTCCCTTTTTTATGATCTCTTTGGGATACAGACCTAGTAGTGGTATTGCTGGATCCAAGAGTATGTTTGCATAGTGTTATAGGCTTTTGGGCATAGTTCCAAATTGTTCTTCAGAATGATTGGATCATTTCACAACTCCACCAGCAATGTATTAGTGTTCCAATTTCCCCACATCTTCTCCAACATTTATCATTTTCTTTTTGTCATATTAGTCAATCAGATAGGTTTAAGGTGGTACCTCAGAGATGTTTTAGTTTGCATTTCTCTCATCAATAGTGACAGAGCATTTTCTCATATGACTATAGATAGCTTTAATTTCTTCATTTGAAAACTGCCTGTAAATAGCCTTTGACCATGTATCAATTGGTAATGACTCGTATTCTTATAAATTTGACTCAGTTCTCTATGTATTTTAGAAATGAGATCTTTATTAGAAACATTGGCAGTAAAATTCTACCCCCCCCCCAGCTTTCTGCTTTCCTTCTAATTTTGGTCACATTGGTTTTATCTGTGCAAAAATTTTTAAATTGAATGTAATCAAAATTATCCATTTTGCATTTCATAATGTTCTCTATCTCTTGTTTGGTCATAAATTCTTCCCTTCTCCAGAGATCTGACAGCAGGTTGACTCCCAAATATTTTATATTTTCTACAATTATTTTAAATGGAATTTCTCTTTATGTCTCTTATTGCTGGGCTTTGTTAGTAACATATGGAAATGCTGATGATTTGTGTGGGTTTGTTTTATATCCCTCAACTCTGCAAAAGTTGTTCGTTATTTCAAGCAGTTTTTTAGTTGATTCCTAGGATTCTCTAAGTATACCATCATGTCATCTGCAAAGAGTGATAGTGTTGTTTCCTCATTGCCTATTCTAATTCCTTCAATTTCTTTTTCTTCTCTTATTGGTAAATCTAACATTTCTAGTACAATATTGAATAATAGTGGTGATAATGGACATCTTTGTTTCACCCCTGATCCAACTGGGAAAGCTTCTACCTTATCCCCATTATATCTAATGCTTACCGATGGTTTTAGATAGATGCTACTTGCCATTTTAAGGAAAACTCCATTTATTCCTGTGCTTTCAAGTGTTTTTTAATAGGAATGGGCACTGTATTTTGTCAAAAGCTTTTTCTGCATCTATCAAGATAATCATGTGATTTCTGTTGGTTTTGTTATTGATATGGTAAATTATGCTGATTGTTTTCCTCATATTGAACCAGCTCTGCATTCCTGGTATAAATCTCACCTGATCATAGTACATGATTCTTATGCTATACTGCTGGAACCTCTTTGCCAATATTTACAATTTTTCATCAATATTAATTAGGGAAATTGGTCTATAGTTTTCTTTCTCTGTTTTGGCTCTTCTTGGCTTAGGAATCAGCACCATATTTGTGTCATAAAGGGAATTTGGTAGGACTTCTTCTTAGCCTATTTTTCCAAATAGTATATATCAGATTGGGATTAATTGTTCTTTAAATGTTTGGTAGAATTCATTTCTGAATCCATCTAGTCCTGGGGATTTTTTATTAGGAAGTTCATTGATGGCTTGTTCAATTTCTTTTTCTAAAATGGGGTTATTCAGGTATTTTATTTTCTCTTCTGTTGATCTGGGCAATTACTATTTTTTAAATATTCATCCGTTTCACTTAGATTTTCAGATTTATGGGCATACGGTTGGGTAAAATAGCTCCTAATTACTGTTTTAATTTTCTCTTCATTTGGTGGTGAATGCATGCTTTTCTTTTTGATGCTAGTAATTTTATGTTCTTCTTTCTTTTTTTAATCTAATTAACTGAAGGTTATTTTAAAATATAAAAACCATTCTTAGCTCTCAGGTCATAGAAAAACAGGTTCCTATATTTGACCCTCATGACATAGTTTGCCTATGGCCTAGAAAATAAAGACTTCAGGGGATGTGATATGATGACTATTTTCGTATATTTAAAGGTAAATCAGGTAAAAGGTCTATTATTTGTTCTTCTTGGTTGCAGAGGGCAGAATTAGGTCCAAAGTCTCAGGAGGACAACTATTTCAGCTCAATATAAGGAAGCATTTTCTGATAATGAAACCTGCTCCCAAATAAAATGGATTGCCTTGGGAAGTAGAAAATTCCCCATTACTTGAGATCTTCAAAGAACGGTTGATAATTTATGGATATGTTGTCAGGAACATTCATTATTTAAGTAAAGGTTTGACTTCTGAGTTCTGTTCCAACTCTAGGATTCTGTGAAGAACATGGTCATATAATTCTTCAACATCACTAATAAGATTTAATCTTGCTCCTATACATCTGCAAATATTCACTACTGATACATCAAGACAGCCCTGATTTTTGTTTACTCATAATTGGTGACACATCAATTATTAAAGTATTGTCCATTACACTTTAAGAGAATGATTTATCAGATGCTTTTTAAATGACCTAGTTGAGAACAACTCCCGACTCTCTTCACAATAAAGCATATAATTAGAGAAATTTGATTAGAGATGGTGAGAATAAGGAGAAAGAAATACAGGGCTAAGAGAGTTTAAAGAAGGTAGACTAATATGGAGTGCTGTGGTGAAGGATTCTGGGAAATGGGGGGGCATTCTGAAAACACGGTGAGAAATGTCAAGAGGGAGAAGGATGCTAAAAGACAAGATGGACACAAAAACTTGATCCTACTTTATTACTTTACTGAGGGTCAGGAAGGCATTGTGGACTTGAGTGAGCTACAAAGGATGGGCAGGGTTTCTAATGACAGGAATAATAGTCACATCAAATAGAAATAAACGCAAAGACAAAGTTATAGATTTAGGAAATGGCAGGATAGTGATGGGATGGGGGTAGAACTGACAAAAGAATGAAGAGGCTGGTTTGAATAGAGGTCATATTAAGGGAGAAATACTAGATAGGGCCAGCCCTGATAAGAGATGTGTCCCACAGCCAAAGCCCTCACAGTACTGTATGTAAGTAGGATTATCTTCCAGGATGGTAAGGAAATGCATTCATGGGTCTGTAGCTGCTAATAAGGTAAGAACTCTAGTTACACAAAGTGTGGGTATTGCTTATTCTGGTCTATACGGGACCCTTCTAAGCCAGTGTGGTACAGATTTAGATCTGGAAAAGACCAGCCCAAACTCCTCATTTTTAAATGAAACTGAAACTGAATCCAGAGAGTGTAGCTTGCCCAAGGTCACACAAGTAGTAAGTTTCAGAAAGCTCACTTCAAACCTCATACTACCAAGTCCAAAGTTCTTTCTATTCTACCAACTGCATCTCTGAAAAAGAACTATAGGTTTGAGTATAGGCTCTGTCATTTGCTAGTTTTGTAATCTTGAATGAGTCACAATTTTGATGAACCTCAGTTTTCTTGACTGTAAAATAGAGATGATAGTCACCCCATTTATCTCACAGGATTATACTTGAGGATAATTTGTAAACATTTACACAGTGCTTACTTACTATGTACCAGGAACTGTACTAAACACTTTACAATTACTATCTCATTTGATTTTTCACAACAATTCTGGGAAGTAGGGACCATTATTCTCCCCATTTTACAGAAAAGGGCACTGAGACGAATAAAGGTTAAATGACTTGCCCAAAGTCACAAAGATAGTTAAGTGCCTGAGGTCAATTTCAAACTCAGGTCTTCCTGACTCCAGGCTTGATTCTCAATCCACTGTGCTGCATAGCTGCCTATAGAGTATTATAGAAATTCAACTTAGTATGTTTTGATCATTCCAGGGGAGTCTTAGGGTATTTAGACCTAGTGTCTGCTCAAGAATTTCCTGGACCAACTTACTGGCCCAGTGAAGAGTGAATGGCTTCATTCTGAAACCTCATGTTCCCTGCCAAATCTCCAACATTCCTCTGTAGAGCAGCTATGCATTTCTTCAAGACTAACAACTGGATAGTAAGCCCTTGAGTGAAACTGAGGCTTCTCTGAGTTCCTTTATCATTGGTGGAATTGTGAATTGATCCAACCATTTTGGATGACAATCTGGAATTATTCCCAAAGAGTTATTAAACTACTCATACCCTTTGACCCAGCAATACCACTACTAGGTCTATTTCCAAAGATGATTAGGAAAAAAGGGAAAGAACCTATATGTTCTAAAATGTTTATAGCAGCTTTCTTTGTGGTCTTCAAAAGAAATAAAGAAATTTACATGATAATTTTGTTGTATATTTAAAAGAATAGCAAGTTATATACAGCAAATTTGCAGTTTCATGTGCAATTATCTTTTTTATTGTACTATGTTATGGAAATGCTTGCTTTATTCCATAAATTTAAAATAAAATAAAATTTAAAAATAAAAGATTAAAGAAGGAGTAATGGCTAGGGAAGCTTATAATAAATAAATATCTCAAAAAATTAGTGCAATTTTAAGCTATAACAATTTCAGATGCATAAATGTTACAACGTTATAAAAAGACATCATTTTAAGAGTTAATTATTTAATTTTTTAAAATATTGAAGCATTTTTATTGGAATGTAAGTTAACCACTATCTTATGCTATATATCACACTAGTTGATTTTGGAACTTTAAAACTTTCAAGTGTTGCTCAACGTCTGAAAGGATTGCATTTGTAACTGTAGTCTTATAATCACATAAAAAATGAAATTTTGATGCATACACAGTAGTTTTGAGGTGGCCCACAAGAAAAAAAAACAGCATTATGGAGTTCGATCAGGTGATGAAAGTGGCTGAGGAAGACAACCTCATCTACTGATTCATGGATCTGAGAAGATGTCATCTAGAAACTGTTACATATATAACGCACAATGACAGGGTGTCTTATCTTGCTAAAACTAAGATTAAAAATCTATTATTCAAAATTCACAAGATTATGTTACAAGAAATAGAAATAATTAAAATTTCAAGTGAAATTTTTGTAAGTTTGTAGCATTTATATTTCTGACATTATTAAAAACTTAAAATTGCACCAAGACTTTCAGGTCATGCTATAGTTTCATAGCACCATAAGTGTTTTCCTCTGTTTCTAGGAACAGTTAACCTCATGGCTGAAAGCTGATGTAGCACTGAGTTCTCTAGTGGATAATGCCAAATATTGATCCAAAGAAATCTGTATCATGTATGGTAGTGAAATTTCTTTTTGGTGTGTTAAGCAAGTAAATTTAATGTGTGAGAAAATAGAAATTTACAAGGCCATTTTAACAGTCAATTTCAAGTGTTACTGTGCTTTAAGAAATGACTTACAAAGTTTTGTTGGTTCAAAATTAGTGTTTTGGGACATTAAAGAAATCCCATACAAATTGCCTTTTATTTCATGTAGAAAACTAAAATGATTTATCTCTTCACATTGGGATATAAGCCAATATTCCTCTTAATTATAAACATAAAATATGACTGGGATAAATCTCTGAGCTACTCTGTAGACAAATGAGGGCAATGGATTTGAAAGTGAGGCAAGTAAATAAAGTAAATGAGATTTTGGATATATAAGTCTGTGGGATAAGAATAAGGAGGATGAGGACAGTCACAGGACACATAGCATGGTTAAACACTTATGTTTGAAATATTCTGTCCTTATGTATGTCGTAGAAGGGAACAAAGTTACACATGTGACAACAGTGGTTATAATTTTTGTTGGTCGAAAAGATTATTAATATGATTGAAAAACATACTAGTGTAATATGTCTCCTGATACTTCTTTCCCATTTCACTGTCTTTAACATGAGAGTTCTCATCCTTAATTTCTGTTGTCAAAGGGAAAGCTTGTGAGAACTTTTCACTAAATTTATGTGAGAGAAGTCTAGATAATAAGTCTAGCTGATTTATACTTCTGGCTTTATGTAGTGTGAGTTGTGAAATGTTCAATGGTATCCTTAATAAATGACATTCTGAAAGCTAATAGTATTTAAAGGAAAGGTAAGGTAGAGAGACCACAGGGGTGGGTGTTATCTTATATTCATTTTTGTACAACTGAGACGTTGTGTAGCCTACTCTTTGATGATGAATATAATGGAACAATGCCCACTTGAATTCCAGCCTACCTTAAGGTCTTCAAGGTATGTTAGGACCCCCAGAACTCTAGAGACCAATACTTCCTTATTTTCAGTCCAAAGGGTTTAAACAGCTCAGTGAGGGACTCTACTCTGGTTCTGAAGTGTCCTCTTGGATAAGTAGGTAAGTGACAATTTATCTCAATCCACCATACAGGCTGTTCCAAAAGTCTTAGTGCACTTTTAGGCTATTAAAGTTTTAATGCTATTAGAGTTTAAAATTGCACTAAGACTTTTGGAACACCCCGTATACACAGCCTTCCTCAGACAATGCTTTGCATACACATATCCACCTGGACACCAGAGCCTGGCCAGGGCAGGTATATTGTCATTTGCCTTGCCTGCAGACCCCTCCCGCACCCCAATTCCACCTCCTGCTCTCAGGCTGGAAACAATAACAAAATTAGTATTACAATTTCTACTAGGAAAGGTATGGCAATCAACTCTCTTAGGGCTTGATTCATAATACTTGTGACTACCTAGACCAAAATTACCTTCTCTGGCCATCACTCTCATATATAAGTTGTCTCTCTTGATAGAATGTAAGCTGCTTGAGGCAAAGGACTGTCTCACTTTTGTATTTGTATCTCTAGCACAAAAAGGTTGCTAGATAGTATAGTAGGTAGAGTGCTGAGCTTAGAGTCAGGAAGACAAAAATTAAAATCTGACTTCAGATATTTATTAGCTGTGTGGCCCTGGGCAAGTCACTTATCCTGCTCGCCTCAGTTTTCTCAACCATAAAATGTGTTAATACTACCAATTACCTCCTAGGGTGGTTGTGAAGATCAAATGTGGATAATAATTGTAAAGCACTTAGCACAGTGCTTTTCACATAGTAGATGCTTTTTAAATTCTTCCTTCCTTCCTTCCTTCCTTCCTTCCTTCCTTCCTTCCTTCCTTCCTTCCTTCCTTCCTTCCTTCCTTCCTTCCTTCCCAGAATCTAATGCCTGGCACAGGGTAGGAAAGTTATATATATATGTATACACACATATATTTAAATACACACACATATATATTTATATACATTTATATATGTATATACACATATATTTAAATACACACATATATATACATATATATATGTATAAATATATATAGTGTGTGTGTGTATGTGTGTTCTGCCAGAAATAAGTTGCATAAGGCTATTATTTTCAGTGTTAGCATTTCCTAGTGTCACAGTCCCTGAATGATGAGTCTTTTGCTACTGGATTCAACCATGAACTGCTTCCACAAATGCACCTTTATGACTCCTCACTGCCCTTTGTTCTCTGCTGATGCCCTTCCTTAATACAGCCTAAGGTTCCACTAGTTTTTGTAGCAGTTACATTACACTGTATTCTCAGATTCAGCTTGTGGCCAAATAAAAGCCTCAGGCCCTTTCCCCATGAACTTCTATAAAGTCAAGTTTCATTCAATCTGTACTTGTTCCTTTGATTTCTATGAATCTAAATTCAGGACTCGGCAATATGGTACAGTGGAGTCAAGAGGCCTGTTTGTCCTCAGGCAAGTTGCTCTGTCCCTCTGAATCTCCATATTCTCAGATGTAGCATGATTAATACTTATACTGCCCACTTCTGTTAGACTATGAGCTCCTCAAGGGCAGGGACCATTGCCCTTTTATATCTGTACCTCCAACACCTAGCACAATATCTGGCACTTGAGAAATGTTTGTTCATAGCTTGCTTCAAGGTCATGGGTTTGGAAGTAATTGTAGCACTAATCTAGCTAATTCCTTCATTTTATGGATGAGGAAATGGAGGCCCAGAAGTTAGGGGACTTGCTCATAGTCACGTAGGCGGTAAATGACAGAGTTGGGGTTTAAATCTGGCTCTTCTTTCCACTACACACTGCCTCATTCGCTCATGTGATCTGACTACACTACACCATGCTATTAAGTTCTGCATTTATCTTTTTAAAAATTAATGGCACAAATGCAGAATGGATTACATGTGAATGAAAGAAATCTTATGAATGATCCAATGAGAATATGTGTATAAAGTTTTTTTATAAACCTTAAAATCCTATATAAATTTAGTTGTTTTAATCATCATTCATACTAAATTTTGTCCTGCTGATTTCAGTTAGATTACATTGACTCTAAGACAAAAGAATTTATACGCACAAATGTAAAACTCTGCATTTCAGTTAAAAAAATGAACTGGTGAGTTACATGGTGTATATTTGGACAGCAGTACATGTGGAAAAGACTTGGGAATTTCAATGGCCTGTAAGACATGAATTAATAGTATAACATGGAGACAACAAAAAATTAATGTGACTTTTCACTACAATAAAGGATAATGTTCAGAATGCTGTCTTCTGCACTGGTTGGATACTTTAGGAAGGTTGTTAATAAATGCCACAGTGTCCAGAGGACTGTGACCAGGCTGAAAAAGGGACTCAAAACCATGCAATTCAACAATTCCAGGAAATGAAGTTGTTTTTGCCTACATTGGAAATAGATACAATACATAATGGTATGCTTTTGTGTGTTCCCATCAATGAGTAATTCTTCAAATTATAGATTTAGAACTAGAAAGAACCTCAGAGGTCAATAACTATTGCACCCCCATTTTATTGAGGAGAAAACTGAGACCCAGAATGGTTAAGTGATGCCTAAGGTCGTATATAGCATTAGTGTCATTGCTGGGATTTGAGCCTGAGCCTCACTCTTCACTACATCCCTCCCCCCTTCCTCCCCCACTCCAAATCCAGATTTTTTTTGTCATTATGCCATATTACACTCCCTCCCAGCCTTCCAACATTGTCTTACATTTATTCAGAGCACAACCCATCTATACTTCTTGTCCATATTCTCCTGTAAATCTTCTACATGAGTCTATGTAATAGGCTTTCTTGACGTTGTACAGAAAACAGCTGAACTCATGGGCAGTACATTGCTTAGCTTTCTCCAGCTGGCTACCCTAACTTCTTATTTGGCCATATATCTCTGAGAACATTTTTTTGCTGTTTCTCATTTTTTGATTCTTTGTTAATAATGTGTTGCATCCTTTTCATGTCCATCACATATCTTCTCCATTGCCCTTTCAGACATGATAGCTATCTAATTATTTGAAGAGCTGTTACACGGATTAGAAATTGTTGTCTTACTCTCAATGGGAAGAATTAGGAGAAATGGATGGGAAATGCAAAGAGGAACAGTTCAACTTCATAAATGAAAAACTTCCTAAAATAAGGCCTATCTGAAAGTGGAATGGACTGTTTCTGAAGAATGCAGATTCACCATTGCTGGAAGCCTTCAAATGGAATCTGGATGGCCAAACTTCTTAGGGACATTGTAGAATGCTCCCACTCAAGGACAGGCTCTAAACTATATGACCCATGAGATCCCTTCCAGAAGAAAACCTTCTAGGTTTTCCCTCCTAGTCTGTGTCCTGGTCATTCTTCTTCAATCATTGCGGATTTCCACAGGTCTCCCTGGACACCCCAAGTAATATTGGGTTCCTCTCCTAATCTGACCAGTTGTTGCAGCTCTTCTAGTGATTCAACTGCTCTGATAGTAAGATGGCAGAATAGGGATTTTCTCTCTTGAAGCCCCTTCATTCTCTTTATGGCTCAGATGTCTGTGCATATGTCAAATTCATTTATGGCCTTTGCTCTTTGTCTCAATGAAATATACTACCGAAGAGCAGCTTTTGCCCTGGGCCACAAGAGAACTAGCAATACTATTTGAAGATGGGGAGGCTGAAAACTGACCTTTACCCTGATATTCTACCTTCATCTCATCACTAGGACTGAACATCCCTTCCTATTACTGTCCCATCAGTTGGCAAGGCACTCCAATTGTCCTCAAATAACCTTAGATTCTTAGCAATGCTTCCAAGAAGTCACTCAATTATTTCTTTATGTTTGTGGTTCATGTTTGTTGGCAGTGTGTGTTGAGGAAAAATATTGGCTTTGGAGTCAAAATATCTGGGTTCAAAACTTAGCTCTGCCACTGTTACTTGTGTAATTTTGGAAAGGCACTTAATCTTTCTGGGTCTTGGTTTTCTCATCAGCAAATTGAAATTTTATTAGGAGACCTCTAAATCCCCCAAGAGTATAATTTTATGGATTTTAACCCACACAAGAGCTATTTTTCCATTTACCATCCAAATATATCACTCCAGACAAAGTGTTGACATTTATTTGGTTTCATAGTTAGCGCAGCTTTCTGTTTGTGGGGAACAGAATGTAAGTGTACAGATGTGACCACATAGCAGCTGGATTAAGTATTTTCAGTGGGCATACGATCATACCATCAGAGCTTTGTTTCCCCTTGTAACCATGTGTGCCTTCAGCCCAAGTTACCCTCCAACCTCCCATTCCTGTTATCTATAATTAAGACCCCAAGCATAAGCCCCTTTTTCGCCCTTTGGCTCTGTCTTTCAGAGCCTCAGGCAATGCTTCTAGGAAGAAGCCTGGGTTGGTGACCTTATGCCCACTCTTATGGTATGCCTCTTCATGCAATTATAGTGGCCTCCCCAAGAGCTATTTCCTCCTCCAGAAATAATCCTGGAATTTTAATGAAATTTCCTGCTTATCAAAGAATACTTTTTAATTTGAATGACAAGTGTGTTGCTTTCATGCCTATTTATTTAAACAACCTTAAAAAACATGTCTGTAAAGAAAACAAACAAAAAACTCCCCTAAAATATGCGAAGATTTTCCCCAAATTTCCTTCTAATAACCTAAATATGACATTAGTACTTCAATACTGTAAAGATTAGTGGTTTCATGGACGTGGGTATTCCTACCACTGACACAGATTGCAACCCCTCTGTGTTATAAGTATGACTTTGTCTATTGTAGCCTGACAAAATAAATCATGTAGTAGCTAATTCCCTGGTTATAAGCCTTGGAGAGGCTTATCATAACTTAACAATTCTGGTCCTTGGTATAATCCATCACCATGCCCATCTTCAAAGCATTTGCAATTGCTCTTCTAGTCCTAATCTTTGTCTGTCCCACATGATTGGATTGAAGTTCTTTTCATCCAAACACTTAACACCATTAACTTTCTTCAAAGCTCATCTCAAGGGTTATCTTCTCCATGAGGACTATATTGATTACGCTAGCTCCTAATGCTCTGCCCAGAAGTGACTTTGTATTTACAAATTAATAATAATAATAATAACATCATTTATATAGTATCTACTATGTGCCCGGATCTATACAAAATGCTTTACGTGTATCTCATTTTATCCTCAAAATCCTGGGAGGTACATGTTATTATTATCCTCATTTTACAGATGAGAAAACTAAGGCAGATTTACTCAGGGTCATGGAGATAGTGTTTGAGGTCATATCCGAACTCAGGTGTTCCTGACTCCAGGCCTTTCAGCACTCTGCTGTGCCGGATGCAAGCTCCTTCAGAACGGGACTGTTTGATTTTCATACTTCTATCTTTACTAGTCTGGTGCTTGACGTATTTAATGTATGTCTAATAAATGCTCCTTGATAAGGTAGGACCTGTAGAGCTTATATTCTTTTGGCTTAGTCTTCAAGAACCCCATGTTACCTCTATATCACAATGAGACATGAGAGGAGGATTTGAATGGAGGGACCATTGCATAAATACAATTCATTACCTAATGTTTTGTGTCATTGAAATGGCAGTTTATTGAGCTAATCCCAGTGGTTGTCATCAGGTAATAACAGAACTTAGGGCAGTGAGTAGTAGAATCAAAGAATCCTAGTATGATATCTGTTTCAAAAATCTCTGTTACCACTGCTTTAAGAAGAGACCCTAAGAGTTATAGTTGTAATTGCTGTCCTATGATGTGCTTCTCCCTTGGAATCAGGGAGAGTGAATTCTAATCTGTCAATATACATTTATTAAGCACCTACTATGTGCCAGATAGTGTGCAAAGTGCTAAGGACACAAAGATAGGCAAAAGACGGCCATTCTTCTCAAGAAGCTCACCGTCTAGTGGGCGAGACAACATGCACACAACTACATACCAACAAGACATAGAGAGAATAAATTGGGGATAATCTCAGGAGGAGGACTGGTAAAGGCTCTTTGAAGAAGGTGGGATTTTAGCTGGGATTTGCAGAAAACCGGGGAAGCCAGTAGGCAGAGATAAGGAGAGAGAGAATTCTAGGCATGAGAGACAACCAGCAAAAATACCCAGAGTGGGGAAATAGTGTATCTTGTTTGAGGAAGAGTAAGAAGCTCAGTTCTACTCGATCTCAGAGTACATGGGGGTGAATAAGGACTAGAAGACTGTAAAGATAAAAGGGGGACCATATTATGAAGGGCTTTGAAAGCCAAACAGAAAATTTTATATTTGATCCTAGAAGTGATAGGGAGCCACAGGAGTTTATTGAAAAGGAGGTGACATGGCTAAACCTGCCCTTTAGGAAGATCAGTTTAACAGCAGAATAGAGAATAAACTAGGGAGAAACTTGAGGCAGAGACACAAGCCAGAAGGTTACTGAGGAGAAGAATATATCTGCAAAGACAGTTTGTTATCCTGAGTGAACTAAATGGTATGGCACTGCATTTTCTTTTCTTTTTTAAAATTAGATTTATTTTATTGTGAACTTAAGAAATAAAACAGGCATTTCCATACATAGTGGAATAGAAAAAAAAATAACTGCAAATCTATTATGTACAACTCGCTATTCCTTTTAAATATATAATAAAGATATCATATAACTTTCTTTTTTCTCCTTTATTCTTCCTTCCCCTGTCCCTCCACCCTAAAGATGGCTATCATTGGATATAAATATGTGAATGTGTGTGTGTATGTATATGCAAAACCATTCTGTACATACTTCCATTTATCAGATCTTTCTCTAGATGCAGATAGTGTCTTCCTCCATATATCCTTTGTAGTTAATTTGGGTATTTATAATAGTCAAAATTCACTTTATTCAAAATTCAATTAAAATTCAATCAAAATGCAATTATTCACTCAAAGTTGTTCTTAAAACAATATTGTTGTTACTGTGTACGACATTCTTGCGGTTCTGCTCATTTAGCGCTTCATTATTTCATGCAAGGCTATCCATGTTTTTCTAAGATCATCGAGCTCATAACTTCTTATAGCACAGTGGTATTCCATCATAATCATATGCCATGCCACAAACTTGTTCAGCCATTCCAGAATTGACGGGAATTCCCTGCAATTTCCAGTTCTTTGCCACTACGAAGAGAGCTGCTATAAATATTGTAGAACATACAGGTTCTTTTCCTTTTTCCCTAATCACCATGGGAAACAGACTAAGTAGTGGTATTGCTGGTCAAAGGGTATAGGCAGTTTAATAACTCTTTGGTCATAATTCCAGATTGCTCTCCAAAATGGTTGGTTCAATTCATAGTTCCACCAACAGTGAATTAGCATCCTATTTTTTCCACATCCCCTCCAACATTTATCACTTTCTGCTTTTTTATCAAGTGTGAAGAGAAGTCATCTGCCATTACAATGAGGACTGCAATGATTTTAATAGGTAATATATTATAATTATCTTTGCATTTATTTTATTACTGATTTAATTATTAATGGATTATATATGTAACTTCAATAGTTAGTTCTAGGGAATTAAGGGATTTAATATGATTTCTATCTAATAGAAAGATATGAGTACTGTTGGGAAAGGAGATTATTTTATTAAATGAATAATATTTGATGAGCTGGGATGGGGGCTCTGAGAGAGCTAAATTGCAATCATATTAATAATGAAATACACAAATGTATCTCTTGATTGCTCTGGAATTTGAGATGATAAAATTAAATGCACAGCTAAATCAAGTAGCAGGCAGAGTGAGGTTGGTGACTTGTGTAACCTTGTTACATTTGGGAAGTCATCCTACTGACTGTTGTATACTAAACCAGAAAGGTATCTTAACAATAAGATAATTAAAACTCCTTATTTTACAAATGAGGAAACTGACACATGCAGAAGCTAAATGAATTGCCACAGGCCATAAAATAAGCCCATGATACGCTTTTCTTCAGGTATGATAGGATGAATGTCAGATATTAATGAAAAGATCTAGTCACTTATTTTAACTTTGCTATTCAAAAAGGCACTTTAAAAAAAGAATTAAATGAATTATATAACTTTTTTTCAAGAGAAGAATTAAAAAGTGAAATGCAATTAAAAACGACATTTAAAAAGAGAACATTGAGGTATTATGTAGTTTCTATCTTATTTAAACTGTTACTTTAATTATGACATGGCTCATCCTTCTGGGCACTCTTTCCAATGGTACAACTAAAATTCATCCTTTTTAAAAAAGCTATTCAATTATTTTCTCATTTCTCCTATAAATCTTTTAACATGCCCCTTTGACTAAACTTTAGGTTAAAAATCTACTAGTGTCAGAGGTTTTCCTGGGCTGTGCTCACTAAGAAATGTGATCTTTGGGGTCCATTTTTTACACCTACATCTTCGCTCTAATTGAGAGTCACAAATAGCAGTCTTTCCTCTTTCAACTATTGGATTTGCTCTCTCCAAATACCTAGTTTTAGGTAAGCCTTCCCTTTACCTTTTCCCCTCAAGCCATGACCTATATATGACCTCTGAGATCCATTCCAACTCTAAAATTTTATGACTCATTTCAAGGTTCTTTTTAATACAGACTCTTTCTTTCTTATCTCAAACTTGGTTTCTTAACAGTGCCTTGGCCGTTTTCCCTTCTGTCAAACTTTTAAACATGTTTTGAATACAGTCAGAGTATTGCAGATATAAAATTGGAAGAAAGTAGTCCAGAGTCCAATCACAGTTCTTCTTTCTTCCACCACCTCCTCACCATCAAACAGATGAAGAAACTCAGGTTAGTTTTGTTCAATCTGCTACAGTGACATAATTAGTTATCCAACTTCTTGACTTTCCAATGTCCAGAGTTTCCAAAACACTATCTCTCTTGAGTGGTATGTTTTTTGTCTTCTTTCTTTGTTGAGGTTTATTTAATGGAAAAGTTCCTGAACTTCTGGACCATCCTTTGTTTCTCCTTTAACCACAACTTAAGGGATTGGGGGATTCCTGTTGCTTTAGCTTGTGATCTTCAATACCTAGCGCATTCATCATTCCATCCCTTAAGTGTAATGATCTATGACAAGCTTCTATTGATTATATATCCACTCTTCAAGTGCAGATCTCAGTATCTAAGGAATCATGTCTTACCTACCTAGTCAGTGCCCCTTAGCCAGTCTAGAAATGCCCTTCCATTAATTAAATATCAGTACACTGCATTATTAATGATTAAGTTTGAAACTTTCAATAGGATCAATTTGAAGCAAACTTCCTGAAATTTTTCTTGCAATTTGTGTATTTGTAATCTGATAACCTTCTATTGCTTTTTGCCACCTTGCTAATGGATTAATGTTCTTCTTTGGATACTGTGGCCGTTTCTATATTCAACAATCTAGAAGTGATATAGCAAGTATCTGATAAAATATCACTTCCTTTCATATTTTACTCTCCTAATAAAAGTGTGTCTTATATGGCCTTATTAAAAAGAGAAGGAATGCTGAAGAACCAAATGTGATACTACTTGTATCTAATCATACTCTGAGATTCAAAAAAAGAAACAAATTTTTTCTCATATTAAAGTTTCTGACCAGGCAATTAAAAATATCCCATTACTCTAATAACATAGTATCATACCTTTTTTCCCACTCAAAGGGTAGAAATATTTCAAGCTTAAGAAATACAAACCGAAATTCAGAGTTCCTAAAATATTTAGAAGAGATAGCCAAAAAAGCCTTTTAAAATATTCCCTCATGAAATATGCCATATAAAAGATGAACAAAGAACAGTGGCATAGCATTTAAACCTAGGCATTTAAACATTATTTAATATAGATTGACTATTTATCAATCTAAGAATATTAGAAAAATTCAAGTACCTTTTGAGCATAAATTCAGAGGAAAGTCTGTTCCTAGAAGATGTTGTTTTCTATTCACTGAGAGGCTCTTGGCGTTGCTCAAGATACTCAATTAACCTTTTCACTATTTATAACAACCATGTGATTCTATGGAATTAGGAGAAACAAGGCAGATATAAATCCACAGATGCAGACTGGAATTCAGGTATATAGCATGAGTAAGGTCATTCATTCAGCAAGATAGTGTCAGAGCCAAATTTCTCATTTAGAGGCTTAACTATAGCCTAAATGAGTGACTTTTAAGTCAGCCTCAGATTCTGTTTATGGGTGTGATGTAACTATAAAAGCAAACCCTGTAGAGAAGATTTCAGATAGATAAATGCTTATATTAAATAGCATACATACACAAACATGACTCTGTAGTGCACTGCACAGAGGGAATCAAAAAGGCCTGTACACAAGTCTTTCCTCTAACATACTGGATATGTGATTACAAGCAAGTCAGTAACTCAGTGTGCAAAGCAACTATTAAAATTATAAATTACATTTGGGTTGCCAATGTGCATTCATGGAAGGGTTTTCCACATGAAACATTCCTCACAAAAAGGAAATCACAAGTATGGAACACACACACACACACAATCATAGGTGGAAGGTCACCTGAGCAGCCACCAAGTACAATCTACAGGTGAAAGGACTCCTCACTTTGGGCTATCTGAAAGTCAGCAGGTTCTTCTTGAAGAACTCCAAGGAGGCTAAATCCTACCCCTTTGTTTCAACAATCCGGCTAGTAGCTTCTGTGGGGGTGTAAGATCCACCTACAACCAGCACCCAGAAAGCTACCAACACATTGCAAAAGCATGGGTTCTTTTGATCTGCTTTAGTAAGGAAAGCAACGTTAAGGATAAATATCATTCACTTAGTTCAGGGGAAAAGACCAGCACCCTGAACTTCCGAGCAAATTACAAACAAATTACAAACATCAACAGACAGATCAAATACAGATTCATAGTTACCAACATCTAGGTTCAGCCCGGGATCTCATGAAAGGGGCTGGTCCAGACTCACGTGTGCCACCACTGCTGTGAGTCAGAACTCCAAAGAAGAGAAAGCCAACCCCTGGTTTTATATCTTTTTCAGGATCTGGGGTGAGTCACACATGTGACTCTGCCAGTGACCAAGAATCGTCACAAAGAGGCGGACTTAAACCCACGTGGTCTAAAAGCCTCTGCTGTCCCAAACATGTCACTCAAACTCATGTGTAAAGTAGGCCATCCCCTTAGTTAGCCCCACCTGGGGCCCCACCTTAGTTACTAATCCACACCCACATAGGTTTTACACCTAATAGGGGTTTGGGCCTGGGGCTTAGCACCTAGTGAGACTCAATGAAATACATTGAATTACTCAAAGGAAACAAAAGCCAAACTCTTCAAGGGTACTTGGTTGAACTAAGTGTTAAGAGCCCATTTTGCTTACCAACACATCCTTAGAGGTAGCTAATTCCACATATAGACAGCTATAATATTAAAGAATTTTTTCTCATACACACTGGGATATATTTACTTGCTTGCTAAGTTCTTCCAGTGGCTTCACTCTCTAAGGTATCCTTCTCCCATCTTATAGATAAAGAAGTTATATCACCACCTCCAAAACCAAGTAATAGTACTTTATTTTTCCCTCCTCCATTCAATCTTGTCAATGCTGTGTACGATACCTTGATCAGTTTCAATGCTCTGAGTCCTCTGAGGTATATAGTTTCAGAAATATAAGCAAGAGATGTCACCTTGTCTCCTCAGCAATTACATAGCCAAGAGAATAAACTGGAGACTGAGAAACAGAAGACAAGAAAATACTCTAGAAGCATGTCCACTAAAATATAAAGACACAAAGACTGTGGGAACAGCTTTTGTTGTTGAGTTATTTTCAGTCGTATCTGACTCTGTGATCCATTTTGGGGGTTTTCTTGGCAAAGATACTGGAGAGGTTTGCCATTTCCTCTTCCAGCTCATTTTACAGATGAGGAAACTGAGGCAATAGGGTTAAGTGACTTGCCCAGAGTTACACTAGTAAGTGTCTGAAGCTGGATTTTAATGCAAGTCTTCCTGACTCTAGGCCCAGTAATCTATCCACTACACCACCTAGCTGCTCCTTACTTAGCCTACTTCATTCGTATGTGAAAATCTTGATGAACCTAGAAGACACATCCCCTGAGAATTAGAAATTACAAAGGAGGAACTCTGAGGAAACCATGCCATTTTATCCTGATCTAGGACTGGTTTACTATGTAGTATGTATCCTTGATGCATCTTTGAATTAGATTAAACCAAAGATGCATCTTTATTCCCATGCTAAAGAGAGTATAACACTTTTTTCCTATACTGTGTAAAAAAATCCCAAGGTATTGATCACCCTGCCCATCTTAGTGAAATCTGAGTACTTGCTTCCTCTATGTTTAATGCAATCATTTAGTGCCAACCGAATATGTGTATGACGTAATTTTTATTTATCCTGAGATTAGCTGGCACCCGAAATTATCTAGGATCATAGTGACTGGAGTTCAAAGTAGCTGCCACCAGATGGTGTTCTGTACAATGGAATAGAGATCAAATGATAACGATGTCTTTAGGCAGGGCCAACAACGTATAATAAGGATGCAATTTTTTTAAAGTCAAAATTATTAATATCTTTTGTTTTGGCATCACCTAAATTCCTGTGTCCCTATTTCTCTCTGCTCCCAGTGAGCAATCCTTTATAACAAAGATTTTTTAAAGGAAGAACAGAAAAAAAGATCAATTCATTGAAAAAAATTGGACATTATATACAATATACAGTGTTTGACACCTGTTGATCTCCCCCCACCCTCACAATCCCCCACAGCTCTGCAAAGGCATAAAGCCTCTTCTCATATATCTTCTTGTGGGTTATGCTTGTTTTTTTAGTTTTGTAGCATTCATTTTCTATTGTTTTGTGTTTGTCCTTTCCAATTATTTTGTTGTAACCACTGCGTACAAACTCTTAAAAATAAAAATTCCTTATTAAAATAAAAACTAAACTGGTCAACTCTATGCTTTAAAACAAAATTGGAAAACAAAAAATTGATATTTGAAAGAAAGAAATAGCAAGGCTTGCCCTATTAACTCTTTCCTTTACTACTGTCCTCATTTTCTCTGAACTAAAAGAAAAATTTCTGAAATTCTTCTAGAACTCAGCCACAAATTTACTCTGAAATCTCTTTAAAGGTCAGAAGTCTGCACGGCACATTTTTGTGGGCTGATTCTCTCCCTCCCTCTCTCTTTCTCTCTCTCTCTCTCTGTCTCTCTTTCTCTTTGTGTGTTTCTCTATCTCTGTCTCTGTCTCCCTCTCCTGTCTTCATGTCTCTCTGTTTCAGTCTCTGTGTCTGTCTCTCCTCTTCTCCCTTTGTCTCTGCCTCTGTGTCTCTTCTCTCTCTTTTCTCTTGTCCTCCTTAATAAAACTGACCATCACTCTAAGCTTCTATCTTGCTTTAATGGAGAGTCATTGAACACAAAGTAATCAATAGCTAACCTCTCATTAAATCCTTAGGTAAGATCTCAAATTGCCTTTTCACTGATTGGGTTTTAGAGAAATGTTGCAAAGTGAAACCAGTAGGCCTTGGCAACAGATTGGATATGGAGGGTGAGAGACAGCGGGAGATAGGGCAGGTGAAAGAGATAGTCAAGGACAACTTCTAGGTTGTAAGCCTGAGTGACAGGGAGCATGGTGTTGCGCTCAAAAATAACAGGGAAGGTAGGTGGGGAGAGAGTTTTGGGGAAAGATAATGGGTTTGGCTTTGGATATGTTAAGTTTAAAATGTTTATAGGACATCCAGTTTGAGATATCTAGAAGTTAGTTAAAGATACAAGATTGGAGATCAGCAAAGAGGCTGGCAAGGATAGGTAGATATGAGAATTCTCAGCACAGAGATGGTAATTAAATCCACGGGAGATGAGATCAACAAGTGAAGTAGCATTGAGGGAGAAGAGAAGAGGGCCTAGGACAAAACCCCATGGGACCCTTATGGTGAGAGGTCGTGATCTGGATGAGGATCTAGCAAAGGATACTGAGAAGGAGTGGTCAGATAGGTAGGAGGATAACCAGGAGAAGGTGATGTCCTGAAAACCTAGAGAGAAGAGAATATCAAGGAGAAGAGGGTGATGAGTGTCAAAGGTTGCAGAGGGGTTAAGGAGAATGAGGAATTAGAAAAGACCATTCGATTTGTCAATGAAGCAATCACCGGTAACTTTAGAGAGAGAGGTCAGAAGCCTGACTGTAAGGGGTTAAGAAGAGCGTGAGAGGAGAGAGAGTGGAGGTATCTATTGCAGATGGTCTTCTAAGAAAGTTTAGACACAAAAGGCAAAAGAGATATAGCATGATAGCGGGAAAAGAAAGATCAAGTGAGGGGTTTTGAGGATTGGGGAGACCTGGGCATGTTTATAGGCAGTAGAGAAGGAGCCGGCAGACAGGGAGAGATTGAAAATAATAAAAGAGTAGAGAAGACAGACTGGGTAATCTGCTGGAGGAGACAACATGGAATGATATTGCTTATGCAGGAAGAAGGGTTAGCCTTGGTAAAGTCACTTTGTCATGGGAGACAGGAATAAGGGAGAAGATAAGTTGTAGGAGCCAAATCAGAGGAACAAGGAGCTGAAGGCAAATGACCTCTATTTTCTTTTAAATATGAGGCAAGATTCTCAACTGAGAGGGTGGGGAAGGGGAACAATGGGAAGTTTAAGAAGGGATGAAGAGATTTAGATGAGTGACTTTGGAAAGTGGATATCAAGTTGATAAGGGAGGTAGAGTAGGAAGGATTGCCTAGCAGCAATAAGGATCCATTTGAGCTTGTCCAATATAAGTTTGTAGTAGATCCAGTTAGATCTGTTCCATGATTTTCTCCATCTTCGTTCAGCATATATGCATCAGAATGAGGGTGAAAGATGGTGGGAGTCATGCAAGGCTGAGGCTTGGCAAGGTACAATCAATACAATGAAATTATTTCCTCTCCATGTGGATGATTGTCCTTTCTGATCCTCTTAATTTATTACTGACCTTTGCTTGTAGCGCCAATGCAGCACAGTGGCTGCAGCTGCTATGAATACGCCAGCATAGTTCTGAATCCCAAAATATAACAGGCTCTCTTCATGGAAGACAGAACCAAAACATTTATTCTAACACCAGAAAGCCGAATCTATCACAGTAACAAAGAAATCTATACACATTATCAATGCAGGGGGCACCACCATCCCCATGTCTTCCCTCTGTCAGAACTTCCCCACAAACAAGGGCAAAATCACTCCTTCTCTCACTCACTTAGCTGCTCTGCCTGTGCCTGCCTCTTTCTCTCTCTCCAAGCTGCAGCTCCCACTGTCTCTCTCCCAGCTCTGACTCACTCCAAATTCTTGCTCCACCCATTCTTAAAGCTCCTCCCACCACAGGCTCATGTGACTAAGGCTTCCATGTCACTCAAGCAGGTCACATGGGCCTATTAATGCATGGGAAAGATCTTCCCATTTTCATTAACATAACACTTGTCTGCTTACAATCACAAAAAGCAGAACCAAGGCAATGTGTGTATACTCTAGGAGCCTGAAGTATGTGAAAAAGGCAGACCGACGGGGTAAAAGTATTTGCATTTGAAATTTTATTTTTATTAATACCTATAGTGCAAAGGTGCCATTTTACTGATATTTTGAAAAACCGAGGAATTAAATGGAAAGTTTTCAGGTCTTATATTTGGTGGCTTTTAAAAAGTTGTTCATGTTGAGTCTACTTGTAAAAAAAAACACTATAACAGTGAAAGGAAAAGAATTCTATTGTATGCTTTAGACTTCAAAAGCATTGAGCTTAAATCCCATCTGAGGGGACATTTTTTTTTTTATTAAAAATGCATCAGAGCTTTATTATCATGGTCAAGTGGATGACTAAACTTTCAACATTTATTTTCATCCCACATACTTTCTATTTAAGGCAAATATTTTTTAAAATATTTAAAGAATATTTACAGTAGGAGAACTTCTGGTTGCTGTGCTCTCTCTATGCCTTTCCTTTTACATAATTCTAAATAGCAGATGGCAGAATTCAGAGGACAGGGAATTTAACTCATTCTTTTACCTCTTATTCATAGCTTCAAATTTAGGAAGTCAGACTCAAAGGGAAAATGAAATGTGATCAGCATAGTTTGTAGTATATTTTCTTTCTCCTTCTCTATTGCCATATGAGTAAATGTAGTCATATCTTTATACTGTTGAAGTGCATTTTTATCTTATTTGGGTTTTTTTATGCGTGAGAAATATTTTGGATCTAGTTATTGGCATCCCATCAAACTCACACAGGCTTTCAAAGCTGATTAGAATTTAGTAGATCTTTCCAAACCCTTTAAAAAAAACGCATCCTGAAATAAAGTAACAATTTAACACTTACACAATTTCCTTCTGGTTTTGTCAGTCAACAATTCTTGTTTCAGGCCAATGGTGGGCAAAGTATTGTTAGTGGTAGTGGTAGTGGTGGTAGTGGTCGTGTGTGTGTGTGTGTGTGTGTGTGTGTGTGTGTGTGTGTTTGTGTGTATTTTGGGTTGAGGGAGGTAGAGTTACAAAGTCCAGCCCTTACATTTTTCAAATCAGGGAAATGAGGCTACAAGACACTAAGTAACTTGCTCAAGGTTACATAGATAGTAACTGACAGACCTGAGATTTGAACCCAGGTCCTTTGACCCTCAATCTAGTACTCTTTCACTGCATCCCACTGCCTCTCAAAAATAGAAACCAAGAATTCACAATGCAGCATCCTAATATTTTCCAGCCTATGCCTCTTTTGTGATTTTTTCTCTTTTTCAGTACAGACCTGTGACTTCATCTATCTAAGAACTACTGGTGAGGAAAAATCATCCCCCCCAATGCATATCAGCCAGTCACCTGTAATTTACAGTCTTAGAAAGTCACCTGGGTCATTAAGAGGTGAATTGATTTGTTGATGGTCACATAGGTCGTATGTGTTAAACTCAGTAAGTGAACCAAGGTCAACTTGGTTCTAAGGCTGCCTTACATTAACAACAGGGACCCAGTATGCACAGGGTCAGGAAGACAAAGGTCAGAGGCATCAGACAATTGGAACTGTGTTCTTAAATAAGTGTGTCAGAATAGCAGGCACTCTTTTATTCCTCTAGCCTCTGATTTCCCTGGGGACAGTAAGCACAGGTAAGATATAGGTAGTGCTGATAATCTTGTTACAACTCTATGTTTCTCTCATCCTGCTTACTAAGTCACATTTTGAGAAAACCAAGGCAATGAAAGGAGCAATATATTTTATAGTGGTCCCACAGAATCAGTGGTACTGAATCTGGTTATCTCTGGCAAGTAAATTATATTAAATATGATTTAATGTATTTATTATGTGTTCTGATAAAGCCATGGAGTCTGTGTTTGGGGTGAAACAAATGGAGCATTCTTTAGTTCAAGAGAAATAGAGGCAAGATTCTGTGCCTTAGAAGAGGGAGCTGGGTATAGTGGATAGAATGTTAAGGATGGAGGCATGAAGACCTGGGTTCAAATGTCCCCTCATGAATTTTCTAGCTTAATGTTCCCCTGGCCCAGCATTTTATATCTTTGGGCCTCAATGCGTTCATCTATAAAGTATGAATAATAACAAGTCCTCCTTCACAAGATTGTTGTGAGGCTCAAATGAGGTAATGTATATATAAATCACTTTGTGCACCTTAAAATACTATGGGAATGTCACCTGTTGTTATTAGAAGGAAGCAGGCTTTGGCGCTAAATGGAGCACACTTGGGCCAGGTGTCAGTGATTTGGGGAGGAGAGGTTCTGCTTTCTGAAGCTCAGAAGGATTATAAACTGTTCTATAGCATTTGTGGGGAAAAGACGTTGTCACAGGCTCGCCACTCAAGAAAATATCCTCAAGGCTGCTCTGTTTGTCAGGCTCTCAGGCCCCAGGATGTATATGCATTGTCGTGGTCCTAAGGTTCTTCATGATGCAGAGAAAGCCAACTAAATAGGCCTAAAGAATCCAGGTAACCTGGAAAGGATTAATTGTTCCCAGCACAATGCCTGACACATAGTAGGTGCTTAATAAATGTTTTTTGATTGATGGGTTGTGATACAGTTGGGATTGGGCTCAGGGGACCTCGTTATGATGGCTGGAAGAAACTTAGACTGTCCCCTCCAAGCAGTAGGACTAAAACTGTCCAAAGTGAATTAGCTCAGCTTCAGGGAGGTCCTGGAGGGCAGGATCAATGATATACTGGGCTGCAGTGTGATGTAGAAAGTCAGAATAGATACCTTGGGGAATAATAGAACAGGATAGGTCTAGATATGCCAGGACTAAGTCAGAAGGGAAATTGGGCAATGTTGTGAGTCAGTTAAGTTAGAGGTCATAAAGTCTTACTCTGATGCTCCATTGAGTTATGGAGGTGTCCCCAGACTTTTGGAAGCAAGGCCAGGTGTTATCATGCTGGAAAGGGTTTAAGTATGGTCTCAGCACCTTATGTATCTGCTTTCTGAAGCCAAGTCCTAGGGATAGAGAGGCTCATATCCAGTAGATTGCCCTTTGGGTAATTGGTCTTTTGGCCATAATAACCCATGAAACCAAAAAAAAAAAAAAACAAAACCTCAGTGCTGGCCCTGTTCTATCCTTGTAGGTAGGAGTGGAGGTAGGTGGAGGAGTGGTAGAAAAGAGGGAAGAGGGTTCTTAAAATCATGAAGTTTTTAAAGGGCATAATGTTAACTTAACTGTTAGTACTCTAAATTTGACATATGCAGATATACTACTAGAGAGATTGTATCCTACTGAAGTACCTTAGGGCAAGAATTGTTTTCTGTTTTGGTTTTGCATCCCTCTTGCCTAGCATAGTGCCTTGTGCATAGTAATCACTTAAAATGCTTGTCAAATTGGATTGCATTTTTACTGAAACCATAAAATAAAGAGCATAAAAGGCATTATCAAAGAGATATATAGTTGGAGAAACAGAGGGGCTGGCTATATAAAGAGAGTGGGGAGATAACTGCATGCGGCTCCAACCCCTCAAGCTGTGACAATTATTACCAGACAAGGGTGTATATATGGGGAAAACTTAGATCAAAAGCTAGATGAAGTAGAAACTTCTTGGTGCTTTGTTGAGGATAGAGAAGCCTGCCAAAACTGATCTAACTTGAGAGGCATATCTGCCCAGATGGGGGAAGCCTAAATCCAAAACCCCTTCTATCCTAATTAACACGCAAGCAACGCAGGGTGGAACCCAAAGTTCATTAAGGGCTAGATACTCTAGTATCCAGCCTTAGCTATTCCTGGACCTAGGATCAGGAATATGGAGCAATGAGTGCAACGATAAAGGATTATTCATCTAGTCACTAGACTGATACACAATATCCTAAGGGTAATGAATATGCCCACCAAGTATATGATATGTACTTTGTATGTAATGCCAACATGTGACATATTTTTTGCATATGCCTTCTGTGCCTGGTCTGTTACATGGAACTTTGCTATTACTACGTACCTGCATTTAGCCTCTGTACCTGAGATAATATATCTGTAATTCTACATACGTGAATTAAGGGATTTTTGACATTTACCTGCAAACTATGCCTAGTGCATTAATTGTGATTTTCTATGTTTTCAAAAAAATTTTTTAGGGGGTAGGAGAGCATAAATACTAAAATCTAGGCATAGATGGAAGAATGCAGAACAAAGGTAACCAATGGTATAGGGAAGGAATAAATTCACTCCAACATAGATATCAAGTGATCCTAGGGAATTTCTCCGAGGTCTAACAAATGTAGTTGGAAAAAAAGACTTTGGCTTGAAGCAGCTAGGTGGTACAATAGGTAGGGGACTAGGCCTAGATAATAGGATAGGCCTGAGTTCAAATCCCACCTCAGACGTATGATCCTGGGTGAGTCATTTAACTTATGTTTATCTCAGTTTTCTCAACTGAAAAATGGGAATAATGATAGTACCTATTTAGCGGGACTGTTGTGAGGATCGAATGAGATAATGTTTGCAAAGCGCTTGGTGAATAGTAGGTGCTTATTTCTCTCCTTAAGGACATTTTTTCCCCTTTTCCAATGGAGTGCAACTTTGGGCCTAATGCACAGTTGAATGTGTATTGATTAGGCAATTGGGGTGGTAGGATCTGTCACAAAGGGTGATGACACTATTTTTGAGGAAAAAGCAACCCAGCCGCTGCATAAACTTTAACAGACAGCAGCAGGTCAGTTGAGAAAAGACTCAACAGAGGCCAGCCGCAGCTGTGCAGAGAGGAAATTAGCAATGGCTTGGAAGGCAGAAAAGAATGGCAGCGTAGAGAGAGTCTGGAGTAGTAGGGTCAAACTCAAATAGAAATGAGGGACACTAAACTGTAGATTAGGATACTCACGGGCCACATCTTATCTGTGTTGTTGTATTTTTATTTATTTTGTTAAATATTTCCTTATTGCACTTTAATCTGGATTGGCTGCACTGAGGAGTGCACCCGCACATTTGATTCTTCTGAGCACAGACGAGGCGCAGCGATGTGCTTGAAGACAAATGAAACCCTTGGACAGGTAGGTGGTGCAATGGATACCTTGCTGGGCCTGGAGTCAGGAAGACTCATCTTCCTGAGTTCAAATCTGGCCTCAGACACTTACTAGCTGTGTGATCCTGGACAAGTCGCTTAACCCTGTTTGCCTCAGTTTTCTCATCTATAAAATGAGCTGGAGAAGAAAATGGCAAACCACTCCAGTATCTTTGCCAAGAAAACCCCAATTGGGGCCCACAAAGTGTCAGATGTGACTGAACAACAACAATAAATGAAGTCTAGATTGTCTGGAATATGTCCCTCTACCCCCCTGTGTTGTGGGAATCTATGAGAGGTTGTATGTGTATATAGGAACGGTTCTTGTCATTATTTATTTTACTATTTGATTTATGGTTGTTGCTACACTATCAGTAAAGAATTCTTTTGATGGAGTCTCTGGTCATATTTCCATAAACATGGCAATCTAAAATACTCTATGCTGAACCTGTAGGTAAAGAGGGGTTCCTTAGTCATGCAGGCCCCATGGTTCATGGGTATAGAATGCTATTGCCTAGAATAGAGATTAGTACCAAACCAAAAGTGTCCTGAGATTGCGGCTTCATACCTGCTTCCTAATTAAGAAAGAAATTGTTTTCAGAGTTGGGTGGGTGCGGGGTTTGAACCTGCAGATATACAGATTTGGTTGAAGAGGGGTGATGAGAAAAGAGTAAACAATGGGATTGCTGACAATTGCTTTATGGTTTTGGAAGGGTGCCATTGTCACTGCTGGGCAGTAGTCAGTTCCAAAGCTTTCTGGACAGGGCCTTGCTAACTATTGAGAGTAGCAAGATAGATGCCACAATAATTGCTATGATTAGAATCCCTGTCTTTCTTCTTGAGAATCTTGAAATAAATGGTTGTAGAAACTCTCACATACATGCACTAAATAGTTATTCAATCAGCTTTCAATTATTCACACTCTAGCTAAATGTAACTTTGAGTGAATCCCTTAACTTTTCTGGACTTCAGTCTCTTCTTCTGTAAAGTTTTATGATTCTACTACTGGAGGACTGGGAAAATGCAAGTCAATGAAATCTGAAGTTAATTCAAAAGCTTCATGTACAGGACGATTATACTTTCTTCCCTTCCTGCTAACTCTAAGGAAAATGACAGAAGCATGTGGAATAATTGTGTAATCCAAGTCCCAAAGTTCCCATTCATGTAGGACTTTTTTCTTCATTGGCGAAGATTAATGTGTGGGGAGTGGAGTAGAGTTGAGAGGGGAGAGAAGATAACTTCAGTCTCTGCTGGCTCTTTGGGTCTCATTGAGTTTCAGATGCTGTAGTTACGTCAGGTGCTTCTGACTTCCAGCCTCAAGAGAGAAGATAAACAATGCTAAGCACATTTTAGAGTGCTAAAGGAAAAGACTGGGAAGAAGCCTGTATGAGAGACGCTGGCAGTCTCCATCAAGTTCCTCTCCTCGGCTTGCTACATTAGAGATTTCCTTTTGTGTGACATCTAGCGCACTCTTCTCTCTCTGTTCCTCCTCCTCCTTTTTCCATCCCTCCCTCTCTCTTTCTGTCCTCCTCTCCCTCCCTCTCTGTCTCTGTGTCTTTCTCTCTCTCTCTCTCCCTCTCTCTCTCTCTCTCTCTCTCTCTCTCTCTCTCTCTCTCTCTCTCTCTCTCTCTCTTTCTCTCTCCTGAGCTACATTACCTCACTCCCAACGGGAGCACTCTTTTACTCTATATTTTCTGGCATGTGCAATATTCTCCCATTCTCTGATTTTTTTTTTTTTGCTGTTAACTTAGGTTAAGTGGGTTTCTTTGCTACTACCTATGTATATTCATTGTGGAACTGGTATTTGGCTGGAAAGGGGTCAAGTCTTGGATATAAAGATTGGAGTCCTTTCCACACTAATAAATAGCAACCAGAAGTTTAGCAGAATCTGAAAACTACATCTCCTGGAGCACGGGTGGGGAAGTTGTGGCCTCAAGGCCACATGTGGCCCTCTGGGTCCTCAGGTGTGACTCTTTGACTGAACCCAAACTTCGTAGAACAAATCCTTTTATTAAGGGAAGTTTGGATTCAGTCAAAGGGCCACAGTTGAGAATCTAAAGGGTCACATGTGGCCTTGAGGTCCCAGGTTCCCCACCCCTGTCCTACACTAATAACATTTAAAGGAGCAGATAAATATAATTCTAGCTTGATGCCCTCTTTGTCTGAGGTGAGCAGAGTGGCCAAGCTTCTGTCTCCAACTTGCTACTTCCCTTCCCAGCAGGAATTAAAGTTTCCCTTGGATAAGGACAGAGGGAAAAAAGGCTAGAGATGTCCATTCTGCCTTCCTTTGAGTTACACAGCAACACCCCCACCATTCATACTATGCATCTCAGAGCAGACCTCACTGTAATCAGAAGAGTGCTGAACTAGAATTCAGAAGGCTGATGTTCTTGTACTAGCTTTTCCATTTATTAGCTGTGTGTTACTGGGCCTCAATCTGCAAAATGAGAAGGTTGGGCACATTTCTGAGGTTTCTTCCAGATCTAAATCCATGGTCTGTAGAATAATACAAGGTCCTTTCCAGCCCCAGAATTCGATGATTCTCTGTGTGAATCTGGGAAATCATGGACCACACCATAAGTGTGTGTTTAATAATTGGGGACCCAGCTAGTTCGGTAACTCAGCTGGTCTTCTTCCTCTCTTCTCCCTCTCCTTCTCCTTTTCCTCTCCAAAGGAGGGTAAATTTTGATGGCCAGGGGCTGCCCACTTAACTTGGGGTTTACCAGCTAGATTTCTTTCTTTCTTTCGCTTTCCTTCCTTTCTCCTTCTTTTTTTCTTTCTCCCTCTCCCTCTCCCTCTCCCTTAAACTCAGTTCACTCTGAAGCTCATAGATTAGACCACAATAGGTCCCTGCCCAAGCTCCACTTGCTGGCTGCATTTTGGGCCCTCCTGCCTTAGAGTGAATGTCAATGGTAACTGTTTCTCTTTGGAACAGCAACCCTGAGGGTCTTCCCTTCCCAGCTTGATTTTTTTTTCCTTTTTTTCTAATTAAAGGGCCTATCCCTCGACTCACTTCTTAAAGAGGCCTATTCACTGAATGGGCACTACCTCACTCTAAGTGAGTACATGAAAAGGCCTGAGCCTAAAAGGGCCAGGGTCTCCCATTGCATCCTGGGCCTTCTCCAGTCATCCTGATCAATATCTGGTCACTGGATCCAGATGGCTCTGGAGGAGAAAGTGAAGCTGGTAACCTTGCACAGCCCTCCCTCTCTCAAATCAAAGTCAACTGCAAGTCGTGTCATTTCCCCGATGTCATGATCCTCTTCGAAAAGGAAGGACAAACACGACAACTCTGTTAGACTGTGAGCTCCTTGAGAACAGGGACTATCTTTTGCCTTTCTTTGTATCTGCAGCAATTAGCACAGTGTTTATTGAATGACTCATTGAATAGCCTTGCTACTCCATAAAATATAAATCATTTCTTTACACAGTGATATAAGAAAGGAGAAAAAAAAATCTAAACACATGTACTGTTTTAACTGGACCAGACCTTCGATTTCAATGGTATAGGGAATTTCTTGGTGAGAAAACTCTCTCCACCAATGCAGGCTGGCATGTTTTCTGTACCTTTTCTGTTTCAGAGAGCTGCCTAGAGCACTGGGAGGTTAAATGACTTGTTAACAACATCTGTGTTGCATTATTTATTTTCTTGAACATTTCCCAGTTATATTATTTTAATCTGGCTCCAGCTGCACACTGGGGGCCACAGGCCCTGAATTCACTACCTTTGCACTATATCAAGCTGCCTCTCATAGGCAGCTACATAGAACAGCTACTATTTATATAGTGCTTATTATATGCCAGGCACTGCACTACATGTTTTGCAATCATTATCTCTTTTCAGCCTCACTGAAACCCTGAGAGGTAAGTACCATTATTATCCCCATTTTACAGATGAGGAAACTGAGACAAAAAGAGGTTAAGTGACTTGGCCAGGGTTACAGACCTCTCTGTGAGGCTAAATGTGAACTCAGGTCTTTCTAACTCCAGGCCTGGTACTCTACCCACTGTGCCACCTAGCTGCCTCTATAAAAGTAAAATATCACTGAAAGTTAATTTCTATACCATAAGTTTATATGTAAAAGAATAATTCATATTTCAGATAACAGTTCTTAAAGGCATTTCATCTTTCGTCATTATTCATTTAATCCCCCTGGGCTTTTGTGATAGATTCTTGATTATTTTTGGCAAATATACGGAGAGTCATATTGTAATAATAGTACATTTAATATTGGAGGTACTGGGATATGCTGTGTATGACCAGGATTGGGGGTACTTTCTTTCATTCATCTACCACTTGTCATCTATCTTTGCCAAGCAGTAAGTGAAAATGGAACCTGTCATCCCCATCTACGTGTTTGCTTCAGAGCCTGAAGGCAGCCCATTGCAAGTCTGGTATCTCAGGTCCCACTGCCCTTTGCGCTTACACTTTGTCTGCACCTGACATTCAAAATAGCATTCAGATTTATTTGTTAGATTTTGGCTTTCCTATCATTCTAGAAATCTGATATAGATTTTGAATAACTTTAAAAGGCTTCTCATTTAATCAGAGCTGTCTGTATATGCCTTCTCAAGCATAAATGCATAGCCTTGGCAAGTTGAACAGCAAAAATCACCTGAAATACATATATAAGATTTAGCCAATTGAATTTAATTCAACAAGAACTTATTAAGCTCCTACTGTGTACTAAACACCATGCTTGGAGTCAGGGATATATAGACAAAATTGGATCAATTCCTTTCCTCAATCAGTTTACATGGAGTGGGGGAAGAGAGAAAGCATGTGCATATATAAGTAAATATGAAAATGTACAAAGTAATTGGGGAAGTGACAACAGTTTAGAGTGTTCAGGAAACACTTTATACCAGACACTTAAGTGAATCCTCCAGTTGAGCTCAGGATTCCAAGAGACAGAGGTGAGAGGTGGGAGCATTCCCAGGTAAAGACATGGAGGCAGGATGTAGTTATTACCTCTTGTTGACCTACAAATTCAGGGCAACTGTGCAGGAGCTGAATCTCCAAGTGCTTATTTCTACTCCTTACAGAAGAGGCTTGATCTCAAGCCACTAAGTATAGCAGAAGTAATTTTGCCAGCTAGACTATCAAAGATATGACCTCTGAGGTATGTTTTTTAAATGATACATTATATTCACTGAGACCATTGAAATGACTCAAAGGTGAGCTGACTGTCATTTGTTTCTTGCCACAGTATTTTGAGAAAGCAAAGTTATCATGAACTCTTGAGAAGGTCCTTAATTGCCTTCTAATTCCTCAGATGACTGGTGAAGTCCATTTGGATTTAGAGGGAATTACAACCTACCGGTGTCTAAATGTCATGTCTAGTGGTGTAGTTTTAAAGATTATTTTTTTTTTCATTTTCTTTTTCTTGAAGTTAGTTTCTTATTCTAAGCTAAGATGCTTCAAAGAAGTCAAAACTTGAAATAGCCTAATGGACTGTTTTAGCCAGCAGGGTCTTTTCTATGCTATTGCCTCTTTAGGAATTTCTTAGTTCTTATATCATTGACTGTAAACATGCAAGTGCCTTGGCAGCTGCCAGCCTGTAGTGGGTCAGCAGTGGATTTTACCTATAGAGAAAAGGTCCCTGGCTACAAATATACTTCTTGCTAATTACATACATGTCAATCAATGAATGTAGTAATTTTAGGAGATTAGTGACAGCAGGCAGGCATAGTCTAGGGTTCAATGTGGTAGGTAGCTCAATGTACCTTGGGGTGCTAGTGAAGAACTTTAGATAAATTAGCCATGGCCTGGAGCTATGTCATTTCAATAGATTTCCAGCTGAACACATCTGGGGACTGCCCCCAAACAACCTTGCCTCTAAAACCTTGCAATTCATCTTAGGAGCAATTTAGCCTAGGTGCTATTACATTTTGCTATTTGACTTTCTACTTATGAAGTCTAATTAATGCAATGCATTTTCATTCAGGATGGAAGTGAAGTGAATCCTTGAGAGGCTAGCTTCCTGGAGAACACCTTTCCCCTCAGTACCTGGTGGTCATTCCTTTCTTTGCCTTCCTACTATTTTGGGTCTGGATCTTTTTCTCTATTCCTGACCAAGGGAGGGAGAGGAGGTGGTTCAGTGAAGACAAATCTCAGCTGCTGTGTTCCAGTGTTTTTATTTTTTTTAAAGTATATTTATGACTTTCATTTTTATATCACAGTCATTTATCTTTCTTTTTCTCCAAATTGAACCTCCATTGCTATGAAGATAGACAATCAAAGATGCCCAGTACTGTATCTGACGATGTATACAACATTCCTCTCTAGTAGTCCCTTACCTCCTCACATGAGGAGGAAGTCATGCTTCACCACCAGTTCTCCGGGACTGTTAATGTTCTCTTCATTACCTAGAATTTGTTTTCCTACTAATGATCTTTCAGTTTACATTGCTATAATCATTGGGTTTATTGTTCTTTGGGTTATGCTTTATTTCATGTGGCAACAATTTATATAGATCTCACTTTTTCTTTGAATTCTTCATTTTGGCATTTTTACTGCACAATAATATTTCATTACACACATATACCACAATTTGTTCAATCATTCCCCAATCGTTTGGTACCTATTTTATTTCTAAATCTTTGCTACCATGGAAAGTAGTATGAGTATTTGGTAAATAACATCTTTATTTCTATCTTTGACTTCCTTGGGGTATGTGCCCTCCAGTGGTGTCACTGGGTCAAAGAGTATGAATAGCGTGATATAGTATAGTGGAGTAGAGTATAGCATAGTAAAGCATTATATAGACTAGATACTATTAGAATAATGGTAATAGTGTGGTACTTTTCTTACATGATTACAAATTAAAATATAAGTAGTTGGACCAATTTAAACTCTACCAATGGTGTGTTAGTATGCCCGTCTTACTCTCCTACATCAACTCCTATATATATATTTTTGGTAATCCTTAAAATCCCTGAGTTGCTTTAATTTTTATTTATCTTACTTTTAGTGATTTGGAGCTGTCAGTCAATAAACAGATGTTTGTATGGCCATTGATAAGTTGAAATTTTTCTTTTGAAACTGTTTATATCCTTCAGCTATTTATCTATTTGGGGATGGCTGTCAGTGTTATGTATTTGTGTAAATTAGTGCAGCTAGATGGCCCAGTGGATAGAGCTCCAGGCTTGGAGTCAGGAAGACCTGAGTTCGAATCTGGACTTAGATACTTATTGTGTGACCCTGGACAAGTCACTTAACCCTGTTTGCATTGGTTTCCTCATCTTTAAAGTGAGCAGGAGAAGGAAATGGCAAACCATTCAGCATCTTTGCCAAGAAAACCCCAAACGGTATCATAAAGAGTCCAAAATGACCGAACAACAAATTTGTGTAAATTCCTTTGCATCTTGGAAAGAAGAATTTTATCAGTAATGTTTTATGCACATAATTTCCCACTCAGTGGTTGTTCTTCTTGTTCAAACATCTTTGATTTTGTCTATGCTAAAGATTTTTTATTTTATTTGGGACAATGGCTTATTTTGTCTTCTGTGTTTTTTTTTATTTGGTCATTTCAGTTATGTTGGACTCTTTGTGACCTCATTTAGGGTTTTCTTGGCAGAAATACCAGAATAGTTTGCATTTCCTCCTCCAACTTGTTTTACAGATGAGGAAACTGAGACAAACAGGGTTAAGTGACTTGTTCAGGGTCACATAGCTAGTAAATGTCTGAGGTTAAATTTAAACAGTTCTTTCTGACTCCAAGCCTGGTACTCTATCCATTATGCTACCTAACTCTCCTATTTTAGGCTAAGAATTCTAGTCATAGTTGTGAAAAGTATCTCTTCTTTTCCTCCATTTGTTTGTTTTGTTTTTGATGTCACCCTTTAATGTTCAGTTTCTGTATTCATTTGGTGCTTATTGTAGTACATGGTGTAAAACACCTATGGATCCAATTTCTGCCAGACTGCTTTCTGGTTTTCCCACTGAAAAACTTTCTAAGCTAAGAAACCTTGAATTTTTTACATACTGAGTTACTGTTTTCTATTGCCTCTTATTCTTATTTACCAGTCTATTTCAACTAATCAGCCTTTCTATTTTTTAAACAATGCCAATTAGTTTTGATATGGCTCGTTTATAATATGGTTTAGCTATGGTACCACTATGTTTCATTCCTCCTTTTGTTGTTACAAATCAATTTTGTCACTGTTTTTCCAGTTTTATAAAGCATCTCCTTTGTATTATGGTATAGTATTATATCTGCAAATGTATTATACTGTCCTGGTTCAATCATGAGCACTGAATATGTTTCCGATTAATTCTTCCTTTATTTCTGTTAAGAGTGCTTGCTATAAATCTTGCATGTCTTAGTAGATTCACCCTCGGATATATTATTCATTTTATGTCATTTCGACTAGAATTTCTCTTATTATTCTTTCATTTTGGATTTTGTTAGTAATATATAGGAATGGTAGTGAACTTTTCGGATTTGTTAGCATTATGGTACTTTGATGAAGCTATGAGGCAAAGCGGTGACATGGCTGTTAGTGATGGAGTGAGGAAAGCCTGAGATCAAATCCTGCTGCAGGCACTTAGAAAATGATCTTTGCACTGGAAAGGACACAAACAATGATTATTAGGGCAGTGGATACTTAAGATAAATAGGGAGATAGTAAGAGACACCTAGCTGATCTTGCAGGGTTCAACAAACCAGGTTCAAATGTACTGCCTGAGTGTTGAAAGAACGGGCAGATGTAAGTGTTGATCCATTATCTGTGACCTTTGAAAAATTATGGAGAATGGGATGGGTGCCACAGGATTAAAGCATGGCAAATGTTCCTGTTTTCAAAAAAAAAAAAAAGAAAAAGAATAGATTCTGAAAAATGATAGACCACGGAGTTTGGCTTTGATTCCTGGCAAAATTCTACCATGTGTTATTGAAGACATAGAGACAGGACCTGTGATTTTATCGATCTAGGACCCCACCCCTCCAGTGAAGAAATTCCCTCTGTTGAGACAGGTCAGTAATTTCTCTGTGCCTATAATATTAGAGAGCTGCTAAGAGCATAGAAAATAGGCTTCAAAGGAAGCACTTGAACTCAGGTCTTCCTTTCTCTGAAGCTGACTCTCTATCCACTACTCGTGCTTTCTCTTAAAAGGATGGTTAATAAACATCTAGAAGAAGCAGCAGCAACCACATGGCTTCTTCAAGAACAGGTCCCACCAGACTATCCTTTTTACTTTTGACAGGTTTACTAGCTTGGCAGATGACAGAGATGCTGGAGACAAGAGCATGTATTTGACAAAGGTTCCCCTGCTATTCTTGTGGATCAAGATAGAGAGATGGGGATAATAGCTAGAGGCTAGGTTTAAGAACTGGGTGAATGACCAGACCCAAAGACTAATTTCATATCAATTTGGAAGGAGATCCCTAGTGGATTTCCCCAAGGATCTCTATTTGGCCTGATGACTTTCAACATTTTTATAAATGGCTTAACTCAGTCCATAGAATCCAAGAATCCCAAAGCCTCACAGTTAGCACAGGAAGACTCTGAGATTCTGTGATTTTATTAAGACACGTGCTTTGCAGAGCTCAGCTGAGCTGTGTGTAGTTGAGGATTAGAAGTCTAGTCTTAAGCTTTTCAGGACACGGAGGTTGGGTAATCTTCACCTAGGTTTATGTCTGGGGATATATATTTTTGGATATAGACAATGTGGGAATTCATTTTGCCTAACTTAGGCATATTTGTTATAGTGATAGTCTTTTTCTTTTCATTTAAATTGAGGAAGAAAGAGAAAATAAATTCTTAAATAAAAAAATATTTTAAAATAATCTTGATAGAAACAGAGGCATAACCAAAGAAATTATTTTGTCCAATCTTTTATTTAACAGATAAGGAAACTGAGGCTGTAGAGGTGAAATTAATTGCCCCAGGGTTATGAACCTAGGTACCCTGACACTAAATTCAATAATCTCTCTGAAACTTTACACACATCTGTTGATAGAACAATCTAGGAGAGAAATAAAGCTGTCAGAATTAAAAAAGGACACAGGACTATCAAAAGCATGGGAAGTGTGTATGGAATAAATAAATATTTTCTTTCATATTAAATGTTCTTCCCAGTTTATCTTCAGTCTAGGGAATAAACTTATGTATATTTACCTTTGTAGGTAAAATGATTTTCTCTGCAGTCATTTATCCAAGATATTAAGCCCCTGCCACGTGTAAGCCACTGCTTCTACATTAACTGATTCGTTAATGTTTTATGTATTATTTCGTATACCCTACTTTTTATATTAATTATTAGTTATTCTCCTGAAGGCAATATAGGCAGCTAGTTGCATAAAGCATGGAACTAAAGTTAGAAAGACCTGAATTCAAGTCCTTCCTCAGACACTTCTTAGCTATGTGACCCTGGACTTTACCTCTCCGGGCCTCAGTTTCCTCATCCACAAAAAAGGGATAATAATAATACCTATCTCACAGATTTAGGTTGATCAAATGAGGCAATATCCTTAATACATTATACCAATGCTAGCTATTGTGATATATTGAGCATACTTGAGAAACTCGGCATGTCCTAAAAATTTCCTACAAAGAAGTGCAGGAAAAAATTATTGTGAGGCATTACCTGAATTAATGAAAACACTTACAATTATGTTGCTTAATTTATGCTCTCATTTAAAAGAATTTCCTTTAATAAAAAAAACTCTTCTAATTCCAAGAATTATTATTGTTTGTTGTTGTTTTCCAAATAATGGCTTATGTTTTGATTAGAGGTGTTAGTACATGAATGGGTCAACTGAGTTTGGCACCATAGTGTGAAACGCAGAACATGTGAAGTTTAAACATACTTGTGGAAATTTCAATACATTTTAATTTAGTTAATATGGGCAGTCAATGCTGAACTTTTTACTTAAAGGAATGATTTGCTTTTGAGAGAGCAATTTAAACATAAAGAGGTAATTATTTTCCCTGTTGTGGACCTTAGCCAGAAGGACAATAGCCCTCCCACAGTCCAAACTCATATTCATATATCACTATCATATTAAGAAAATTGACTAGTTTTATCTATATAATCTGTGCAAAATAACACATAAATGAGAGGACAAAATGACAGCAATCCAGACACATAATGTCAGTAAAGTAGACTCATTCATGTCTACCCTATCATTTGCCCTGCGCTGGTCATAGTTTATGAATGGAAGAAGCCAGAATCTAAAAGGATTTTTTTTGGCCAGCTCCTGAAGGCAAGGAAAAAAAAATGCTAGTGGTTAGTTCATTAAATGGTACAAATACTCAGTGGTGGGAATGTTAAGAACATTTGTCCTTGACAGTGTTGATGTAGTGGAAGGATTAGTGGGCTGAAACTATAAGATCTCAATCTAATTCCCAGTTCTAACATTTATTAGCTTTTACCTTGGGTAAATTATTCTATCTTTCTGGCTTTTTCTTTCTTTACTTGCATGATATAGTGGCTTGTATGAACCATGGTTCTAGAGTCAGATGATTTGGGTTCAAATTCTCTCTTTTCCACATACTAACTCTTGACTTTAGGACTAATACCTTGATCTTTCTAAGCTTATTATAAATAAAATGATGAGGTTGGACCTAAACACCTTTAAGGATCCTTCTAGCTCTAGATCTGATGATAACGAGTGTTAAATTAGGGTGGCTTGGAATGGGTAGTTTCTTCTAGTTCTAAAATTCTTTGATTCTGTGGTAGTAAGTAAACTCCATATGGTCTGCATCATGTCAAAATGTGGTGTGGATATTAGAGAAATATCACCTGAAGAAAGCATTAACCTAGGAAAACCACAAGGAAGGTGATGTGTTGATGGCAGTTTCAGTGGTTTTAGGAACATTTCATCTTCACTCTTAAAGACCTTCCCCATGAGTATTATAGATGGACTGCTCAATCCAGGGGGAGGTATTTGTAAAATGAGGAAACCAAGATGTTAGTCTGATGAAGTTTCAGGGGTAGAATCACTTGGGAAGGCAGTACTATGAAGCAGAAGAGGGATAGGGAGGAAAGAAGAGCAACATAAGGAAAACATGAGATAACTAGAGCCATGCTTCCTCCAATATTTCCTCAGTTGTGAACAGAAAGTCCTTGCACAATTCTAGCTGTTTCCACTGCCTTTTTAACTTTCCTTCATAGCACCTCCCTTCATGTATTCCTCACTCCATCCAGACTAGATCCTTGAATCTTTTCCTGCTGGTGCTCTTTCCCTCCTCCACGCCTCCATCTTTCCATCCCCTTCCCATCACACATATCTCCAATAGGTTTATTTTTAAAAGAAGAACTGGATTTTGGGGTAGAGGTGGTGGGAAGGATGGGTCTTAAACTAGAGAGTAGAAACAGAAAATAGATAAAAATGTAAGCAGTTTTGATCATTATTTTATAACAACAAATTAATACATAGTCAATAGGTACTTGTTAGTCAGTCAATAAGCATTTATTAAATACCTACCATGTGCCAGGCAGTGTACTGCTCACTAGAGATAGAAAGAAAAGCAAAAGATACTTTTGTCCTTGAGGAGCTTATACTCTAATGGAGGAGACAATATGTGAAAATCATGTACAAGTTAGCTAAATACAGGAAAAATAGGAAATAGTTAACAGAGAGGTCAGTAGAATTAAAAAGGACTGAGAGACCCCTCTTGTAGAAGATGAGATTTTAGTTGGGACTTGAAGAAAGCCAGGGAAGCCAAGACATTGAAATGAGGAGAGAGAGCATTCCAGACATGGGAGACAACCAGTGAAAATATCCAGAGCCAAATGATGGAGTGTCTGTCTTGTTCAAGAAACAACAAGGAAGCCAGTGTCATTGGAATGAAAAGTATTTAGGATGAAACAGGATTAAAAATCTGGGGGTATATGGGTATATAGAAGTACAAAGATTTGAATATTAAGATCTTCTTAGGGCAGGGCTGATGATTCAGTCTCAAGTATTTGGAATTTAGGCCACGGCCCTTGTTACGGGAATGGATAGCTAGGTAGGTAGTATGGTGCATAATTTAACCAGATGTCAACAGGAGAATGACAACTTGCTCCTGGCAGATACAAGATGAACTGCTTAGTCTCATGTCACATAATTGGCAAAGTTCCTTTCCACAATACAGTGCCAGGGATATAGTAATCTCCTGCCTCTCCAAACCTCCCAAACAAAAAAAAAAATAAAAAGGTCATTGAAACAACTTTAAAAAATGTAGAGAACAGAAGGAAGTCCAGAAAGCAGCACAGAAAAGCAGGGCAGCTTTGAAAGCTATAGGTTGACTTTATTATGTACTTTAAAAGAAAAGCAAACTGTATAGAACAGATCTGCGGTTTCATGTACAATCCTCTTCTACTCCTATATATAGAAACACTCACTTTATTTAGCATTTCAGTTCAGAGAAAAATAAATTAAAAAAAAGTTATGTCAAGGGATTTGGGAGGACTGGATTTGATAAAAGGAAAAGAGGTAGTTCATGGGAAAAAGAAGGAAGATGTTAAAGGATGAAGAAATGACAGTAGGAACTTGTTAGGTTGAAGGAAATAGAGAAAGCCATGTACTGAATCAAAGTTAACTGGATAGAAAGTAACTGAAGGAAAAATGCTTACTAAGAGCTCTGAACCTTTTGTAGAATACCCATGGACACTTATTCATCATTTCAAAGTTAATGTATAGCCAGATATTTTTTACTTTTGTTACTCGTGGTCAATGCTTAATAATATCTTTGCTCCCACCTTCGTTTTTAAATGAAGAACAAAAGATGTTTCTCTTTTTTTTCTCTTTCTCATAATGAAGCCAGACAAATATAGTCCTAATAATGTCTAGTTTCCATTTGAAAGAACAAATGCATATGTCTATATCTATATATCAATATGCTACATATTTGTATAGATATACACACTCACACATGTACATGTATGTGTGTATGTATCTGGCTACATATTACATATATCTGTATTTATGTATACATGTAGACCCATTTTATGTGTATATATATATGTATATATACATAATTCATTTATATTTTTTCCAGACAGATTTCTCTCCTGGTTTCCTGGCTCAATTTTACTAGTCATCCAAAAATTTTATTCAAGCATTTATTGAGCACATACTGTGTTCTAGCTAGTCGCTACTATTGAGCATCAGTCACTGTGATAGATTATAAGCTTCTTGAGGGCAGAGACTATTTTTTGGCTCTTTTCTCATCAGCAATGCTTAGCACAGTACCTAGCACCTAGTAGGAACTTAATAAACATTTATCAATTGATGGTTAGCCGCTAGGGATAATAACTCAAAAGTAAGGCTGTTCCTAAAGACATTCCTCAAAAAGATTATAATGGCCTTCTTCATAGCCTTCTAGGCATTATTTTTGTTTGGAGAAACATTTCAACACATATTATGTGCTACACAAACTGACTGTCACCCAGAATTCCTATCTTTTATGATAAATGCTTATTGATGTAAAAAATAGCACATTTCCTCAATACTGATTCAATTCAATGTATGGTTAGTACATGGCTTCCATGATAGATACGTTTTTGGCAGCTTGCATGACATCCCAGAAAAGATGATCATCCCACTGAATTTTAGTTTGTGTTTAGTATTTAACCATAGGGGCAGCTCGGTGGCACAATGGATAGAGTATCAGTCCTGGAGTCAGGAAGACTCATCTTCCCAAGTCCAAATGTGTCCTCACACACTTACTAGCTGTGTGACTGTGGGCAAGTCACTAACCTTGTTTGCTTCAGTTCTTGATCTGTAAAATGAGCTGGAGAAGGAACTGACAAACTATGACAGTATCTTAGCCAAGAATATCCCAAATGGGGTCATGAAGAATCAGACATAACTGAGACAACTCAGCATCAAAAAAATTAGCTATATCTCACTAGTATTTATGGCTAAAACGTAACTATAGGGCTATTTAACTATATTTTATAACATAATGAGACCTCTGCTTTCTCTTCTTATTGCCAGAACTCTTCTAATTTTTAGCTCCCTTTTCTCTTTGACCCAACTTCAGTTAATAGGGGTTGTTTAGCCAGTGTGTTATTCAGCCTTGTCTTTGTTATTATCTGCTTACTTATAAATTTCATCATACATAATAATGGTAGCTCATACGAATTTAGCTTTTTACATTGCACAGAGCACTTAGCACATAGGAACTCCCTGAGCCAAACAATATAGTTGTTGTTTACATGCTTCATCACTTTGGGTATATGATCCATTTGATGCATGCATTACCTTCCAGGAGGTAGAAAGGGCAACCCATTAATGACCAAGCAATTCTTGCTCATGTCTTCTCTTCAGTATTTTGTTTCTAATTTTCTGGTCTTCTTATGAGGCTTTTAACCTAGATTCAGAGGGACAGAAAGCAGGATGGTGGGGGTCAAATTCTCCTATCTATAGTCTGCCTTTAATTACATTCTTCTCTTCCTTGGGTGATGTGCTAGTCAAGATGAGAATTAGAAAGATGTAGGCCCCTGCCAACACCAGGATACTCAAAGGGAACGCCAAGTTTTTTGTAGGTATCAGTGTAATCCATTGTCTCTTGCCGTACCTCCTTTTCCAATATATTTCACTGATAATATATTTTATTACTTCCACGCACGCCATAATTATAGTAACTTACATTGTATTATAGTAACTTATTTTATTATCTCCATGCATGCAATTATTATAATAGCCTAAAGACTACTCTCATTCACTGTACATCTGATAGCCATTGTTGCTTGGGTCACCCATGATTTTGATCATATGTAGGTCATGATATTACATTAGTTATAAACATATAGAATCAATGGAAGTATATAAAAATATAAGAGAATGGAAGCCCATTGAAAGTAGGTGACTTGCCTATGATCATGTAATTAATGAATACTATGGTTGTCAGTACTGACTGATGCTAGTTGGCAAATAAGCTATGGGAAGGCAGTATAGATTTGCAAATCCTGAAGTGCATTTTTCACGTCGATCATTCAAAGGGCCTTACTTAGTAGTTCCTTGGGTTCTCCTTTATCTGATGCTGACACCGATATACCTTTGTTTGATTGACTTTTTTCTTTTCATTCATTCTTGGAATTTGTTACTTGAGGTTCTTCCTATATCTCCCCCTCCCTTCCAGACATTACTTCTTCCTTATGACCATATGCTCTAAAACCAGTAGATGCTTTAGCTGTCTCCAGCCATGGCCTTAAAGCTAAGGCTCGGTCCTGGTTTCTTTCTGGGGTTTGGAACTCTGCCCTGTCACAATGTGCCTGTGAATGTGGTAGCTATGGGGTCTATCCATGTCAGAAAATTAGCCAAGACTAGAGCTTATGATTCTGATGCAACAGAGAATGAAATGTCTATGCTTCATCTGTAGCTCTGTGGCCCTTTTATATAAAGCTAAAAAGCGAAACAGAGCTGAAGTGATAGGGGGGAATGTGGCCCTCCGCTAGACCAGTGCTTCATAAGCGGTGGGTCGTGACCCCAAAGTTTAAGAAGCACTGAAGGGGTAGCAAGTGGAAAAAGTTTAAGAAGTCCTGCTTTAGATCACTAGAAATGGGAACTAGAGAACCTAGATTCAGAGGTATAGAAAGCAGGATGGTGGGGCCAAATTCTCCTTTCTAGAGTCTGCCTTTAATTACATTGCTCTCTTCCTTGGGCGATGTGCTAGTCAAGATGAGAATTAGAAAGATGTAGGCCCCTGCCAACACCAGGATACTCAAAGGGAAAACTAAGGTTTTTTTGTTTATATTTATATTTTGTTTATATTTAATTTCCTGTCCCCATGCTTTTTGGAAGAATTAAATCCCAGACCTGGAATTCTTTCATTTGATTTTACTAGATTCCATAAGTTGAGCATTTGTTGGGATGTGTGTTGTATTTTTTATATTTTGACTGCTCAAAGAAGGAGAGACCAGAAGCCACTGAACAAATTGAACTATCTTTCTTGGAATTCCTGGTTTTGTAGCAGCTTATACATTGTTTGGGGATTTCTTGATTCTGAGATGCTGTGGCTACATAGCTGTATGGTAAGTGTTCTATTATGTATCACTAATTCCTTTATTAATTTCATGCATAGAGTAAAATGTTAAATACTGTATGCAGTATCCAAGCATCTTTGTCTAAGGAAACCGAGATGCTTTAACAACCGTTATGTTAATGAATGATAAAAAAAAAACCAACCAACCAACCACAACAACATATTTGTTAAGTGTCCCAAACAATGTACTAAGCACTGGAGGGACAAATAGGAAAATTGAGACAATCATGACACTTGATGAGATCACACTCTAATTGGGAGAGACAGCACATAAAAGAAAGTAGCTGCCAGGCAGATGGAAAAGTCCAGAAGTCCTAAGGGTGCAGTGGTGGGGCCCATGACAAGTTTCATAGGCCCTGAGGTTATGTAAGTAGATCAGATGATAATGCTAGGGGACTGCAGGGCATAAATGGGGGCAGATGGGAAGGCCTGGAGGACATTAGGAAGTACTGGCAAGGGAGATGGCAAGGGCTTGTAGTCTTTCATCTCATTAGAAGAAATGGAGTTGTTGATTCCCATTTCATCTAAGCCCTATGAGCAGTCAAGCAGCCTGTTAATCTCCTAACCATTCTTAATTAACTATTAAACTACTTATTCCATTAAAATATTTATCTGAATGTCTCCTCAATGACTACAATCAACTAAATGTGACAGAGACCTTCAGATTTTTACATAGAAAGGTCTGGTTAAAGAGGCTTATAGGCCTTGATTATGAATGCTGTAGAGAGATGCTGTTCCAAAGGGGGGAAAGAGAATGAATCACAAAAGATAAAATGTCCATTAACATGTGAGTGGTTTTGTCTTGCTAATTAGAGGCAAATGCATTTTTCAAAAATCAGTAAAATTTTCAATCTTCCTGAAAAGGGAAACTATTTCCTTTTCAATGCCTGTGCCTAACTGCCATTAATTAGAAAAGGCATTAAACACGTCCATCAAGCAGAAAGCTATAAAGTCCAGAGAAAGGGCTAGGGTAAAATCGAAGCAAACTTAAATTGTTTTGTGCATAAATGTAAAATTCAGCATGATCCAACTCTCTTGCTCCTGTAAGAAAAATCTACTGAACATATTTTTGTTCTACAAATAGTCACGCATCAAGAACATTTTAGTAAATGGTAATGAATTTCTTGGCAAGAAAGATTTTTTAAAAGGTGACTTGTCTGTCTTCCTGATTTGTTTTCTAAATGTCTCTTTGCATTGTAAGTGGCTTCAAGGTTGGTAGTGTTACTAAGTAGAGATAATAATAATGATAATAAACATATAATGCTTTAAGGTTTATAAAACATTTTTGCAAAAATTATCTTTTGATCCTCAGAACAAACATGGAAGGTAGGTGCCTTTAACAGTTGAGGAAACTGAGGCAAATGTGTTATGTGACTGGGTGACCCAGCTAGTAAATATCAGAGGCAGAATTTGAACTCAAGACTTCCTAACTCTAGGCCTAGCCCTAATGCACCATTTAGCTAGCAGTATAGTTTTTCTTTGTGTAAGTGGGCATAAGTGGTTTTTAAGACAGTATTGAGCTGGGGTAGATGGTGCTGAGAGAAAGATACACTGAAATTGGATTAATGCACAAATGCTCTTGAGAACCAGAAAGCAATGTTAGTGGATAGACCACAGATAGATGTTTCTAGTAATTGGTGAGAGTGATGATCTTCAGGACCCAAAGTGCCATCTAGACTGCTAAGCTATGGCTTGTTGTCATTTAGTTGTGTCCAGTTCTTCATGACCCCATTTAGGTTTTCTTGGCAGTGATATTAGAGTCGTTTGCTGTTTCCTTCTCTAGCTCTTTTTATAGATGAGAAAACTGAGGCAAACAGTGTTAGGTGTTGTGCCCAGGGTCACACCACTAACAAGTGTGTGAGGTCAAATTTGAACTCAAGAAGATGAATCTTCCTGACTCCAGGCCCAACCCTCTATCCACAATGCCATCTAGCAGAGCTATGGCTACATAACAGCTATAAAATACTAGAGTATATTCAGATAATACAGTTATATTTGGAAGGGATTCTGAGGTCATCCAGTCCATTTGATAGCTGAGGAAACTCAGGTCCAGATCAGTAAAGTGCATTGCTCAAACACAATTAGTAACTACCAGAGCCACGACTTGAACCCTGGACCTCTGACTGACTAGTTCTAGTCTTCATACATCTTCAGTCACCTCAGCTTGCTAAGGTTATCTTCTATACCAGCTGTACCAGATCTGGACTGTACTTCCTCCATAATAAGATAGCAATACTGTCTAAGTCCCAAAAGAAATCAACCTTGCAGTTGACCTCTTATTTCTTCGGCAAAGATCTAACTTAGGGTACACAGACTTTCCCATCTCTCTGAGTTTGAAGATCTGCAACCATAAGAATATCATTTCTACCGTATCCTTTTTATTATCACCACAGCTAGCTGTGTGGTTTCACTCAATCAAAAATTGATGATTCTCAATGTTAGGTAAATTCCTCTTCAACAAGCCCTTTAAAATAGACTTAGACCATTTGCAAAATCTTTGTATCATAAGAAAAGATGACCAAGATCTAATTTACAGCTTATTTATTTCAAGAAAGATTCCGTACAACAAAATTCCAGTATCGCCAAAGAATTTAGAGAGTCTTTGTACCAAGATTTTACATAGATTCATAAGGAATTTCAGAGCTGGAAAGGATCTCAGAGGTCATGACTGTGTTGGACTGTATGGAAAGAACAGGAAACCGAGTCCCAGAGACATGAAGTGACTTGGTCAGTCACATAGTAATTTAGTGAAAGAGAAAGGACTTGGACCTAAACCTTTCTCCTACTGTAGTGTTTTTCCTATTACTTTAACCCTCTTTCCATTGGGATAAATGCTATTTATTTGTCCTATAATTTAAAATGAGTTTGAATTTGCTTTGGAAGAGATATCCTCTGAAAAAAGTGGTGTGATGAGGATATAAAATATTTAAAAAGCTATAACATATGAACTATTATTATTATTGACATTACATAGAATGGCTTCTTGCATGGGTTATTCCCCTGGATGGATGATGACTCATGATACTCCCCAAGCTATTGATATTAATTCACAATTATTCACATTTCTTCTAGTTTTATGTCAGGAATTACAACAAAGGTTTAGAATGAAAAAAAAGATTAATTAGATAGTCCATCACAAAATTTCAGAACAGGTGACGTTTAAGTATTTTTATACCTGCTATTAAGAATACTATTTTGGCTATGACCATATGCATATAAGTTACAGTTGAATCACAGGTCATTGTGCAAACCAACCACATGAAATGTGAGGGGAAAAAATACAATTCTAAGTTTAGGCCGTTCACACTGCAGTCAGCTAGAGCTGATCTGGCTAGAGCTTAAACTAGTTGAACAATTGCGATGTTAGCATTTGGTCCCTAGCTTTTGTCTTCTTTTTTCTTGTCCATTTCTTTCCCAAATAGTCTGTCCAGATGAAATGGTGATCTGTACAGGAAAATCCTGATGAGGAAATTCACTCTACCAATGCTGCTTGCCAAGACAGAATCTTAGAGAGTTGTCTGAGGTCACTGAGAGCTTAACTAGAGTTTAGGATCATAAAGCCAGTATACATCAGAGGCAGGATTTGAACCCTGATCTTCTTGACTTTGAAGCCAGATCTCTATTTACTGTGTCTCACTGCCTCTCTTAATAAAAGGGACACACAAGAAATCCATAAAAATCATTTGCATTTCTATGCAGTACTAACAAAAGACAAGAAAAATAGCGAGAAATTTTCATTCAAAATAACAGCAAAATGCATCTTTTTAATAATAAGAAAAGGCATTGTTTTAATGATGATAACTAACATTGATATAGCACTTACCAGGTACCAGGCACTATGCGCTTTACAATTATTGTTTATTTTGTCCTCACAACAACCCAAGAAAGTAGGTGTTACTTTTATCCCCATTTCACAGATGAGGAAACTTAGGTAATCAGATGTTAAGTGATTTGCTCAGGGACATGCAACTAGGAAGCATCTGAGGCCAGATTTTGAATTCAGGTTTTCCTGACTCCGGTTCTGGTGCTCCATCCACTGTGCCACCTACCTGTCCCATTGCTCTTATAATCAGAAGACCTGAATTAGAAACCCGAGTTCCGATTCTGGATCTGCTGTTTGCTATCTTTACCTGGAATAAGTCACTTAATTTTCTCATTCTCACATACATTTTATTTTAGACCTTTGTATCAGAATGATCAGACTCTGGGTAATATGCATGCTTTGTTAGGTGTACTCTATCACTGGCTAGATGCATACCATTTCTATATTTTAAGTACTTATCCAGGAATTAAAACCTATTCTTAGATACCGCCTCCTTAAATAACTGTTCACTTATCAATTTTCTCTTCTATATTCTTTGCCTTCAATAAGCTTCAGTGAAGAAAAATCCACGTCCAGTGATCTTCTGTTTCTTGTCCAAGATTTTTTAAAATCACTAACAGCAGGTTTCCACTGACTGTGTGCTTAGATCTGAAGAAGTAGATAGCAGTCACCTGTTTTACAAGTCTTAGGAGAGTCTCTGTGTATCTTGGATATATGTACACCAAGAAGAAAACAGACGTTTCTATTATTGATATCAGATTGACAAATTACTGTCTTAATATCCTTAAGCATGGAGTCACCAACCATCATAACTCAACTCTTCTTTCTCTGACCCTTATACAGTACTTTCTCTAGCCTGACAGCTTCCATGGCTGTACTTGCCCTTCTAATTTATACTTTTATGTCCTGGGGAAGACAGATAGCTCCCCTGTGTTGGTAAGCAAAATGGGCTCCTTAGCACTTAGTTCAACAAGTGCCCTTGAAGAGTTTGGCTTTTGTTTCCTTTGAGTAATTCAGTGTATTTCATGGAGTTTTACTAAGTGCTAAGCCCCAGTCCCAAACCCCTATTAGGTGTAAATCCTATGTGGGTGTGGATTGGCAACTAAGGTGGGGCCCAAGGTGGGGCTAACTCCAGGGAGGGCCTAGTTTACATGTCTGGGACAGCAGAGGCTCCTAGACCACGTGGGTTTAAGTCTGCCTCTTTGTGACGATTTTAGGTCACGTGGGTGAGCTGCATGTGTGACTCACCCCTGACGCTGAAAAAGATATAAAAACCAGGGGCTGGCCTCCTCTTCCTTGAAGCTCATTTCCGCAGCAGTGAGGTGCACATAACTCTGGGCCAGCCCTTGTTCTGAGCTTGTGGGCTGAGCCTAGATGTTGGTAACTATGAATCTGTATTGGGTCTGTCTGTTGATGTTTGTACTTTGTTTGTAATTTGCTCTGAAGTTCAGGGTGCTGGCTTTTTTCCCTGAACTAAGTGAATGATATTTGTATGCTGAATTAAAGTAAGCTTGTCAAACCCCTTCACCTTGCTTTCCTTAGTTAAGCAGATCAAAAGAACCTGTGCTATTGGCAGCTTTCTGGGTGCTGGCTGTGGGTGGATCTTTCGCCCCCACAGAAGCTGCTAGCAGGATTGTGGAAACATCCCCTCAGAACAAATAGCTCCCTCCTCTTCAAAAAGAACCTCATTTTTCACTTCTAAATGTGCAGAGAGGTTATAGATCTAATGTATTCTGTCCTAATGATACCACATCCTGAGTATTATATTCATTTCTGGGAACTACATTTTAAAAAGGATATTAAATGCTTGTGTATATTCCAAAGAGGGTAGCTATAATGGTGAGTGGATTTCAAGTCATTTCACATAAGGATTGGTTGATGGATTTGGATAGATTTTCAATAGAGAGAATGTATGGTTTATATATAGGCCTACCTTCAGGGATTTGAGGGATTTTCGTGTGCAAGATGAATTAAATGCCTTATGCTTTGCCCCAAAGGGAAGACAGATTTGTGCTCAATATAAGGAAGAAATGATTAATAACGTGAGCTCTTCAAAAGCAGAATGAGCTAGTTGAACCAGATGGGGTCTTCCAACTCTAAGAATTTATGATAATCATTTGTCAATGTGATCAATTAAATTAGTTCTCAAAGTAAATCATGGATAAGCACAACCATATTCATAGACCATAAACTTCTCTAGGCATTTACCTCTTCTTCTGTGTTCCTCATCATACAATAGAGCGTAATATTTTGTATTTAGCATTCAAATTCTTATACTTTCCAGTATCTGAGGGAATTTTCTGAGTTGACCCCTTGCTTAATTGTTTCAGTCTAACTGTTTGAACTGGTTCTGGACAGTAGACATGGCTCTGTGTTGTTAAGCAAAATTGTCTCATTAGCATGGCTTTTGTTTCTTTTGAGTGGAAGTACTTTCAGCTGTTAAGTGCTAAGCCCCAGGCCCAGGGCCCTGTCAGGTGTGAAACCTGTGTGGGTGTGGATTGGTGACTTAGGA
>CM053627.1:142810072-142850922 GCA_028646595.1 Phalanger gymnotis | reverse complement strand
AACAGCTTGCCCAGGGTCTCAACACTCTTTCCATGAGTGAATCCCAAAAGTCAAACACCAAGCTCCCCTCAATTATATCCAGTTTGGAGCCCTGAGGGCTCTGACCTCACTCAGGCTGGGTGTGTGAAAGTTCCCCACCCCCAGCATCACATTATATACAAGTCAATGACTCCTGATTGCCTCAGTGCTGAGAAATAGCTGAGAAATACTCCAAAACAAAGACAACAAAAGGTTTCCCACTAATTCAAACAAAGGGGAGACTTGATAGTCTTAGCATCCCAAAAGGGAAGAACAGGGGAAAAGTCTGATTGCTGTAAACAGTGGCTCAGTAGACAAAGTGCTGGGTCTGGAATCAGGAGGACCTGAGCTCAAATGCAGCCTCGGACCCTTGCTAGCTGTGTGACCCTGGGCAATTCACTTAACCCTGTTTGCCCCATTTTCCTCATCTGTAAAATGAGCTGGAGAAGGAAATAGCAAACCATTCTAGTAGCTCTGCCAAGAAAACCCCCAAAAGGGGTCACAATAAGTTGGATACATACAACTAAAATGACTAAACAACAACAAATGTTTATTGATTGATGTGGTTTTCTACTTTTTTAACCAGTACCATAAAGTTTTGATGATTACTGTTGAAATCTTTAAGTGCTATTTTCCTGTTCTTGACCAGGCCTGACTCCAATCAGTGTTGTGGTTCGAGATCAAGATTAAAATGAAATGATTGCATAACATTAGCAAAAAACAAAAAACAAAAAAAACCAAAAATGACTTAAGAGAAAGAAAAGGACATTCAGCAAAGATACTGACTGATTCATGTGAGGCTTAGCTCTCAAGGCTCAGTGTTTGCCATATTGTTGCCCAGTCCGACCGCCTTCTCAGCACTTCCTCCCACCTCCCATCCAACCCTCCACAGCCCTTGGCCTTCCTGCTCTAGGCTTTTACACAGAGGCAATCAGGAAGTTATTTCGATTGATTGATGTTTAGTCCTCCGTACTAATTAAGTCTTGCGATCACTCGTGTTATCTTTTAGTTAAAAATGAGCTGGTGTGTATGTGGGTAGATGTTGCTCCTATCAAATCCATGCTTTATTATTATTTTTTTTCCTTGTTTTTCTTGAAATTGTTCATTTTTCCTCCAAATTGATGCTATTAAAATTTCATCTAGTTCTCTATTATAGTTTCTTGGTAGTTTGATTAATATAACACTAAAATTGAAAATTTTATTTAGATAGTTTTGTAATTGTGATTATGTATTGGTGTAACTTAGTCATGAGTACTGAATTTCCCTCTAGTTATTTAAGCTAGGTGATTAAATAGCATAATGGCTAGAATGCTGGGCCTAGAATCAGGAGGAACTAAGTTCCAATCCAAGTTCAGATGCTAACTGTGTGACAGAGGTCGTCCTTCACTGTCCAGTGACTCACTCCAGTACTTAACACACATGGTAGGACTCAACAAATGTTAACCTATTTGACTTGACTTTGAGTCCTCAAAGGCTTTATCTATAGTTGTTTCTTTTGTTGTTGGGTCATGTCCGACTCTTTGTGACCCCATTTGGGGTTTTTTGGCAAAGATACCGGAGTGGTTTGCCATTTCCTTCTCCAATTCATTTTTACAGATGAGAAAACTGAGGCAAACAGAGTTAAGTGACATGCCCAGGATCACACAGCTAGTAAGTATCTGAGGCCAGATTTGAACTCACAAAGATGAGACTTTCTGACTCCAGGCCCAGCGCTCTATCTGAAGAGGTTAAAGAAAAATGATGGTAGTAGGGAACCATATGTTTCTAGGGGTACTTGAGACCCCAAAATATCTACACACCGGGTCCTGCTGAAAGAATTTGACTCAAGCCTTCTCAGCCAAGGGAAAAGACAAAATTTATTAAGGATTCATCATAATGTGTTGTCTTAAGAGATCCTACCCTTTGTGACGCCTGTTTTCACAAACGGCCCAGATTCAATTTACTGAGCTAGATTGAATCTGAGCGCCTTCATGGAGGCAAGATGAGACTTATAGATACAAAGATTGTAGGAGGGATTGAGGGGTGGTCTGGAGTGACTAGAGGAGGGGTTTAGGTAGGGTCTTAAGGAGGAGTCTAAGGAGGAGCTTGATGGGACCAGGATGAGGTCAGACTCCAGGAACCAAGAGAATGGGATCTAGGGTGAGAAGTAGCTGAAGGCATGGATATCTATAGTATCAAGGGTGGGAAGTAGCTGGACAATAAAGGGCAAGCCTAGGTAGACAGCCTCAGGCCAAGGCCAGATCAAGTGGGAAGATTCAAGGAGAGTTCAAAGGGGTTGCCAGAGACTATTCTCCAGTTTTAAGGGGGTTCCCAGAGACTGTGCCCTCATCATATCCACTGTGCCACCTATATTTGCTTCTAAACTGCTGAAATAAAGTTTGGCATTGCTCTTATTCATAAGTAAGCTGTTGTTTATGACAAACCAGAAACTGTCTTGTCAAAAGCATCAAAATAATAGCACTGACATGGCAAGCTAGCTTGGATATTGGTTTTAAAAATTCATTGTCAACATTTACAAAACATCCGCTGGATCTTTGAGTGGTTTTTGTGCCTTCAAAAATCAGAACTACAACTAGAAATTTGTATATCCCTGGCAAATGGTGTGAAGAGTGCTTTCAGTTCAGTTGGTAAGGAATGGTAGGTAAATTCCCCAAGATATAAAAAAATGAGAGAATACTGAGCAGGGTCAGGACAAGTAGAACTCACCTCAGCTACAGCTGTTAGTGGGAGGAGAAAACATTATCAGTTTTCTATTTTAGGTAATTTTTCTTCCAAAATAGATGTTTTGGGAGTTTCTATAAAGCTGAAAGATTGAAAATGCTGTCACATCCCCTCTGAATTCCAGCACCAGTGGACAAGACCTTGCTCACTCCACCCTAGTAATAGCTTTATCAAAAACTGTGAGGAAAAAGCCCTGCTTTACTGTAATTCCAAATATCTGTTCTTACCTCTTATTTGGGGCCCAAATTTAGTCAGCCAATAAGTATTTATAGTTGTAATTTTACACAAGCATTTCTTTTTAATGCTTAAATAACAAGTCTTGGACAGCATAGTCACGTAGATAGTTCACCTGTTTGTGCGCCTTTGAATAAATAATTTTTCATGCCTTTGTTTATGCATCAGAATAATGAAAATTATATCTACCCCTATCTACTTAGTAAAGATATACTGAGGCTAAATAAAATAATGGATATAAAGTTATTGTGAAATCCAGGGGGGAAAAAGGTGAAAAAATGAACAGCGGAAATCAAGATAGAATCAATTCTTGATTATATATGCGCTGATTATGTTAGTCTCGTTCCTTTTTTCTGTAATGAGATTGTAAAGTCCTAGTAGATATATCTCTTGCCATTTTAATAAAATTTTGTATGATACCTATCATATTAGTTCTTTGTACATAAAAGAGACTTAGATAATACAGAGTGATCATAGTGAAGATAACAAACAAATACCAAATATGGTTATTTACCTTCGAGAGGAGGAGGTTAAGAGGAGGCACCAGATTGCCCATTGATTGCAGTGATCATTTTAAACCTCATTTCCACTGTGCTTTTCAGGCCTTTTTCAATGTTTCTCATACATGACATTTCATCTCTAATTTCAATTTCTTTGTAAAGTGGTCTCCTATATCTGGAATACTGTCCTTGCTCTTGGAATCCCTAGGCTCTTTCAATACTTTCTTTCAGCTCAGGTACCACCTCCTATATGTAGCTTTTTTCTTTATCCCTCCTACTAGTTCTCCTTCCCTCTAGAAGTTATATTGTATTGTTTGGCACATGCATTTACGTATTTGTGTAGATGTTGTATCCATCCAATAGAAAGCTAGGTAGCACAGTGGATAATGTGTTAGGTTCAGAGTCAGACAGATCTTTGTTCAAATCTGGCTTCAGAAATTGTGTGACCCTGGGAAAGTCACTTAACCTCTGTTTGCCTCAATGTTCCTACATGTAAAATAGCGACAGTAATAGGACCTCCTTCAAAGCACTGTTTTGAGGATCAAATGAGAAAAAATTGTGAAGCACTTTGCAAACCTTAAAGCACTATATGAGTGCTTTGTTATTCAGTCGTTTCAGTTGTAGGCAGCGGTGGGATTCAACTGGTTCATGCCCATTCAGTAGAATGGGTACCTAATTTTAGGTTTAGTTCCACAAAATTGTTGTTAGGGGGGCGTGGCCTCAGCTCAGTTCAGTGGAGAACTGGTTGTTAATTCCTTTGAGTCCCACCAATGGTTTGTAGGGTTTTCTAGGCAAAGTTACTGGAGTGCTTTGCCATTTCTTTCTCCAGCTCATTTCATATATGAGGAAATTAACTTAAATAGGGTTAAGTGATTTGCCCACGGGGACACAGCTAGTAAGTGTCTGAGACCAGACTTGAACTCAGGTCCTCCTGAGTCAAGGCCCCCTCCACTCTCTATCTGCTGCACAACTAAGCTGCTGGCTATTATTACATAAGTTCTTTGAAGGCGGAGATAGTTTTTTGTTTGTTTGGTTTTTGTCTTTTTATGTTCTCTACCTGGCATAGAACCTTGCACATAGTTGACCCCATAGAACTGGCTAGAATTGAATTAATTATAAGGATGAAAGAAGAAGCTTGTCTCAATTTTCATAGTGAATAGATAAATAAGTTTTTCAAAGGAAATGATGAAATGATCTTCCTATAGCAAAGCTATAGTAATTCCTGTGAGATAGTAGAGTCAATTCAACTCAAAATATTTATTAAACACTTACTACATACTAGTTCCTATGCTAAGAACTAGGGATACGAAGACAAAAACAAAACAAAACACAACTCAATTGTCCCTCTCCTCAATAGGCTTATATTTTACTGGGGGTAGTATACAACAGGTACAGAAATTGCAGTCAACTAATCTCTAAAGACCTCAGTTTCCTTATTTGGAGAGAGAAGGAGAGAGAGAGAGAGAGAGAGAGAGAGAGAGAGAGAGAGAGAGAGAGAGAGAGAGATTGGAATAAATTACTTCCAAGGGCCTCTCCATCTCTTCCGATGCTAAGTAAATAAATATAATCTACATACAAATAAGTATAAAATATATAGAAATTAAAACAATTTTAAGGAGAGAATAACTTCTTGAAGTCACTTTTAGCATTGTTCCTGTGAAAACTGGCTCATGTTTGCCTTCAGAAGAAGTTGTAGATAATAGGTGCCAAGGAAGAACTTTGTCCTATTTGGAATATAAACCTTATGACTAAACACTATCATTATATTTGAATGAATAGATGGAATTTATTTTCCTTTTTAACTGTAGCTGAAGAGTTATGGGTTCTGCTTTAGCCTCTTATCTTAATTCTGTGTATATCTTTTTGCCTTGTGTGTCTTTTGTAAACAAAATATTGTTGGATTATGATTTCTAATCCATTACACTATTCTTTTCCTTTTTATGAATGAATTCATCTCATTCCCATTCACAGTTATGATCACTGTGTATTTCTCTTCATTCTATTCTCCTATATTTATCCTTCTCTTTTTGATCTTGGCCTCTTTTCAAGGCTCTGTTTTGCTTCTGACCACTACTTTTCTAAATATACCCTCCTTCTTATCACCTCCATGCTATCATGGAGACAGGTGCAAATCTTGTGTGATCCTAACTGTGGCTTCGTGGTATCTGAATTATTTCTTTCCAGTTGCTTACAATATTTCTTCCTTGACCTGGGAGCTCAGAATTTGGGCTATAATATTCCTGGGAGCTTTCATTTTGGGATTTTCTTTTGGGAGCTGACTAGTGAATTCTTTCAATTTCACTTTGCCCTCTGTTTCTAAGATATATGGGCCATTTTCCTATATAATTTCTTGATATATGATATCGAGATTCTTTTTATTGTTTATGGCTTTCAGATAGATCAATAATTTTAAAATCATATCTCCTTAATCTATTTTATAGGTCAATTGCTTTTCCTATGAGGTACTTCACATTTTCTTCAATTATTTTCATTCTTTTGATTTTGTTTTATTGTTTCTTGATGTCTTTTGGAGCTTTGCTTCCATATGATAAATTCTAGTTTTTAGGGAGTTGTTTTTTCAGTAAGGTTTTGTATCTCTTTTGCCATTTGAGTAATTCTGATTTTTTAAGGAGTTATTTTCTTTAATATTTTGTGCCTTTTTAAAAACCAAGCTGTTATCTTTTCCTCATTTTCTTCCATAGTTCTCATTTCTTTTCCCAGCTTTTCCTCTATTGCTCTTATTTGATTTTTGAAATCATTATTTTGCTCTTTTTAATCTTTTTAGCTATTCTAGTAATTCTTGTTTGGCTTATGTCCAATATTTCTTTTTCTTTGAGGTTTTGCTTGTAGATGTTTTCAAGTCGTTGTCTTCTGTGTTTCTGTCTTGAGCTTCCCTGTCACCATAGCAACTTTTTATGGATAGGTTTTATTGTTGTCGTTGTTGGCTCATTTATCCAGTCTACTCCTTGACTTTGAACTTTATGTTAGAATTGGGCTCTGCTCATCTCTAGATGACTGACCTGAGCTATTGTCTTTTGTATCCTTCTTCTGATTTCACAGCTTGGTATGGTAGCATGTAAGCTTTCGGCATTTCTGACATAGGGTGATCTGGGGAGAAGTCTTTTTACTGCCCTCCTCCTCATCTGCATTCTGGTCCTTACACAGGTGGAGCCTCTGCTGCTTCACAACCATAACTATTCCTCTCTACTCTGGAACTGTGATCCAGAATTAGGTAAAAGACAAGAGAGCTGTTCCCAGTGTCAGTACAAGGGTCTGCTGATCTTTCTTTCTGTCCAGATTTCAGTTCCCTTACTGTCTCTGGGCTCTGAGCTACTCCCTGCCACTGATACTGTCATTACCATAGCCCAGTGCTGCCATTATTGCCAAATGCCATTTCTGCTGCATTGTGTCCCTTGCCAGCCCTTACCCAGTGTCCTCAGACCTCTCTTTCTGTCTTCCTAAGCTTCCCTGGCCTAGAAAGATGACTCACTGTGACTTTGTCTTGTCTTTCCCACCCAGGATTCAGTTTGGGGCTTTTTCTGTGGTTGTTGTAGAAGAGGTTTAAGAAGTTCTGACCTCTTAGTGCACCATCTGGACTCCACCCTCTATGTGATAATTTATTTCCTTAAAATAAAAGTGATTACAAGTTCTATATAGGCAGAGGCATATCTTATTTATCTTTGCAGTTCCCTCAGTGATAGCCAATGGTAGGTGTACAATAAATATTGAAGTCATGTGGAAGTTTTTACCTCTAAGAACCATAGGCAAACGAAGGAACCTTGACCACATCATTAGATGCTTTTAGAAATGTGCATTTTGAGCTACTCTGATGTAACATATTTGGAAAATTATATATTTTATTAAAAGTTAATTTAGTTCAAACTATGTTACCTAAACAGAAACAATAGGAAACACTAATATACTGCTTTAAGATTTCCAAAGTGCTTTTCAAATATAATCTCATTCTATCTTTACCAATAAACCTAAGCAGTAGATGTTATTATCCCTATTTCGAAGATCAGGAAACTGAGGCAAATAGAGGTTCAGTGAATTGCCTGGGGTCCTATAAGTAGTAAGAATCTGAACCCAGGTCTTAAATTCAGATCTTCCTAAGTCCAGGTCCAGTATCCATTGTACCACCTAGATGCCTCCAAACAAAGGAATTTTGATTAATAAATCATAAGGGTGGTTTTGTAGAAAGAAGAATACAGAACCTGGAAAAAACAACATTTGGAGTTTATTTCCCTCTTTGCACTGATGCTTTAAAAGTCCCTTAACCTGTCTGAGTCTATTCTCTCACCCATAAACCAGAGAGATAGACTCGATTATCTCTAAGTTTCCTTCCAAATCTAAAATTCTATATCTCTGTGATATCAAAGACCACACTGATACATATTCAAAGGACTAGGAAAGACTTTAACCAGTCACTTAGTGTTAGATGCTTCTAAATAAAGTTTTATATTTCCTCTGGCCAGTGGTGCAGTTATTTCATTGGGAAATAGAAAGAATGGGGAGAAAATATATACATTGGCCAAACTTTATATCTGGATAATGAATATTATTATTGAGACTTCCTCATCAAAGCTTGTATTATATACTTTAAATTATATTTGGCCACGTTTTTTTTTAGTTTGTCTGAAAGGATAGTAAATTATCAGTAAGGTATAACCCAAAGGTCTTATTCAACCAATTTTACTCATTTATATTCAAAGATCCAGTAAATAATTTAGAAGCCAAAGTTAGAACTGGCTGTAGAGTCTTAGATCCACCTGTTACAAATGCCATAATGTCCATTAAAGGCTCTCAGACATATTGGACTACAGTAGGAACAGTATAAAATAAATCAAGCAGGATTTTAGTGTAATAAAAGGGAACATACATCTATCTAATCTCAATTCAGCAAAGGAAGCACTTTTCCATTCATTTTAACTGTGCCCAAGAAAAAAGTTCTATCTCAGAGAGCACAGGGGTGGGGAACCTGTAGCCTTGAGGTCACCTCGATTCCCCACCCCTGGGAGATATTGCTTCTCCCAAGAAAGTATATTCTAATTTGCAGGAGAATATAATAAACTTAAATGTGATAATTCTTTCACACATCAGTGTGCTTAATTTAGGTAAGTTTATGCTTGCCATATTGTGTCTATTATTTTTCTGAGATATTTGCTCTTTTTGGAAAATTATATAGTAATGTATTGCATTAAGTTTTACTAATCCTCTACATCCTCAGCATTCTGAACAGTGCATTTGTTTAATCTAAAATATCTGGCTTTTTTAAAATCTAGATAGGATGTTATTGATTCTTGTTTATTTACATTTTATGACTAACCTAAACTGATGTTCAAAGAGATATGACAGCCTTTATTATAGGATGCTCATTGCCCATATCTATATAAACACTGAATCATAATAACACTGGGGGAGAATTTTTGCTTTGTTTTTGCTTTTTTTTTGGTTTCTATTGATTTATCTGGACTCTTATATGATGAATTTTTATAATCTAAGAGGTTATCTGAGATTGATTAAATTAGTTTATGGTGCTATTGTTGTCATCTGTTTCTTAATAATAGCTTGCATTTAAGAGCAATCCTTCCTATATGTTATATATATATATATATATGTATATATATATATATAAAGATTATTCTTTGTGATTGTGGTCTCTTATTAAGATGTTACTATCTGTTTAAAAAGTGTTGATATATTCTGCGTGTTTAAAAATATGTTGTGATATTTCGAAGTTAAAAGGAGACTTTTTATATATTTCCCCTAAGAGATAGGTTGGATTAAAAAGTGGGTTGAAAAATCCATACAGAGTATAGAAGGACTTATATTGATTAAATTGGGCTAATTGCAAAAAAAGCGACATAGGATTAATGCAAAAGACTTAATATTTCTATCTTGTTCTAAATTCTTTTTATCATATAAAAATAATCAGGGAGACTGAGAAGAGTTGATTATTGTCACATTTTTATCTGCTAATTTTCACTTTGAGAATAACATTCAAAGCACAAAAGCAAGGGAAAGCTATCTCTCTTGTCTGGGCAAAGATAGCTCTTATGCACTGCATGTAGGACCAAAGTGCCATCATGCAGTAATTAAAGGATGTAAAGTTAAATTTCTTAGTCTTTCAGTTACAGCCCCAGAGGCAACTCAGATTCAGGTATAAGTCTACAGCAGGACAGAATATTGTAGAGATGGACTTCTCAGTGATTGTTATTTTGAGCATGGAATACATCAGTGCTTACAGAGCCTGGCATATGGTAGGGTCTTAAAAACAGAATTAATGAAAAAGAATATAATGAAGTAGAGAATATAATAAAAGTACTTAGAATTTAATTTTTGTCTTTGAATTCTTGTTCCTTATCATATTATCATATCAAGTCTATAAATTTAATTGAGCTTATTTCTATAATTACAAAGGCATAATAAATATGGCAAAAATGTATTTAGTAACAATCTTGTGGAATCTGACTGTTTACATTGAATTTTAGTGGTGACTTTTATTTTGAAGACATGTTCTGCAGTAATACATGTATTTCAGAGAGCATTGCAATTCAATTTAATTGAGCAAAAACATTTAAAGAACCAACTATGTACATTGGGCTAGGTGATAGAGATACAAAGACGAAACAAAAATATAGTACCTTTCCTTCAAGGAATAGTGTAGTAGAAATAGCATTGAATTTGAACTCATGGGACATGAGATGAGACTCCATTTGTATATATGCCCTTGGAGAAGTACTGTAACTTCTCTGGGTCTTGATTTTTTATTTGTAAATTGAGCAGTTTGAACTAGATGGCATCTACATTCTCTTCAAGGTCTAGATTGATGATGCTTTGACATGCATAAAAATACCACCAAAATATAACATATGATGTTTACCTACAATTTTATATATGCTTAGAAATATTTAACAATGAAACATCTTTCTTAGGTCTTATATTGAAGTATGTTTATCAACTTATCTGACATATACTTCAAATCAATCAACAAACATTTCCAAACACCCACTATATTTCTGGCACTGTGCTAGGCCCTGGGGAGATACAAAGGCAACAATGAATTAGATTTTGCTTCCAAGGAGCTGGACTTGTATTGAGGAGACCCAGAGATGTGCTGGCATTAGCAAAGTAAACATGATTAAATTTTCAGTGTGAGCATTTATACCTTAGAAATCAGTAAACATTACAAATTAGGGCCTGAGTTGACTGTTAAACAGTTACCAGTACACCCTTGGAGGGACCATATGCTCATTTATAGGTATGTACAAAATAAATACCAAATACCTTGCTATTATTTGGGGAGGCATTAGTCTCTGGGAGGATGAGGAAAGCCTAGAAGGTATTACCTAGATTGACCTTTGAAGGAAATGAGATTCTAAAAGGAAGAAGTGAAGAAGGAATGCATTTCAGGCATGGGCAACAGTCTGTGCAAAGAGCTGGAGGCAACAGATGGAGAGTCCTGTGTGAGGAACAGCAAGAAAGCCAAGTTGATTAGCAGTAGAGTGTATGAAGTAATGTGTGACTAACCACTAAAGGTAGGTTGGAACAAGTTTATGAAGGGCTTTAGATGAGTTCAGAGGAATCTGTTCTTGATTTTAGAGTAAAGATTTTCATGGACCCCTTTGGCAGTCTAGTGAACCCTATGGACCCCTTCTCAGAATAATGTTACAAAATAATTTAAGAACGTATATGAAGAGCCTACATTGGATTGCATGGCATCTTGGGAAGGGGGGAAATGGGGAAGGACAAGGAGGGGAGAAAATTTGGAACTCAAAAGCTTGTGAAACTGAATGTTGTAAACTAAAAATAAATTAATTAATTTTAAAAAAAGAAAAAAATAATTTAAGGAAATAATAAATTTCAGTTAGTCATTTCCAACTCTTTGTGACCTCACTTGGGGTTTTCTTGGCAAAGATACTGGAGTAATTTGCCATTTCATTCTTCAACTCATTTTACAGATGAGGAAACTGAGGCAAACAAGGTTAAGTGTCACACAGCTAGTGTGGGCCTGATTTTAATTTGCTGAGATGAGTCTTTCTGACTTTAGGCCCAGCACGCTTCCACTGTGCCACCTAGCTGCCCAAAATAAGTGAAAATAAGGATGTGAGTTGTGGTTATTATTGTTGTTTGGTCTCACAGACCCCAGATCAAGAAGATAAGATTATTCTTTGGGGGACAGGGTATCTGACAGGACTTTACAGAGCAGGAGAGTGACATTGTAAAGGCTGTTCTTTAGAAAAATAATTCTGACAGTTGTAGGATGGATTGGAGAGGGGAAAAACTTATAGCTGAAAGAACACTTAGGTGGCTGTTGGAGCTGATGGGTCATGAGGGACTGAACCAGGGTGGTGGCCTTGTGAGTAGAGAGAAGGGTACAGATGTGAGACATTTTGTGAAGGTAGAATTGACCAAGTTTAGTGATTGATTAGCCAGACGAGGTAAAGCAAACATCTTATGATGACTGATGACTAATTGCTTCTATCCAACTTTTCTCTGCTGAACCATGTGGGGGCTTTTAGGCTTCCCTTTAGCTCAGTGGAGAGTCTATTGTCATTCAAGTAACAAGCACTTTATTACCTGCCTACAGTGTGCACATCAGTGGCAGAGGGGAGAGAGTGCTGGGCCTGGAGTCAGGGAGGCCCTAATTCAAATTTGACCTCAGACAACTCACTAGCTGTGTGACCTTGTACAGGCCACTTGACCTCTGTCTCCCTCAGTTTTCTCAACTGTAATAATAGCAACTGCCTCCTAGGGTTGTTGTGAAAATTAAGTGAGATATTTGTAAACCACTAAGCACAGAGCCTGGCATCTAGATACTTAATCATTGCTTGTTTCCTTCCTCCTTATGAATATGTACATAAATATGTAGCCTCTGCTTCTCTGACTGGACGGCTATAAGGGATAGAAAGAACTCCTCCCACAGTTTCCATACAAAGAAGGCCAGTGAACTCTTTAATTCGCATTAGCTGCAGTCTTTGGATTTTGGATTCCACTCCAACATCGTCATGCCCCTGGCCTAAGTACCTCCTTCCTTCTCTCTTCTCCCTTCCCCATTTCCTAGCTTCTGTTTGCTGTCTTCTGTTGGATTGTAAACCCTTGTAATCCCTGTCCTTAGCACAGTACTTTCTTGGCACACAGTAGGCACTTAATCAGTGTTTAGTTTTTGATATATTATATATGTATGAGATATATGCGTACATGCACACACACATTCCATTTGAAACTTAATAACTAATTCAACCAAGGTGATTATTTTTATTTGAGATATAAATTAATCAAGACATTTTAAAAGGAATTAATCAAGACATTTTAAAAGGAAGGAGCTTTTAAAAATGACATCTCTGCCTTAAGGAGCTTAGAAAAAGCTAGCTGGTACAGTGGACAGAGAACTGGGCCAGGAATTAGGAAGACTTGAGGTCAAATTTTGCCTATGACATTTACTAGCTTTGGCACCTCAGGCAAGCTACTTAACCTCCATCTGCCTCAGTTTCCTCATCTGTAAAGTGGGGATAATAATAGCACCACCTCCCAGGATTGTTGTGAGGATAAAAATGAGATCATATTTGTAAAGTGCTTAGCACAGTGCCTGGTATGTGGTCATTTTTAATAAATGCTCGTTCACTTTCTCCTTCCTTTCCATGCTGATTACCATGCTAGGCACTGGGGAATTAGAATAATTTATTGTATAGCTTATATCAAGTTCATTATATAGGAATTCTGAAGTATCAGATAATTTAGCACCTTGAGAGTGAAAACTCTGAAAAAGCAGATTAAAGATAGTCCAGATTTGAAATAATTGCTTTCCGTGAACATGATCACAGTATTGTAAGTATTGTCTTAATAAATATATTGGCTACCTTTATAGAGAGCTTCTAGTCTTTAGCTGTAAGATGTTATAATGGAGTTTTATCGTGTCTCTGATGGTGCTGGGGTTGTGGAGTAAATATGGCACTTGGCGGTCATTAAACAAGCATTAAGTGCTTACTATGTGCCAGGCTGTTGCAGTGGGAGAAAAAGGCCATGTGTATATCACTATGTGCATGGGAGACAACAATTAATATCCACCATAACTCATGCTTTCGAGTGGGGTTTTGGAGCAACCTGTGATTTCATTGATGGCGGAGCCTGTGTAGAAAGGCCTTCTTCTGATGCAGAGCAGCAACTCATCTGTGATTGATAATTGAGAAGTTAAGTGACTTGCCCATGGTCCCACAGCTAGAATTTGTCAGTGGTAGGATTTGAATCCAGGTCATTCTCACTCTGACACCAGCCTTTGATCCACCACAGTGTATCTCTAGAATGAAATTTGCCTATATGAATAATTTTTCTTTTGTGAGAGTGAACCATGTTCATTTTTCATTCATTTATTAATCTTTTCAGGGAATTTATGTTAATTATCATCTTTGTATAAGGCACGTTGCCTTTGGGATGTTGGTGGTAGGGGCAAATACAAAAATCAATATACCGAACTCCTGAGCTCAAGGATCTTAGCATATGAAATTCTGAATTCGTATAAACTGCTCTTGTTTTTAATCTGCTACCTTGAAATTGCCTTTTGATTTACTTCTTGCTAAGTCTCTTCTCTGGGGCAGATAGGTAGCATAGTGGCAGATGGGCTTGAAGTCAGGAAGACTCATCTTTGTGAGTTCAAATCTGGCCTGAGACACTTCCTAACTGTGTGACCCTGAACAAGTCACTTAGCCCTATTTATCTCAGTTTCCTCATCTATGAAATGAACTAGAGAAGGAAATGGAAAACCACTCCAGTATCTTTGCCAAGAAAACTCCAAATGGGGTCATGAAGAGTAGGACACAACTGAAAAATGACTGAACGAGTCTCTTCTCTGCTCTAGACTATTATACACAGAACTGATCTAGTTCACATTTTACGTATAATCAGATCTCATAGTGTCTTCAAGTCCTAAAATAATCTCATTTCAGTATTTAAAAGCTTAATGTTTAAGATATATTTTCATATCTAAGATGTCTATAGAGCTAGTCATGTATTTACATAATTTATTTTTTGTAGAAAAAGAACAGATTTTTTTAGTTGATATCCAAACAATGGAGACATAGAAGCAGCATTGGTACAGTTGAATAGAAATCTAAATTTGTAGCGAGTATGACTTGAGTTCAAATCTTGCCTCTTACATCTGTTCACTTAATAAGTCATTTAACCCTAATGTCCCTGGGGCAAGTCTCTAGGAATTATATTCTAAATCATTTGTAGGTTGCAGTCAACATTAATGGAGATAATTCCAATAGTAGGAGTTCCCTGATACTGAAAAACAAAATCACAGATGTTTCAGATATTTAAGTATTGCCCTTTGAATCCAAACTTCACAGAACAAATCCCCTTAATAAAAGGGTTCGTTCTGTCAAATTCAGACTCAGTCAAAAGACCAAACCCAAGGACCTTGAAGGCCACATGTAGCCTCGAGGCCATAGGCTCCCCACCCCTGGACCTGCTAAATGTATTTTTGAGGACTATTCCTGTTGAAAGAGGTTGTTTTTAGGGAGAGATTTGTCAGCATGGCCTGTTTCTCGTACCACTGAAAGTTTCTGAAGGCTTTGTAGCCTGAGGCCTTATATCTTAATTTTGGTGGTTTGCATCTATTCAGTTAATTTAGTAAGACTTAGATGATCTGCATCTATAATGTGCGTAAAGCGAGGTAATTGTATATATAATTGACTTACACATTTAAATGGAGCGTATTTTCAGTGCCTAAAAAATGCCTTGTAATCTTTCTTGTATATTTGGCGAGGAGGCTGTTATCCATATTGAATTTGCTAAAGCCTTTGAAATTGGCTGTTACTACTGGAAGTGGAAACTTTTATTGGTCGGCTACCAACAGTATAATTTCTGATCTATTGGTTTACAGTTTTTATGTTAACTTCAAGTATAATTACCATTTGTAATTACTAAGAAAAATAATCATAATTATTTTTTGCCTTGAAAAATCACAGGAATTATCAGTTTATAACCTTAGCATGTTATTGCATTGCTCTATAATAACTCTCATTGTCAAATTATATTACTGTAACTAGAAATAGCTGCATGAAAAACTGCAGTGGAAAAAGAAATGTTTTTCCAATGAAATATTAAATAAGTATATCAACATTCTTTTGCATTAGTCTGTTTATCCATTGTGATGGGGTTGTAGGAACATTTGCCTACTTTTTTGGTTGAATTCTTTTATTGTTTAAAATATTTCTTGTTCATAATACATTCAAAAGCTCCTTAGAACTATATGTTTGCTTCCAGAATGACAGAATTGTCACCAAATAACATGTCAATTGGGTTCTGGAAAAGAGGAATAGATAAAGAAGTTTGAAAAGGGTTTAGAGTAGGTGTTCTCAATTCTTTTTTTGTTGTGGTTCCCTATGTCGGTCTGGTGAAGTCTATGAATACTTACTGTTTTTCAGTGCATAAAATAAAATGCATAGGATTACAAAGAAAATACTTATCTTGAGATATAGTTATAAAAATATTTCTAAAATGTTACATAGTAATATCTAGTGACAGGTCTAATAACTAGAGTAATTTTGAAATAGTGATGAGCATAAATGTTTTTTGAGTTATCTGCCACAACTATACTGTGATAAAACATTACAATAATATTGCCTGATTTTTATTGGTGATAAAGTCACAGGTACTTATTAAGGTAGTTTGTTGCTTACATTCATAATGGAAAGAAATGCTAAATTTCAGTTAGAGATTAGTTAAAATTAAAGATGCATTTTTTTCTCATCCAAGATTATGTACCCTCAGATATCTATCAAGGATTCCATGGGGGTCCACAAATTCCAAGTTAACTTCTGGTCTAGAGACTATTCTGAGGAAGCATTGGCAGGACTAGATTGATTCGATATAGGGAAGGTAAAATAGGCACTGGATAGAGAGTAAGGAGTAATGAGACCATGGAGAATAACTTGGTAGTTGTGGGTATAGGCCGAAAAAAGGGAAGAAAGAATGAGTTCAGCTTTTGACATGTTCTTCAAAACTCTTGGACTAACTTTTCCAAATGGTCCCTAAAAACTCAACTGTTTGCTTTCAAGTGGTCTGCTTTTTATTCAACTATAATTGTCAGTGTTTTGTGTTTATCACTTTCCTGTTAGATTACAGAGAAGAACAGGTGGGGAGCCCAACTACAGAGGCTCTACTCTTCCCTCTTCTACCATGTTGGTTCCCTGCAGTCATCCATATTCTTCCCTATAAAAAATCTATCTTTAATTGCATCATGCTAAACCCTTGATTCGTGGGCATTATTATTGAGGGTATTGGTAGGAAATATGTGGGCCTTCAGCAATGGAACATGTTTTTTCCATTTCACAACTTGCAGAAAGACGTATATAAGATCTCACTATACATATCATTTTTTTAATTATAAAAAAATCATTTGAATCAGCAGAGCAAAATATCTTCTTAAAGGATCCTTTCTAGCAAAGGGTCTCCCATCCATACATCAAAATCATTCAACACTCCTTGAAATATCATAAAAAAAATATACAATGGCCCTGTGTTCACAAATACCAGGCAAGGTGATGTATGCTATGGAGATCCAGAAAGTTACCTTTCATCTATTCTATATTTATTTTGAATATACATGTTTGTGGACATGTTGTCTATCCCATTAAGCTTCTATGTAAGCTCCTTGAGGAAAAGAACTGTGTTTGCCTTTTCTTTGTATGTCTAGAACTTAGAACATATAGCACATAGTAAGCATGTAATAAATGTTCATTCCTCAATTGAGCCTGTTCATAATATTTTATTATTATACATTTTGTGATAGTAAGGAAATGTATAACAAATTAATATCATGATATTATGCTTTGGAATTTTAAACCTGCATAAAACATTTTCTGATTTTAATATGGTTGATTGCCCCCCATACTTCACCAAATTCCCTCTTTGGCTTTTTTGACATAATTTTGACATGCTTCTCTTTTTACGTCTTCTCTACTGGATCCTCTTTCCTTTCCCATTCTCTACCTAGGAATATTCCTTACAAAGGTCAATCCTTGATATTTGGCCTTTGTCTCCATACATTCTTTTCCCAGTATGGTAATTGCTTTTTTTGGGACTAACAGATTTCTGCATAAGAAGTTAGTTGGCCAATACTCGCTGAAATCAATAAGGTTTTGCTTGGTACATTTTAACTAACACAAGGGAAAATATTTAATTTGTAGGCACCTACAAGGTGAAACAAGCAAGAAAAAAAATCCAGATTATAGTCACCAGAGACACAAAGATACAAGCTAATCCCCAATTGTTCAGTCTTTGATTCAGTCATTGGAGAAGAGAGGGCCAGTTTGAGGGCCAGTTGATCATTAGGCCTTGTTAAAATGAGTAAGAGGATTGGTATTCCATTGAGAGTACCTCAGGTTTATAATCAGAGATTCCTTTTAGCATTGTCTTATTCTTTCATCTCCCGTATATGACCAGTTATCCAGTTGTATTGATTCTTTCTCTAGTATCCCTTTCATCTTCATTATTTCCTCTATAGTTTCCTATCTACAGCTTCATCTAGAACCTCATCATCTCATACTCAGAACATTGTTATGACCTTCTCACCATTCTCTATGACTCCAGACTCTTCTATATCTATCCTGGACCCCATCACCTGATTTATCTTCTTTGAGTGCTGTTAGAACCTTCCTGCTTTTGTAAAATGAGGAATTGGAATTAGAGAATAATTTAGATCCTTGGGAGCTATAAGTCCCATGCATACTTATTAGGGTTATTGTGAGAGTCAAATGAAATAATATATGTAAAACACAATGCAAATGTAAGCTGTTATTTTATTGCTGTTGTTGATATTATTATTGTTGTTATCATTATTAAAATTCTCTTGATAAAAACAAATCATCCCAAAGGAGATGGCTTTTTCTCTGAGGCCGATAAAGATCATGAACTAGTTTTTTAAAATCCATCAGAAGTGTCAAACTTACATAGGCTTAGTTAACTGCAAAACTCCTGAGTGCAGCCCAAATGAAATTATGTTGCAATTGGGAAATCTTTAATAAAATAATCAAAATACACTACAACATAGATAATGTTAATTTGTGATATTCTAAGTCAATATGAGGCCAACGAGATTTGTTTCTATTTGAGTATGGCACTGCTGGTATAGACTGCAGTTCCAATCTACTTCTGATATGTATACTATCTGAGTAACCTTGGGCCAGTTATCCAATCTCCTTGGACCTCAGTTTCTTCATCTGTAAAATTTAGGGAGTGCACTAGATAACCTCTGAGGACACTTTCAACTCTAGAACATCTATGATGCTTTGATAATACATTCTATTAGTTCTATTCTATACTGGTGCTGATCAAGTTAGCTCATCTCCAAGGTCTTTGTCATCCACAAAGTTACATCAGCCCGGGAAAAGAAATCTGAGGGTAAGAGAGCAGTAGTGACTTGCCCAAGGTCATACAAATAGTAACAGAGCCATGATTTTAACTTATCCAATTTGTTAATATATATCCACTTTTTAAAATATCCTAAATGGCACCAAGAAATGAAAGTAAAATTCCATATGGGGTCTGAACAAATCACAAATCATATCATAGTACAACAATCACCTTTTTTTTTCTGGGCATCATACCTTTCTTCATGAAACTTGTTTATGTTAGTTTTTTTAGCTTCCATGTCATTTTATAACTCTAATTGAGTTTGTAATTTAATCAGACCTTCAGATTTTTTTTTTTGCTCATCCAGTCAAGCATCTCTCCTCCTATACTTGTGCATTTGATTTTATTAAACCCAAGCACAAGAATTTACATTTAATTCTATTAAATTCAATTCTTTAATTGGTCTTGACATAGGATGTATCTGCTTTCTGAGGACCAACCTAACCAAGTACACAGAGTATCATCTCCAGTAGGCTGACCGTTGGATGATCAATTTTGGCCATGATATCTCAAGAAAAAAGGAAATATTACAAAGTGGCTCTTAGTCCTGTGCAACATTTAAGAATGCAACTTGAAGGAGAATAACAAACAGGTTAAAAGTGGGAAAGTATGTAAAGATTTGAGAATAAGTTTTTCTCACCATCGGGGATAGTAGGACAACTATATTTGAACAATGACATAATACTCTTAGGTGTGCTTCTTGAAGAGATGGGGAAAAAAAGAAATTGAAGTAAACTATATAGAGAGGAGATACATCCTGGAAGTGACAGGTGTTTTGAAGATGTTGAGGGATCATTACTCAATGTGGGAAAGAATCAGAAGATATCAAGTCATGGAAATACTATTATATCATTGCTTTAAAAAGTGACAGAACATTAAATAACTACTGATGTGTATACCTACTTTCCTGTTCATATAAAATTCTAAATGATGACAATTTATGCACACATTGAGTGTGATAGAAGGGAAAGCAAGGATTTCATAAATAATATTCCATAGTAGATCACATCTTTACTATCACACAGTTAATGGAAAGATGAAGAGAATGCAACTTCCCACTGTACTTTTGATTTTGAAAAAACAGTCTTTAATAGAACAAAGCATCACTTTAAAGGTTTTCCTCCAATAAGGTGTCTTCTGTGCATCTATAAAAATATACATGATTTCTTGGAATACATAAAATCATGGAAAACCTCTTTTAAGGACACTTTGATTATCAATGAAAGAGAAATCAATGCTACCTGAAGATGCTCACTACCTTCATGAAAGAGATATAGATTAAAATCTAATTTGGAGAGGAAATCCTCCTGTACTTTCCTTTGTACATTCCTGTTCGCAGATCATAGATTTACATCTGGAAGGGACTTTAGAGGCTGTCTATTCCTACCTCTTCATTTTACAGCCTAGACCCAGAGAAAATAAGCAATTTGTCCAAGGTCAAACAGGTAGTAAATGGCAGGGCTGGGATTGGAACTCAGGTTCTCTGAGTTAAATCTAGTGCTCATTCCACCATCTCATGCCTGAAGTGTTCTCTCTCTTCATTTTTGCCACCTTATTTCCTCCAAGTTTTAGCTTAAATTCCACCTTTTGCATGAAACCTTTCCTGATCCCCTTTAATGCTAGTGCCTTCCTTCTGAGATTAACTGCTATATATCTCATACATACATGGTTGTTTGACCATTGTCTCTCCCAGTAAAATGTGAGCTGCGTGATGGCAGGGAGAGTTTTTGCTTTTCTATCCTCAAGGATTGGCACAGTGCCTGGCACATAGTAAGTAATTAATAATGCTTTTCAACTTGACTATATCAGTTGTATTAAGCCCTGACATTTTCACATTTAGATCTATAATCACTCAAGAGTTTGACTTAACTTCCCACATGGGAAAAAAAAAACTAAATGGATAAAGAATGTCAATTGGCCAGACTATGATGGATGGTCATTCAAGAAATCTCATCCATAAGTGTATATGTATGTATCCATGTATATTTGAAACACTACATGCATGAACACATATGTTTATGTATATGTGCATGCATATGTATATACATGTGTATGTACATGTACATGCATATGTATGTATGCATAAACACATATAAATGCATAGATATATACATACGCATATATATGCATATACGTTAGTTGTGCCAAATATATTAAACCCTGGAACCTTACAGAGCTTCCTAAATAAGATTTATAATTACTCAAAAAATTGATTTAACTAACCATAGGGGAAAAATTAAGTGGATAAAAAAATGCCTATTGGTTAGACTATAATGAATAAGCAACCTATAGAGGTTATCTTTCAGTGTGTATTTGAATACATATATAGATACACATGCGTATATATATATAATGGGCTTGAGAGGTCTACAACACATTATAAACAAGGAAATAAATAAGAATAGTGATGTAGAAGAAGTCATCAAACAAATACATGTTTGAAAAAGAAGATGGCATGGGCAGAGGCAGATTAAGTGCACAGTATGAATGATCCATTAGTGTCTATGAAAAGTCAAGAGAATATGAGAAAGGATACAAGTATGTTGTGGTGGATCCTTTGTGGCAAATTTATGGGAGGATATAGATGAGAGGGTCAGCAGGCAGAGGTGGTTTGCAATCAATATCACTGGATGTTGGAAGGAACATGCATATTGATGAGATCATAAATCCATTGAGTATTGGGGAAGATATGGTTCATCATTCTGCCTTATTTATGTCTTTTTGGATGCTGATTCTGTCAGCAATTATGTTAGCTATTTTTTTCCATTATATGTCATTTATATCTATGTCTTTCTGTTATAGTATATTTCCAATATGTAATGAGTACAAAGTATTGTTTTCTAATCTTATGTTTCCTTTATTCATTATATTAGCTTGTGGTCCAGGGCTTCAGGTTTACCAAAGATAGCAAACTGGTAATGTCACCACACAGAAAGAGGACTTAAGAGACAAGAGAAGGATGGCAAAATAGTTCTGCCATTGCCCCTCATTGCCTTGCCTTCTTTCTCTGTGATGTTCTTAGTTTCCAGTTCTTCTTTAAAGGTAAAGAGCCCATGGCACTTAACTGTCAACATTTTATGCTTTCTTCTACCATGGCACCAAAGTTTCAGGGGTATACTCTTCCACTCCAAAGAAGTTCTGTGGAGACTAAAGAAATCTACAAAAAGTTATATCTGTACTCTAGACACTTGGTCCCAAATACTCTATCTTTGAAACCTTTACATTGGCTTAAGATGTCCCCGTCAGTGTCAGATAAAGCAGTTGGAATGTAAAAGATATTGACTAGTTCATTTCTAGACAACACTAGATATTTAGCAAGGATGCTTGTCTTTGGTCCTAGAAAAACACACACTGAACTGGTCATAAGTGGAGGAAAGTGTGTCCATATTGGAAATCCCTTTACATGACAATGCAAAGAGAAAGGAGGAGGTGTCATTTGAAGATTGCAGTAGCCAATAATTTTTATTTGGATGTCAGAATGAGAATGCATCATGTGCATTCCATGACATTGGGTGGGCACCAAAATGAGTTATATGTGGCTGATGTGGCTTTTTCTGCTGGTGCTAAGCTGACTGTTATATGTGACTGATGTGTGCATTCATGGAAAAATTTTCCACAATAAGATTTCCAAAATTAATGAAATTTCCCACAGTGGGGGACAACTCAAGATGTGTTCAAATTATATGAGTACATATCTCATGCCCCTTGGCTATACCACTACCTAGCTCTGTGACATCAAACAAGGAACAAACAGCCTAGTCAGTGAGTCAGTCAATAAACGTTTATTAAGCATCTAATAGGTGCCTGAGATTTTGCTAACCACTGGGGATGCAAAGAAAGACAGATGACAGTCCCTGTTCTCAAGAAGCTCCTGATCTGATGGGGAGATAACATGAAAATAACTGTACAAAGGAGCTATATACAGGATAAATCGGAGATAATCAACAATAGAAAGGCACTAGAATTAAGACGAAGTCTTCCTGTAGAAGGTGAGATTTTAGCAGGAAGTTGAAGGGAGCCAGTGAAGACAGGAGGCAGAGATGAGGAAGGAGAGTGTTCCAGGCATAGGAGATACTGAGGGAAAATACCCAGAGTCAAGACCAGGGGCCTATTCCCCAACTTCAAATTGAAATCCTTGGAATAAATGATTGCTTGAGTCCCTTCTACTTCCAGTGTTCTGAGTCGGTGATACAACTACCAAAGTTTCTATCTCTTTAGGTCTTTTTGTCTGACTCATTTCTTTACTTTGGGGACTAAACTGAATACTTTGACATCATTTTATGGAGGAACAACTGGATTTTGCCTGCATCTGCAATACTGAGTGTCAGTTAAAGGATCCACATGTATAAACAGCATTTCATTTTTGTCTTCAAACCCTTAAGGGACAGGTAGCAATCACTCGCTCACAATAATAGAGGGAGATATAAAGGTATAACTCAGCATGGAGAGTCTGCTGTTGATGAGCTTTTGAAAGGCAGAAAATTAAGGGAATGTAACTATATTGTTGTTGCAGGTGGCTAATATAGAGTAGAGGGAAGTATTGAATTATATACAACGTGAAACAAGGTGAACACGGGTTCCCTGGCCACCTGTTTTATTGCATTATAATAAAGAGACCACAAAATGCAGTAGGTAGAGGGCTGGCCTTAGATTCAAGAGCCAGAACCTGGATTCACGTTCACTCTCTGGTGTATGGCAATCATATGATGCTTGGTGGAATTATTTAACCTCTCAGTTTCCTGGGCGATTAACTATAAGACTATAAGGTCTCTCTGCAGAGAATGGATGTTCTTTACTGGGGAGTCCCTTATTCTAATGAAATCATAGACTTGGTACCTACTGTCCCTCTGAGCCTCCAGAAAATAGCATGTGGATCTGGGCTTCAATCCATGTGGCCATTTCTCTCCTGCCTACCATTCTGTGCATTCTCAGCCCTGTCCCACTATAAATTCAGTACATGGAGCTTGTGTTTATCAATGTCACAGTATGTATTAGTGTGTGTGTGTGTGTGTGTGTGTGTGTGTGTGTGTGTGTGTACACATTACAAAAAGAATAGGCAAGGAAATGCAAGCGGAATGGCATTTAGGAGGGCAGAGAGAGGAGAGGAGCTGTAGTTTGACCTGTCTCTCATTTGTCCTTAGCTAACAGCTTTCTCTACAGCAGGCCTGCACAACATGTGGCCCACTGATTATGGTTGGTTGCCATGGGTCACATGACAGCCACTCGAAATCCTTTGGCAGGCCATAAGCAGCCTGCAGGCCTTATGTTGTACAGGCCTTCCAGGAAGGAGAAATGAAATATTACTGCAATCTTCTCCAGTTCTCTAGTGTTCTCTCTCTCCCATTCCTTTGTGTCTATTTCATATTTGCATATATACATATATGTATATATACTACACACTCAAACATATATGTATGTATATATATATGTAATCTCGTAATATATGTGTATATATGCAATCCTTTTCTATTTTCCTATATGTGTGTGTATGTTATATATCTATCTATGTGTATCTATATATCTATCTACCTATTTTGTGTGTATATTCTGCTATACACATGCAATAGCTCTGTATCCATTTTGTATTTGCCCACATGGGCAAATAGAAAACATACAAAATTGCCATTTCTACACATTTGCATAGACATACACACACATATATATATATATATATATATACATATATACATATGTATACACACATACACATTACTTTCAATGTGGAATATAAAACCTCCTTGATGACATATTTTGTTCGACTCTTGTCTTTGTATCTCCAGTGCCTATCACAGCGTCTGACATTTGGTGGGCATGTAAAATTGCTTGTTGATTGATTGGTAAGTTGTTAATTCTTCATTTTAAAGGAATATTTTATTGATTGATGTTTAAAAATAAATTTGCCTTTGATATACATCTCTGTTCCTTCCCAATCCACCACCCTAAAGAGCTAGAATCAGCATGGGGCAACTAGGGCTTTGCCCAAGGGTGTTGACATCTGACATTCCCTTCCCCATTTCATTTGTGCTGGATGACACAGAATCGATGAATAGTAACATGATGTCGGTAAATTACCAAAGGGGTTTGCATTTATTGCCTGCTCATTAAGTGCCAAGTACTGTGTTAAGCACTGAGGCTGTAAATAGATGCAAGCCAGACAGTCCCTTCTTTTAGGATTTCAAACTCCAAGTAGGAAGGCAGCAATATGATTGAATAGGTAGAGGAAACTCACACCTCTCACTGGGCTTGGGTATCTTTCACTAAGGGACTTGTCACCATCAAATAACATTTCACTAACCTGCCTTCCTCAACTGGAGTCACTCTACCTGATCGGTGACCTGCATACTCCTTGGCTAGAGAACTACATTACGTAGAGAGAGCATTTTGGTATCAGTGGGGATAATGATGTGTAATAGACTTGGTGTCCTAGGGGCCTCTTTCTCTCCTCTGCATCTGCCACTACAATGACATTCACAAACCTGGCTAGGACAAATGGCTCATATACCACCTAGCCAGGGACCTGTCCCATATAGGATACATGGGATCGGTGGTCACGGTGGTGCATGCTGTCACCAAGGTAGCCTAGATTAGATCTCTCTCCTCTCCATCCTCTGAATTTGCTCCAGATACTTGAATTTTTAGTTACAACTCTGAACATGTGCTGAGTCTTTGAGTTCGGGATAGAATTCTAACAGAAAAAAAAAACACAGGGGAGTGGAGGGGAGAAGATGAGAAGAAAAGTACATTCCAGGCACAGTGAATTGCATAGCAGAGTTGTTATGGTGAGAAAAGTTGGGGTTAGTCCAGGAAAAGATGAATCGTTTATTATGGTCAGAATATAGTCTTACATGAAAAGGAGTACCATATGATATGGCTAGAAAGATATACTGGAGATAAAGGTGGAAGATCATGGAGGGAAGGCTAAGAAAAGTGTGTATACCATCTTTTCTAGAAATAAGTATATTCCTATATCTATATGATACATATGATAATCCATATATAATTAATTTCCTACCTCTCATGCTTAGTCTCTGACTATTTATATTGATATTCCATATTTTTAACTCAATGTTCATATCCAATAAGACCCTGGAATTTATTGGCTCTGCTCATATGGTACTATTAGTTCTGTAAAGATTTTATGTGTGGCTCTACTTAAACTTGTTTTTTTTGAAAAGCAGGCCTCCCCCCTCCTCCCCCTCCCCCACCAGAACAACATCAGAAATAGGAAAACAGGGATTTCTGGCAGCATAGAAGCAAAGTGTGTAATTTTCTAGCCATTCAGCTACCACCTGCCCTGCCACTAGAGAGTTAGTCTAATTATCCCCACTGATCTGAGCCAGCCACAGAAAAAAGACATGATATATGTGAATGGAATTTAAGGCTGTCTCCTCCTCTAAAAGCCAGAAGCAGCTTTGACTTGACACGCTCTTTATTTGCATCTCCCTGCCTATGATGCATCCTTCAACCCTGTGGATGTGGGAGGATGGAGGAGTTGAAGCTTAAAGTATGAGGATTAACAGGGAGAGACTGTTAATGTCATCTGTTGGAAAGACCACTTGACTAAGACTCGGGAAACCTAGCTCTATCTAGCTGTGTAATCAGCTTAGACAAGTGACCACAACTCTAGGCCTCAATTTTTTATTGGTCAAAGAAGGAGATCAGAATAGATGACTGCTTAGGTTCTTTTCAGATCTACCAGTCTATGATTCTAACTTCCTGCCTCCTCCCCATCTAGTTTCAAAGGAGGCGGGGAGGGTGGCATTTAAAGAAAGCGTTATTTTCTTCCTGTTTTCTTTTTTCTTCCTGACAAACTGGATGCTGTTTCCTAAAATAAAAACAAATGACTGTGTAAACTTCAGGATATCAGTGTTTGTGCCTTTGGACACAGCTGTGGTATTTCTTTTGGTTTGATGAGGGGAAGTGTGTGTTGGCCACGGTGAAATGGTGCCCTCACCTGCACTAGGTTTGGGAGCAAATCTTTCTTTGCTGGCCTAATAATGATACCTGCTAGTAGTTTTCTCCTCTCACTTCCATGACCCATTTCATGATCCCTGCTAGTCTCTTGCATAGAGGTTTCTCTCATGATCAGTGTTATCTGGCATTGATGACACAGTATATTTATCTAGGTGCCTCTTCAACTATTTTCTTCATCAGTGTTATACTTAGGCTACATACTTATGAAGGAATGATATTGCATTTGTTTTAGGGTCAAATGAAGCAATCAGATGCAGGTATGCACTATGGGAAGTTTATAAGCTTAATACAATTCACTCACTTCCTAGAATACTAAAGCCAGTCAGGTATTATTCTGAATCTATAAGGAGGTAACATGGCAGAGTGGATAGAGGACCAATCATATGGTCAGGGACACATGGGTTTCACTCCTGTGACATGGACAGACTGTGTGACTCTGAGTAGGTCACTTCACTTTTCACTGTCCTGGGTAGTTTCCTAAGGCCCTGAGTTAAAGATGAGTTACCAATTTGTACTTGTGGAGAGAATTTTTCATATTGGAATTTTCCCAGTTCTGATAACATGACAGGTCTGAACTGCATAACCCTTGGGGAGGGGTAAGTCCATATCAGGAGAAAATGATTTTCTGTTCCTTACCTCTTTTCAGTAAACCTGAATTCGATTCAACAAATATGTGCCTGTTATTAATTATTGTGCCTATTTTGTGTTACTCACTAAGGCAGGGAGTGGTGAAAGGGCAATTAGGCATCGTAGACCTAATCATTCACTTTACAATTGAGGAAACTGAGACCAAGAGTTGTGAGGGTGATGCTAGAACTCCAGTCTCCTGAATCCCTGCCCAATGTTCTTGCCTCTACTCATGTTTGCCCCGTAATTGACTAATTTGAGTTTAGGAAGAGAGAGACAACAGGGTATGGTGGATGATGAGATAGCCCTGGAGTAAGGAAGACCCTTGTTAAAATCCTGTATCTGACACCTTTGGTCAGTAGGGATCAGCAAATCACTTAATCTCTCAACTCCCCTAGGCAACTCAATTAGTGGCAGAGAAGAAGCCGACCTGCACTAATAGAGAAAAATTCCTCACTGGCTGTGCCATATGCCAATAGAATAGGTGAGACTAAAAATCCAAAAACAAGAGTAGTAGGCTTCACCTTGGGCAATTGGCAATATCATTGTCTCATTAAGCAAAGATGATTTTCTTATCTTCTGTGCTTCAGGCCTTCCTTATTGTCAGATAAATGTCTTTTTTTCTTCTTTGTGGGATGAATTAAGCTAAATTATCTATACTATTTTCTTTTTTACCCTCTTCTAGTCAAGGTCAATGTTTAACAATCAAGGGGACTATCCCTGACAACACCCATATCCCCTTATTCTTTTCACACCATCCACTTCCATGGCTTCTCTCATAGTCTTGATTCTTGTCTTTTTATTGTCTCGATCTTCTATGACCATGTTATTGTGTCCTAGCATGCAGGAATATCATAGAGCATAGACATAACATTTTGCCTCATGAGTTCATCTCAGGTCACCTTCATTATTAGCATCTGTTAAGCACCCATTTATGTGCCTAGTTGGTGTATAGCATTCTGCCAGGGGCATACAAAGACTTAAGAAACAGAAATCCTACTCTCTTTCCACAAGATTTTATTCCATGGCAGTGAATCTTGATGTTAGTATGCATACAAACAGTGATGAAAAGAACATTAGATACATATAATGTAATTCATTTCCAAATTTAAGAATGGAAATTAAGATATATATGTATACATATATTTAAATTATTTATTTTGGCACATATGTGTGGAAGATGGAATTAAATGATATTTTTGCTATTATTCATCACTGGGTGTGGGGAATTTAACATGCAGGAATAAAACTAAGGGAGTTGAGGAAAGATGGGATGGAGAAATGAAAGAAACGGACAACCATTATAGTAAGAGGAAAGCAGCAGAAGAGCAGAAGTTAGGACAAAAGAATAGAAGGAAGAGCCTATGGAAAGGGAAGGAGTGAAGAAAGGAAGCAGTGGTTGGTGACATTTGAAGGGCAAGGAATATGTTTATCTTGTAGGAAAGAAGAAGACAGCTTCATCTAGTTGGGAATGGTGCCATGCGTCAAGGTATATTACCATACTCAGTTGCCCCTCCTATGATGGTATTCTTTTCTGTTACTGAGTCCTTGGATTGGTTTATGAGTGCTCCTTATAGGCTCCTAGCAGTTATCAGAACCCTTCTCTAGAGAGGGTCCCTTTTATACTCAAACTAATTAATTAGTCAATAAACATGTATTAAGTATTCACTATGTGCTATATACTCTGAACGAATGGAAAAGCTTTTTATTAAATACTTACTGTGTGAAAAGCACTGTACTAAGTGCTGGGGATGCAAATAGAAGAGAAAGACAGTTACTGAAAGATAGTCCCACATACATTTGGGAGAAGACAACACATGGAGGAGGTTTCAGCTTTAAGTCAGGTGTAAAGGCCTCATGGTCCTCATTGGGCAGTGGTGATGTATCAAGTAATGATGCATCTTCTTTAATGACACTTTCAATTACATAATCCTATCCATTTCTAATTTTGAACTATTTTACGGTACCAAGGATTTTGGTGGGGAGAACTTTCTTTTCCAAATCTCCAGTGACTGTGATGGGCCTTATGCTAGGGATACAAAAAAATAATGCAAAAACAGGCCATAACTGTAAGAAGCTTATATTTCTGATGGGATGAACAATACATACAGAAATGAGGGCATTTAATATACATTCAGAGTAAAAAAAAAGGTAGCTTTTAAAGAGAAGGCACTAGTGTCTAGAGAGGTGAGGGAGTGGTAAAGACATCCTTCCTATATAGAATGTAGCATTTCAGGTGACTCTTGAATGAGGTCAAGGATTCTAAGAGGCAAAAATGAGGAAGGAGAACATTCTAGCTATCAGAGGCAGCCAATTTAAATGTCAGGAGATGAAGTGTGGAATATCAAGGACTAAATTAGCTTGTAGAAGAGTAGGATGCAACATTTTCCATTTCCTTGGTCCTTGGAAACAGTCTACCATTCTTATTTTAGGTATTTTAGAGTATTTGCTACTAAGAATTATAAGGGAAAATGCAGTATGTTTTACTGTGACAATCAAAGGGGAAAATTACAAATGATGCAAGTTTTTCCATTCAAACCCAATCTTCAATGAACTCTCCCAGGGAACTGCTTGTACCTGGCTCTTCCTTAATTTCCCTTTTCCTGTATGAGTCATTCCCTACTTTTCTACCTGTCCCCAGAGTTAGGTTGTTTGATGCTATCTCAGTTCTTTTTCTCTGTCCAGAGCTGTCTTAGCAGCTCTGGAATCCATTGATCTGACTCCATCTTCTAAAAGATAGTCATCTTTTCAGATATCCACTTTTCTACTATCACTGCTGGTTGACCTATTCTACTCTCCATCATGGATGTTGCTAAGAGGCTTGAGTCTCTAACTCCTTTCGTTCAGCTTAATACAATATTAATTTAGCACCTTACATGTACAAGACACTTGGTAGAGTCTAGAGATGCAAATATAAAAATGGAAGAATCCTTGTCCTCAAGAGGACGTCAATATTCCATTGGATGAGGAAAGCCCTTCTCTCTCTCTTCTCCCCAGCATCACTGGTTGAAAAACTGGAGAGATGCATGTATACCAAATGTCAATGCAGCTTGATGAATTCAAGACTCTTTGAATGGAGGGGCAGCTGAGTGCTACAGTAGATAGAGCCCTGGCCGTGGAGTCAGGAGGACCTGAGTTCAAATCCGGCCCCAGACACTCACTAGCAATGTCACCCTAAGCAAGTTGCTTAACTCTGATTGCCTCCTCCCCCAAAAAAGACTCTTTGAACGTCTGGCTCAATATGACTTTGATAGGAGCAAGTCTCCAGTGGAGTATTCAAGGGATCTATGTTTGTGTTGTTCGCCATTCTTAATTAATAGCTTGGATGAAGTCATAGGTGGTGTGCTTGCCAACTTTGCTGATGATAAAAATCTGGAAGTGGTTAACATATTAAATAACAGTTAAAATCCCAAAAGATCTTGAGAATCAATTCAAGTCAGCACACATATATTAAGCCCTTGCTATGTGCTAAGCGCTGTTATACAGAATCCTAGATGTACTGTGGAGCTTGAGGGACTAGAATATCATGCTAAATTTAATAAAATGAGATGCCATAGGGATAGATATCCTATACTTGGGTTCAAAAAACCAATTTCATAAGCAAAGGATAGGGCAGGGGGAAGATATGTTAGGAAAGATCTCTAGGGATTTTAGAGGACCACAATAAGAGTCTCCGTGTGGGTCAGAGTGTGATAGGTAGCCACAAAAGCTGATGTAATCTTGGACTAACTTAAGAGAGTCATGGCTTCCAGGAATAGTCCCTTAGCCTTAGATCTGACTCTGAGTCTAATAAATTTTAACTAGAACATACTGCCTCTGGCAAGTGGACTGTGTTCCCCTCCTTTCAGGTGTAATTCTTTGTAGGAAAAAAAAGAAACTTTGAAAGATAGGTAGTATAGCCTCCCCATGATACCCAGTAGGTCAATGTAACTTAAAACTTCTCTTCCACTCCCTGCCCCCATTCAAAGAAGAGAATCAAATTTGATATGTCTCCTTAGAAACAGGATTTCAAAAGTCTCTCTTCCAGTGCACTGAGGCCACGGTTTTTCCAAAGGCCAGGTTGGGGATGGGGAAGGAGCTATTAGACAGACCCCAGCTCCATCCTCCCCTTCATTCCTAGATCCTTTCTGCAGCCAAAGAAGCCCTGTTTATTTCCTTGCTATTGCTCCTGTCTCCCACTGCACATGAATCATTGAGGGCCAGTGACTGACCTGACTGTCAGGCGAAAGTAATTGATGACCATAAATTTGGCCCTTTGCATTGCCCAGGGGTAAGGATCCCTTTATTTCATGGGTGCATCATAAATTACCAACTCACAGCCAGGTTCTGGAGTTGTTTGTCTTTCCTAACTCCAATTAAAGTTCGTCGGATTTGATGTGTGGACTGAGCATGGAATTAGCTCCTGAGCTGTGACCCTAGCCCTTCTTACACTCAAGGTTTGCACGTTTGTTGTAACTCATTAAGATCTGCTGTCCCTAGAACATTCACATTGACTTCAACCTTTGAGGATGTGGAGGCAGCATTTCTCAAGGATGTTTGTGGAAATTACTTTGAAGACCCCTCCTCATAAAGCTTTAAGTACTGTAATTTTTCTTTGCCATTCTGACTTCTCCTTAGCTAGCATTTATCTCTGTAGCACCTTATACCCTCTCAGTCATTTATTTAAAAAAAATATAGGCCAAGAAAAAGCATGTGGAAATACTACAAAATGAGCTGGACGAACCAGGTTTGGAACCACAAATTAGGTGAAATGAGCAGATCCGAATTATTATTTGAGGGATAGGATTTTTAAAAATTAGTTTTTGATATCCTTTTTTTAAATGTCACATATCTATCTTCACTTGCCCTCCCCAAAAACCACCCTTTTTACAATGAATATAAACAAAACAAAACAATTTCATCACCTTTGCAAAAAAGTAAGGAGGAGTTGCATTCTTTACTTTGGAGCCAACCTAAGTTATAATTTTTTAAAAATGAAATGTTATACCTTTCATTTTTATATCAATGGATATTCATCCCCCTCCTCAAGAGCCATCCAGTATAATAAAACAGAAAAAGAAAAAAATCCACCAAAACCAACCACACATCAGTAAAATCTGACATTAAATGCAGTGTTTTGGGGACAGGATTCTGGGAAGATGGCAGAGTAGGTCAGAAAATTCCAAGCTCTCAAGATTTTCCCCCACAAAAGGGTTAAAATAGCGCCTTAGGGCAAACAAAGTGCGGGTGGAAACAAAGAATAGGGGCACAATCAGAATCTTCCTGGGACGATTTGAGAAGATCCAAAGAAAAATCCCCGTACTAGGTTTGGTGCCTGGGAGGAGTAAATACCTGAAGGCTAGGTTCCACAAGCTGCAAGTCACTTAAACAACTAACAGCAAGCCCTGGGGTTAGTTGGTTTGAGGGGCTGCCTCGGCCCCAGCTACAAGAACTTTTCACCCCAGGATAGTAAGGGGAGTTCGGCGTTTGAGCCCAGGAAGATTGAGAGAAGCTCTGCTGAAGAGGAACGCCAGGCGCAGCTGTGCTGCAAAGAGCGGTGGGGGTGAGAAGGAACCGGCACACGCTCAGTGAAAGCAGAAGCAGTGGGGCAGAAAGACCCTGGCTGTGGGCATTTACAGGAGGTTGGAGGTTTGGCTTTGGTTCCAGGGTAGAGGAGAGAACTGAAGATCTGGGGCTAGAGGCACCATTTCCTGTACTTCAGGGCTACAGGTGATTACAAAACCCAAGCTATTACCATGAAAAATGCACATACGAAGGAGAAAGAATCCCACTATAGAAACCTGTTACAGGAATAGAGATGACTGGGTTCATCTTCAGAAGAAGATAACGAAGTAAAAAAAAAAAAGTAATATAAAATGGTCACCTGCCCAAAAAGAATTTATAGAAGATCTTAAAAAAGACTTTAAAAATCAGACGACAGAGATGAAGGAAAAACTAAAAAAAATAAAAATAATTCAAGAAAAACAAAAAGGTTATGAAAGGAATGTCAACCAATTAGAAAAAGGAGATCCAGAATCCAGGAGGAGAATGACACCCTGAAAATTGGAACTGGGCAAAGTGAAGCCAGTGAAATTATAAGAGATCCAGAAATAATTAAACAAAACATGAATAATGAAAAAATAGAAGAGAAAGTAAAACGTCTTATAAGAAAAACAACAGATTTGGAGAATAGATCAAGAAAAAAATATAAAAATAATCAGAGTAACTGAAAGTTATGATCAAAAAAAGAATCTTGATACAATAATACAAGAAATAATTAAAGAACATTGTCCTGAAGCATTAAAACAAGGCAGGGAGGTAGAAATAGAAAAAAAAATCCATCGAACACCACTTAAGAGATCATAGGAATATCATAGTCAAATTCTGAAACCCCTACCTCAAGAATAAAATATTAAAAGCATCAAGATTAAAACAATTTAAATATGATAGTGCCACAATTAGAATTACACAAGACCTAGTTGCAGAGATATTAAAGAACCACTGGTCTTGGAACACAACATATCAAAGAGCAAAAGACCTGGGGCTCTGGCCGAAAATATCATACCCTTCAAATTTAAGTAATATCTTGAATGAAAAAAAATGGACATTTGACAAACCCTCAGACTTTCAAGATTTTGTTAAAAAAAATCCTGAACTTAATAGAAGACTCGATATACAAGAACTAAGGGAACCATAAGGTACACACCAAAGATTGACTTTAGAGATTCATAAGGACAAACTGTTTACCTTTTCTGTAATGTAAAATGTATGTCTAACATTCTTATTAATAATTGGTGAGCTCATAAGAAAGGGGGGGGATAAACCTGACTATGATATGATTTTAAAAAGTAAAACCGTTTAGAAACAGCTAAAAATAGTAACTATTTTATACAAAAGAGGTGCAAGAGGAAGAAAGGTTATAGAGGAATTAGATGGGAGAGGTGGGCTGGTAGTTCTGGTAAACTACTTTCATCAGGAATGGATTTAAGAGGGAACAATACAAATATATTTAGAAGAATATAAAAGTCTTTTAAATTTAGAAGAAATAAAATGATAGGGGTATAGAGAGGGGGGAGAGGACAAGAGAGGAATTTTTAGAGGGGGGAATGAGCGAATAGGTTAAAGGGGGGTATGGAAGGGTGTTTAGATTTATGGGAATGGGAGACTAGGGGAGGGATCCTTGGAGGGGGATAGACAAGTAATAGGAAGGCAAGGTAACTGGTAGAAGTAAAGTAGAGGAATCAGGAGGGATAGGAAACAAGAGATATGCACAAATAATAAAAAATCATCGGGAGTGGAGTATGTTTGGGAAAGTATATGTCTATATATGTTTGTATATATGTATACGTGTATGTATATATCTATAGCTGTAGAGAAACTTGTCTAAACTTTATTGTAGCCTTCAGGGGTGGGATGGGGGAGGGAAAAAAAGAACAAAGTAAAATAGTACACAGCAAAGAACAAAAGAAAACTCACAAGGAAGCAAGGAAAAGATGGACAATTCTCAATACAACAGGTATTATTTATCATATAGGCTTTCTTGAAATGAAAATCTATTGTGATATATTTTGAATCCCTTCTTATGTTCTGCTATGCACATGACATGCTTTTTTCCCTTTTTGTATTTAAGTTTCAATATTTAAGTTTATGATATGTTTTCTTCCTTTTCTCTATTCTGTATTTGTGTTTTGGCCTGTGAATCTAAAAGAAAATAAAATTTGGAAAAAACAAATAAATAGATAATTTTTGTATTAATTGAATCTTAGAGTAATATTTCATTACATTAGTGTACCACAAGATGTTTAGTCCTTCCCTAATCAATGAGCATTTAACATAATGAACCATGAAATCTCAGTTTTGAATTAGAGGGATAAAACCAGTAGGACCTTCAAGAGAATATGGTACATTTGTCTAGATGCAAGACTGGATCAAACTAGTCTACCACTAAACTGAAAGAAATGCAAGTTTCCCCATAGAAGGCAATAGTCACTGGAGCATGAAGGCCTGAAGACACCCATGGTACCCTAATGCACTGCTTTTGTCATGCCATCTGCTGGTTCATCCAGGAAGAAGGACCTACCAGTGCTTTTCCAGGAAGGCTATGGTTCATACATTTTCTCAGTAGCTAGAGAACAGAAATGCATATGTCCATTCCTATTCTCACTGCCTTTTTCATGAGAAAAACACCTAGGTATGAACCTGTTTCTCACACTTATTAAATGTGACCATAGGAAAGTTATTTAATTTCTCTGAACTTCAGTTTCCTCATGTGTGAAATGGGGATTATCAATATTATAGTATCTATAACAGTATTATAGTATCTACCTCGAAAGGTTGTTATGAAGATTAAATGAAATAAAATATATGGAAAATAAGGGAAAATGTCATAGGGAAAGATTATCTAGGGTTTGAGGCTAGGGGACCTGGGTTCAAATTTTAGGTCTACTCCTTATTTTTTATGTGATGTTTGGCAAATCACAATAAATTCTTTGTGCCTCACTTTTCTCAGCTATAAAATGAGGTATGTGAACTAGATAGTCTCTGAGGTTGCTTTTAGTTCTAGGTCTATGATGAGAAGGGCTTGGTAAATCTTAAAATACTTTAAAAGGCCTGCTATTATTTTTTATTATCACTAGTTTTATCAACCTGTCTGCTGACTTCAGGTCTTCTGTGGCATTGGTTTCCTTGAACCTGAATAAAAGGACTTACCAATGAGTTGTGAAGGATCTTCAGAAAAAAACATGTGCTTCCCAGCAAGAAAACTGGAACTGGCTGGGGTTGGAGAGGGAAAAACTTGGGTTATTTCAAGAAGCTCTTGGACTTACCCCTGTACCTCCTCAACAGCATAGGTAGGTGTGGTGACAGTGAAGAGCCATTCTCAACTCCTATAAGTAGGAAAAGATGCTCATCTGATCACTTGCTCTATGGGGGTGGATTTGCTTCTTTCCTGGGCTCTGGAAGAGTTCAGAATGGGGACAGAAGTGGCAGTGGTGTTAGATATGGAGAAGAAATACTTTACAGTCATCAGTTTCTTCTTTGGTGTCAAAGGCAAAAAAAGACTGAGAAGCATTCACTGTTTTATACCCTCTGATGCCACATATCAAAGGTAGTTTAGTAGATAGATAGGTGGATAGATAGATATTGATAGATTGATAGACAAACAGATTTTACTCATATACTATGTGCCAAGTGCTATGTTAAACACCGGGGATACAAATATAAGAAATCAAGACAGTCCCTTCCCTCAAGGAACTTACATTCTATTGGTCGAAGGGGAACTAGAAGAGAGTGGGTTATGGTGTGGAAATAGAGGCCCGTTTACTAGAAAGAAAAGATGAAAGCTCAGAGCTAGGAGACCCAGGAAGAGTCCAAAGTTGTGGAGGAAGAGACGAGATGATGACTAGAGTGTAGGCAGCATGGTAAACCAGTCATAATCCTAAAGAGGTAGTCCACCAGCTTTGTCTACTGAAAGAGAGTTTAAAAAATGCCACTGATAAGCTGGTTCATGTGTAAGGTCACATTCCCTTTCGTGAGAACCAAGGCAGCAGTGGTTTTGTTTTCTCTAGTTCTTTCATGCTGAGGAGACGATTTAAATGTGTGTATGAATATAGTGAATGGAGGAGAGAAAAAAAGCAATGTGAACTAGGTTAAAAAAAAATCAGAGCCCTGGTGGATGTAAGAAAAAGAAAATGACTTTTCAACTACATCGTTTTACTAGCAGTGCTACAGAGATTGAAATTCAGGTCAATCAAAAAGGAAAAAAAAGAAAGCACTATTTTAAACATATTTTTAAATGTTCACATTAGTAAACACATTTTCAAGAAAGAAAGCTAGTCTTTGAGAGCCAAAGATGCATATAGTAGATAGAACGTTGGACTTGAAGTTAGGAAGAACAAGGTTCAAATACCACTTCACATATTTATGTGAGATCCCACGTAGGTCATTTAACCTCTCTGAGCCTCAGTTTCCTCATCTGTAAAATTGGGAAGGGAGGGTTGAACTAGATGGACTTTATAGCTCCATCTAGAAATGTCTATGATCCTATGACTCTGTGATCCTATGTGGTGCAAGCTCTAAAATGAAGCAAAAGGGAAAGGATTAGGTTTTTACTCCTTGGTAAACACATTCAGACTATCAACAAGAAAATAGATGGTATGTCATCCTTCCTATATTGCTGCTCAAGAGCGGAAAGCATTCCCACTGTCAACCTGAATTGAAGAGAAAACAGCCAATGTAGCAGAACTGAAGTCTTTAATCAGGGCAAGTAAGTTACAACTCAAGGTACCACACAGAAAGTGCTGGAGTGCTCAAGGATGGGGCTGGGAACAAGGTTTATATAGGATACTAAGATAGGGGGAATGGTCAGGCTGCAGGTGGAAGGGGCTAGGCAGAGGGATTGGCCAGGCTGCAGGTGGGAGGCGTTAGGGACATCTCAAAGTTGCACCAGATAAAAATTGTTTTGCACAACAAGCAAAAGTCCACAGACAAAGCTTGAGAATCTCTGGAGGTGAGTGTTTGCGGCATTTATAAAATTGGTCAGAGGCTAGAAGTGACAATGTCTGTTTGTCTCAGGCAGTTCATGTGTCTGGGAATGGGGACAAGGTCAGATTCAGTCAGTTGAGTTTGACAACAGGTAGAAAATGGCAGGAGAACCTATAGATAATGCTTTTATGATAGGAATGAGAAAACCACACAGAAGTTTGAATGGAATAGTACACTTGAAATTGTGTTGAGATAAAGAGCAAGTTAGAAAGAAGGAGAGATTCATGTGTGTTTGGGCATATGCCTTAATAGTGTGTCTGTGTACTTTTGAATGGGATTCAATTTGGGTTAGTGTCTCCAAACGTCACCCCAAGACATTCTGATACTGTGGCTAAAGTGCTAAGTTTGCAACCAGGAAACTTGGGTTACAGTCATGGTTCATTCATTTCCTAGTTCTTTGGTGAAGAGACTAAACTCAGAACCTCATTTTTCTCACCTACAAAATGGAGATAATAATATATGAACAAACCTGTTGGCAGACTTTTAGAATCACTCTAGAGGGCCAGGCAAATGAATTCTAATATTTGAGTCTTTATAACTAGGTCTGAGAAAGAGCTCTGATTTTGATGTTAATCATCTGAGATTAAGAGAATTCCCATCACTAGCAGGTTGAACAGCTGCCGTGCCTCAGGGGAAGCTTTTAGGTGGAAAGCAAGCCAAACTGCCAAGGCTTGATTGCTCACTGGATCTGTTCCTTTGTACAACGTATAGAAAAAGGCACGTAAAAAGAATATATGGTTTGGATCTTAGACTCCAGAATATTCTGAAATATACCTTTCCTCATGCATGTGAGAATGTACATCAGCTATGGTGGAAAGAATAAGGAGTGTGAAAATTTGAATTCTAGTATCAGTTATTTTGTCTTTTCCTTTCATTTTCTCTCCTCTCTACTCTTTCTTCTTTCCTCCTACCTTTCTTTGTATTTTCAGTATAGTACACAGTGCTTGGCACATAGTAGGCACTTAATAAATGTTTGTTGACTTGAATTCTACCATTTACTAGCTGCGTGGCCTTAGACAAATCACTTAAGCTTCCTTACAATCTATTTCCTCATTTGTAATAATGTTTTCTCAGCCTATTTCTTAGGGGTAGACTGGCATCATAGGGTTTGATTGGTATAAATTAAATTAATTTTGGTAAAATTGCCATTTTTACTACAGTGGCTTGACCTACCCACGAGCATTAATATTTCTCCAAGTGTTTAGATCTGTCTTTATTTGTATGAAAAGTATCTTGTAATTGTGTTCACATTGTCCCTGGGTTTCACTTGGCAGGTAGACTCTCAAGTATTTTATAATTTCTGCAGTTATTTTAAATGGACTTTCTCTTTCTATCTTTTCTTGCTGGATTTTGTTGGTAATATATAGAAATGCTGATGATTTATGTGAGTTTATTTTCTATCCTGCAGCTTTTCTAAAGTTGTCAATTTTTTCGAATAGCTTTTTAGTCGATTCTCTAGGGTTTTCTAAGTATATCTTCTATAAAGACTGAAGAATTGCCAGCTCCCTGTCCTGCACCCAGTACTAGCACAGGGATTTCCTATGGTCTCTTTCTAACTAATTTCCCAATTGTCTTACCATCTCTGATTTGAGAGCTTCAAAAACTACTGATGTTCCTGTTGACACCTCCAAGGTCCTCAGCTGATATTGCTGCTCTGGGTAAGCCCCCATCCCAGTGTCATAGATATTTCCTTCTGAACTCCTAAATTTGATATGAGACATTATTTTAAAGTTGTCCAGAGGGGAATATTGGGAAAGCTCTGCTACTTCTATCTTGATAACATTATATTTTAAAACAAAGTCAATATGTAGTCCACAGAGAGTTTATGTACAGTTGAGTTTGACACCATTGATTTAGTTCACTAAGAGGTTAAGTGATTTGCCCAAGGTCACAGGACCAGTATCTGTCAGAGGTAGGACTTAAATCCAGTTGTGTTGTTTTTTTTTCTGTCTCTGAGTCTAGCTTTCTTTCCATTGTGCTACGGCTTAGTATAAATCACTAAATAATTGTTAATTATTTTTCTCTGGAGTCACTTTGGTTGGCTGCTTTGATCAGAGTTCTAATAGATTAGAAATGTACCATGAGCTATGCATTCTGACATAAACAATGATTTTTTTTTTTGCCTAGTTATACATATTTGTTACAAGGCAGGGCTCTTACTTGGGGAGGTAGACTTACGTTAATGGGTGGTGACAGATACATGTAGAGACAGATCATCTTGTCTCTGGTATCTGGGTGGCTCTCTTTTTCCCATTGAGGGACCTCATCTCTTGTTTCATGTTAATACCTCGTGCAGTCTTGTGGGAAGTATGGCCTCTAAAATGAAGGGTTAGGATCCTTTTCTCTTTGTTGTGGGTTCTGGGGGGCAGTTGTGATATAATTGAATAAGAGCAAGCCTCAGAACCAGGAAGGACTAAGTTCAACCCCCTCACTCCCCATCCTTTTTTCTGGCAAGTCACTTATCCTTCCTATGCTCTAGGCAACTCTCTAGGACTGTAAGTTTCAGAGAAGGTGCTACCCTGAATTGGTAGAAGGACTTTTCTCATTGGGGGTTCCATATATGAATGAAATCATAGATAGAGTCCCTAGTCTATCTCTATAGTTCTTTCTGATCTTATCACAGAACTCTAAGTCATTTGAAACTTAAGTTTGGCTCATGTCTAGGGTCTCCCCTAAAAGAAATTAGAAAGATAATTACCATATTTCTCCGTGTATAAGATGTGTAGGGATCTAGTGTAGAGACCTAGGAAAGGGTTAATAGTTGTAGTAAATAGCTGAAAATATAGGAGGCACAGAGTGACGGTTAGCATTCCAAGAGTTGTTACCTTGGGATAAGAC